>CM060664.1:27651829-28851829 GCA_030686955.1 Odontamblyopus rebecca
AGACGGCACCATTTGAAACAATCAATATACCGCCAACTTTCTCTGCAGAAAAGCAAACCATCGCCATAGTTAGAGATACTTTTTGCACAAGGCGACAAAAACGCGAATGCAAAAAAAATCGTGCAACAATGCAAATCTACATGCACGGGAGAAGGGCATTAAAAGGTCTGGGAACAAAGATAATCACTGCACAAGATAAGACTGAGATGAGCCACTTCGCCAAATCAAAACAGACAGTATGGCGATTCAACACGACAACAAGCCAGGTAATGTAGACAGATCTTCACACATTATAACAATTCTGTACGACATTCGCTAATATATTCTCCTTTCACAAGCGGCAACCGTGTCTCATAAATGCTGTATTACTGCATGAAAAATAAGGTGTACTCACTTTGCTCCTTTTAGGCATGGTCGGTTTGTGTGGGTGCTTTGTAAAAAAGGAAAAACCGCGCTCAGTTTTGGAGGGTAAAGAGGAAAATCAGTGCTATATTCAGTATAAGGCTGTAGCAGTACAGTGTAATACAGCGCAGAGAGACGCTAATGTTCCATTGGAAGAAAAACTAGCTCAAACCGGATTGGATTCTCCCCCTCCCTCCTTATTCACTCTGTTATAGTCCCAGTGTGATTGACGGGCCCAGGTCCCGCCCACAGAGCGCTGGGATTGGCTGAAACCGGCTCCAGCAATACAATTTCAAATGACGGCTCTTACCTGTGTGGGTGCGTGACACGTCAGTCATCTAATGTGGAGGCTATTTGTCTTTTCTGTGCAGCCATCTGCTCTAACAAGAACACCAAAATGTCAAGGCACTGGCCTTTCTTCGAGCTCATACATAGACCTATGATATGCATTTGATGTGTAACAGAAATTAGCTTTTCTCTTGAAATAGACCTAAATAAATAATCCATGCGCAAACTGGGATAGGGATGTTTGCCCATGTAAGCAAAGGCTTTGTATTTTAACTCGGGAAAATGGCGACACCGTCTGTGCGGTGCATCTTCTTTTAGCTCACGACGTGATCTTTGCGAGTTTCCAGAGTGTTGTCACTGTGCACTTGTCCAACAGCGCAGACGGCGCGCAGTCCAAGCATGACTTCAGAGCCTGTGCTTCAGGGAGAGGCGTGAGTGTGATGGCGCTCCGCTTTTTGTTCACCGACGTCTGTCTTTGGGTGAACACTAGTGTAGACAGCATGTTTTTACTGATTAGGACACATTTGGCTTGAAGGGTAAATTAAATAGAGAAGGCCAGTACCAGGTTGATGAATAAGAAATTTCTTAGAAAGTCGTCCAGTGCTTTCCATTAAGTGGGTCTATCTATTTGTTTACACTGTCAATAAAAGCCAACAACGCCTGCTCCCCGCTCAGCCTTCAGCCATAGTGTCCAAATAGCCATCTCCTCATCTTGTCAATCAAAAGCATATTGTAAATGTATGAGGTGAAAGGGAGCTCTCTGTCACGTGAGTAGCCTATATTATGCAAGATGCCAAACTACCAAATGTTTCCTGAAACAGGTTACATTTTTGGATTTCACAGTAAACTGATACTTCCTGTAGAACCACATTTGAGAAAAGTCTGATAACACCAAAGTGAGAAGTTCAGCTCACACTACACTTTACATGTCTCACTGGCCTAGAACCACAACTTTTATTCTACACAAGACCAAAAAGGTGATCATCTGAAGAATCTGTGGTAGTATACTGTGATAGACTATGAATAATGTGGGGTTGTTGGTGTGAAAGTGAGGATTCAGTTTGGGTTCAGGTTTGTGTGTTATTGTGAAGGGCTTTGGGGGTCTTGAAAAATGCAATATAAATTGTAAGTATTTATCAGTTTGGAGCGGACAGATGATTCTTGGTTAATGATTGATACAACCCAATCGGTAACCCATGAAAGTTTTTCTTTAATGTGCTCAAACCAAATTCAAACTCTAGCCAAATACTCACATGGAAATTTTGCAGCCTATGCACTTGTGTCTCACTTAACATGTGAGAACTGAGGTCTATCTGTTTTGCAGGGGAATAAGTTGACTGTTGTGTATTGGAGAGTCCACTTTACAGTAGAGTGGTACTGTAGTCTATGAGGAGGGCAGTAGTGAAGGGGGAGGGGAGGACATTAGGTAGGTCTCAGATAACAATGCTGTTGTTGTATGGAGTGGAGGAGCCCTTCCACCACAGCTGCTGCCTGTGGCCCGCTCTTCGCGCCTTTTCACTTTCTCCTGTTTTCCTGTTTGAGCCAGAGGTGGCAGCAATGCCACAGTGAAGAAGGCGACCATCAGGAACCTCAGCAGATTTATTCATCTTATATTCTTGTAACTTTAGCAGTAGTTTCCTAAGCAGACGAGCTATGGCATAATCCTGCACACAGTGACAGACTGCAGGTAAAGGTGACCTATTTCAAAGCCTCTTTGACACAGAGCAACTTGTTCAATCTTGCGTCACGTTTGCCACATGCCAGGAGCTGTTGTCTAAGTCTTATCAAGCAGGAGCAGGTGAAGGCAGCTGTGTTGTGTGTTGAGTTAGCGCCTAAAGCCAGTCCCACTAGTGCAGTCTACATTGGATCAGTGGGACACAGGGAAAGACTCTCCCTCGCATATACTCTTAAGTGGATTTCTCTCATGCAGCGAATGGCAGCCTTTCCATATGGTCTGGAGGATAAAGCCAGATTACAACAGTTCTTTTGAAAGGGGTCCAAGAGCATCAGAGTTCACAGTGTGGGCCTTAACTGTGCATCTATATGAAATTGTATTGTGTAGGACTAAGGACAGAGTGATCTTTGTCCTGCATGTCACTCTGTTACTTGCTATTTACTGAATAACTACTTTATTATGAAGCAAACTGCAGGTTTTCCTAAATAAACATTTGATTGTATTTGCTCAGTCAGAGGAATGGGGTGTGTCCATGACAAGCCTTAACACTTGAGTCTGTGACATAGGCTCGCCCCAGTGGTAACACGCCCTAATAAGCTCACACACTATAAACCTTAGTAGCTTTGACCATTGATTAGATATCAGCTGACACAACAAAAACACAGCGCACAAAAGGGCTTCATGCATGCTCCGAGGGCATGTGAGATCTGTGTGTTTTGGGGCCCATCTTGTGCTTCCAGATAAAGGGTCAATTGAATGGAACTAATTTGTAGCTGTGAACAATGGGCCGAGACAATGAGAAGGTCGAGTCTGTGCGAAGTCAAGCAGCAGAACCTGGGAGGAGCTTTCGTATGATTTTTGACTCATGATCTTCGACGCGGTGGCATAGCTAGAGGGGGCCTCCAAAACCCGGCCATATGCTGGGAATAGGGGACCCTCCCCCACTATCTACTTCCTGTTTTTCATGGATGTCTGCTTGCTTCTGTCTATACAATACCAGCTGTGTCTGGAGACATTCCAGTTTGTTCTATGGCCACATAAAGCATGGTGCTGTACCTAGGGCAGCGTGAAGACAGCATATGTCCAGCTTTTCAACTGCATCCAATCAAACACGAGAATCACATGCTCCTCTAAAACATCTCACATTTTACATCGGTTTGTATAACCTATATTCAATACATTAAGCTATTATTATTGATCATAAATAAAGCAAAACAAAAGTGCTGATCTGTTTTCCAGTTATGTTATTTGTGTTATGTTATCAGTGGAATTTGTCACAATATACATTTTGCCTGCCCAATATAGAATCCCCTAAAAAATAAAGATTTATTTTACTGTCCATAAGTAAAATAAGCCTAAATGTACCTTAAGCATCAAGTAGCCTAGTCAAGTATTTTGAGTGTAAATTACATACATATGTCTTCTGAGTAACTTGTAAAAACACATTTGAATACTTAAAGCCCTGTTAGATGGTCATACAGAGACCTCTAGTGGTTTGTACTTGAAATAACACCAGGCTCCTTTTGTGTAGGTTTTTGAATTGCTTTCCAAAGTGGTATAGAAAATTATTTCATTGTGCTTGCACTAGGGCGGTACCGGTGGAACAATAATTGGTCTTTTGTACCTACTGTCCTACTGTTGTTGTAGTCATATTAAAACCCTTTTTAAAGAATAGCTGGGCTTTATCATTTGTGTGTTAAAACTAGCCAATTTCTATAATGAAATATTCTCCACCAGGCATCAAAATGTTTTTTTTTTTTTTTTTTTTTACATAACAGTCATTGTTGTATTACCCAGATATTTCACTTCTCATCACAGTGTAACTAAAATTCAGGGTAACTAATCAGTGATTGAAGTATAGATATGTAAATGTTGACCTACGTATTATAAAGTTTCTAATGTGTCTCCATCATTTAGTTTTAGTGTCAAATGTCAGAAGTGAGTTCACTGGCAGCAGAGACATCATCCTCCTCACGCCCAGATACTGGCCGCAGCCATATTGAGTCCATTATTACAGGCTGACAGCACAATAGGAGATAAGAGCTGTTTGAAAGGCTGGTCGTGAACCTTGCTCTCTCTGAGTTTCACACAGGTTCAGCTCACCTGCCGATTCAGGAAATGAAGGTCTCAGCTACACTACCAGCCCCGTAAGTTCAACTAATTAATAATAATAATACGCTATTTAAAGGTTAGTCATTGTTACAAAGAGATAGATATTAACCTGTTGAAGTTGAAATGGATGATTTTATATTAATCAGAATCAAAAAATGAATTGCAATAAAACTGAATGAACGTTAATTCGAAAGCTTTAAAAACTTTGATAAGTTGGCCTGGCTTTTTACAGATACATTTACGATGCATACACATTTATAGTAATATTGTATAAATGAAGTATTGAAAGTAATATTTAGATTTAAAGGGCCCATATTACTCTATTTTCTGACCTATACAACATTACGACGCTGTTTCATCATCGGAAACATCTCTTAAGTTGTGTTTTGTTTAGTTGACATATTTAACAATCAAACCCTGTATATTTAGGCCGAGTTCTTCTCTCAAACAGAAAACACTCACTTTGTGATGATATGTGATAATACAAGAAGTGCTCCACAGTGTTTTTAAACTCCATACACCTTCAGAATTGTTTAGATAATTTCAAGCCTGGAATTGCCACTTTACTGAACAAATGTTTAAAAATAGGTGTTAACTTGGCTTCACTTGCTGTTAAATTACCACTACATGATATCAGAAGGTGGAACAGAACATTTTGGCCTCTGGAGCTGTAGACAGATAATAAAGGATTACTCAAACATGTGTGAATGAAACAAAACCCAATTTTGGATATGCTTTTGAACAGCAGTTTAAAGCTCACAATAATCTGTTTTGTGTAATATATGATTTTTAATATGAAACTTGTTGTTCTTATAGAATATTAACACAGACATGATTGCTTTCTGGAAAACTTGGCCATATCTACTTAGTCCCTGTTTACTGCTGTGTACAACTGGAGGTAAGATGTTATTCCCTGTGCTTATGAAGTAAATATATTACATACTACCAAAAGTATGTGAGTATCATGGGCAGCATTTATGGAAAAGTAACACTGTAGAGTCAGCAGTAGTAGCCCATGTCTCCTAACAGCAACATTCATTCATAACAGATCATCCCTAAATGAAATATATCTTGTTAAAACATCTTTACCTCTGTTTCAACTCTTACGTTTGGAGAACTAAACATCCTGTATTGTTAAGTTTGTTTGAGTTTCAGAGCCTTTTGTGTTGTGCTTTCCCTGAACAAACATCTTAACTCTGTAGTGCTTTGTGTTACTAAGGAACCATGTCATTCTGAAACATGCTCAAACTATTTTCACCAAACGCCAAAGCAGTGACGGACAGTTTCAGGAATTTCATCAAAATGTAACACATTTGCTACTACTGAATTAAAACAGTAGAAAAACATCAGACTTTGGGATGTCATTGTTATATAGTGAGTACACATAAATGAGAACCAAAACATAAAATGCAAACTTAAACAAATGCTCATGTAAAATTCATCTGTGGATAAATCAGAATTGTAGTTATTATTATCATCAGTGAAATTTACTGCATATTTACACTTCAACTACTTCAACAATGTCAAAATGATAAGGAGGCCAGGTTTTTAAAATATTTAAAGCAAGCACATAACTTTCTGGAGGGGACACGTCATCTGCATGATTGCCACACACTTCTCTTCTCTTCTCTTCTCTTCTCTTCTCTTCTCTTCTCTTCTCTTCTCTTCTCTTCTCTTCTCTTCTCTTCTCTTCTCTTCTCTTCTCTTCTCTTCTCTTCTTTTCTCTTCTCTCTAATTCTCTCTAATTTAATGTCCCATCTCTATTTTAAAATTTTATGATGATTATTTATGTTTTGATTTGTTTGTATTGTGATTTTAATTTTTCTGTAAAGCACTTTGAATTACTTTGTGTACGAATTGTGCTATACAAATAAACTTGCCTTGCCTATAAGACTAATGTAATATTATTATCATCATAATTTATTTATTTTTAAGTTGATTAATCAAACAACACTATCATTTCACCCCAAATAAACTCCTCATGTGTTTTGTGCTCTAGCTGCCCAGGATCAGTTTCAGTTGGAGCCTGTAAATGTGACCAGGCTCCAAGGCTCTGAGGCCCAGTTCAACGCCACAGTGCAGGGGTCATGGCCCATCATGACCTGGGAGTTGGGGAGTTTTCTGGTGCTCACGATAACCTCCAAAGGCAACGTTACGACCTCATCTCCACAGTACTCTGCTCGGCTCTGTGGAAATGGGGCCAGCTGTGTGCAGTTCACCATACAGAACCTCACACGGCAGGACTCGGGGACAGTCAAATGCACCGTACAGGGAGCTTATGGATCCAAGACGTCACAGCTGATCGTCCAAGGTAAAGCTCCAACTGTGTTCAGATGCTCCTTAACGATGGGCTGTGTAACCTTTCTGATGAACGGCCTCTATGGAGACGTTATTTCGGGATGGGACAAGATCTCACAAGAAAAATTATGTCATGAGATTTTTTTTCCATTTTATCAATTTAGATTAGTCAATAAAAGCATTAAGTGCTAGTGAATTAGCTAGTTATGACAGCGTTAGTGAGTTAGTTGGGAAGCTATAGTTCCAATACACAGTGCTATAGTGACAACAAAAATATTAAATAAAATAAAACAAAATTCTTAGGCCAAAATAATGAACTAAATTGTACTTTGTATTTATTACAAATCATGTCAAAATCTCATCTTGTATCCCGTCTCGTCTTGTGGGAATTGTGTCACCTCCCAACCCTAATGTTCACAGAAATCACAAAGTTTTATTGCCATTGATATTAAAACTATAACTTCCTTCAGTGATATGGTGCAACTTATAACAATGACAAATAATAGTAAAATAAATAAAAAAAACGTGAAAACAAGGACATCCAAGCCAGAAATGTTCCACAGTATGGCATTACATTGATCAATCTTCAGTTTAAGGGTGTTTTAATTGCTTCAAAACTGAAAATGAATTGTTGTGGTGAGCAACGTTGCCTCTCCACAGATTTGACCTGTAACTCAGCCTGTAAATGTATTTTAATAGTTTAATTGGTTATTTTCCATTTAATTTATTCTCACTTAATGTTTATGTTGGTCCTTTTCATATTAAATACAGTGTGTACATGGCCATAGGTCGTCTTTAGACTCCCCATCGTGTTGTGAAAGTGGTGCACAATATAGATCAGGAATAAATTAAACTATGGGACAGTAACACCAATAGAAAACCAGTGTGTTGAGACGAGTATTGTTCAGTTTTGTTCACCCTTGAGCCCAGTGATCGTGTGTTACAATAGAAGTTTAGCAGAATAACCCACAATCTTTTTGACTCTTAATATTTCTTGGCTGTTTATCTTCATGTACGTGACACCATCAAGTTACAGGTCAGATCTGTGGAGAGGCGATGGCATGTTTAGTGGTATATAATGACGTTTCATTCAAAGCAATAACATCTCCATGGAGCCAAGCAGACAGGGGACCCTCCATCAGAAATGTTACAGAGTGCACCTTTAAGTTAATCATATCTGGCTCAAATTTATAAAAAAAATAAAAATACAGTAGCTGCCTAGATATTGAATAGTTTTAGTTTGTGAACAAAATACAAAATTGAAAATGATACAATCTGTGCATGCCATTTTTATTTATACATACTAGAAAAAAAGCATTTCACATACTTGGTAACATTTGATTTCTTATATTATTGCCTTTAACAATAGCCCATAGCCAAATGTATGAAATATTCAGAGTGGTCTTGTATTGATTGTGCTCTGGCTGCTGCTGATTAGGACTTCCATGATCACGCACTCATTCTTTCCCATGAAGCAAAACCTGCAAACTCCACTCATAAATCCATTTAATAGAGCTGCCAGGAGAGGCCATTGATTGCTTATGCACAAGGACATGCTAATGAGCCCCTCCAATAACAAACAAAGAAGAAAAAATATTAAAGTGACGTGGTATTGATTGAACCTACAGTACACATCAAAGACATTCAAAGTTACCATGTTTTAAAGGAGTTAAAGTGATTATATGACATGTTTAGCAGGCACTACTCACAGCAACAAGGTCCCAATAATTCAATTTAAAATAAAGACAATAAAACACATCTTAAACCACTAGTTCTCCAAATCTTCACACCAGATACCACCTGTATCATCTAAACTAGACCTAAAGTAGGACTGTAGGTTTAAACTAGGGCAGAAACTAATCAAAAATACCATTGCACAATTTTATACAAGTTATAACCAAATGGACAAAATGGGTGACAGGAGCTTCTTTGACTGCCTCAAAGGTGGAAAGGCGCTGTCACGGGGTCCTCTTCAAAACACTCAGGCTGAGTCGGGATGCTCGTTTTAGGATGTTTTATTCCACAGTGCAGAACAGGCGCAAAAATGTGTGCAGAAAATATTTACAGTGGAAAAAAAGGGTCTATTTACAGGGCAGGCAAAAAGGTCGACTTCTCCTTCAAGTCTCTTGGTTTAGCTCTCGCTCTCTCTTAGTCTCTGAGTCGTTTGCTCCCTCGCTCGCTTTTCCAGCGAAACACTACCTTCTTTGTAGCCACGCCACAACACCGCCACCGCCACCGACACCGACACGACGAGAGTAGAGACTAGACTGACCAGGTGCTGAGCGGCAGGGCGCACCTTTATACACCCCTCGCCCCTCCCACCTTAAGTAACTCCCCTCTAAAAGCTTATTTAAATCATTTCTACGACCAAATGATTAATATTACAGGGGCCAACAGTTACACATAGAGAACTGCTATGATCTCACATCCATAAATGACCAAAAACGGGTAACAAACAAATAAAACACAGTTAATTGTCCATGCCAGTCACCTGTGGCTCACATGACCCCGGAGCGCGCACAACGGGAGGATTTAAGGTCCTGACGCGGATGTGCCAGTGCGCACCGGGATGCGACAGCAGCGGTAGCGCGAGGGTAAGTAAAAAGTCGATTATTGCGGGTCTCTGAAGGATAGTTCTGGCGCTTCCAAGTGTGCACCCTTAGTCGCGGCCGAGGACATGTAAAAGTGAAGTTTATTGTGCGTTTGTACTGTAACGTTCGCAGCGCGGAGCCCAGTAAACAAGGAAACAGGTGAGCACACGTCTTCCCCGGGAACCGCGCTCTCAGGGACGGACCTGCTCCGTCACAGGCGCTATATAAAAAAAATTACCATTTACCAAAATGTGGATTAACAGATTCAGCAAATATTTGGACTACAGAGGAATATACACCAGTACTACAGAAAAACAGTGGCTTGAACCAAATAAAAGTATTTTAAAATAATTTAAAAGTTAAAGGTGCATTGAATAACTTTTCTGGTTGAGGGTACAAAAGATACTTTTCTACATGGAAATGTTATTGCTTTGTCTAAAGCATTTCACAGTGTGAATCAAGCCTTTCTATCATGATAAACAGTAAGAATGCATTTTTCTCAGTATTTTTGAGCAGTAAAATCACCTGTACATGTAAAGTAGAGCTGTGACAGACCCCCAACCAAAAAGTTAGTGCATCTTTAAAGTGACTCCATTAAAACATTTCTGAATTGTGGACAACTGAGCATTTTACTGTGTGGTTTAAATTGTACTTTATATAAATGCACCTTTAAAAAGTCAATGTTGCGTCCTCAGAGACCGGTAGTGTCGGTATCCGTGGAGGCAACCAGACAGTGAAACAGGACGAGCAGGCGGAGTTCCAGTGTGAGACGGCCGGATGGTTTCCCGCGGCGACCATCAGCTGGACTCTTAACGGTAACGCGGTGAACAGCAGCCTGGTCAACACCACTGATGTCCCTGATGGAGACAGCTTCAACACCACCAGTGTGCTTAAGTTTCAAGCCATCCGCAACACCACTGTGACTTGTCAGGCTCATGTTTCCACTCTTCAAAAGCCAATTTCAAGCTCAGTACAGCTGGTGGTTGGTAAGACAGTTCTACAATCATAAATATTTGATTTGTTTGCTTGCTGTTATGTAGTCTAATTTAGTTTAATTGTTATTTTTTCCTCACAGTGCCAAAGCCAACTGACTGGACAGTGCTCATTGCCATTGTGGTGTCTTTTTCAAGTTTGGCACTGCTGGTTCTGTTGATTATTCTGATCATTTTCTGCTGCAAGAGGAGGAAAGAGAAAAGTAATTGCAAAGATTGATTGATATAACAGTTGGACAATATATCGGCCATATATTTGAGCGTTTTAGTGTACTGGATATCAGCCTCATCTCTAACTTAGGCCAAAAAGTTAAAGTACCTATGACAGGGTGGAATACTCATTTTACTAAAACACAGTTATGATCATTATATTTAAGAATTTTGCAGATACATTCAAAATTGTTTTCCGAATTTGGTCTTTTTTTTTTGGTTTAAAATGTTACTGGTTGGAAATCATTATATAACACTAGTGAATTTCATAACTTTTACCTGGCAATACTAGCAGCAATAGGCTGGTTTTATTAACACAGTGCTACCCAGCGCAATAAGCAATATTTATAACACTTGTACTAAAATTTATAATATAATCCAATGATTCTTGTACATTCTTTTATTTTCAGAACCAACATATCAAGCTGAAATTATGTAAGCACTGGTATTATTATGATTTTCTTGAGCATGTTTGAAACTTAATGTCAACAGTGTTTTTTGTGTTTGCAGGAGACAGAGGACGCAGAGCCAGTTAAGCAACAGGCCGACCTCACAGAGACAAGGTCAAGTCAACCCAGTTTTCTCTGTCGACAGTCAAATAAGTAATGACTACCACTGTGCCTATGAAACATTATATTTCAGGTTTGTCACATTTTAGTTGATTTTCACAACACTTCTTTGTGCTCAGGTTTACCTCCAAGCAGTCGTGACAGTGGGTTCTTCCAGAATAATCAATCCCCTTTTTATGAGGTAGGCTTGTTTTGTTTGTTAACTCCACAGTACAGCTTAAGAAATGTCATAACCATATTATTTATCTACTGTTTTACAAGTTCAGCAGTAAACTCTCTGTGTCTGGGTGTGAGAATAAATCAATCTTTCAGTTGTGCAATTCTTCATCACATGTACTTTTGAGCGTACACAGTGCCCTATTGTAAAAATGAAGTGAGAATGAGTTGTAGAACACAAATAATGTTGGTACCTGATAACATTTTCTTTTAGGTATTAGATGCAGGGAAATTCTCACTGTTAATTAGATTTAACTACAATAGTGTAAGGTACATTATATTTTCACTATTACACCTTAACCTTAAAGGTCTCTCACTCTCGTGAGCTTTAATACATGTTATAACATTGTTATCTCCTACATCTCCAAAGCTCAAAATGCTCTATTTCACTTTGTGATGTCATGAAGCTGTAGTTCTCAAGTTAACAGTTTACCTTTTGTTCAGAGGATATGGCCAATCCCAGAGCTGAAATGATCAAAGTCATTATAGTGAAGGTGTATTCAGTTTAAAAAAACAGAGGAACACCTCCTGTATCACCACATGACATCACAAGGTGGAGTCTTTTCTGTCTGTGAGAAGAACTAAAGTTAAATATGCAGGGCTTGTGTAAACATGTGTGAATGAAACGTTTTTGATGAGGAAACAGCATTATAACATAAATCACAAATAGAGTAATATGGGCCATTAATAAACTATGGGTTCATTAAGGGTTAGGTCTTTATTCATACTTAAGGCTAAGACATTAAAGCTATTCAAATTTTTGTTTTTATTCAGTGTTACCTAAATGTGCAGATGCTACACAGAGGGAATTTTTTATTTTTTTCTTTTACAGCCACCTCCGTCAGAAAGCAACAACGCAGGAAATGGCTACAACGCTGCCTTCAACAACCTTGAACTGGGCTTCCAGAAAAAGCACAGACACCAGACTATTGTATAAAGGAGCTGTGATACTGCTGGACCTTTCGATTGTATGTCGCTGCAGCCGTTATGGATTTAGCCGCCAGGGGGCAGTGTCTCCGTGAACCTGAACAGTGGCACTGATTTTTGTACAGAGAAGTTAACGACATTAAATTGTTGCTTTAACATTGTATCATAAACCAAGAGTCCAATATTTTTTGTATGTCAGCTTGTTTTACTAATGTACAATATATTTGTGTATAAGTGGTATTGTAATAGTATTGTAAGGATGATGTGTTTAATTTAATAAGGACTTTCTTTTATATATCTATATTGTGCATTTCTTAACTATGGACCATATGTGCCTTCTGTGTCAATAATAATAACAATAATAATAATAATCCATCTTGTTTATGTTCCAAAAAGGCAGTACAGATTTCACAATCCATTGCATTCAAATCAAAATCACAATTTGAGTTGCTGAAATTAATTAATAGCAAAGACTTCTAAAAACAGAATGTCCTCTGCAAAAAACAATATAATCCTGTCTTTTAATAGAAAAACTTTCTATTATACAAATATTCTGAAATGCACGAGATTCTTGTATTTATCAGTTTGTCAGGGCCTATATTAGGTAAATTCAGGTAAAGTGGGACACTTTTTAATAAAATGCTGATTACACTACCATAATCCATAACAATGATTCAAATGAGTGTATATCTTCTTCAAATAGGTTGTAATGAAGATATCTATTGGTAAATTAATTTAGTTAATAATTGTTTAAGAATCTGACACATCTTTAAACACAAGCAGCCAACCCTTCAGCGAATCTGAATTATTCAGGTTGAGTGGGACACTTTGTTAGGTTAAGTGGGACAGTAGGCCTACTGTATGTGATGACTACATATCAAGGAGACATGCATTTCTTCATGTTTAAATCACAAGAACATTTATTAACAAGAAACTGTGGTCAAAACAAACATTTAACAAACAAACAGCAAATTTATATTGAGGGCTCTGAAATAAGAACGTAAACGGAGTGTAAACCAGAACAATTGAAAAACAACAAACATTAACACAAATGCTGCAAACATAAAACAAGGAACATAGTATTACCCCCCCCCCACTCACTACACACACACACACACACACACACGCACGCACACGCACGCACGCACACACACACACACACATGCACACACACACACACCAAGTCAAACACTCACACACATTCACGGCACAAAAATTCATCATCATCAAGCACTCCATCCATTTCAGCGCATGATTCATGAAACCACCTCACACATTTACAGCAGGCCACCCATTCCTCCATTGCTTTCTGGTCCCCTGCATCCTACATACACCCCTTGCAGACAGTACAGGAGCCACTTTCCTGTACTCTCTGCAAAAGAGGGGTGAGACCTTTTTTCTGACGCACATTTTGGGGCTTTTTTTTCTTCTTCTTGTCTTTGGCCTCAATAAAATCAAAGTGTTGAGGGCTTGTTAGGTGGAATGTGGGTGGCCTCGCCACCTTCCTCTTTTTTCCCCGTTCCCCTTGTGGGAGATTGATTATATCTGCAAACTTCACAGCAGATGCAGATGGCCCGGATATGAGACTGGGTGGCCAGCCGGAAGCAGAGGTGGATGGCCCAGGCATGAGATCATCAGCTGGCGGGGATATGATGGTGGATGTGGATGGCCCAGGCTTTCTGGCAGTGGATAGCGTGGATAGCCTGGGTATGAAGGTGGAGGTTAATGGCCCAGGTATGCAGGCAGTCGATGGAGTGGATGGCCTGTGGAAGATGGTGGAGGTGGCTGTGCCTGGTATGAAGGCAGGGGGTGGCTTTGGCATGAAGGTGGATGTGGATGGCCCAGGCATGAGAGCTGTGGATGGCCTTGGGATGATGGTGGAGGTGGCTGTGACTGGTATGAAGGCAGTGGGTGGCTATGGCATGAAGGTGGATGTGATGGCCCAGGAATGATAGCTGTGGATGGCCTTGGGATGATGGTGGAGGTGGCTGTGCCTGGTATGAAGGCAGGGGGTGGCTTTGGCATGAAGGTGGATGTGGATGGCCCAGGCATGAGAGCTGTGGATGGCCTTGGGATGATGGTGGAGGTGGGTGGCTGACAGGAGGCAGAAGTGGGTGACCCAGGTATGAAGGCAGCATCTGATATGGGTGGCTCATCTTCAAAGCTTTGGCTTGTGATCACTTCTTCCTCCATAGCAACGGCTATTTCAGCTTCTGGGAGCAGCTCACTGTATTCCTCTCAGTTGTTAAGCTGGGAAGGAAGAGATTGGAGGAATTACCTCCATCTGCACTGGGAACATCCCAGATGCTCGGAAACCCGACTGAGCATTTTCCATAGTGGCTGCTTTTCTCCATGCAGGGGTAAAGAGAGAGAAAAAAGCTGCTTTGGTAGCCTCTTCCCCCTGTTTGCCTTGTCCCACTCCACCCACCTCCTGCCAATGATGCTTTAAGCTCCTAAAGAGGGACTTGTCAGCAGGTTGGAGGGCATGGGTGGTGTGGGGCGGATAGCTGATCACATGGACGTTGTGTTGCTTCATCAGGTGTAGGAATTGGATGTTGAAAACATGGCTGTAATGTCCATCCAGTAGTAGCACATGGGGCCTTGGATCACCCTTTGGCAGCTGCTGCACAAACCGCTGACCCCAGTTGAGAAAAAGTTCTGAGGTAATCCAGCCATTATCAGAAACCCTGACGATCACATTATCAGGCCTTGCATCCAGCCACTCGGGTTTCACCCTTTTGCCCTTGAATATTACCATGGTAGGGATGAAGGTTCCCACAGCATTAAACCCTGCTAAGACAGTGACAGTCTCTCCCTTCTCTCCTGAGGTCACTTGGAAGCATGACTTCCCTTTCACTCCAACGACTCTTTTCGAGATGAAATGATCCTGCAGCCCAGACTCATCGCAGTTCCATATATGTGACGGCACATCCTGGATCTGCAGCTGGTTCAAAACGGAGCGGTATGTTTCGAACCACGATTCAACAACCACAGGGTTCATCCCAGAGGCCCTGGCAGCAGACAGGGCCTCTGGTTTTCGGAGGCTGATCAAGGGATTTCTTTTCAGAAATCCCTCAAACCAATAATGCCCCCGCCTTCTGCTTCTCCTCCGAAAAGCCTACGATGCCATTCAATTTTTGCATATTGAAAAGCAATTCGGCGTATGTCTCCGGCCTCCTAGCGGGAACCCCTTTCAGCCAGCAGCTGTACTAGACTCGCTAACTCACTCTCTGCCTCTTTTGAGAGCAAGGGGGCTTTACCTGACAAATGGCTGGCACCTTTCACCATCCCTTTCACTCGCCGTTGTAAGGTCGATTTTGGGACATTCCATGCCCTTGCTAGGAATCTCAGCATTGGTTCTTTTCCCTCAGCCACCTGCCTGTTGTACTCATCAATTGCCCTGCCATCCTGTCTTCTTTCCATTGATTTAACTTCCTTCCCTTCCTAGAATGCTTTTTCCCTCTCTTTCTTTCTCTTCTCCTCTCCTCTCTGACAGCCTGTCTCTTCTCTTAACCATTTTGATTGATGTCCCTTACTGTAAATTCTGTAAATTTCACATTTAGGCCCATTATTCTTTACTCACCACAATAAAGACTCACAAAAAATGTTGTTATATTTATTAATAAATGTCATAGTTTTCATATTTTGGGGAAATTTGCTCTTTGTACATACTAACATGAAGAGTAGCACTGTCCCACTCAACCTGAAACACCTCTGTCCCACTCTATCTAACCCTGTCAGGTTGAGTGACAGTGCTAAAATTGTAATTTTCATAAATATTACATTCAGTTTCACTCAAATTCATAGTAATCTGTAAGCACACTGACACTATGGTGCATCAAAAGCCAAAACATGTATTGTTACATCATAAAGGACAGAGCTATCAACCTTAGTAGTTTGAAACACATATAGAAATGTACAGTGTCTTACCATGAGGTTTCAGGGGTCTCACATTTCAAATAATAACAAAAGGACCGCCCCTTTAATGTCAGACCAATTAAAATGCTTGTTTCATGTCCACTGGACATTAAGCTATAACCCAGTAACAACAGCTGTGATTGGCCAAAAAAAATTAACCCTTTAAATGACTGATAATCTTAAGTGTCCCACTCAACCTGATGTCCCACTCAACCTGAATTTACCCTATGCGATTTTCTGATCCATGTTTTAATGTTTCCTCATCAAATACATACCTAGTGTTTTGTTTCATTCCACATTTTTAGCACACAATCCCTGCATAGTTAGTCTGAGTTTTCCCTCAAGATGAAAACACTCTGACCCACCTTGTGATGTCATGTGGTAATACAGGAAGTGCTCCTCTGTGTTTTTAAACCTCATACACCTTCATTACATTCAGTGGATAATTTCAGCCTTAGAATTGCCAATCTTTACAAAACAAAAGGTGAAATGTAGCTGTTATCTTGAAAGCTACTACCACATGACATCACAAGGTGGAACAGAGCATAGACAGACTAATAAAGGATTTCTCAAATATGTGTGAATGAAACAAAGCACAACTCTTGGTACCTTGGCCATATTTACATTTTTTCAGTAAGGGCAATATTCTGTTACAACTCCCGGTATGTTTTTGAGGAGGTGACAACATTGTAACATGGCTTAAAGGTCTCAAGAGTAAAGTTTGTGTAAAATAGGACCTTTAATGTTTACATTGTGCACTCTGAACAGAATCCCTCCAGTCACATTCTTAATACTTTAGATTTTTTCCAACATGTGACACTGTTATGGGCCCAGGCAGATTTCTTTGTTGGAGGCAGAACAGAACTGAGAGGGGTTATGTCCCGGTCTCTTGTCTCTTGTCAGTTTCTGTCTGTGTAATGTTGAATATGCATAAACTCTACAGAGAGAACAGCCCAGCACCAGTCAGGACCACTCTGAGCTTGCTGTGCTGAAATAGCACTCAGTCCAATGGGGAAAGCACCAAATACGACACGAGAAAGGATCAGCGCTTGTCAGTGCCCTAGGTATGGCATAGATGAACAGTGTGGCTCTTTTTGTCATTCGGGAGGTTTAATACATTCTTTACAGGTCCTATATTACACAAAATTGACTGTTATGAGCTTTAATCCATGTCAGAATGCTGTTAGCGCCTCAAAAACATATCTGGAGTTGACTTGTTTGAGTAATCCTGGATTGTTAGTCTACAAAGATCTAAATGCTCTGTTCCACCTTGTGATGTTATAAAATGGTCATTTTCAAGTTAACCTTTTATCCTTTGTTCAGCAAATTGGCAATTCCAGGTCTGAAAGTGTCCAAATAAGGTAGTCAAGGTGCATGGGGTTTAAAAACACAATGGAGCACTTCCTGTATTAGCACATGTCAGTTTGAGAAAAGAAAGAAATATGCAGAGTTTGTGTGTTAAACATGTGTAACTGAAACAGATACAACTCCAGGTATGTTTGTGATGAGGAAATTTAAATTAAACATTATATCAGAAAATAGTGTAATATACAGTAGGCCCTTTAAAGTTATTCTCCTTGCTTTACCTGCAGTGTTGCACTGTAGACCTATAGCATTCAAGTTGTTTATCTCCATGGAAACAAGCAGCCAGCAGGTCAAATATAATTAATATTGTCAAATTACATAGTAGTATATGAATTTATATTCGTAATCATGCCATCCATTTCTACTTTACCTTTGCTCAAACATTTTTTGTGGTTGTCCATGAACTCTCCCATTTCTCTCGAAATGATTAATATCTAAGACGTGAGTTTGTTGACGCTTCTTTAGCCAAGCTGGAATAGCTACACCTTTACACTCAATAATTTATAAAGAGACCAACATCCAAGGTGCACAAGACACAGAGCTGAAAAATAAAATGTATTTTTCTAACATGCTCCACAAATTCAACTCACTCCACTGACATTTCACACACACATAACTGAAGTGTTACACGATGGTTCATGAAAAGATTCTCATCTCCACCAGTCGTTATTAGGAAATTTAAAATTATTAAAACCAAAGAAGAACTGCACACTGCAATAAAACATATCAATGATTAAAGCATGAAGAGTAAAATGTAATTTATTCATTAAACAGGACACTGTACCATAACAAAATGTCTGAGGACAAAGAAGCTTAGACCAGGTTCTAACTTCAGGAGAATCATTTCTATTTATGGTCCTTTAAAAAGAAACAGAGGATGAGACGAGAGGCATAGTACAGTATTTACAGTTCAATAATACACATATATTCTCTAACCAACACACGTTCTGTCATCCAGTCACACATCTTCCCTATCACACCTGATATTACCTTTGTAGATATCGCTTACAATATTATAGCACTGGACCAGTGTGCTGGAGAAAAGTAGTTTGCCATGAGTTTTTGACAGATTGATGTGCCTTGGAAAAATGAGCAGTTTTAGTAAAAAGACGCAATTTTGGATTATCCTGAGTGAGCAAATTCTGATCCAAAAAAGAAGGTAAAACAGTCACAATTGCCAACCTTAAATAGCACTGTGCACGAACAATATTTACTATAATATATACCACACTTTTTCCTAAAAGATGTAATTTGGTGTTATTTTGGGCGGGTGTTGAAAACAATTAAACGTGCACTGTGTAACTTTTGTATTGGGGGTACCTCACCTTCTTGTTTCTATTTCATTGCTCTGCTTTGAATGTTCCACAGTATGACATTAAACAGCTCTACTTATTATTTATTCAATTACAGGTGGTTTTACAGCTCAAAAATACCTTGATAAACACTCATTCTGATTGTGAGCGAGGTTGCCCTCCACAGATCTGACCTGTAACATTGGTCTGGTTTGGTTTCCATGAAGCTAGAAAGGTTTAATGCCATACTGTGAAACATTCCAGACAAAGCAATAACATCACCATGAAGAAAAATTTGACAGAACCAGAAATGTTGCACGATGCACCTTTAACATAGTGGTGTGCGATTAGAATATATGCAATTGTAGATTATGATTGGTTTTCTTCGTAACCTGGAAAATACTATAAGATACGTTTAGCTGTTATGTGGAGATACATGTGGGTGAATGTTTTTTGGGCCTATATAGCCTTGCTCTGTAGCCCGTTGCAGTTGAAATAAGTTGGTAGTTGAGGATGCAGAAGCTGTAGCCCAGTATAATTGCAGTCCTTAAGATGTGCCGTAGATCTCGGCTGTGGTGTTTACCCTGACGCCCTCAGACCCTCAGGTTGACAATGGACTCAGATGACCTTTACCCAGAGTCTGTGTGCGGACTGCCAAAGGCCCGGGCTCCACCTGCTGTGCATCAGGATGAGATAGGGTCCTGGTTTGAGAGGAGATCGATGAAGTGATTACCAGACATCCACATCAGTCTCCAAGCAGCTTTAATGTGGATTTTAATTGGATAGAACCGCGCTTTTTTTTTCAGGAATTGCATTTGAACTGATGAAAGGAGCATTATGTTACTTTTCTGGTGAAGGGTTCCTCTACCAGTTTTGTCTCCATGGAGAAGTTCTTGCTTTGCCTGGAATTTTCAATTGTGTTTTGATGGCTAAAAAGCACCTTAAAATGCAACGTGAGTGTGGTGCTCTCCACAGAACTGACCGGTACCTTCACTTCCATTGAGATACTATGTTACACGCTATACTGTGGCAAATCTCCATGGACACAAGCAGGTGGCGGACCCTCCACCTGCAAAGTAACAAAGGGATAGACTAACAATAACGACGATAATGATTTTTTTCTTCATATCTGCCCCTCTTGCCATGGTAACAGCTTCTTCCCACAAACTGAACTTCGATGTAGTACTTTAATATTTTAGATCCTTAATCTTTGTCGCTTGTTTATGTCACTGTGTCATATGTGGTCTGTAACGGATATCTTTTGTTTGTTTTTCCAATGTGTTTTAACTACAAACGACAAATAAATGATCCCAACCTAACCTAAATGCCTTATTTTCTGTACATTTACATTATGCATTGTTATTTATTGCACTACCGCACATTTTCACAAGAGGAACCAAATAAAAAAATGAAACCTGGTAGAAAAAATGCATGCCTGAGCTGTACTGAGGCGCTCACCGTCAGCTCAGTACACCACCTTTACTTTTAGACTTTGCAACTTTCCACCATTGGTTCTACTAGTATATTTGTCACAGAATTGTAAATGATAGTGGCGTTTCTCATTAGTGAGCTGTCTGCTGCTGTGTGAGTCCAACTTGAGGAGCGAGCTGCTCTATCACAGCCAGCAGGGGCAACCAAAGAGATACTGGTAAACCTATACACCCAATGGCATTACCTTTCTCTTGTATTTCTGCTGGACTAAACGTATTAGAGACAGCCATTCCCCCACATATTACACTGTACATATGTGATATATGGTCCAACAAGCTCACAATGTTTGGAGGCAATGGACTTGGTAAAATGACCTGAGACAAAAAAAACTAATCTAATATTGAGTTATAATGACCAAACCGATCTTATTAAAATGCTTTGCAAAAGTACACTTAAAAGTATGGATATTTTCTTCTTCTGTTCAGAGAAGTTTGGCTTTGTGGAGCAATGGTAAAAATGATCACAGGCACTTAGCCAATTAGTAAGTTTTTTTTTGTCAGAAATTATGAATAAAAGGGAGAGGGAATTAGGTTGGGAATTATGAGTATCTACTAGGGAACCAACTTACTTTAAAAGTTAGTCTTCAAGGAAGTCTTAGGGCTGGAATGTAACTAAATACTCATGCTATTTTTGGTGTGGTTGTACTTTTTATTAAAATAGATTTTAAACATACTTGTAATGATGAGTTACAAGGACTCCACACATCCTGGCTACCACCTCTTCAACCTGCTGCCCTCTGGCAGATGCTACAGGGCCATACCAGCCAAAACAAACAGACTCAGAGACAGCTTTTTCCCAAGGGCAGTCACCATACTCAACTCCAACCTGCACTGAGGAACTTTATTGTCATACCTGCTGCTGCTATGTGCCTGTTTACCTCCAGGCTTTGCACAAGTCTATGCACAGTCTATGCAACTTTTTACAGACAGTAGCTCATATTAGTTATTGTACAGCCTGTTATTCTTGTACTTAGTAGTTTTTTATAGTAGTTTTATTGTACATATCTTTTATTATTTATTGTTTATTTATGTGTGCACATTATGGAGAAGCTTGTAATCTCATCTCATTATACTTGTATAATGACAATAAAGGCATTCTATTCTATTCTATTCTACTTAATCATAGGAGTCTGTCTCTGCTCCGTTTTACACAAAAAAAAAAAAATTACACTGCATGTGCTCTGGTCAGAATCACAGACTATATATATAAATGGACATAGCTAACCTGTTATTAGCATGTGTAAAATAGAAAGTGAGCATGATGGTGCTTCCTCCTCCATTGATTCTGGCTCCAATTGACTTTATATTAAAAAAACGGTCACTCCCCTCTCTGTAACTGCAGCAGTGACCTTGTCATTTTGATCTTAAAATGTTCATATTAACCCACTCATCTGTGATCTTGTTTTTATCTAGCTAAATAATCCTATTCCTAATTTGGAACTTCTTCCTTACAACTGCTAGCCTCTTGAGCTACATTTGACTGGAGCCAAACACTATGGGTGATGTCAGACTCCCTTAGTCCACTTCTTCCTACAGTCAGAACTCAAATAATATGCAGGCTGAGTGCGGGGAATGCGCTGTGGTTTGAGCGCAGTTCATCTTTTGCCAAACTCAGACCGTCCTTGTCTCACGGGGTCTGATAAGCCGCCACTCCAGCCTTCAGCTCGCACACAAGTGGAAAAGTACTTTACACAGTTTTTCAAGCACAAAAGAGATTATTTCATATACACAAATATCTAACACATGATTAAAACAAATATGGAATAAAATATACATCATTATTCTAACACTGTGTTTTAAAACAAATTCAAACCCTAGATTGGCCTCATATGACATCAAAACTTGTACCTGTAATACATTTTAGCCATGTAACTGTACTTTACTTGAGTACAAAGTGTACTTTGTGTACTTTACTTGAGTACAAAGTACAGTACTAGGATTAGTCTTATAAGTCCCAGGACGCCCACTTACTTCAACTGCAAAAACGCAGAATGAGCTAGACTTGCATCCACAGACATTGTATGTTAGACTGGCCTTAAGCTGTGTTAAAGCCAGTCTTAATGAAAATCCCCCAAAAAGCACAGAGTAGAGCTGTGCTAATGAGTACAGATACACCTTACACTGTGGAGTACTGCTGGCATTCGGGGTCCTTTATAAGCACTTTTATCACTGCATAAGAAACGTCTGGCAAATGAATTTCCCAAACAGACTTCATCATCAAATTGGCTGGAATAACACACGCTCTTGTTGGCACGGATCTTACGTTGGCAGAGCTGCGTGCTGACCAGACGCTGTGCTCCAAAACCAATACTGCAATGAAAACACTATTTTCTCAATGGGCTCTTTAATCTAATGGGAAAATGAGGCTGTTAATAAGGCTGATAATGGTCGGACCAGAATGTGTCAAGATATCCTTGGGTGGAAGGTTACAGAGGGGGGTATGTGGAGGTAGCACTTGTAGTAGTACTTCTATGTAGTAATATTACTACATGTACTATATAGTAGTACTGCTACATGGTAGTACTTCTATGTACTTGAGCATAGAGCTCACGGTGCTGTTTGTGAGATATTTACAGCTGTTGTAAGTGAACCCATAGTTTTCTCTTTACTGCTTTCATTACAAGTCTGAGTATATAAGAGTGAAACAACAACATAAAACAACACAAAAAAACTTAAAAAAACAATTATAATGCTATTAATATACAAACAATTAAAACAATATTTGAGTGATATTGGTGACCTGTTTAATTGCCTGTTGTTACAGGTGATGTTATCATCATTTCCTGGAAGTGTGAAGCTAACTGAAGCACTGCTCTGTCTGAAGTAATTGGAACAGTGAGCTGATTTTTGCGGTTAAACACAAAATTACAGTTACAGGCAAGCTAGCATTAGCCAACAGTTTTTCAGTTAGTCATTCTCACCTTATTGTTGAAAATCAAACTCCATGAATGTTTGTATTGATCACAGGCTCCTGAAATGTGCGGTTTAAATCAAAATTTCTTAGACTATAGACTATTCTCAGATTGTATTAAAACATTTTGAGTGTTTGCTAATGTGTGCATTGTGTCACCATGGTAACTCCTACACATTTTACCATTAGAGATACATGCATAGAACACCCAGCGCGATGTCACTGCAAAACATCCATACTGTATAGATATAAATAGGTCTAGTTAAAGGTGCACTATGCAGTCTTTCAGGTGGAGAGTCCGCCACTCGCTTGTCTCACTGATGTTACTGTTCTGCCTGGAATGTTCCACAGTATTGCATTTAACTGTGAAGACAAACAGACCAAGCCAATTTACTGATCAGATTTGTGGAGACGGAGAGGCAAGAACACCCATGTTTTTCATGATTGTACTAAGCCCCAAAGATGCCATAATCATGAAAGAGTGGGCCTATTTGTATTGCCTAATATTATGTGTGCTTGTTGAGGGTAATACATTTGCCTCACTGCCAATTTATGTGAAGTAAAAAGCTGACCCAGTAAATAAGTTTTGGGATTTGATTCTTAATGAAAACAGATTTTACTAATATGTTCCCTCCAGTGCAGTGAATCCACCTTAAATGCAACCATGGAAACTGAATGAGATATATTTACACGTATTGACTGACTACAAGGTCTGCAATGGTCGCGAATATCAAAAATAACTCTGAAAATGAGTACGAAAATGAGCACTACACGTTTATTCATCTGTCATGTTTCCGCTTTCTGTGAAATATACCAGGGTTAACATGACATGTATTAGCAGTTCTGAGGTGACTGATTTAGACCTATACAATATGTCTCAAACTGCACGAAGCTCTTATCAAAAGTGCCTCATTTTCAAAAGGCTAATATAGTTTTTGATACAGCCAGTGGAGGAAGAAGTACTCAATTTTGTTACTTGTGTATCAAAAAAAAAAAAAAGCACAAGTACTTGTAAAGTACCAATTTAAAGGTGTACTTAAAGAGTAAAATGTAAAAGTGGCCGTACCAGCTTGTCAAAGCCTGATCCCGTTAGATCTCAGATGCTAAGCAGGGCTGGGCCTGGTTAGTACTTTGATGGGAGATCACTGGGAAAATCAGGTGCCACAATGGGGGGCCAGTTGCAAAAACAAGGCACTTCACCCACATTGCCCTGTATGAAAGTGGTGTGTGTGTGTGTGAATGATGGTGGTGGTCAGAGGGGCCTGTGGTGCAGATTGGCAGCCTCACTTCCATCAGTCTGTAATGGAAACAAATTCCACCAACTTGTTGTGTGGCCATTAATAAATGATTCTGATTCTGATTCTGTCCCAGGGCAGCTGCAGCTACAATAGTGGCTTATCACCACCAAGTGTAGAGTGAATGAATAATGCTCTGTAAAGCGTCTTTGAGTGTCCAGAAAAGCATTATATAAAACTGATGCATTATTATTATTATTATTATTATTATTATTATTATTATTATTATTATTATTATTATTATTATTATTATTATTATTATTATTATTATTAAAAGTGTTCAATGCTGATTTTGAGATCTGATAAAACTTAAATTGCATTGATTTTGATAAAGATTTGTGATGAATTTTGTTCAAAAACTTACTTTTCAGTCCAGTTAAAAAATGTAGTTGAATAGAAAGTTCAGATACCTGCTCCCAAATGTAATGAAATAAAAGTAAAGAGTAACCACATGTACTTAAGTTAGGTACTTTTTTTTAATTTAAAGGTGCATTATGTAACTTTTCCGTTACATAGTGCACCTTCAAGTACAGTACTGTACTACTTTTACATTATTACACTCACCCACTGGATATAACCCTATAAATTCCTCAGTAACATTAAAAGGAAATATATAGGACATACAACCAGGCTGCATCTGGTAATGAGGATACTCGCACTTAACTGTGTCACTTTGTCCATAGTCGCCAGGGCAACGGGCTGGAAAAGCTTTAGAAAGTTTAGATCTAATCCCTGCGAATGTCATTATGGTCATCACTGCTGGCAAAAGCAAACACCTCATTTGGTAACTCCACAAATGAAAGGCAGCGTTTGATGGTGGGCACTGCGCTCATGGTAAAAGAGCCACAGAAACATGCGGGTGGTCTTAGCTGTGTGTCTGTGGGGTCTCATTACTGTGCTGCACTCGTCTGCATGGTCCTTCATGTTTACAGCATCTACACAGTCATCTGCTCACACAATTCATATGTCAGTTATCAGTCAGTGAAGGAAATGACCAAATAGTTTAGAGGTGTGTAGCCTGTCTGGTGGAGGGTGCGCCATAGAGATGCTGTTGCTTTGTCATGAATGTCCTGTTGTGAGTTTTTATTCACTTAAAAACTTGCATTCTTACTGTGAGTGGGCTTGCCGCTCCACATATCTGATATGTAACTTGGCCCTATGGTGTCACCTGCTGTCTCTGTAAAGGTAAATAAGTGTAATGCCATACTGTGGAACATTCCAGGCAATCTCTATGTAGAAAAACGGGTGATGGACCCTCCACCAGAAAGGTTACACTGTGCACCTCATACACACTGCAGAAAAAAAATCTAGCCAAGTCAAGATGACTTGAATTAACAAAGTTTTATCATGATTTGAGTAAATTTCACTTGATAAGTAAAATTATCAGCCAGTGGAATCAGACTTTTTGTATTTAAAATATGAAAATACATCTTGCTACACTTAAAATAAGAAAAACAACAACTTTTTGCTCTTATAATAAGAAACAAAATCAAATGTTGCTTGAATATACACTTATTAAAAATACACTTATTCCACTGGTAAATAATTTTACTTGTCAAGTTGAATCTACTCAAAAAAGTAAAATGTTCTTAATTTAAGTCATTTTAACTTACCAGGATATGGTCTTTTTTCCAGTGCATCTGTGTCTATACAAATAGGGCAGGGTGATATGGCAATAAACAGTGAATAGAAAATCTCATACTTTGGACAAGACGGTTTTAGTGATTTTACTTCAGGTATTCTGAATTATATGCAGTTCTACACTTTCCCTGCCCTTAACTCCTCAACCTCTGTCACTCTAAGGTGAACTTCTCAATAAAATAAAAACATAAGTAAATCTGCATGGATAATAATAAAAGCAAAATGTGATCTGGCTTTAAAGCTGCATTGTGTAGCTTTTTGTGTCTATCAAATGCTTTTCTCCATGGAGATGCTATTGCTTGGGCTGGAATGTTTCACAGTATGGCATTAAACCTTTCTGTCTTCATGGAAACCAAACTAGACCATCAGGTCAGGTCTATGAACTCACAGCCTAAATGTCTGTTTTCGTAGATATTTTTGAGCTATAAAACCGCCTGTAATTTAATAAATGTAAGGTAGAGCTGTATAATGTAGATTGTACATCTCTATAATAATGAACACAAAGGGACCATGCTCAGTTTTAGGCAGCACCAAACAGGAGTTAGAGCCCCCAATATCCAACATTATGATTTTCACTTTTTTCTTTACTGCTGACAGGTCTTGAATTAATCAAAACACTGCCAAACTAAATGTGCACCTGGACCAAAAACTGTTTCAACTACACAAGCTCATGCTGGCAGAGAAGTATGAGAAAACCAACAATGAAAAGCTTAAAACTATAAATTATAATGCATGCATGTTATCCTTCTCACACAATGTCACTGGTGTTCTGAGAGAGCCTATTTATAGCAGTCTTCTTTTGTTCCTTAAAATAGTAAAAATAAATAAATAAACCCAAGAAGGAGCTTGTTTTATGTGACAAGCAGAAGTCTGTGTCAAGTCTGTTATCGAGTCTGGATGGTCAATGAAAAACAGTGGTGAAAAGATTGTACAGTACAAGTCTAAAGAAAACTTACAGTTACTTCAGAAAGCTTCATTTTGATCTTCTATTGTTATATCCAAATAAAGATTCTTTTTATACAGGCCAGTTTTACAGTTGCATGAGTTATCTTCTAATTAGCCACTTGGTTTTGACACAAATCATGATCGATGCCTCATTTGTTTCCAATGTGAAGATCTGAAATTACTGGGCTTGATCAGTTGTTACTTATTACAGTGGTCTGAGAATTAATCCATGAGGAGAATTAGTGTCTAGTCCGGCCCATCCAAATAAATGATGGGGGAGAGAGTGGGGTGATCAATTAGTCCAAGCACTGGGGTCCTGGGGGACAGTGAGCGGCTCCTCTCCTGCTCTGGGCCCCTCTGATTAAAATGTGAGTGATACGCCAACGTGCCAAAGTGAAGCAGATTAATGACACGCACATACACACATATACATATACACACACACACACACGCACACGCACGCACACACACACACACACACACACACACACACACATGCACACGCACACACACGCACACACACATATACACACACACACATATGCACACACACGCACACACACACACACGCACACACACATATACACACACATGCACACACACGCACACACACACACACGCACACACACATATACACACACATGCACACACATACACACAGGCTGCCACTGGCCAATAAATCAATAAGGCCATTCCTAATGAACTGCACTGATATGGTGGGGACATTCAGAGCGCTGTGCTGTGTGGGACAGAGGGAGGGTGAAACCATTTCTGTCATATCATGTGCACTTTGAAAAATGTCATTACAAGTGTAAAATGTCAAACAAGGCAACTCTAAACTCTAAGCTCATCTATCACTCCATTAGTTATTGGATTTAGATCATCAAAATGGAAACTGTTTTGGTATGACCATGAAAATGGTATTTTAAAAATATGAATTTATAACACACTTGTCTTATATCAGACTTTTTCAATTACTCAAAAAAGTGGCTTTCATTCCATCACCACAGGATGTGCAATTTACTTTTGAAGTCACAGTTTCCCATCTGTGATTATGGGAAGCAAGAGGTGCTCCACCAGCATAAATCATACACATAAAATGTCTTGCACAAGGGAACAGCAAAACTAGGATCAAACCACCATATCAAACTTCCTTTGCCTGTATCAAAAAAAAAAAATCACAATTTTAAGTTAACTCTAGTAGCCTACCTCTTTCTTTCTTTTTTCGTCATCAATTGTTTTTAATTTGATTTCACCCTAGAATTAAGTTTACTTTCCACCACACATCATACAGTGACACTATTACGCACAGATTTCGTGCTGATTGACCACACTTCCCCCTCTTTTTCTCTCTGTGTGGTCGTAAAATGTTACATAATCATACATTGTCAGGATCTGGCAACAGAAACCGATAGATGCGCACCGATTTGATGGTCGGAGATAGCCTACAGCCTGGTATGCCCTGGTGCGCTCAGTAGTGGATCCGAACAGACACGAGTCCCATTGGCTCGAAGTGAACGCGCGGAGGAGAGCGGAGCGCGGAGGAGCTATAAAAGCCGTGAGAGCGCGAGTGAGAGATCCAACACCAACCCGGAGCTTATCCTCAGCCGCAGAAGCACAGACCCGCGCGTAAAGATGAGCGAGGTATGTCCAGTGTTACCGCTTTCAGTTTGAAGGCACATTTTAAATTTTCTCTAAACAGTCCCTGAACTGATGCTGAATTCCTGTAAAGTTACTAACTCAAGCTCAGTCATAAAGGAGCAGCGTTTTTTTTATATATATATATATATATATATATATATATATTTTTTTTTAGCGACGCGCGTCTTTTATGGCGTTTAAAACAGTGGGAGTTTTTTTTTTTGCACTTTTGTTATCGCAGTATTGTCTTGTACTTGGTTAAATGATGTTGGTTCCATAATTAGTCCCTTTGTGTGCACATATAATTTGTGTATTTTTGATAAATCTTCATCAAAAGTGACCATTTATACCATATTATTACACTACTTCTGTTGCGCTAAAGCAATGCAATAGTGAATAGGCTTTATGAACTTAGGTGGTGAAATTTATCTTGCAACACACTGATGCACTGTTGCATATTCATGTTTTTCAGTTTCCCATGTCTATATGCTGATATTTTGAGGACTTTTGACCACTGGAGGGATATAATGTTTTATTTAGTTAGTTGCTATGGTAAAATTCCTAAATTGCCATAATTTTTGAAAAATTCCACTTATTTTTTCTCATAGACTAAGAAAAATTCAAATATTAATCAGAAGCTAAGCAGCTATGTGCTAACTAATATCCATAATGTGAATGTGTTAAGTCCAAAGAGCACATTAAAAATGCAAATTAATGTTTTAATACCTTCAGGGTTTATAGAGTTTCAGAAACAGATTACTTTCAAACTTTTAATGTGATATTTTTCTGAATGTCTTTGGGAAAAAATAATGAGAAATTATTTTGGAACCTGTGGTTAGTGATCACTGTAGAGCAGCCTTCATATTTGGATGTGATAATAATGCTTCAGTGAACATATAGTCGAGTGTTAAGTTTACTCTTGAGACAGCATTAATTAAAGTCAAATAAATGTTCTTTATTTTACTGTGGGCTAACTGTGTATTAACAACAACACTGGAGAAATTTGACTGTGATTTTTCTGTAATAGCTCTGATAAGGGTTTATTGAACTATTGAAGAGTTAACATTGTTTATCATTTTTAGGTATTTACTGTGTACTACTAGACTACCACTTCTACCTACTATTACTACTTACTTTTACTACTACTACTACTATTACTGCTGCTGCTAGTGCTACTACAATTGTGTATTCAGTCATAAACCTTGCATTTCCAAAGCCCTTTGGAGTGTAAAGAGTAAGAGGGTGAATGTAGGGTTGTGTTGAGTGACCCTGTTTGTATGAGCATGACCTGTTATCAGTCCTCTGAGACAGAGACCTATACGTAGAAGAAGTGTATATAAACCACTGTAAAGATCCACTGAAGACTGATTCACTGGCAGCGGGTACATCCTATATTCACTGAATTATTCAAGGCTCGCCGTGAACAGGGACAAGTCAAACAGTGGAGCTCAGAGAAGGTTCAGTGTACTATGAGGGTTATGTTCTACAAATGGAGCTGTTGTGTTGCTCAGATAAAACATTAAAAGAAAACAGGAAAAACATATACTATAAGGATAAGGTCTGCCATGTTGAGAGATCACTTCTGTTTCTAATATTGGGATTTTGTGAGTCAACAGCAACATAGGGAGGTTGAGAGTGTGTAAAAAAAAAAACAGAATACTGCTTCTAATTTCAGGTGGAGAGACAGATATAGGCTACTGATCCATTTCATGATAATAGAACAATAGTTTATGGATTTCAGTTTCATGGCTTTTTACCACTGAAAAGACATGATGTTTTGGTCAAAATTTTTCATCATGACACCTCATCCAGGAGCAAAATTTGAGAAACACCAAAATATGAATTGCTTAAATAATGTGACATGAGTTTCAGAACATATTAGTCTGGGTTTACCAGGTTTAAAGGTCCTATATTACAAAAAATTTACTCTTGTGAACTTTAAGCCATGTTAGGAACATTGTTACCTCCTCAAAAACATATCCGAAGGCATGTTTTGCTCACCTTTTGTGCAGTAAAGATTGGTCATTTCAGGACTGAAATCCAAATCCAAATGCCAAATGATTCTAGTGAAGGTGTGCGCAGTTTTAAAACATAGTGAAACATTTCCTGTATTTCCACACGACATCATAAGATGGAACAGATGGAGTGTTTTCTGTTTGGGAGGAAAAACTGAGCCTAAATATGCAGGTTTTCTGTGTTAAACATCTGTGAATGAAACAAACCTCAATTCCAGGTATGTTTTTGATGAGGAAACAACATTATAACATAGATCAGAAAATAGCGTCAAACAGGTCCATTTACCACATCATGGAGACATGGTTTTTCCCTATAAAGGACAAATAATTGTGTTTTCCTGACTTGATTGTCTGACTGTTACAATTGAAATCACAAACTTAATCATCATCCAACCCTAATCTATACAAGATTCAAACCAAATATCAGCCCATTTCACAACTTATTTGTATACTTATTAAGTGTACCAGCTGTATTTTATTTTACATACATCTCTCCTGATTCTTCTGTATTCTCATTTCCCTGTTTCTTATTTCAATGAAAAACCCAGACCAAGAGAAGACTGGGCTAGACTGAATGAATAATTAAGCAACTAATCAATAGCAGTCTCTACCTTCCACCTTTCTTCCTCACCTCCTCTCGGCAACAAAGCTTCTCAAAATAAATAAATAAATAAATAAATAAATAAACAGAACTTAGCACAGATGTGAGTTATGACAGGGCTTCTCAACTGTGCTATTTCTGCGGTAAGACATCAGGCATAATTAGAATCCACTGAGAGTCTGGACCATATAGCTCTGCAGCCAGTGATAAAATATGAAGAGCTTGTATATTTTAAAAGTAATATTTTTCCATTTAAAAGCGGCAAAATGTATAATGTTTATTTTAGAAACTTAAAGAGCCTGTGCACGTTTATTTCCATGTATTTGAGCAAACTTTGTCTTGTCCCAGTACAGATATATTGAGCAGCTCTTGAGATCAACATGTTTGCTGCACGCTGTCAGCTTCTAATCATGAAGTGTTTAAAAGTCCAATAATCAGGAAGTGCCTTAGCATGCTAGTTGTTGTTAGCGTTACGGTGAGGCCCCTCTGGCCTCTGAAAGTTGTGAAAAGTGCTTACAAACTCATTGTGGTGAATTATTAGGATCCTTGGAATACGCAAACCGTTTTACATTTTTAACAGGGATGTTATGATATCCAGATCTGACGGTATGATATTTTCATGACATGCATCTCATATTCAGTAGGACTAGCATGCTCAGCATTACTATGGCTCAATGCAGACCTACACAACAGACATCACTGTGTTACACTCAATGGTATTCAGTCAGACTTAGTTATGGAAAAAGAGGTTCCACAAGGGTCTTCATTGGGTCCACTACTTTTTTCAATATTTATAAATGATCTGCCACAAATTCTGTCCCACTGTCATATTCACCTATACGATGATGATACAGTAATTTATACATCCCACTCTGATATACTCCATCTACAAAACTCACTGCAATTAGACTTTGCCCTACTTCAAAACTGGTTTTACAATAACAAACTTCAGTTAAACAAAAATAAATCCTGTAGTATGGTGTTTGGCACCAGATATAAACTTAAAACATGCAATAACCTAATTATTAACTGTCTGGATGGAGTATCACTGGCAAACGTGGACAAATACCTTGGTGTCTGGCTGGACAATGAACTTTCATTTAAAACACACATTGATTCCGTTATCAAAAAAGTGAATTGTAATTTAGGTCAGTTATACCATTCATCTAACTGTTTCACCCTACCTGTAAGAAAGAAAATTATTACACAACTAATAATAACCATAATTGATTATGCTGATTTCATTTATCAAAACACCTCCGATACTCGCCTACGTCCTCTGTATGTCACCTTCAACAGCTTGTGTAGATTCATTCATTCATGTCCACATCTCACACGTGCTCTGTATGAAACACTGGACTGGCTACTCCCTAATGCAAGAATGCGCTTTCATTGGTTACAATTCATCTTTATATGCATTTTTCTTTTCTGTCCATCCTACCTCCAGCAATACTTTGTTCCGTTCTCATTACCATATTCACTTAGACAATTAGAACACCCTTCCTTTGTTGTACCCATGACCTCCAGAGTCATCGGACAAAGAGCTTTTAAATTCAAAGCACCATCAGACTGGAACAATTTGCCAAATTCTCTGCGCTGCACATCTTCATTCCATATATTCAAGAAAGACTTATTTACCTCTCTCAAAACACAATGGGTTTGCTTGTAGTGAAGAATCTGTTTGGTTATAACTGAGATAGTTCTCTATATGTATATTTAATGTCAATCTGATATATATATATATTATGACAGTTCACAATATAACTGTGAGACCTTTGATGATACAATATCATGATATTTTGGTTATGGTTACATCCCTCATTTTGAACACAGTAAACAGTGCCTTAAGGTGTGTAATAGTATTTTTCTTCCTGCTGCTGACTCATCTTATAGCCCCTATAAATACCTGGTGGGATAGTTTATGTATAGTCAATAGAGAGCTGTCACACAACCGTTTAATGTTACTATAACGTTTTGTAATTCACTATCAGAAATGTGTCTGTAAAAGTCAAAGGAGAGTAAACATTCATGAACCATATGTGCAGAATTTCAGCAGTTTTAAAACTGTTAAGAGTCTTAGTTTCAAAAAGGAGTTGGTGTTGTGATATTTTATTTTCTGTTTAAACATCTTGTGTCATTTCAAGTGGATTTGCACAACAAAATTATGCAGATTGAGCTCAGTGGAAACATCATTAACAAACCAGAACGTTAAAATCAGCACCATAAATACAATGTGACACACCCACTAATCATGAACAAGACATGCAAAAAGTCCCAAAGCTGAACTGTACTTGAGAAGTTATGGATCGCATATAAGAAAATGCATAATTCATCTTAAATTATATTCTAAGCACTTTGTCATACAAAATCCACTTATCTGCAAACTACAATTTTACTTTCAAATGTGTTTCAAGCACCGTTTGAGGCTAAAGTCAGGAGCGTCATAATGCTGTTCGTTAAGACTACATTTCAGAGTCTAGTTGCTTTTTATAAGTGCCACAATCATCTTTGTCCTTTGTTCTTTTTCTCCGTGCACTGGGCTTTTGTTGCCTGGTCTTCAATCACTTCAAACTATTATGTAAGCTGGCATACTAGCCTCAAGACGCAACATATCATACTTTTTGGTTAGATTTATGACTATGCTATTGGCTGCTTGATGGAATGTACAAGGAGTTTGATTTATTAATGTTTAAAAGTGCAGTACCTGAGTTTTACTGTTTTAAAAATGCCAAGCAGAACTAGAAAACAGAACTAATTTGAAAAAAACTAGAAACAGAACTCACTGAAACAGTTTGCAGTGGTCCAAAGTTATTCCAGACTAACCTTGTGCATTCTCAGAGATGTGCGGTCAAACTTACAACTAACACCCTTCCTGATTCTCGGACAATAAAATGCTTTATAATATCACATGCAGATAGAACATCGGACATAATTTGACCTCACGAGCTGCTTGTACAATATATCTGCGCTGGAGTGAGACACATTTTGCTCAAATACGTGGGGGAAAAATCAGGAACAGACCCTTAAAGCCTCAGGTTGTTCAGCTAAACTTTAATTAGATGGCTCACACTGCGGTGCACTCAGCCAACTGTGCACACTCGCCAAGAAAATCCCCTCTTCAGATTTTCAGCTGAAGATAATGCTTTTGTCGACTTTGTGCCTTTATTAACTGGTTTCACAAAGACCAGCTACAAGTAAGGCTCACTGGATATTCTTTACACTTACAAGAAGTGTACACACCTGACTGCAGTACTAAGGAATGCTCCGTACTCAATAGTTTTGGCAATACAATGTGATTTTCAACATTTAATATGCACTGTGTAACATTTGTAGTGGAGGGTCCGCCAACTGCCCGTCTCCTGTATCTCTGTCAGTGTAGATTAAACCTTTTTATCACAAGGGAGATGAGCAGGTTACAGCGCTGCACTACATTACTATTCAGATCTGCGGAGAGGGTTAGGGCTGTTCAAAGAAGGAATTATTGTGTTTTTGACCAATAAAAACACCCGTAATGAATAAATTCTAGTTAGATATGTTATGAAAAGTTACACAATGTACCTATTATTTCTTTTATATTATTGTGTTATGTTATATCTGCAATCTCTCAGTGGTCCAGGTAGGTTCCACAGTCGTCCGTGGGCGTATATTAATCTGTGTGCTCTTATATTTGTTCTGACACAGCTCAAAATCATTCTAAAGCGATTCAGGAAAGGCTCATTTCTATCCTGTCAATGTGACTTTTTTAGTATCGACACTTGCTCAAATTAGTACCTATTTTCGATTCAGTTTGAGCATTGATTTGTATCAGATTCTCGATGCGTTTGATAACCCTGCTTACAAGTTTAAAGGGAATCTCATTTGATTAGTTCAGCTTTAGTGGTCCACAGAGATTACGTTTAATGTCGTTTTAAAACAGGTCTCCCTACAGCAATAAAACAGAAGGCAAATAAAGTCAGTGCAGTGCGGATCTTGTTGTCACTTAATTTAAGCAGAGTTGTAAGTCAATAACATCTCAAGTGCGTTGTGCAAATGAAGAGAAGTGTGTGCTTTGCTGTCAATGTTATTGTATTAGCCAGCCATAAGACATAATAAGTGTTTATCTAAATTAATGTTCCAAATAGCTGTAATATAATGATTCAGAATACTAAGATCCAGAAACTACTTTAAGGGGTTAAGGTTATGGGTTAGTAATTATTTAGTTACTAAGTCTGAATCATTCTTAATAAATTACTTGTTCATTATGAATAAAATATTTTTCTTGCTTTATTAATGCTGTTAAAAGTAGTGTTGCTACTGAAGGCCTTATATTCAGGCTTGTTTGTCCGGATTATTAGTCTGTCGACATTTCCAAAGCTCAAAATGCTCTGTTCTGCCTTGTGATGTCTTGAAGCTGTAGTTTTCAAGTTAACAATCACCTTTTACCTTTTGTTCAGTAGAGATGGGATCATTTCAGTCCTGGAATTACCAAGTGATTCTAGTGAAGGTGTCATATGCTCATATGCAGTATGGGGCCTTTAAAAATACATAGCAGAGCTTTTGCCCAAATACAGCACTACCTTCCATTAGACTGACATCTTAATTGGATGTTTTGCTAATGGTTACAGATGTGCAGAGGCTATGACTTGTACAGCTGGTGCAGTGTAGTGAATGCCTTGTTTTAAATACTGTATATTGGAAAAAAGCCAAACCACACCAAAATCTGATTATTATCTGATTTCTAGACCTTTTAGACAATTTAAATGACACAAAAGCTGCAAAATCTTTCGTGGATAATAAGAGGGGCTGAATTATAAAGAAATCTGTTGCTTTGGCTGTTTACTTCATAACAGGTCCTATATTATACAAAATTGACACTTGTGAGTTTTAAGCCATATTTGAGTAACCCTGGAGTATTAGTCTGTCTACATCTTCAAAGCTCAACATGCTCTCTTCCACCTTGTGATGTCATGTAGTGGTAGTTTTCAAGTTACCAGTGTTTTCTGTTTGTGAAGAAATATATACTAAATATGCAGAGTTTGTGTGTTAAACGTGTGAATGAAATAAAACACAACTCCAGGTATGTTTGTGATGAGGAAACATTATAACACAGATCAGAAAATAGTGTCATATGGGCTTGTTAAAACACAAATCGCAAATATTACTACTTCTATCCTAAAAATCAGCACCCCTATTTCAGTTCTTCCTCCTCATCTTTCCTGTAGATGGATGCACAGATCTGATTAACCCCTTTAACAGACCACTTCACATTCGCTTTGCCTGAAGCCTTTTAAAATGTATCCTCACTCGGAGCTGATGCAAATACCGCTGAGGGCTGCACCGCAAACATCATTTTGGTGTAATTTGCCTGTAATATTTCCGCAGGTTAATTGTAGCACGGCGCTCTTAAGTGCTGCTTGACATTCGCTTCTGTGGGCTGTGACTGGCCCTTCTGTATTCTGTCATTTCGTGATTCATTTTCTGTACATGTCTGCAAAAAGTAATTAAATACAGACACGTCAATCATGCGGAAAAAACCTGCTAAACCAAAATGTAATTGCGAAAAGATTGGGATTAAAACTGATATCCTGTTTTTTGCAACTTTCAATCAATGCGTGGACTAAGTGGGACCCCGCTGTGCACACCTAACTCGTATAGTTTAATTATTTTGAAAGCAGCTACGGTGGCTACTTGGCAAAGCTGTTTTGTTTCATCATCCAAAGTGGGCTCTCGTTTTATTTCATTAATGAGATAAGAGTGTTAAAAGTTGCTGATGGACTTGAAACGCGTTGTGGGAGAAGTGGTGTGGCATAGATTTTCTTTAAAACCGTTTTTTTGCTGACAGAACAGAACGGAGGCCTGATGTAGATCCAAATCCACGCATTGATTAAGTTTTTCTTCCATGACCTTAAGGATCTTCTTCATCTACTGTTCTGGAGGAATTGACCCTAATCCAAGAGAGGAACAATGAGCAGAGATTACACCCAGAGAATCTGTAATCCATCTAAACTGTCAGAGGCTTTGGCACCTTGGATCCTGCTAACCCTGGTTTAACGTTAATCCAGGCTTGTGGTCTGAGTTAATCGTGACAATGTAAACATCACACAAGGGGATAGCAGTGGTCAGTACTAGAGCTGCACAGATCCAGCTTTTTCAGATTTAGTATTTTCCGATGCTCAATATCAACTGATACCTGTGCAGAGACTGATGGAAGCATTTATTTCCTTAAAGATGCGCTGTTTTCTGGTTGAGGGTCCGCCAAGTGCTTGTCTTCGTGAAAATGTTGTTGCTTTATCTAGAGTTGTCCACAATATAGCATTAAACTCTATTTCCCATAAAGATAAGCTTTCAGGTCATGTTACGGGTCAAATCTGCGGAGAGGTGGGTTCACTCACTGTAGGAATGCGTGTTTTTCATAGTTTTTTGAGCAGTAAAACACCTATAATTGAATAAATGCAACATAAAAGAGTTTAGTGCCATACTGTGAAACCTTTCAGGCAAAGTAATAATATCTCAAGCTACACTTTACCATAAAAGTCATAAAAGTAACAGTGCATATTTTAAAACAAGAATAAAGTAAGACAAGACAATGTGTTATGTGGCTGTAAATTATTCCACAAGCAGCTTTAGAACAGTTTTGTATAAATAAAAGTTCTTTCTGGGCCAGTAAATAATCTTATTACATCAATTGCTGAAGAAAATATAGACGATAAATGATACGAATAAATAGCACTTTTAGTATTTACTTTGTTTAATCAGTCATAGAAGCTATTTATTCAGCCTTCTTCAGTTTAAATCTAATCATACAGAAAAATAAAAATAAAAACTTCTCCATACTAGAAGTTGATACAGTAATTATATAGGCATCTACTTGAACTGCCCATGCATGGCCAGTATTATGTGGTATTATGAGCTTTGCCAAGAGGAAGTCTTCGCCCAAGACCAGAGATCATTTGTTTCTCTTGTGGAGCGTAATCTCAGCTTTACATGTCTGGAACTTGACGGACTTGCAGGTCTTGTATTTACAGACTAATGACAGAAAGGCTCATATTTCTGTTTATTACGGTCATTTTATCAGTGTTAGGATAGATAAGGATAAGCAGAGCAGTGTTTACTATTATTGCAAATATAAGGCTGGGTTATGATATGTGACTATTTTTTGTGTTAAATAGCAATGATTAAAATATAGTTAGGTTTTAAAGTCACCTGCTTCTCTCTATGAAGGTGTTTCCTGGAATGATCTGCAGTATGACATTACTCTTATTTATTTCTACGGAGACAGCGGTTTTTGCCACAGGGCTAAGTTACATGTCAGACCTGTGGAGAGGCGAGCCCGCTCACAGTAAGAATGCAAGTTTTAGGTCAATGAAACCCATTAAGATGAATATGTTTAAACAAAGCACATTTTAGACATGTGCAAAAAACAAACTGTAAAACTATTACAAAAATACAACTTCAGGTATGTTAATTCAGTGAGAAAACATCATTATAACTTAGATCAGAAAACAGCATAATATGGGCTCCTTGATGTTTTACCATAAGTCATGTTGCTATGACACATGTTACACTACAGTACAAGGTTAATCGAGGCTAATGTAACTGTCAGTCACTGTTCTAACCGCACCGTCGCATCAGTGGATTTGTTTAGGTCCAGTGCAGGTTTCTAAAAATTACACTGCGGTTTACAGTTGCCCACGACAACCACAATGTCAAACTTTTCATGACGGCTTCTCATACCTCAGTGGGTTTTCCGGTTTGCTGATGTGTGTTTGAAAAAGCTGCTGAAGTGATGATGGATACGCAGAGACTGGATCCAATTAGAGGTGGTCCATATTTCATATAAACTCGTCATGTTAGGGCCACTTGCATATGTCATTCACAATCATGTTTGCACCTGTATTTTGCTTGTGTGTCCAACCATTCATTTTAAGATTTATACAGATTTAGAATTGATGGTCCGTGCTGATTATGATGGACAATGTTACTGCTCTTGACAATGTGCTCCAATGACATTGAAGGACACGCCAAATGCAGAGGGAGCCATTCAGTATTCTACAAGTTCTACAAGTGCCCATATTACAATCTTTTCTGATCTATGTTAATAATAATGTTGTTTCCTCATCAAAACTTACCTGGAGTTGTGTTTGTTTCATTCACACGTTTAACACATAAAGCCTGATTTTTAGGTTGAGTTTTTCTCACAAACTGAAGACACCCTGTTCCACGTTGTGATGTCATTTGGTAATACAGGGAGTGCTCCACTGTGTTTTAAACTGCATACACCGTCACTAAAGATGTAGAAAGACTAATAATAAAGGGTTGCTCAAATGTGTGAATGAAACAAAACACAACTCCAGGTTTGTTTTTGATGAGGTAATAACATTATAACATATCTTAAAGCTCACAAAAGTCAACTTTGTATTAACCCTCAAAGACCTATGTTATCGTATACGATAACAAGGAATATGTTTTATATAACCGTGCATAACTTTTGAATCATAAAAGATAGAAATGTACTTTGTTCCCCCTCTGAAAGCGCAGACATAGAGGTTTCCGTATATAGCTGCCTCATTATCCTACGTCACACACTGTGTGATGACATGCGCAAAACGAGTGTCCAATAGGAACTTTGTTTTCAGCCAAACTCATGCACTCCGTCCATTTTGATCGGCCATAACTTTGCCAAAGAGTGAAGTGAGTCAAGATGGTCGACTCCTCTCGACTGTGTGTGTTTATCCATCCATCCATCCATCTCCCCCCCTATGAACCCCTCTGCAGGTGGTGAACCCACAGGAGGGTGAACAACATGTGTGTGTTTATAACGAGTAAAAAAGCCGCTCTAAGTGGAGTTAATTCTCACATACATGGCAAATTACGCATCTTGGTCTGCGTAATTGCGCATCCCTTTCTATTTTATTTGAAAGGTTTATTTCACTCAAAACAGACAAATACAAATGTAATAAACACCATGGAAATGCATTATAAGTGATGTGGCTCTGTTCTATACTCTGGCCCTGGACTTTACAGGAGCTGTTTCCATGACTGGCACCCTATTGGGGCGATTGCACTTTTTTTTTTACAGACTTGATATTTTGCATTTTTGTAGCTAAGGCCCTAAATTAAGCATTTTTATGTCCAAAAAAGTTGTTTATACATGTTTTCTGTGTGTTTTGTATAAAAGAATGGGAATTTTATTTTCTGGGATTTTTTTTTTCATCTCTATTTCTGGTCCTGTAGCTTTTATTACAGCCACATGACTCAACTACAACAGCAGATGGTGAAATAACAGCCTGTACTGAACAAAAGGATGTATAACACTTCATTATAGGGTAAAAGGGGCAGTTGTAAAAGCAAAATTAAGAAAAAAATCCAGGCGAGGAGAAATGTACTAAAATTGCCATTAGGTCTTCAGGGGTTAAATTAAGGCTATGGGTAGGTTTAGGTTATTAATTAACTAGGGACTAAGCCTGAACAATCTAGAAAACTATATGTTCATTATGAATTAAGTCTTTGTTCATTCTTTATTAAGGCTAATTAGGTGTATTAATTATAAAATAGTACCAAACAATTCTCCTCTATTACATTTTGTACTGTACAATGGTAAATATTAGCTGCCAGAGAGATGTTTTCACTGATTACAGAGAAGTTATACCTCTTCACTTTTACTGCATTCACTCTTTAAAGATTGACTCTGTAACTTTTCTGGCAGAGGAAAAGTTATTTGTCTCTATGAAGATGTTATCGCTGTACCTCCAGTATCCCAAAGTATGGCATTAAACTTTTTAATCTCTATAGAAACTAGCAAGAAACGCCATGCAGCCAATTTACAGGTGAGATCTGTGAAGAGGTGGCCCCGCTCTGTATGTTTTTAAAGGTATTTGTGAGCAATAAAAACACTCGTAATTGAACAAATGCATATTATACAAGTTTACTACCATATTTTAATACTATATTGTGGGACATTACAAGCAAAGCGATCACATCTCCGTGGTAACGGACCCCCATCTTGAACAGTTGCACAGTGCACTTTTTAAGTATGAGAAATGCATTTGAGTTTTTGCTTGTGGACAATTCATCACTATCTCAAAACGGCATTCGTGGAAATAACCCTTTTTGATCTGATAAAACTCTATAGAGATAGTGCAGCGAGTTTGAGTGTGTTTCTGAAGTAATATTATCTTTACACTTTGATGCATAGTGGCCCTTGGGAGGCCTGCTGCTACCTTATTAGTTTTACTTGAATAACTTCAGCAGGAGGTTCACTGTATTCATTATAATGCCACAGTTCTACTCTGTGTCGCAGAGAACTATTCAAGTGGAGCTTTCACTACGGCCGTCTTACTATAAAGGTCAGAAATGCAAGTGGACTTTTTGTATTTGCAAGGCCAGTCAAAGTTGCAATGTGTAACCTTTCCGAGGGGATTGCTTGTCTCCATGGTGATGTTATTGTTTAGCCTGTCATGTTTTTATTGCTTAACGGTGCATTGTGTAGCTCTGTCATTGCTCTCCCTGGAATATTCCACAGTATGTCATTAAACAGCTCTGCTTTACATTTATCCAATTACAGCTGGTTTTACAGCTCAAAAATACCTAGAAAAACAAACATTCTGACGGCATGCGGGGTTGCCTCTCCACAGATCTGACCTGTAACTTGGTCTGGTTTGATCTTCATGACGATGGAAAGGTTTAATACCAGACTGTGAAACATTCTAGTCAAAGCAATAACATCTCCATGGAGAAAAGTATTTGACGGACCCTCCACCAGTAGATATCAGATATAGGGCTAAAACGATTAATCAAGTAAATCGAGTAAATCGATTAAACTGATTAGAAAAATGCATTGATTTTTTTTTGCCTCGATGCTTTGTTTTATTTCCATACGCTCGGCGATGGCCGGAACCTTCTGCGGTAGAGGTAAAGTTTCCACACGACCACTGCACGTCACTGTACACAAAACAGCGTACACCTCATCTCCTCCCGTACACCTCATCTCCTCCCGCACACCTCATCTCCTCCCGCACACCTCATCTCCTCCGGTACACCGCGCACACTGCATCTCCTCTGGTACGGATTGTGTCTTGTCACTTACTGGACCGCGCTTCCTCCTGTGCACCTCCCACCTAAACCAGAAAACCTAACACCAGGACTAAAACCATGTCTAAATCAGGTCTAAACCAGGTGTAAACCAGATCTAAAACCAGGTCTAATCCAGGTCTAAAACCAAACAAGAATTTGCAGGAGTTGGTTGCTACATTCATGTAGTTTTAAAAATCATGACAATATCAAGTAATCAAAGTATTCAGATTACGTTATTCACTTTAAGTAATTTAATGGATTACGTTACAAACTGCATTTTGGGGTATGTAATCTGTAATCTGTAGGGGATTACATTTTAAAAGTCACCTTCTCCACACTGATGCTACAACATGTAAACAGAAAGCACCTGTACATTACATCAAGTGGAAAAGAAACCGCGAGGTAAATCAACCTTAGCCTAGCGATAATTACGTTTTTCATGTCCAAAACACATGTATCTATCAATGCATGTGGTGTGGACTTAACATGTGAAAGTAGATGCGACATTAACAAACGATTAGTCAAACAAAATAATCGACAGAATAATCGATTACTGTAATAATCGATAGCTGCAGCCCTAATCAGATATGAAACCTCATTCTAGGATTCTAGGATTGGGCCGTAAGATTTTAGCAGTAGTATTGGTTTATTTCGAGCATAGTACACAAGATCATAAGTATAGACATGCAAACTCCAATACAAGAAACAAAAAGAAAGAAAATTTAAACAAGGACGATCAAATTTGTTTACATGCATGATTTTTATGGGGAGGAGCAAGTTTCAGACGTTCCACCAGAAAAGTGACATCTTTAAAGATCACAATATAAAAACAAATGTAAAAAAAAAAAAAAAAAAGAGAGAATGTCACAGTAATGAGCTATCAAACATTACTTTGCATATCCGTCAAGTCTCCCGTGTTGTTTCTGATTTATACCACCAATTAAAACATAACTCCATCTAATTAGCCATTAGCAAGCCAGCACCATATAAATAATACAGCAGAGTCAGCCATTATCAAAGTTTGGGTATCTTCAGCATTTTTATATTTCCGTGGCAGATGAAAACGTCACCTGGCTGTCACAAACTCAGCTCTGTTCTGGTGTGTATAATGTGGTTGATGTGGAGTACAGGGAGCTTTGTGGAGCCTGTTAATGAGCTGAGAACTGGGAAAGACAATGGAATAGCACTAAGCCCTGTGTGTTCTGAGACACCGCGGACTGCACTAATTGGAGCTCTGCTGAGACTGGCCCCGTGTGCTGCCGGTGTTGACAGCTGACAGTGTGTTTGTGACCGCCACATGTGTTATGGACGAGTTTATTTTCAGTTTAGTAATCATTTCATTTGTTTACTTCAAGGTTTGAAAAATTGAGACCCCTGTCTGTAACTGCTCATCATTTTGGTCTAAAAATGTCCATCTTAACCCGCTCTGCATGATCCTGGTGTTTTTATTTTGCTATTTTGTCTGTAAATAAATTCCTTTTCCTAACTCCAAATTTGCTCCTATAACTACCCGCACCTTATTTAATCCTAAATGCACCTTGTATATTATATTTTATTACATTTTTATCATATCTGTATTTTATTATATTTTGTAATATTTTCTACTATAGTGTTTACTTTTTTCCCCAAACACTTTTTAACAGTACTATTTATTGCAGCTATTAGTACTTGAATATCTTAGCGAGTCTACGGTTCTCTCATCCTAAACCTTACGTTGAAACCTGAAAATGACAATCTTGAATCTTGAATCTAACTGCTAGCCTCAAGAGCTTCATTTGACTGAAGCCGAACGCTATGGGTGATGTCACACTGCTTTAGTCCTCTTCTTTATACACTCTGTGATAAGACCACAGTGTTACAGCAAAGTTAAAGGCTTTGTATAGTCGCACTGAGATATTCATTTTATTGTTTGAGTTTATACTGGGAGAAAAAGATCTTTCTTCAGCCTGAATTTTGCTTCTTTTATTTTTAAAAGTTCTTACTCCCCAAATAAATCTTTGACAATCAATGCAGCTGACAACACTCATATTTATTTGATCGCTTCGTATTCTAAACTTGCTTGTGCTAAAAATATCCCCCCGCAAGTTACATCACCAAAGCAGTCCTTTTTTTGTCCACGCAGTTCCATCTTAAAAGAGTAAAAACTAGAGGCTTCTGAATGTGCGGCGATTTAAGGAGGCTCCGTCTGGTTCTGTCAGTCCATCACTCGGGTCTGACATGTTTCACAGCAGGAGAACGGATGAGGCTACGTTTCCGGCTCCACCTTAAATTCTTAATAGATCCTGAGTGCAGCAGGCGATCTCTCTGGGGAGCTCCGAATATAGTCTAACCCACACTGTTCAAGGTGATTTATTTATTTTACCAAATCCCTCCACAGTTGTATTCAGCCTCTCGCCAATTCACACACACACGTGAATGAGAGAGATGAGAGAAGTGAAGATCTGCCTTATAGTTTAAGAGATTCCACGTGGTACAGCGGCGACTTTACTCTTGTTTTTGGAGGTATCTTGCATCCAGCGAAGTCTATTTGGTTCTATACAAATAGACTGATATTGAAATAATAAAGGGATGGGCAGTGCAGTTACTTTTGCATCTGGTGATATTCAGAATACAGTTACTTTTCTAAAATCAGTGGAAACCTGGCAGTACTTGATCACACAATAAAGATTTCAAACTGCCCAGAATTAGTAAGAATAAAACATTGCTTTTATGGTGTGTCTTCTCTTATCAGTGATAAATAAACAAAAGGTGAAATATGAAGCTGTTTTTAATCCAAAATCGCATCTTTGCACTATAAGTTAAATACAACTTCATGTAAAATTATTCTAGTATTCAGAATACAGTGCTCTGATTGGACCATGTATCGGAATACATTACAAAATACATTTTAATACAGGTATTCAGTATTCTGTAACTAAATACATTTTCAAGGTATTTTTCCCACCATTGGGGTTGTTGAAAATATTGAAAATCAGATCGTAATCAATGCTGAAACAAATAGTGAATGAAAGTAGATACTCATTTAAGCAAGTATTAATACTGAAAAAAAAGAAAAAAACTTCACAAAACTAGATAAAATTTGACCTTTCCTGAACAGTTTCATCTAATGAGTCTATTCTTTAGTGTTGAAATGTCAAATGTTGAGTGCTTTAAAAATGTATTTACTTTACACAATGCTGAATACCTGTTTTAAAAAGTATTTTGTAGTGTATTTTTGAACCCTTGCATTCACGATGTGTTGAATTACATTATAGTGTAAAAATGTGAGATTAAAGCTTGTTTCTGTTGTGCATTTTATATCAGTGACTGGAGAAGGAAAAACACACACTATCCATAGTATTGGCTCAGTTAAAGACATATGTAATGAAGTATCACAATGTGCTATTTGTATTTTTGGTGCATGTAATTTGTTCCTTCCCAGCTCTAGTTATGTGTGAGAGAGAGGGGACATTTACAGATGATGCCGTTTTACACAGTTTGACTTTTGGGTGACTGCTGTTCTGCAAAGGATGGAAAGTTTTTGTTAATTTTGAGAATTCAGCAGAGCCACATTTGGGTTAAAATATGATGACAAAAGTTTAGTAGCCTCATTAGTGCAATTATGAGTCATTAAAACACCATCAGCCTGGGTTTGTCTCCTGGGCTCTCTGTTTTCTTCATTTACACTATCATTATGATCACCAAATAGAATAAAGATCAACACTAATGGTCCTGTCACAATATTAACAGTTCAAACTTGATCTTCATAGGAAATATACTCACTATTCACTACCAGTTGGCACAATAATAAAAAACACTCTTTATTTAGACAGTCAAATGTCATTTTCAACATTCAATAATAGTACTTTCTTCTATATTACCTTGTGGTCTTATATCTGAGTATGTGCTTTGATACTAGTTCTGATAAGCTCAAGATCATTTCTAAAACTATTCAGGAAAGATTCATCTCTGTCCGGCTGATGTGACTTTTTTAGTATTGATTCTTGTTCAGATGAGCATCTAGTTTTGCTACTCGTTTAAGTATTGATTAGTATCAAGTTTTCGATTCTTTTGACAACCCTAGTATTAATATGAAAGTTCATCATTCATATCACACATCTAAGGTACCTGCTCACTGTTTGAAGATAGTTCAAGTATTTGATTAGGAACGGCACTGCTAGCAAACATGACTAGCAAGTGAATGCAAAATAAGTCATCCTGACGCGGAAGCGTCTGTGGAGAGGGAAGCCCGGGCCTCACTGCTCTGCTGCCTCTGCGACCTGGCTCCAGATGAAGAAGAACAAAATGGTGGATGTTAATGACGCTGACTAAACTATGATTTTTCCTTAAGTCTGTGAATTAGAGGTGCTTTTTTATGAATTAATCATAGCATTTGTATCCAAGTACTAACCTGGCCCGACCGTGCTGAGCTTCTGAGATCTGACCAGATCAGGCTTTGACCAGTTTGGTGCTGCAAACTTAGAAAACATATTTCTGAGAATAAAAGCTGAAAATGAAACAACAGGAGGTGGAAATTGGACTAGTAGCTAATGTTTTGGTACATTACCAACAACAGAGCAACTCTGGAGAACATGCCAACTATTCATTTTAGGAAGAATTCAGGAAATATAAATTATCATCAAATACTCAAAGACCTTAACTTTTCTGGTGGAGGGTTTGCCAGCTGTTTTTCTCCAAGAAGTTATTACACAGCCTGGAATATTCCACAGTACGGCATTAAATGTGTCTATTTCTATTAAGACCAGCAACTTCACGCCACCAGGCCAAGTTACATGTCAGATCTGTGCACAGTAAGACACTCATCATTGAATACAAGATAAGTTTAATGCCACACTGTGGAACATTCAGACAAGCAGCAGGAAACCAGAAAAGTTACATAGTACAGCTTTAATCAATTCATCAGATTGAATTTACTCATATTTTTATTTAAATATTGTTTTAAGGGTGCACTGTGTAACTTTTCAGGTTGGGGGTCCGCCACCATGGAGATGCTATTGCTTTTCCTGTAATATTCCACAATATGGTATTAAACTTATGTAAGATACATTTATTAAATTCTAAATGGTTTTGTTGCTCAAAAATACCTTCAAAAACATGTATTCTGACTGTGGGAGGGGTCTCCTCTCCACAGATCTCACCTGTAAATTAGCCTGGAGCCATCTTCTGCTTGTCTCTATGAAGATTGATCAATTTAATGCCATACTTTGGAACTTTTTTTTTTTTTCATTTATCTCAAACACACATAAGAACAAAACACATTTGTAACAGTCAAATCTTGTTTGAGAAGGAATAGAAGGAAGCCCGAGGCTTATTTTGGTTCTATTCCTTATTTACAATCTTTAATTAACACATATAGCAACCTTTCATACACTGTAAAACAACAGTCAGAAGGCTAAACAAATATTTGAAAAAGCAAAATAAAGAATTACTCTTAACACATATATCAATTTCTTACACATTAAAACAACAGTCAGAAGGTTTAAGTGTTTGAAAAAGCAATATTAAGAATTGATTTATTTTTTATATTTGTCTAATAATAATTTCTTATACATTTTTTAAAACTGAATAATATTACTGCATAATTTTAGCTCATCACTTAGTCCATTCCATAATGTTACTCCATAAATGGATACACATCTGCTTTTAAGAGCGGTACGTGCATACGGCTTATATAGCATAACTTTTACCTCTCAAATTGTAAGCAGAATCTCTGTTCTTGAACATCATTTGTATATTATATGACATCTTGTTATTTAACTTGCATTTAACTTTGAACATAAATTGACCGATTTTGAACTGCACCAAGTCAAAAACTTTAAGGCAGTCTACTTTCAGAAATAATTCATTTGTGTGATCTATATATCCTGCATGATTAATAACTCTTATGACTCTTTTTTGTAGAATGAATAATCTTTGCAAACTGGTCTGGTCTTGTGAGTGTTCCCCCAGACTTCCACACAATAGTTCAGATATGGTAATACTAGAGCATTGTACAGAGTAAGTAATGTTTTGGAGTTTAAAATATATCAGCATTTTGATAGAATACCAGTACTTCTGGCTATTTTACCACACAAGTAGTCAATGTGAGGCTTCCAACTCAGTTTGTCATCAAGGATCAATCCTAAAAACCTATTTTTGGATACGTTTTCAATTTTTACTTTTTCAATTTCTAAATCAGTACCTGTATTTGTTTTCTTACGATTTCCAATGATCATACATTTTGTTTTACTTAGATTTAGTGATAACCTATTTGCATCAAACCAAGATTTTAATTTACCCATCTCCTCTTTGGCAGTTTCAATAACCTGTTTTAGATCATCACCTGAGCAAAAAATATTTGTATCATCAGCAAACATTACATATTTTAAATAATTTGATATTGTACATAAATCATTTATATATAAAATAAACAATTTAGGCCCCAACACTGACCCCTGTGGGACACCACATGTAATACACTGAGTGGTGGACTTGCAGTTTCCTATTTGTACATATTGGCTCCTATTTTCAATGTAGCTTTGAATCCAGTCATATGCCACTCCTCTTATTCCATACTGCTGTAATTTTCTAAGTAAAGTTTTGTGATCAATAGTATCAAAAGCCTTTTGCAAGTCAACAAAAATTCCAATAATATACTTTTTACTGTCTATACAGTGAGTTATTTCTTCTACTACTTCAATAAGTGCCTGAGACGTCGATCTACCTGTCCTGAAACCATACTGGTTGTAAAACAAAGAGTTTTTCCAGTATTTTTGAAAACTGGGACAGTAAGGACACCGGCCTATAGTTATTGAAAACATCTTTGTCCCATGCTTTATATAAAGGAGTGACTCTGGCTATTTTCATTTTTTCTGGGAACACACCATTTTTAAAAGACAAATTGCATATATGTGTAATTGGATCTATAATACCATCTATTATTTTCTTAACTAAACACATGTCAATATCATTATGATCTTTTGATGTTTTACTTTTGCATTTTTTTTACAATTTCAGGCAAAGCAGTAAATAAACAAGCAACAAGCAACTGACGGACTCTCTAGGAGAAAAGTTACATAATGCACCTTTAAACAAATGATTTGACATACAGATCATATAAAATCACCTGATATTTCATTTTGCCCATGATTTGAAGCTGCAGCAAAGACAAACCGAACTTGACATTGAAATTCTCGTGTTAGTTTGTTAAAACCCAGCGGGACCTGCTCCTGTCTACGTGGGCCAGACAGAAAAGCTGGAAAGAGGACTTCACGTTCACTTATCTCCTCGGCTCCGCTCATGAATTTTGATGCTCGCTCTGATCTCCTGCCGTCTCCACTGGGCTCAGCAAGGATGAGGCTGCAGTGAGGTGAGGTGCAGTGGAGCCGTAGAGATGTGGTAGAGTTAATGCGTTTGAGCCCTCTTCATATGCTGGGGCTGGTCTCTAAGCCTTGTATCCAGGCAAAATGAGGGGCTGCTAATGATGACGATGGGGAAAAGAAAGTAATTGTTTTGGTTTAAATCAGGTCGCCCTCAGATTTTCTCTTGGGACTACAGGTTACTGCATATGGCTGCACAATATGTTGTAATCGACCCAAAAACGCAATTTCAGTTGGTGCAATTATCAAATCAGAAAGGCTGCAATTATTTATTTAGACAGATTAATAGAATAATGTTCAGACATCTACAAACATGCTCTGAAATACATAGGATTCTTTTATTTCATCTCGTAAATCTTCTCTTTTTTCTTACTACTTTCTACATTTTATTTAAATATAGAAGACATCAAATACATGAAGTAAGATATCTGAAATTATGTAGTAAAGAAAAAAAAGTAAATACATATTTTTCGACAAAGCAAAACTTGGGTAATTTGAGGATTTGCTTCTAAAATACAAAAGAAAATTATTCTTATTTAACTTTTCTTTTCTTTTCTGCATAATTCCATTGATCTTAATTCATACATTTGATGTCTTCTGTATGTATAATGTAGAAAGTAGTAAACATTAAAAACAAAATGTAACAAGAGTCCAAACTTTTGACTGCTAGTGTGTATATCTATTTTTTATTTTTTTTTCTCCAGTTTGAGCAGCCCTCTCACTGCACCAGAATCCTCCAGCAGAGCGGTACTGGCCTAAGGTCCTATAATCTATTGTAAAGTAATTGTAGCGCGTTGACTTCAGTGGTCGATTGGTGACTTTGGCTGTGATTGATGGTGTGTAATCTCAAATCTGAAGATTAGGGAGGATTAGTAGAATGTAGTTCACAGACACACAGTGAATCAGAGCGTCTAACCTACTGTACTGTCTATGAGGTCCAGACGCGCCGCTCACTTAAGTCGTAATACTCCAGTGTACAGTTTGAATGAACATGAGAAAGTGAAACCTGTATTAGAAGGCAGATGATTTGGTATGAGGTTAAAAACAAAACAGTTTAGTGTACAGTAGTGACAGTATGTGCCTCAATATCAGGAAATGTTGGTGGGGTGCATCACTTATTTATCTTGCATCCTGAATTAGGTAGTTTAGTTTTTATTACTAAAAAATACCTCAACAACATGCGTTTGATGAGAAGAGTTGCCAATCTACACTCCTGATTTGTCCTAACTTGTAGTGATATTCCAGGCAAAGCAATACCATCCAGCTCCATTGAACCAAACCAGAAAAGTTACATAGTGCTCCTTTAATTTGGCATTTTGCTTAACTGCTGCTGTGATGGATTCTAAAAGTAAGACTGTAGGAAGTCTGATTTGATTTCATTGCAGAGCTAGTGGGTGCACATTTATGTTCAAAATGTCTGGATTTCAAGAACCTGACAGTGACTTGTGAATCCTTTACTACACTGGAACATTCTGGGACAAATGAGGAGATTCAAGGGTCATACAAAACATGAATGGATGTTGTCTGGCAGATAGACATTTCTGTTCATTTTATTTTTACACAGACAATACTCTAACTCTAATGATGCACCTCCAGAACATTGGGATATTATCATACATATATACATACTACTACTGCTACTTGTATTGCAAAAACATTATTTGATTGTTTTTGCAAGACCATCCTCCTGTATAAAGAGCTAGAACAGCAGGTTATTTCATAAAGTGACGCACATGAGAGAAACTCCATCCCCATAGTAACACTGTATCCAGGCTAACAACTCTCTACGGCTCATATTCATGAACTCTTTCTCTGTTTTTTATGATCAAGAACATTTTATGACATAGAGACAGAGAAGCATGACAGAAGTCTATAGTCTGTTATCAACTATCAATACATAAATAAATACCAAAGTATAAAAAATGACAGCAATACAAGCAGAACATCTAAACAAGGGTATAAAGTAAGGTTGCTCAAAGTGGGGGCAAACTTGGACCTCCAGGAGTTTAATTTGACCCAGAAACGATTGTTGAGATCTTTAGAGGAGGAGTATCTTTAGTATTTCTATATTTGGATTCAAATTTAACCAATATTCAGGATGGACACATACATTAATGTAATAAGACTATTTACTGGTCACAGTTGGCCCAGAAAGTCTCATAATGCTTGAGCTTGTGTTCATACAGACCTCATTTGTAGTTAGTGAGAGATAAATAAGAGCTACATAACACTTTTGAATCAGTTTTGTCTTATTTTAGTTTAGTTCAAAGTAGGGGTGTGCATGTCCATTAATCTAGCGATACAATACATACCACGATATCCCTGTTACGAGTCAATATATCATGATATATCCCAGTACTAAAACACAGGACAATATATTATGATTTACTAATAATTAAGTATAATATTATGGTTGAGTGCACCTCATGAGTCCAAAATCAGATGAAATACATTTAGTTAATTTACCAGAACAGTAAATGGAACTTATGATTTTATTTTTATGAAAAATATGACTTTAAAAAATCAATTTGGATGCATTTTGAATCGATGTGAGAATCACACAATGAAGTATCGCGAAATATCACTGAATCTATGTTTTCTTACATCCCTAGTTTACAGGAAATAACCGCTGTTCTTAGTCTCTGCTCTGGTGTCAGCAGATATCCGAAGCCTGATTGGTGCATCCCTATTATAAGATAATATGGATTTATTGTGACCTGTGGTAAAAAGATTCTTCTACATATTTACCACATTCTAATGCATTCTTAAAATACCATCTGAGTATTGTTTTGTTTTTTTTGTTAACCTTTATTTAAGCAGGAAGGTCCCATTGAGATTAAAAACCTCTTTTTCAAGGGCGTCCGGGCCAAGAGGCAGCAAATTTCAAAACAAGTACATATAAACAAACATTAAAATTGCACAGGTTATGAAAAACAGTTGCACATTATAGAGGCAGAGTCTGTAAGGCTTTCCGTTTGGTTTTAAAAACATTTAAGGAACAATAGTTCAGACAATTTCCTGTCTTTCTGCAACAAGTTCCAGGTAAAAGGTGCAGAGTGGACAAAGGCTCTGTGCAGGCAAAAGGAACAGACAGCAACAACTGATCATTTGATCGCAAGGAGTAAGAGCCAACATTTTTGCTTTTGATCAGAGTACAAATGGAAGGAGGCAGCGATCCAAGTATAGCTTTGTAAATAAAAGTGTACCAATGTCCCTGCCTTCTAGTGGCCAGAGAGGCCATTGTGCTCTTGAGTACAAGTCACAGTGATGTGTCATAGGTCTACAGTTGGTAATAAACCTCAGGGAAGCAGGATACATCGTGTCCAACATTTGAAGACATGAAGAAGAAACAGAATACAGACATACAGAATGTCACCATAATCTAGCACAGATAAAAAGGTTGCAGTGACAAGATGCAGTTTGTTACGAAAGAAAAACCCAAGTTTAAGTATCAGTTTTTTATTTTGTTTTTTACAAGTTTTTCTATGTGTGGTTTAAAGGTATCACCATAAACAAAAAATATGTATCCCAGTATTCATTTTTGTCAGTATAGCCCCTTCCTAGGTGAAAGCAGCTGGGTCCCTGAGTTACTTCTGCTCAGTGCATGTGGTTGTGTTACTGTGGTGATGAGAGAGTCAAGTCCTACACGCTCCTGCTGCAGTTACATGGATTATAGATCAACAGTCTCCCCCTCGCATCACAGAGCCCCAGTGACTCTGCCTTCACTGTGCGCATGACTTCTCACAACAACATCTCAAAGGGAATATGGGAAGAAACACTGACACGCAGCTTAAATTAGAAAACCGTGTATAGAAAAGTTCTGCTGGGTTCTTAAAGGTCCTACATTACGCAAATTTGACTCTTGTGAGCTTTAGGCCATGTTATAATGTTGTTATCTCATCAAAAACATACCTGGAGTTGTGTTTTGTTTCTTTCACACATGTTTGAGTAACACTTTAGTATTCATCTGTTTACATCGCTAAAGTTCAACATGCTCTGTCCCACCTTGTGATGTCATAAAGAGATAAAATCATCCAAATGTGATATAGTGAAGGTGTATTGAGTTTAAAGCAGTGGAACATGAGAGAAGAACTAAACTAAACACAACTCAGGGTTTCTGATGAGGAAACAACATTATAATATATCCAATCCAATTTTATTTGTATAGCACCTTTTACCAACACAAAGTCTCCAAAGTGCTGCATCAGAGGAGGCATAATATAAATTAACACATTAAATAATATAAAGCATAAAATAAATAAAAAGCAAGTCAATAAAAAACCTTAAAATACTAAATTAGCAAATAGAAAACTATCAAATAAAATCAATAAAAGACAGATATAAACATACAAAATATTTTTTTTTATGAGCTTTTAATGTTACGGCAGAATTCCCTCATTATTATCTTAGTCAAAGTTTTATTTAGATTCATTCTGAGTAATCCTGTACTGATCTACATTAGAGGCTTTCACTGTTTTCACCTTTCCCCTATCCCCGCCCACATCTTATCTTAATTGCAGTTATTTGAAAAATGAAGACTTCAAGTGATACATGTAGGGTTCAAAAGTGTCACACATGAACCCTGTAAAGCATAAATCATTAAATAATTGACAGAAAATTCAAATTCTTTCCATTCATTCCAATCCTTTATTGGTCCCTCTGAACAAACAAAAACATTTTCAAATATCATTTTCCATGTATGAGTTTCAATTTGTATCATATTTGGCTCAAAGATTCTTTTTTCCTGAACAAACAGAAACATAATAAAATCAGAATCAGAATCAGAGAATCAGAATTACTTTTATTCATCCCCGAAGGGAAATTTTCTTTGTTACAGATGCAACCGACCAAGAGCATGTACATCAAACAAGTTACAAAATAAGCTAAATACAATAAGATAAAAGATAAAAATAGCTCTCTCTGGGAAATTATTTACATCATTGACCTATTTATGACTATATACATGTGTGAGCAGGGAATAGGATGAAAAGGATTGAGTAGTATGTGAGTTAAAGTGAGTTAAAGTGCAGCGTTCAACAGTTTGATGGCGACAGGCAGGAAAGATTTCCTGTGTCTCTCAGTGGAGCAGCGCGGCAGCCGCAGTCTATGGCTGAAAGAGCTCCTCTGATTGGCCAGCACCTCGTGGAGGGGGTGGGAGGGAGAGTCCAGAATAGTCCAGATTTTGTCTAGTATTCTCCTGTCCAACACCACCGCCAGAGAGTCCAGCTCCTCCCCCACAACATGTCCAGCCTTCCTAATGATCTTCTCGAGTCTATTAGTGTCCCTCACGCGCAGACTGCTGCCCCAGCAGACTACAGCGTACATGATGGCACTGGCCACCATAGACTCGTAGAACATCCTGAGCATTGTCCTGCAGATGTCAAAGGACCTCAGCCTCCTCAGGAAATAGAGGCGGCTCTGGCCCTTCTTGTAGACCGCGTCCACGTTCCTGCTCCAGTCCAGTTTATTGTCCAAGTACACCCCCAGGTACTTGTACTCCTCCACCATGTCCACACTGACCCCCCGGATGGAGATGGGGGTCACAGCAGCTTTGGTCCTCCTAAGGTCCACCACCAGTTCCTTTGTCTTCATCACATTGAGCTGGAGGTGGTTCTCCTCACTCCAAGTGACAAAGTTGTCCACTACAGTCCTGTACTCCTCCTCGTCACCCCCGCTGATGCATCCCACCACTGCAGAGTCGTCAGAAAACTTCTGAAGGTGGCAAGACTGGCTGCAGTAGTTGAAGTCTGTGGTGTAGAGGGTGAAGAGGAAGGGAGACAGGACTGTCCCCTGTGGAGCCCCGGTGTTGCTGACCACTCTGTCCGACACACATATGACAACCACATACTGTGGTCTTCCAGTGAGGTAATCCACAATCCAGGACACCAAGGAGGCATCCACCTGCATCCCTGCCAGCTTCTCAGCCAACAGAGCCGGCCTGAGGGTATTGAACGCACTGGAGAAGTCAAACAACATGATCCTCACAGTGGCAGCCGGCTTGTCCAGGTGGGAGTAGACTCTGTGGAGTAGGGTCAGGATGGCGTCATCTACTCCAAGGTGGGGCTGGTAGGCAAACTGGAGAGGGTCTTGCAGATGTTGGACCATAGGCCTCAGCTGCTGCAGGACGAGTCGTTCCAGAGTCTTCATGATGTGGGAGGTCAGTGCCACGGGCCTGTAGTCCTTAGGGTCGCTGGGGCGCGGCGTCTTCGGGACAGGGACGAGGCACGATGTCTTCCATAGCAGGGGGACTCTCTGAAGACTCAGGCTCAGGCTGAAGATCTGGTGCAGAACACCACTGAGCTGGGGAGCACAGCCCTTCAGGACTCTGGGGCTCACTCCATCAGGTCCAACAAACAAATCCACAAATGTGTAAATCCAGACATAAAAAGTGCTACTATAACACAGCAATGAGAATCCACCGATGGAACTGGCTGGGTGGAAGTCTGGAAAACATAACATTTGATTTGATATTATAGCTTATTGTTTCTACTTTATTTTACTTTATTTTATTTGTTGCATGTTAGTGTTTGTCTACATTCTGCTCCAAGCACCGTAGCAATTTCCTAATGTTGTGAACCTGTTCACTCATATGGCAATAAAAACCTTTCTGATTCTGATTCTGATTCTGATTCATTTCATTCATTTTATTTCATTTTGTGGTGCACTGCAAGTATCTGATTGTAAACATCAGATTTTTCAGGGAAGAATTATCCCACTGCTCATGTGGAGGGCTGAAAAACTCATGTATCAAATAAGATACGTTTGCCGTATAGGGTTAAAAATCACAAAACAAACCCACTGGTTGCTACTATGGGGCTAAACAAGAAGCCTTTTGTCTCATTCATACCACTGTGGTGTTTAAGATTAATGTTGCAGTTTACAGTGAACAAAATGTAAAATGATGATCCACTTATGTTATAGATCAGTACTAATACTACCATGATATATCTTCTTCTACTTTCATAGTTGTATAAAAAGAGATGCAAAGATTTAGGTTGATTTGGTAAAACATAAAAATGATCTGATAATATTTTTTTGTTCCGTGTTTTTTCTTTGCAGAGACAGACTTCTGGAGCGATGACTGGAAACAGCAAATCGTCTGCTGGACAAGGTAACTGTAACTCGCAGTGAAAGAAGTGCTGTAATTCACTAATGTGTGCAAAGTATTTTAGTCAAGAATCGCAGAATATTTTACACGAGGCTTGACAAATGAAGGTTTTTCCAAGAAGAGCCCACAGAGACCTAAATAAAATAATGACTGCACCATACGAGCAGCCAAGTAGATCAATATTTGAGCCACTATTCCACAGGTTGGTGGTTGAATCCCTGCTTCAGCAAGTGCACACTATTACTGTGTCCTTAGGCAAGACACTTCACAGACATTGCTTCTAGTGTCTTTGGTGTATGAATATGTGTGCTGTGTCTTTACTGTTCAGAACAAAATACTGATATATAAGGTAGTTTGACAAGACAACTGCTAGAAACAGTTCATCAAAAGTCATTACAAAAGTCAGTTTACGAGATGCGTATAGATGCATAAATGTTTCCTCCACCAAAGCTCGTCAGAGTTTGTTGTACTACAAACTGAACACAGGTACGTACAACATCTGAACCCCATTTAGTCAACGCTAAGAAATGCCGTACGGTTTCTGCCAACGCCAGTGTTTTAGCAGAAATTTAAACAAGCCCCACTTTGCAAACTGGGCCACAGCATCGTGTGCATGATAATGGAATTCAAATCCTTTGAGTTGGAAATGGACAAATTGGCTTGCGGCACATGCAGTTATCTAAAGGTGTTAAAGAAGTTCTCAGAGTTGTCATAAAAAGACATCCAATCTTTTTGTAAATTAAGAATAAATCAGCTTTATAATTGTCAGTAAAAAGCAATTCTTGATTTCAATCCAGTTCACTTTATTTCTATAGCACATTTCATAAACCAAACTGTTGCCAAAGTGCTGCACAATATAGATTAAAACCAATGATTTTAACATATTTACCGTGGCTCTGGGGACACACCAAGGTCAGATGTATGAAATTTAAATTGTACATACCCACCCTTGAGTGTGAAGATGTAAAAAAAAAAGATTGAATTGTTTTATAGGAGATCCAAGCGGAGCTGAAGTGATTGTAAGAGACACTGGGCTCTCGTGTTTGGCCTGAAGAGAAAACAGATGCTTCTAGACTCCAAACATGAATATTCATTTAGCGTGCTGCTCCTGTTTACATCCACACACAGATGAATCTTTAAAGTGCTTTTTGCAGCCTACACATTTTACAGAGGAGGGTCCGTGGCTGCGTGCTCTGTGATACAATACACAGAGGAATGGGGAATGTAATAACCTGGTCTAGTCACACGCAGGACAGAGGCAGCACATCTGAGCTCAACTATAATCTCGTTTTTTATTGTTTTATACATGAAAAAATGTTTGCAGTGGTCCAAAGTTATTCTTCACTTACCTTATGCACTCTTTACATTCTAATTATTCAATGGGATGAGTTTCTAAGGATGTTTCAGACATTTCAGAGGCCAGACGGGAGTTTTGCCATAAAAAACTACCGTGCCGACATTGCATGAGGATAAAATGTTTAAAATAATTTCTATTTATATGCAGACAGCGTACAGCAATCAAATTTCTACCTCCAACTCTGTACAACAAATTTCGCTCAGCTACAAAAAAATTGGGCACAGTCACATTGAACTATACTTTTTAATTATCATTTTAATTCTGTACATCCTAATTTTAACTTCTTTACCTGCTGGTGCACTTTAAGAGTCCCTTGAAATGTAAAGTACAATGTAAATAAAACATTATTATTACGACTGAGGAAAACTTGAACAATGATATTTAACTCGTTTGTAAATTGGGATCAATGGATTTTTTCTTTACACCTTTTTTAATTCTTTTGCAAACAAAACAAACCACACAAATGAATAAATGTTCCTCCAAAATGAATAGAACCTTCTCTAAAAAATGTACAGTCTGCACAATGAACTGAATCCTCTTTTTATACATACATTACATTACATTGCCGCCATTATTAAACAATAAATACATTACAACATTAATCACCTATAAAACATTGGCTGAAACTGGCAAAAACAAGGAAACATTTGCGCAGATTTCTTACGCAATTTTGTTCTTTCGAAAACCTTTATTGTGGCTAAAAGAAAATAAATAGTAAATGTAAAAATAATAATAAATGTAAATAGCTGCGGCGTCAGCATATTTTGTTGTACCCTGTGAAATTTGGATGGTCCCTGCATTGTGAGTGCCAAACTCAATGAGACTGGAGGTAATAAGTTAGAATTTGAGCCCGAGCCTCATCCATCACTGTCTGTATTCTCTTAGGCTGCTGAAATCTCACAGGACGCCATTTGATCGTGACCTTTTTCAAACCTCTTATGGAAATGCGCCATCACACACTGTAGCTCTTACCAATTCATTCAGCACACACACATTAGCTAAAGTGTGAGGTGGACGGGCCACTGGGAAAGAACATGAGGCAGATATGAGCAGTGGAGGAGGTAAAGTGAAAGCAGTTAAGTATTGTACTGAAATATACATTTTAGCTATCTGTACTTCACTTGAGTACATTTTAAAGTGGTTAGTTTTTACTTCACTACATTTCAGACCAGATATCTGTACTTTTTATTATTTTTGTTTAGTTTAAGACCTGGTGAAAAGGTTGAGCATTTATTTTTAACACATTTGTAATTCGAGCAAACAAAAATATGCAAAGAAAATCAGCCAGGAAAAACATAATTTCAATTTCAGGTTTTACTGAACAAAATTCAGCACACATCTGCATCAAAATAAAAACATTTGAAACTTTATTGCATCTCAAAATCTGTGCAAAATACTTTTACTTTTTACTCTAACTTTTTTTACTCTGTGAACCCAGTCACTGGAGCTGGGGAATCTGGGAGGCAAGAGGAACTTAGGACAAGGAAGTAACAAAAAACCAAGATGGAAAATGGAATAAATAAAGTAATTTAATTAAGAGGGATGTACAAGGTCAATTAAACAAAATAAGGTGATCTAACATATTTACAACAAATATTTATATAGTTTAAACAAAAGTAGAACAAAGGGCCCAGTAAACTAAGCAAACTAAACATACAACAAAGAACTAAACAAACAAAGTCAGTACTGACATAACGAGTGTCTCATCTCAACATCGAGTCACCACCGTGACAGAAACAAGAGACACAAAACTAAACTAACATTTTAAATACAGCCAAGCACAGAGCCACAGACACAAAATGGCCGACTGGCCCCAAAGACCAGCCCTGAACAGGTGAAGCTGATCATCTTAAACAGGGGGTGGGGCTGGAGCTGAGGGGGGAGGGGCCAGGTGACCCACCAATCAGGAAGCAGGGCTCAACCAACAGGAAAAAAAGAAATTAAAACACACAAAAAACAAACCAAAGAACTGGAGGCCTGGGCCCATAACAGTACAGTTTAACAGGTACTTAAATACTTTTATTGAAGTAGTTTTTCATATGATACTTGTAGTATTGAGGGGTTTTTTTTTGCTCTGGTATCTGTACTTTTACTTTAAGGTGCACTATAAACGTCTGCTACTTGTACTCTCCATGGACATGTTATTTCTTTGCATGGAATCTTTCACACTAAACATATGTACACAGTATTTATTTAATTACAGTTGTTCAATAGCTCAAAACCTTTTTGAGAAACATGAATTCTTACTATGTGCAGGCTTGCTTCTCCATAGATCTGACAGACTCCCAGGTGACAGACTCTCCTTTGTGATAATAACAAGATTATTTCCATAATTGGAAAGAATCAAGACCAAGCCGTAACATCTCGAAGGAGACAAGCAGGTGGTGGACCCTCCACTAGAAAAATCACACAATACACCTTCAAGTAACATAATTGAGTACTTCTTCCACCACTGTACAGTACTAGTGCATGAGTAACTTTTGCAATCTCGTTACACCATTTTCCTCCTCATTTCCAATCCTGTCATTTTAAGAGCTTCAAGGTCAACAAAAGACAGCATCTAAATGTAAGTAGGTCATTTGGAAGCATCACTTAATCTGCCCCAGCACAGCAGGTCAGCACAGAGAGCACAGAGAGCACCATACAGCACGACAACAACTGCACTACTGCAAAAAAATACTCTGACCTTTCGCTTCCGTGACTTGATATATTGTGACATTTCTGTTTATTGTGAAAACTCCAGCAGCGGCCAATAAAGCTGAACATTCATTTGAGTTATTCCACTCTCTGAGCACTGCTCTCTACAGTCTCACTGTACGCTGCAGTTCATGTGTTTTCTTCGAACTTTGTAATTGGAGTTAGTTTTTCTAATCAAGACTGGTGAAGTGATTTATTTGAATTGTCAATGATCAGTTTTTGTCTTAATAATTTAGAGCCAACTCTGCCAGTAAAAGCATTTCATTTGGAGCAGAGTTCAAACTGTGGGGGAATTGATGTGCAGGTCCTTTTATTCAATAGCAGTAATTACAAGTGTGTGTGGTTTATGCTCAGGAAAGCAACAAATAGAAAACTTGAAATTTATATTTGTTTTTATTAAAGGAGCACTATGTAACTTTTTCCACCCAGCTGATTTTATTGCTCTGCCTCGGGGAGGGAGTTAAAAAGCTTTACTTCTTCCCACCCTCTTACTTCATTATTGTGAGTGTACAAGTGTCACAGAAAAGGTCTTTTGTAAGTATTATAATGATAAATTAACTGCCATGACAGTATGTGTGAAAACAAAATTGAACAACCGAGCTCAAAATAAATAATGGATTGACTGATTCTGCAGAATGGCTGGCCTGGTGGCATCGCCATGGCGATAAAACAGTTCAATGCGCTATTGAAGAACATTCCTGACAAAGCAATAACATCTCAGGGGACAAACTCTGCATCATAAAAGTTATAAATCAGAAATCAGATCTCGAGCTAGAATCCTGATTGTCAATATTGTATTTCGCCATGTTACTTGTAATGGTGAAATAGCCTATGCGTAGGTTTCAGAATGATGAAAAATAGGACTGTTGCCATAGCAATTAACAATTTAAACCAAATATCTCAGCATTTGAATGGTGAAAAATCCCCCAAAATGTTAGAGTAGAGTTGTAGAGTGAATATTTGAGGTTTATAAGTGTATTAGCTGAAGTGAGACCCATATGAGGCCGGACATCTCAAAAATTAGAATATCATAATAATAATATGTTTTTTTACTTTCTGAAATGACTTTTGAGATGTACTTATTTATCCTTATGGATCACGGTAGCTGATTTCTAGTGGTGACCCTTGAAACAAACAGTGTTAAATGTGCACTGTGTAACTTTTTGGTTGGGGGCCATCACCTGCTTGTTTCAATGGATATGTTTCTATGTCAGGGACAACACAAGCAAAACATCAACAAAAAAACTGGGCCCAAACTGAGGTAACTTAAAGTCAACGGAACCCAAAAAATGACTAGATTAAAACAACACAAAAACAAATCATTATACTACAGAAAATAAACACTAATAAAGTAACATTAACTAAACTAGTGTAACAAAACAAACTAAATAGTGCTCCTCCCTTGGCTCAGCAATGGTCTGGTCTGTCCGGTGATTCAAACCGAAAAAGAAAAAAAACAAGTGTAAATAAATTAAACTATGAGCTATAAATGAAAATGTAAATATAAACTTAATAAAATGCTGACACTGGAGTGGTGGCAGAGGTATCCACCACATTCTACCTTACATTTATTCAATTACAGGTGGTTCTGTAGCTCAAAAATACCTAAAAACAAAACAAAACAGGCAAACAGATTTAATACCAAACAGTGAAACATTCCAGAAAGAGCAATAACATCTCCTGTAGAGAAACCCATTTGACGAAACCTCACCTCCAGCAGAAAAGTTACACAATGCACCTTCATGCTAAAGTAAAAAGAGAACACAGACATTTCCCAGTTAGCAGTTGTTTGTGTGTCGATACGTGGACTTTATCACTGGCCTTTGATTTAATGTCAGGCTTCATATTTGGCCTTTACTACGACATGAATGAGCCCGCTCCATAACACTGCAGACTACAGCCCACACAAGAGCAGTGTCTCAGTGCAGCTCGGTTTTCCCGGCTTCATTACGCACTTATTTAACTGTGCACCGTAAAAACTAGTTCCCAAATCACACTCCATTGGATTGCACTTTTCAAGACTCCTCCAGCTCGGCTACAAATGAGTGGAGAACAATTTTGAGTTGTCTTATAGTAATCAAAGTGAGTTTTACTGTGTGAATGTTTAGTTTTGTATTTGTCACATTTAGTTTTAAAATATTAACATTTTGCATTTAATTTATCCTTTATTTGCATTTTTAATTGTGAATGTCTCCACTTGGCTGCATATTTTACAGGGTCTATATGACACTATTTTCTAATTTATGTTATAATGTTTCTTCATCACAAACATACCTGGAGTTGTGTTTTGTTTAAAAAGGAACTCCGGCACATTTGAAGCTAAAGTCCATTGCTAGAGGTGGTCGAATACTGTCAGAAGCCAAAAAACAGCACAGATCAGTGTTGCCTCAGCAGAGATCTCACTGTGGTACTGAGTCTGACAGGGTAACAAGCTAGTGTAGTGATGGGGCAAGTTCTTAACTTCCACGTAAAACGCCAATTTGCACAGAAGAGGCTTAACACCACCTTCTAACCCATCTTACAACAGCCACGAGTCTAACAAACAAAACACTCTGCCTGGCTCACTCATTAGTGTCTGGAAACATTATAAAATAACTTTATAAGCAGCCTTAGCCTTACTTTTGTTGATTTCCAACTGCGCATACGAAAGCCCAAAAGACTCAATCGCCGATGTCGTTTCTAATCCCATTTATTTATGAGTGAATTATATATTTTTTAAAACACACAAAAAAAACATTCCCGAACCATTTTCTTTGAACAACATTCAGTTTCTATTGTTCTTCACCGTCAGTAGTCGTTCTTCACTTGTTGCTTCTGGAGGCTTGAGCCTCTCGCCGCCATTGAAGTTGGCGATTGAGTCTTTTGGCCTTTCGCATGTGCAGTGGGAAATCAACAAAGCTAATGCTGAGGCTGCTTATAAAGTTGTTTTATAACGTTTCCAGACACTAATGAGTGAGCCAGGCAGAGTGTTTTGTTTGTTAGACTCGTGGCTGATATAAGATGGGTTACAAAGTGGTATTAAGCTTCTTCAGTGCGCAAATTGGCGTTTTACATTGAATTGAATCAGTTGCCCAGTTCACTACACTAGGTTGTTGCCTTGACAAACTCACTGCCACAGCGAGATCTCCGTTTAGAAAACACTGATTTGTGCCGTTTTTTGGCTTCTGACAGTATTCGACCACCTCTAGCAATGGACTTTAGCTTCAAACGTCCCAGAGTTTAATTTGTTTCTTTCACACATGTTTAACACACAAAACCTGCATATTTAGGCTGAGTTCTTCTCTCAAACGGAAAACTTTCTGTATAGGAAGTCCTCCACTGTGTTTTTAAGCTACATACATCTTCACTAGAATCATCTCAACAAATTATTTCTTTAGTCAACCACAGCCCTACTGTCTGATGCATGCTATTATCCCTCACAAACCAAGTATAACCTTACAGAAAGTCAAAATATTTATAATCCCACTTCTCATAAACTGCCTCTTTTTCATTTGTTCAGACGATAAGAAAAACAACCAGCCCGAGGACTTTGACATCGACATGGAGGACCCGGAGACAGCCAAGGCAGCCGTGGCCATCCAGTCTCAGTTCAGGAAGTACCAGAAAAAGAAGCAGGACGTGAAGTCGTAAAGCCCCGCCCACTTCCACGGCAACACCTGAAAGGGGGCGTGGTCTTGCATGTTGAATACAGAGCACTGTCATGAACTCAACGGCCAAGGGTGGGGTGGGGTGGGGGCGCTACAGGTGGATAACAGTATATTTGTCTGTGAGTTACTGTGACTAAATATAAAATGCATAATTAGTGTTTACATTGATGTATTTGTTGGTGTTCTGTTACTTTTGACTTTTTAAAAATTTGGTGCGCCAGTTTTTTCTGTTTTGTTTGTTTTTTTGTAACATTTTGTGTATTTTTCACCTATAAAAACAATAGCAGCTGTAGTTAAAGGTGCACTGTGTACCTTTACTGATGGAGAGGCCGCCATCTGCTTGTCTCCTTGGAGATGTTTTGAACTTCCATCTACCTTCTTGCATTAACTCAATAACAAGGGTTTTATTTACTTAAAAACTTGGGCTCACCTCTGCACAGATCTGACATGTAACTTGGCTCTATGGCATCAGTTTCCGTAGAAATAAATAAGTGTAATGCCATACTGTGGAACATTCCAGGCAACATCTCTATGGAAAGAAGTAGGTGATGGACCCTCCACCAGAAAAGTTACGCAGTGCACCTTTATAGAGGAATATAAAGCCACAAGATTTCAATGTAGATGTGATTTTTACCAAACAAAACATAGAATTGTAACTGTATTCTGAAATATAATGGATTTTGGACACATTGTTGTCACTGGATGTTACTCAGTGATTAGTAGTACTACATATTACATTACTTTACATTAACAAGTGTGAGTAGTTTGATTTGTCTTGTCAATTGTTTTAATGTGACCCTCTCTTCTCCCCTGTTGTATACTGTACAAGCACATATGAATGCATGCAGCTTCAGACACTATGGTTCACAGTGGAATCAATAAAGAACTGAAAATGATGTCATTATGTGTGTTTTGTGTCACGATTTCTTATTGAACTGTTGTTGAAGCAAATGCTACATAGAAGAGCATCTGTAAGGTTCAGTTACAGCCTTTCAGTAATAAAAAGGCAAGTTTATAACTGATACCTTTCATTTTTAGGATTTTAAAGCTACCATCTGTACATTTATTTCATTTTTAACCCTGGAGAACCCAAGAACCCTTTTCTTCTTCAGAAAATTATGAACTATGCCTTAAATGATTGCTATAAGTTCACTGAACACCAAAATATCTACTTTTTAAATTTTAACCCTTTATTCCCTGATTTAGGATTTGGTCAAATCTGACCCATTGGGCTTTAGGTGTATAATTTTAAAGAACGACTATAAGATACACTGTCAATGCAAACTGTTTTAAATTTAGGAAAATTTACACCAGAACATTTAACAATAGTTATTTTTGCATGTTAGAACTGTATTTCTAATGTTTAAACACACTTTGGCCAACTGAAACAAGAACACAAGGCCATAAACGACTAATAAAAAACTAACACCATTGGTCTTTGCTTATCCAAAATCTTTTCTACTAGAGAGAGGAAATCACACTAGACATTGTGGTAGTCTTTGGGCTTTTAAGGTTAAATTTGACATTTTTTTCAATTTGGTTCATTTTTAGTAGCAGCAATTAACAGTGGTCAAATTTGACCCTGTGGGTTCTCCAGGGTTAAATAGTAAATAGCAGATGTGAAGTCAGGCCCTTCCATCCAGTGAAGTCAGGTCCTTCCAGTACAAAGCAAGTGTATATATACTAATATATATATATATATATATATATATATATATATATATATATATATATATATATATATATATATATATATATATATATATATATATATATATATGACTAACTAACAATAGGAATCATTCTATATAAATGCACATAGCTTTATAATTGACTTCATATAAGAAAGTGCTGTAATTTAGCCATAGGGTATAAAAATTATACATTTAACATATAAATGAGTATAACATTGGGTTTGGTCAACTAAAATATGTGTTTGTGCCGCAATGTCTCTACTAAAATATAATAGCACCAAAAGTTCAGTATTTTTTAATGTGCCTTGACTTTGTGAGTGTAGCCCAGACATGAGACCCGTACATGGTGAGTGATGGTCTGGGCTCTAAGCATCTAGAAAATAGTTTATTACAGAACATTTTTCAGATTCATTCCCCTCGCGACAGCCGCTGACAGCTTCATATTTCTCTGACTGATCACCGTGATCGAGTCAGTCCAGCTCTGAGGGGCTATTTATGACCAGACCATTATAATCCAGCTCCGCACCAACCAGACAGAGCAGCAGCCACTTCACCTGGAGCTGGAGTACTCACCTGGAGCTGGAGTACTCACCTAGAGCTGGAGTACTCACCTGGAGCTGGAGTACTCACCTGGAGCTGGAGTACTCACCTGGAGCTGGAGTACTCACCTGGAGCTGGAGTACTCACCTGGAGCTGGAGTACTCACCTGGAGCTGGAGTACTCACCTGGAGCTGGAGTACTCACCTGGAGCTGGAGTACTCACCTAGAGCTACTCAGTTATGTTTACTCGAGTGTCTTTTTATGGAAATTGTGCATTTTGGAGTATTAAACCCCATATTTTTAATCCTACTTGAGTAACATAGCAGAGTTTGAAGTGACAGTACTCGTTTGGTTATTCTTTCCACTGTGAGAAAGAGACAAAAGCTTTATGTTGGCAATAAATGATTTGAACATTTGTGTTTCTTACATCTTACCTTCAGATATGATGTTGTTTTTCTCCTTTTTTGTCTGTTCTTTATGTTTTGTCCTTTAAATGATCTTCATCTTCAAATTATGAATCATATTTTACATCCAGACAGTTAAATCTCATTCTCACTTATTTTTTTCTTTCTTTCTTATAATAAAAAATATTTTGTGCAGTGAAGTCCCACATCACAGTGAGAATATGTGGACAGTGTTGTGGTTATGTAAGACTGATTACAAAAGAATGTCATTGGTTTTATCTTCTGTTTTGGAAGCCTTAACATGTAGTAAAGAGGTGTCATTTAAGCATGGTTTTGTCGTTTGTATTATATAGGCCTAAATAAAGCCTTTGGCTATGTATTATTATTATTATTATTATTATTATTATTATTATTATTATTATTATTATACTTTTATTAAACATTTGATAGAGTGCAGGACAATATGGGTTATGAACACATAATGCACATGCGCCATTAAACATGGAAAAACGTCCCATTGGATGTAAAGTATGTGGTGGGAGGTGACTGCAGTGTTCGGAACAGCCTATTACACGGTAAAGCTCTTAATGCTGTATTGATTAGTTGGAGCCTGTGTTTGACTGGGCCTTTTTAAAGGTCCTTATCAGTGATACCATGCTTCAGTCTGTAGTTTGTAAAACAGATCAGATCCCCATAAATTAACCAAATAGATCTGATTGAATTGGACCACTCTGGCCTGTTTTATAGTGCAGGATCCTCGTTTTTCTATTCATTATAGTTTTATTGCATATTTTTTATATGTTCTACTCGTAAAGTTGACTGTGGTCAAATCTGCCTGGTGACTGCACACCGCTGTACCACACCGCCTCCTGCTGGTGAGGGGGCCGCAGTGCACAGCAGTGGGCCTGGAGGTGGGACCTGTTGAGGAACAAACAAAGCTCATCTGTACACATTTCAAACCTGCACAAGACGCTTTGGGGAACAGCCATTTTATTTATCAAATTTTGAACTTTGTGTTAGTTTCTCTTTATTCCAGTGCCACCTTGGTGAACACTAATGTTAAAAATAAAATGTGACATTATTCTTTTGTTAAAATGTATCATAATGAAGACAGTTAATCAAAGATCTAACCAAATAAACGGACAGAATGACCTCACAGCATTTTGGATCAAACTCCTTTCGGTGGACCCAACAGAAAGAACAGAAGCTGGTGGGGGTAGACAGAACAAAACATCTCTTTACGCATATCCACATTTTTAGATATTTCCCATAGACATTAGGTTTGGTTTGAAGGGGGATTCTGTTGGATTGTCTCACATTTTTCCCTGTAGAGGAGTATTGCTGCAATGCAGCAACAGTAAATCTACTGAGGAGAGTGAGAGCCCGGAGGCTCTGCCTAGTGCACTGAGAGAGGGGACTGATCTGGACACACTGTAGTGGGGATGTTGTGAAGTGCAAACCGTTACTGTCTAAAACCTCCCTGTTCTAGCTAACAACATTTACCGCTGGCTCACTGCAGCAGTAAATACCCCTGAATACATAGCAGTGTCCCGCCCTGTAGGATACTCACAACATACTTCATTACAGTACAGTATAGTTTCATAGACTTTTCATAGCTTTTTTCATATTGCACCATAAGAGAATGGGACACAGAGAAATATCAACAGAGACTCCATTTCCTAATTAAAACAAGATATGTGCAAACATGACTAAGGACTTTATTAACCAAATCAATTTCTCCCTGTAATATCCACAAATAAAAGTGATTTCTCTTTTTATATATATATTTATAGTAATAAGAATAATAAATCTTCACATTGGATCATTTCATAGTGTGACAAAATGCTCGACTGGTCTCCCCAGCCGCGGTCGTCATCCTCATTGTCTTTTTAGTTGGTCAGTCCCCATGCATCCATAGGAAATAGATTTTTTTTTCTTCAAAAAAGTAACAAGTTGAGAGCAGCTGAAAAGTTTGGACTGGTGTCAATTGCTTTTGTTCCAAGATTTCTCCCAAGTTTATTCAGTTTTTCTGAATATTCCATAGGAAAAACATGACTCCAAATGGTCATCTTCTACTCCGGAAGAACAAAAACATGTCCGGGTTCGTATGAAAACCTTGTAGCAGTGGTGAGCATTTGGTTATCAAGAATAATGATCAGTAAGTTGACAACTAACAATAATAATCACTGATTAATATAAAGAATGAACAAGAATAAATAATGCTCCTCAGTACTCAATTAGTTTGGCAAAGCTCCGTCTGGAGTCGTCTCCAATGAGTGAATCAAACAAAACAGTATAAACAAACTGAAAAGAGAAAAACAAAAGCTCTAAAATAAATAAAAGGAGATTAGTAAAAGTGAGGCCGCCCTGCAGGGGGCGCCGTATATACAGAACTGTGGTGAGTCAGTTTACTGCACTTGAGTGTTAGTCCAGTGAGTCCGCTGTTACACCAGCGTGTAGGACTGCGCCCCCTACTGTTATACCAGTGTATAGGACTTTGCGTAGGGGTTGCTGCTCTGTTTGAGATGTCCTCTCGAGTCCAGCAGAGACTCCTGGGACGTGCTGAGCTTGGCGGCCTGTGCCAGCTCCGAGCCCTCTCTGTGGGGCAGTGTGGCGGCAGAGCCCGGCTGCCACTGGGCAGCAGCGTCCCTGCTGGCCTGGGGGGCTTCTGTGGGCGTGGGCGGGGCCATACGGGACGGCCTCTTCAGAGAGCGGCTCTTCTGAGGCTCCAGACAGGCCTGACCCATGGCCGCCCGCTCTGTGCTGGAGGTCGCTCTGGTGCCCGAGCACGACATGCCGCGATTTAACAGGAAGTCCATGCGCAGGTAGGGAGGAAGGTGAACCAGCTCGCCACCTGTAGGACACACGAGAGATCCTAATGAAAAATTGGATCCTACTGAAAAAACTCACTAATCATCTTAATCGAAATATTCTCCTGACATTCTCCTGTGTCAACAATTCTCATAATATATTCAAAACATAAGAGTCAAGTATTAGTATTCAGATCAAGATTAGGCATTATCATTTAGAAAGCTGTTAGCGGTTAGCAGTTAGCATGCCTCACCCGGTCTGTGGGCTTTGGGCACGGCCATGTTCATGACGCGGCTCACGTCCTGAGGCTTGGGTGGCGAGGCGGTGAAGCGGCAGATGCCGGACTCAGACGGCGTGCTGGAGGTCAGACTGTCGGTGTAGTCGTTTGTGCCCGCCGTCATCTGCTCCGACGACGTGTCCGAGATGAAGCACTCGGTGATGGTGAACTTGGCGTGCCGCAGCTGCTCTTCCATCTTGGCGTGCTCATAGGCCCTCGCCAGCTCCTCGTATGTGGACGACGCGCTCTCTGTGGACACCATGCTGCTCCTCGCACGGTCTGGTTAGTCATTACAGGTGTTAGTATGTTTACGGTTAGGAAAATTAGTTGTTATGAAATAGAAGTCGGATAAGGAATTCTTTCTATTAGTGCCACCTTTTCGGATTACCCTAACACAAATTCCTAAACAAGCACTAGCCCAAGTTAACCCAAGAATGAATCAAAAGTAATCTGTTCCAAATGATGAATAAATCAAATCTAAATCAGAACTAATATTGGCTATGTTTACATGCACAACATCTGATCAGATCATTTAAATGTCATGTAAACAGTTACATCTGATCTGAAAAACTGACAAACTAAGTCTATGTTATTTTTTTCAGAAATAATTGTACTTTGTCCTACAAATCTACTGATAAACTGACACACGGCAGCAGGTGTTTTTTTTCTGATTTCTCTAGGGTTTGTTAACACACAGCAAAAAAAAAAAAAAAGTAATTGTTAAGATTCATCTATTTATCTATTTTTTATTTAAGTAAATGTAGCCATGGATAAACAAAACAAAACGAAAAAAGACTAGCAAAAAACATCTAAAGCAGCACAGAAGTAAATCAGACATTTCTTCCCACTCCTCTTCGGACATGTTATTTGTGACAGTTATGTGTGTTTATAGTATAGTATAGAAATTCATTCTATAAAACAATAAGGACACATCACAATGACCCTGTTTAGTGCCTGTACAAGGTTTACCTGTGTCCTGAGATGGGCTGACGCTGTAGCTGTCGCTCTCTTTGTCCACAGATCCTGCCACCCTGGGCGTGGGCAGCCTCCAGTCTGTGCTGAGGGTGTGGGAGGACACAGGGGGGTGGGGCCTGTTCAGGGTCCACTGGCTAGCATAGCGGTTTCGAGCTGCAGGGCCAGCTTTAGCGGTGCGGCGGGCAGTGGGGTCTGAGGACAAAAAACAGAACTTTAAAATACCAGGTCAAAAACGCCTTCATGAACCTGAAAAGAAAGACTGAGCAAAAAGAAACTGCAGTAGACCTAAGACATAAGTTATCCATTCATAGTTACTAGGTGAGGTTACATCCACATAACGTCACAAAATGTTTGATTCCTCATAGTTTAAAATTGAGCTGGAAAACAAATCAAAAAGATCTATAGAGGAATTTGCTGTTTAACTGTAAAAATAAATATTTGTTGACCTGGTTTATGGTGTCTACTAACCTATCTGAAATATAAAATACCAGAGTTCACCATTTAGAACAATTCTCAAAAGATGCGATTGTCGTCAGCTGACTTAAAGCTACAAGATTAATGAGGCAAGTTTGTGGAGCTAATAATACCAAACAAATAATTATTATAAGGGCCACATTTGTTGGTCATAAGTTTGGATATTTAGACTTAGACAAACTTTAATGATCCACAAAGGAAATTAACTTGACACATTAGCTCACACATCACAATAAACATAATAACAAATATACAACAATATAAATGGTCATTGTCATAATACATTTTAAATATGGATCAAAATTCAAAATAGTAGTAATAGTTTCTTGTAAAAACAGAACATCTTCCAGAGTAAAAGAAATATATCTCAGAAATCTACACAATGACAGTTTCTTCAACACTGCCTCAATGTGATCAGTAATAAATGTTTCTATAGCACAAAAACGAAATGCACAAAAGAAAAATTATGCAAATGAAAATAAATGCACAGTGGAAAACCAAACTAAAAACATTAGGCACAGAAGAAGTAAAACAGCACAAACATCACACACACACACAATGCAACTTATTCAGAAGTGAAAATGAAGTAAAAAAAGCGTCCGTACTGGACTTACTGGTTCCGGGCCTGGCGTCGGACACATCCACCAGGGGACCTGTGGCCTGGGACAGAGACTGGTAATGCACTGTGTGAGTCACTGTGGACGACTTCTGCTTCTGTGTCTCCCCAAAGTCGTTGTCAGTCAGTAACACAGTGGATCTGTCATCTGCAGCAGCAACAAATGCAAATCAGGTGAACATATTTTTAAGCATTTCACAAAGCAAATATTACAAATCAATATTTTTAAATATTCAAGTGACTGTGCCCATTTTTCTTTTGTGTTGTTGAGCAAAACTTCTTTTACCCCAGCACAGATGGATTGTGTAAGCAACTGTGCACTGTCTGCATTTAATTTTAAAGCATTATGTCCTCTGAGAATCATGAAGTGTGCTGTTAGCATCCTAGTTGTGAAACAAGCTTATAAACTTATCACAGGGAATAATTTGGATGCTTGGAAAGCATAAGAGAAGTGAGGAACAACTTTGTACCTATGTCAAACAGTTTAAATAAACTAGTTGTGTTTTTTCACATTTTGAAGAGAGTAAAAATCTGGTAAATGTGTTTAAAGTCCACGTCTTACCAACAGTCTCCATGGTGTCCCTCTCCTCGATCAGAAGCTGGGCCCTGGGGATGTCGATGTGCATTCGGAGGGTTTGCTGCTGCTTGTTCACCGGCTCTGCTGGACGTGTGTTTTTACTAAAGGAAATTCAAACACAGATATTTAGCAAAATTCATAGTGTTAAAGGTGCACTATGTAACTTTTCAGGTACAGGGCCTGCTTGTCTCCATGGAGATGTTATTGCTCACAATGTTCCACAGGATGGCATTAAACTTATCATCTACATTCTGTGGGGAGGTGATCCCACTCACAATAAGAATACATATTTTTAATGTGTTTTTAGGCAATCAAAACACATGTATTTGAATAGAATACTGAATAAAATAGATATGCTCAATGTACTACTGAACACTCCAAGCAAGGCAATGCTCCTGTAGTACATAAGTACATAAAATAAAACAAGCATGTACCCCTTACCAGGAAAGTTGCACAGGGCACCTTAAAACAAATCACAAGACATGAAAAGCACTGAAGACATGTACCTCATGAGCATCTCGGCCAAGCTCTTTGCATCTAAAACACAAACTCACCATTAGTACAGTTGTATTCACCCGACAGTTTCACACTGTACGGATGGACCTCACCTCTGAGCCTCTTCAGCCTCTGCTCCCTCCTCCTCCTCCTCAGCACTAACAATCCGATGAAGATCACCACAATGCCCACCAGCACACAGGAGATAGTCACCATCATCTTCATCCCCTCCCCGCCTCCAGAGTGGTCCTCGCTGACGTTGGGGGCTTTGACCAGAGGGGCAATAGTACCTGAAAACAGAAATGAAGTTTTATTTACTTTTACAACAAACTGAAAGAAGCCATTTCATTTGGTATATTTAAATAATTCCAAATTTGTAGTGAGTTTGGCCAACCACACCCTGTTGTATTCTCACATAAAACCACAAGATGCTGTTTACATTATTACAGTCTGACAGTGTCTCCGCTTTGGTCTGACAAAAGATCAGAAAGCACAGAGCCTGAACAAAAGTTAGGCGAGGGGATGGGGGACAGGGGACAGGTTTCTCATCTGCCTTCTACTGGTAAAATAATAATAATAATAATAATAATAAATTAAACATGGATTAGCCCTAGTTTAGACTTTGTCCTATCTATCTTATATACCTGGTTTGGATGTAGTGGTACTTGAAACTTCAGTTCGTTTTGTAGGTGGTACTTGTGAAAAGTTTGAGAAGCACTGCTGTAGACTATTCTAAATGTAACACTGAGTAAAGTCTGTGCAGAAGCTCCCAGTGAACTTTCTGACAGTCACAGCTGAGGGGGTGAATCATAGATTCACTGGCCTGGACTAGCTCTGACACTTGTTTTCTTTCCTGGATAAAGGAAGTAAAAGTCAGGGTAAGTTTTTATGATAACTACACAGCTTAATTATCCTTAAAGCCACAGTATGTAACCTTTTTTTTTTCTTTGATAAAATGCACTAGAAGAAAAGCATGTTTGGCTGGCTTACATCTCCACAAACCTGACTCTTATATGGTCTACAGAACGGTTGTTTCCATACAAATGTTGTTCCTTTGGCTATAATCTTCCACAGTATAGCATAAAATGTAACTTTAAGTAGGGTTTTAACTCTTCATGATTTATTCAAGGTCCTATAATTAAGCAAAATTAACTCTTGTGAGCTTTAAGCCATGTTATAATGCTGTTGCCTCCTCAAAACATACCTGGAGTTGTGTTTCGTTTCATTCACACCTTCATTTCCATCTCCAAAGTTGAAATTGCTCTATTTAACCTTGTGATGTCATGTAGTAGTTTGCAAGTTAATAGCTAGTTAACAGCTCTCAGTAGAGATCGGCAATTCCAGGACTGAAATCATCCAACTGATTCTTGTGATGGTGTAACAAGTTTAAAAACACAGTGGAGCACTTCCTGTATTACCACATGACATCACAAAGTGGAGTATTTTGTGCTTGAGAGAAGAACTCACAAAACAAAATATGTTTTTGATGAAGAAACAACATTATAACAGATCAGAAAATAGCATAATATGGGCCCTTTAAGGCAAATTAAAGTGTAGTAATTATAAAGTGTAACTGAAGTCTGGTGGTGAACTTACTGCCATCATAGCTGAGCGTGGCGAACTTGACCCTCTTCTCTGCATATCCGGCGCTGTTGTACACTTTCATCTGCAGCTCGTACCACGTCGCCTCCTGCAGGTCATAGAGGATATAGCTCTTGGTGAGGGAGGTGCGCTGGGCCGTGGTCCAGGTGGGCGAGTCCACAGGGCGGTACTCCAGGGTGAAGGAGGTGATGGGACAGCCGCCATTGTTCCAGCCGTTTAGGTTGAGTTTGACCCGTGTGGCGTTGATGCTGGTGAATAACTCCTGTTCTTTAGAGTACTGGGGTTCTGCAGGACAAAAGTACACACGGACACATGTAAGGTTATGACAAGGATGAAGAAATGTGCTCAGGACTATGTATGACTATATATTATGACTAAACTTAGAACTGACAGCTAAATAAAGGTAAGAAAGTAGCAGCTTTGGCTCAAAATGAAGCAATACATAAAAGACAACTTGATAGAAGTACTTTTTTAATGTGCAGTATTTATGCCTCCTGCAATGTTGGGATGTGAATACATGCACTGAAAATACATACTAAGAATACTAATTCTGAGTACGGTAACTGTATTCTAGTGCAGTTACTTTTTCATTTAGTGGGATTCAGTTACTTTTTTGTTTTATTAAAGGAATATATCACATGTACAAGTAATTTGGGCTTTAGTACTAAAATGCAGTACTCTGATACGACTATGTAACCAAATACATTACAAAATACATTTTAATGCAGGTATTTAGCATTCTGTAACCAAATACATTGTCAAACTACTCTTCCCAACACTCACTACCTGCTTATCACTGTGGTGTTGTTATTGCTTTGCCACAAATGTTTCACAATATGGCATTAAACTTATCTATCCCACATTTAACCAGTTACAGGTCTCTTGCTAAAAATACATTAATAAACAAGCATTTTTATTGTGAGCGGGGTTGCCACTCTCCACAGATCTGACCTGTAACTTAGCCTTGAGGAGCATTACTGCTTGTCTGCCAACAAAACATTAATGTGGAACATTCCAGGCAAACTAAAAACATCTCCATGGAGCCAACAGGTGGCAGACAAATTTAAATACATTTTGTGATAATCTTTTGTACGCACCTTTTCCGTGGGTCTTGGCCTCTATGATCTCACTGATGCGTCCAGGCCCCACTGCATTCTGAGCCGTGAGTGTGAACTTGTACCACGTTCCACACTTAAGGTTTTCCAGACGATAGGAGCGCTCACTGGGGCTGATGGGAAAGTTACCCCACTGCTCACTGTTGTCTTCGGAATATTGCAGGATGTAGCCTGGATCGGACACAGATGATAAGTATACACACAAAAGTACAATATAGACAACATTTACTGCAGACCTCTGATGGAGCTGCCCCCGTTGTCTCCAGGGATCCAGGATAAGGTTATGGATGTGGTGGTTGTCTTGGTAACGGTGAGTCGAGGCTGGTCCGGAGGAACTGTTACGAAAAAAACAAATCAATGTAATTCTTGTGTAATGATTAAAGGACTAAAAGGGGGCATGATGCTGGCAAAAGCTATCAAAACATTTAAATTATCATCAAAAAAATTATTATGTATACAGAGAAGTCCTAGTAGTATCTTGACAACTGAAAGGGCACATTAAACTGGACAGTCACCCCTTAAAACAAGTCTGCAAACACTTTCAATGTGGCCTTTTACTGCTCAGTGTAGAGTCTTGCTCTAATCTGTCATATTTACACTGTAATACAGAAGACCATTAATATGCACTGTCACTATGAAATAAATACATAAATAAAAACTCCCCAAACTTCCTCCATGTATTCTCTTTCCTGCTGTTGTGCACAGAAATCCTTATAATCCCAATTCAATAATGAGTCAACTAATAAAACGTCAACTAAGTGACTAAGTTACAAAGTATTTCTTACCCTGAACTTGGAGGTTGAGGACAATCTTGTCAGACCCAAAGCTGTTACTGGCAGTACAGGTGTAGTTCCCAGAATCCTCTGCTTTTATGGTGCGGATGACCAGGCTGCCGTTGCTGTGGACACTTCGCCGACTGTCCACTGCCACAGGAGCTGGAGTTGCATTGCTGGAAAAAAGTCAAATGCTTAAAAACCTTCCACTGGAAATTTAACAGCTGATTAAAAACCGTGTTCTCGACTAAAATATGTTGTAATATGTTTGCTGGCAAAAACTAAAAAAAACAAAAACAAATAAAAAGAAATAATACAAACAAAAAACACAAAATAATAAAATATTCACACATACATCTCTTTGAGCCACTTGATGGTTGGTGAAGGATCCCCCACAGCTTTACAAGGCAACACAATGTCCCGCATCCAGGGAGTGGTAACCGTCCTGTTGAACGTCAGGATGCGAGAAGGAGCTAAACAAACAAAAAAAACAATGGGAAATTTAAGAGCAATGCCGTCTGGAATGCAGGAGAATAAATATTAGTCAAACACTCTAGAAACCACTTTGAGTAAGTAACTGAGAAGGGAAACAATTACAATATAGTTAATAACTTTAAAGTACATTTTGCAGCGCATGTCTTTTTAAACATACTGCAGCTTTAAGTAATATTGGCTTTACATTAGCTCTTTGTTCCTGTGCACTGGTCTAGTAGCCCAGAGGGGACATCCATCATACAGTCCGAGGACAGGATGTGGCTGTTGATATGAGGCCTGGGTCCTGACTCCAGATACCACAGGCTGTATCAGCTGAAACTATCGGCTCAGACTATGGTCTTATCAGGGCTCACACGCCTCAGTGCTGACAGGGCCAAACGCTGTTGATTTACTGTGATTTAACTGTGAGCTCCTGGCCTTGCCCCCCTCAGGAAACACTGGAGCACACGTCTTGAACATACTGAACAGTTTATGTGAGTGTTTGATCATGAGAGTCTACACAGCGTGGTGCTAAAGGGAGAGCTTTGCATATGATCTGAACCCAGGTTGAGAATAAAAACAAGCTCTTTGTGCTCATTTTTTGTTTTGAAATAATTAAAATAAAAATTATCTTAAGGCACTTAGGATGCTAGGAATATTTTAAGAAACCATGGAATAACTTTGGACCGCTGCAAATAGTTCAAAATGAATGATTCATGTTTTAAAGACAATAAAAATGAGGTACAGCTAAAATACAAATGCAAGGTGACGCAATCTAATGAAGAAATGAATGTGCCAATACAGATGCTGCCCTCTGCCAACAGCAAACCAGTACTGACAGCCAGCAAAGTGTAAACAGTCTAAACTACAACTAAAACCTTTCAATCACCTGTTCACAAATGATTGAAACGAGAAGCACGTACCCTCTGCCATTGGTTTCACGGTAATGATCTCACTGGCGTTTCCTCTTCCTGCCGCTGTCACTGCGACCACCCAGATGCTGTACTGACGGTTTCTGCTCAGGTTGGGAATTCTGTAGAAGAACACATCTGGAGCCGCTTCAAACTCACTGCTCACCTGAGGAGACGAGTACAAAATATTAATCCATGAAAAACGTGAGTAACATACTTTGATAAATGACAACAATGATATTGATCTAAAACAGGTTAATATTGGAAACCGGTCCCTTGATGCCTTGTTCTAAGCTGCAGATGATTGTACCTATGCAGAATGGTAAAACTGCTGAAAAATGAACTCAAAATATATCACCCAGAGTCTGAATTATTTGAATAATCAGAAGTAAGAACAGAGAAGTGGGCAGGGATAGGTGAAAACTGAAATTTTCTAAGCACTCAAGCTTCAAATGCAGGACCATGCAGGATTATTCACACTTCCAACTCTCTCCAATTTAAAAGTGCATTGTGTAGCTTTTCTCCATGAAGATGTTACTTTGTCTGAAATGTTTCACAGTCTGGCATTTCTATCTTCATGCAGACCAAACGAGCCAAGTTGCGGGTCAGATCTGTGGAGAGGCAACCCTGATTACAGTCAAAATACCTGTTTTTCTAGGTATTTTTGAGCAATACAACCACCTGTAGATCTGTTTAATGTCATACTGTGGAACATTTGAAGCAGAGCAATGACATAAGCATAGAAACAAGAAGGTGACGGACCCTCAACCCAAAACTAACAGTGCACCTTTATGGGAATATTGTTATAAGATGACAAAAAGCTGATTTTACATAATAAGCCCCTTTACTAAGTTTGTCTTTACCGTGGGGTGTGGATTGGAGCAGAACACAGTGTATTTCCTGATGATGCCGTTGACTTTGAGCGGGGGGAGCCAGGACACAAAGACCACTGAGTTGGACGCAGCAGCTGCCTTTACACCAGCCGGAGGGCCAGGGACTGCACACATAAAACAGCACTGAAATAATAGCTTTCAGATGATTTTATATTGCTTTAAGTATAACAGATTAATTTCTGTTACATTTAAGACCTACAGCTCATGCTTTTTACCCACTCCGTTTTATTATCCCATTAAAATGTAATAAAGAGCTGATATAATGGTTTCCTTAGGCCATACAATAAGCAGGCCATGAATGCACAATTCATCTGTAACAAGCAGAGCCACACTGGTATATTAAAGGGGACGTGTCATATCCGTACCATCCTCTTTGGTGCGGGTGTAAATCTGCTCACTGCGCACTCCGTCTCCTGCTCGGGTGAAGGCCAACACCTGGATGCTGTAGTTGGTGTATTTTTCCAGTCCATCCAACTCCAAAGAGGGCTTTGATGTGGTCACATTCCTGATCTCTCCGAGCTCTGAGGGAAAAATAAGCAACAATGTATTGAAAATAAGATAATGTTTTGTGTAATTTTTCCTGTCCTGTAGACTGTCAACCACGGAGGGACTGAAGATGGAAATTAGTCACGCTGGCTATAGTCATTACATATTCACATTTTAAATGTTCATTTATATGTGCTGTCCCTTTACAAATAAATAAAATAAGAAATAAGAATGATAAAATGATTTGCATACAATTTATACACCAAAAACATAGACACGCTACCACCCATCCTACTTGATCTTGTTTCATTACGACACAGAAAGATAGAAAGATATCAATATGCAATAATAGCATAAATGTAATAGATATAAAATGTTGACACTAAAATGTTGATGCTGGAGCACTTTTTAGCCAACAGAAAGGCTGCACAATTTGTCCAAATCCCAATTAGTTTTTTTTTTAGTTACATTTTTAAATCAGGGTTCACTGGCACATCCAGGAGCACTGACATTTGAGACAAGAATAAGGAAATGTTTGTAGAGGGATATAGGGTTAGCAAGTTCTTGCCATAAAAAACAAATATATTCTGTTGTTAGTTGTTAATAAAGGATCACTCAAACATGTGTAAATGAAATAAAACACAACTCCAGATATCTTTTAAAGCTAAACTGTTCCCTCCTTCTAGTGTGGTTTATGAGGGGCCCATGTGCTCATTTGCATAGCAGCAGACTGTTACTAAGCAAACTAGTCTTGGTTGTCAAATCCTGGGTTTTCATGCTCTAAAGGACAAACCAACATGAAGTGACAGGGCAAGGGTCAGAGGTAATAGTTCTGTCAAAATCAATCCAAATGTCCGAGACCCTCAAAACACACTGCACAATACAACTACCTTTTATGGTATTTTCCTTAAATTCTAAATTCTAAAATGTCTTTGTTGAATATCAATTAGTTGACTGAAAGGCTGGAGAAACAAAATCTTTCAAAGCTCTATGATCTGAACTATGCACAAGAAAAAAACAACAACTATGAATACAGAGTATTAAGTATTAATAAACAATAATAACTAGACCATTTTTGCCTTGATAAAGCATGAAGAAAGACATAATTCACAATGAACAAATTGTTTATTAATAGTTTAAGAATTATTTAGACTTAGTATCTACTTAATTAAGGTGTTATGGGTTAGGGCCAAAAGTTAAGGTATTAATGTAGTAGTTACAAAACTTGGATAATTCTTACATTATGCATAAAGTTTTTGTCTGTGCTGTATTAAGGCTTTTTAGGTGTTAGTTTCACCATCCTTTCTAATACTAATAAAATAATTTATAGCCAGTGTAGGCTTGCCACAATAACACATTTTGAAGTGTGATATATTGTATAAGTAAATATAAACGATCACACTGAAGCCAAACCATAAAGCAGAATTATTGTTAAAAACATGAACTGCAATAAATAAATAAGAGAATGCAACCTTGGAACACTGTATCTGTAATGAGTCAGAGAAATATATCATTCAAACTTCTACAGTTCAAACCTCATCATAGTGCAGAAAAATAACACAAAATTTCCCACTAGTGCAAGGAAAAAGTGCCCACAATAAATACTGACCCCTAAAAAGTATTTATATAAGTATAGTCATATATAGTATAAGCCGATATAGTATTTACTGTAACAGGTCTACAGAGGGTACATTCACACTTGTCCTGGTTTGGTCCTGTTTTGGTCCTGGTTTGGTCCTGGTTTGGTCCTGGTTTGGTCCTGGTTTGAGGCCAGTTTAATCCTGATTTGGTCTGCGTTTAGTCCAAATTTTAATGTGTTGTGTCTTCAAATGTGAACACACCTAAATGGACTAAAATCTTGACTAAAATCTTGCTGCTCTACTGTTTTACAACCGTTTGTGTGATTGTAGTGATGTGCTCGTACCTCCATCAGGCAGGTTGGCCCAGTAGATGACCCTGAAGCCGAGTAGGTTCCCGTTGAGAGCGTCTTTGGGAGGGGTCAGCCAAGACAGGGAGATGACCTCTGGGGTGGTGGCTATGGCCTGTACATTTTCTGGAGGACGGCTAGGGACTGGTGGAAAACACACAAACAGACGCACATTTGTGAGATTCTGTGCTTTTTGGGGACATTACATTGACGTGCATAAACTAAGACTGATCCTAGCTTTAACCAAACTTTAACCTACTTTAACCCACAACTGCGTTTTAAACCATGTTGATCTAATAATAAAAAAAAAATCTTTACAACATGGGGACCTGATTTTTGTCCCCATAAGAGATCCAGGTCCCTATGAATTGAGCGTAGATTAAATTCTGCGTACAAATACCTGACCATGTGCTGGAGGCAGTACACAATTATCTCCACCAGGCAGCAGTATAAGCTAAAAAATATATATATATCTGGAGCAGAGTTGACAATGTTGTTTACTTATTTCTATGATTTAACTACTCTAAAAAAACATTCAGTGTAATTCTGTACAAGCAGTTTAACATAACATCTGATACAAAATGTGCTTTTCTCTCTCTAATCAGATACTGAATTTCTAGATCAGTGATTTTCAAACTTTTCACACCAAGTACCACATAAGATAATATTTGTTTATAATATTTGTTCTTTATCTAGCTTCTGTTAGGAATAAACATTCTCCAAAATGAGACTAATCTAGGTCCAAAATGAGACAAAACCATGTCGTTCTAAATAATGATGACAAGACTTTCCTCTACATAAACAGTATAAAAAAAGACGCACAATGAACGCACAATGAACAGTGCACACACCAGCTTGTATTCCCTTACCATCCTCCAGTGTAGTAGCTGCCACCTCAGTAGACGAAGGCCCGGTCCCGGCGCTGTTGCTGGCCTGAACCACCACGCCATACTGGGTGAACTTCTTGAGATTGTCCAGAACCAGGCTCTCCGCGTTGTCCCCGGTGGTCTCCACACTGATCACACTGAACTGGTAGTTGCCCCCAGAGCTGTACTCTCTGTAGCCCACCTGGTAGCCTTTGATAGCTCCATTCTGTAAATGCTTCTTGGGAGGCTGAGGTGAGGAAACAAGATAAGAATTAAATGTACTGAATATATGTTTTCATGCCACAAAATTATTGAACTGTTGCAGCGTGAATTGAGGTGGCAAATATGTACTGTATCTATAAAGAAAGTATAGTGGTGTAAATGGTAAATGACTAAATGACTAAATGAAACCATGAACTGACAGCAAATAGAGTTCATTAAAACAAATCAAACCAGAAACTATTGTGTAATTTTCCAAACAAGAGTATAACGTGATGTCTCTACACTTTTAAGGTTAATTTTATAGTGCATTTATATTTTCAACTAGACATTTCCTGATGTATTTGTAAAATATAATGTCTATACTTTTGTGTCAATATCGTGCACCCCTAAGCTCAAATATTAAAGCTTAAGCAAGATAGCCAGATATGGGTCAACATAATCCATTCTAACAATGATCAGAAACAATATAAAGTCCTGCTCCTGCGTATTTGGGTTTTCCATAATACACACAGTGATTTGACAAGTTATTACACAGACCCTGCATGTCACAATCAGCCTCATACTGTGACTGTGAATTAGCAGGTGTGTGTGTGTGTGTGTGTGTGTGTGTGTGTGTGTGTGGCAGTCAGCAGAAACGAACAGATTTGTGGTGCAAATGTTCATTATGTAACGCACATTGTTTTGTTGATGGCTTTTTTACATCATAAAGAGGAGCTTCTTTAGTTTGCAAATCTTGTGTTACCAGGAATAAACACAAATATTTTATACTTTAAAATCTTACCCTCCAGGTGACTCTGATGCTCTGGGAGGACTGAGCTTCCAGTTGAACTTCTTGAGGTGGACCGTCAGGGGCTAAATAGAGAGAGTATATAGTTTTACCAAAATGTACAAGTCCACACACCTACAGTACTTAACCATCCTGAATTATGCAAAATTGACTCTTGTGAGCTTTTATGTTATTATGTTGCTACCTCATCAAAAACATACCTGGAGTTGTGTTTTGCTTCATTCACATTTCGAGTAATTATTACATTATTAGTCTGTCTACATGTCTAAAGCTCAAAATACTCTTTTCCACCTTGTGATGTCATGCAGCGGTGGTTTTCAAGTTAACAGCTCCATTTTACCTTTAGATGAAATCATCCAAATGATTCCAGTGAAAGTGTCTGGAGTTTAAAAGCACAGTGGAGCACTTCCTGTATTACCACATGACATCACAAGGTGGAACAGAGTGTTTTCAGTTTAAGAGAAGAACACAGCATAAATATACAGGGTTTGTACATTAAACGTGTGTGAATGAAACAAAACACACCTCCAGGTATGTGTGTGATGAGAAAACAACTTTATAACATGAACTACCCAAGACTGAGCCATGTGAATCTTTGGAATGAGAACTGATTGTCTGTAAGGTCCCTGGTTCACTTTTCCATCTGAAAAAGCTGTTCTAAACTTAGTGCTTGTGAAAACTAGTAATGTGCCAATGGGTTGTGAGAGCTAGAGGCAATATAGATAGATTTGAATACCTGCTTCCACATTCACATTTCATAAAAAGCAGGTGCCCCAGCTTTAATCCCCCCCATACCAAATCATTTTCATGCCTGCTGGAGGGGTCGCTCTCTGCAGGGGTCCCGGGACATGTGGGAGACACAGCGATGGGGGCCTATTTTGCAGAGGGGTCCGGCCTCTGTCTATTGACCACAGTGTGACATTTACTACTGAGGCTGCTAATTGAAAAGTTGTGCTTTTAGTGCAGGGTCAGCGTGTGTTCAATAATGCAGAGGAGCCGATGGAGCTGATGTCACTGCTGCTCTAATGAATTGAGCCAGTCAGCCTTTTAGGTCCTCTTAGTGCACGTGCCCCCCTCATGTCTGAGCTTCTTACTTACCCTGTAACTAATGACCACAGAGGTTCACCAATACTACGCTGCATCATGTAGAATTAATGATGTGTGTATAGCTGTGCCTGCTGGACTCACATGAATGAATTGTTTTTTTGGAAGTTGAATATAATCCTGAGCTGTGTTCATAAGCCCATATTTCTGTCATTGGGCGTCTTTTCAATGCAGGAAACTTTCGTAAAAAGATAAATAAAAAAAAGAAAATGTCACATGAACTATAAAGAGGATACAAATAAGTAGGGATGCACCGAAACAAATTTTTCTCTTCTAATACTGCTGATATCGACCAATACCCGATATCAAACAATTCCAGGGCAGAGACTGAAAATATAAAGTGACCCAAATGTGTTTTGTAACTGTTATTTATCATTTAAAGTAACTAAAGAACGGCTTTGTGAAAATACAAATTTAATATTATGAGACGTTTTGGAGCAACATCACGCATTTATTAAATACCTTAATCCATCGCAAAACTGCTCATAAATCAATCCACAAACAGCCATTTCTAGTGATTAAATTAATCAAATCTCAACACAGATCACTCTTAAAGTAAAAGTTAATAGTAAACTCTCTATCCATGTGTTTCAGCTTCCTGTTGTAGGTGACATTTTGAGCACTTTCTACAATTCAAAAGACATAACATTTGTATTTTGTTATTCTAAAACATATATCGGTTTGTAAAATCATGTTAAATTCCGCATGTCGATCCCACCTGCTTCGTCAGTAGTAATGGTCAGCTCGTTGCTAGCCTCGCTCTTTCCGATCAGGTTTTTGGCGAACATGCGGATGTTGTAGGTGGAGGAGGGGTGGAGGTCGATGATGGTTGCCTGGTTGAGCTGAGGAGACACATCTTTGGTCTTCTGCGCCGTGTCCCAGGAGGCTGTGGGGGGAGAGGCCAGAGTTTATTGGGGTTACCAAGCTCAGTAAGTGCATTAGGCCTGGATTTATGAATTAATAGTGCTGACACAATGTGAACTCAAGGCAGGGATGTCACAGAAGAGAATTTTAGTGTTACGATTATTCACGACGCCATGACCAAACAACAGTGAGATCCTTCATTCTCTTTCTTTTACATGATCTAATATGTTACAGTATATGACCGGGATCAGGAAGGTTGAGGTGATGTAAACAGCCAGATAAAAAACACTTTACACTGATGGTCCAGTTTTACACAAAAGTCTTTAAGAGCTTTAAGACATGTTCGAATGCTGCTACAAAACAAAAACATACCCGGAGTTGTGTTTTGTTTCATTCCCATATGTTTGAGTAACACTTTATTATTACGCTGTCTACATCCTCAAAGCTCAATTATTATTTCTTTGATAAAGAAACAAAATTATTAACATAGATAAAAAAAATAACATAATATGGGCCCTTTAATGTACTTTTTTGGTATAGATCAAATGGAAATTGATAAATGATAATATTTGTTACTATCTACAATTATAATATGGCTTGAATAATCACAATCTTCAATTTAAGCTAGTAACCTTGACCTCCCTAGCTCACTATGGGAGTATGGGAGCTGGCAGATGGAGATTGTGTTGTTTTTTACCTGATTTGTTCTTGCTCTCGATGTCAAACCCAGTGATGGGGCTGTTGCCGTCAAAACCCATGGTCCAGCGGAGTGCAATAGTTCTGTCCTTCACTTCTCTGATCTCCACCTCGGGAGGGTCTGGAGGTTCTGTAAACAAAATTCAATTGCTGCTCGGTGCTGATAGGTAAGGGTTTATGAAGACTCAAGCAACCACACACAAATTATGTAATATTTCAGCCTGTCAAGTGACTTTTTTAAGAGTGGCAGTTTTGACCTCCATACCTTGCACTGTGAGCTGTATAATTCCTCTGTCTTCACCGAAAGAGTTGATGGCATGGCAGGAGAAGAACCCAGAATCCTCTCTTACTGTGGGCATGATCTGAAAATATGAACAAATGGCTCATAATTGTTTTCCTCATATTGATCAATCACATTTTTTGTCTTAATAAAAACAAACTATTTGATTTAAACATTAATTCCCTGAATATAAACAATGCAAACTTTGGTCATTGTCATTGTTAAATGTAATTGCAATTTTGCATAAAAGGGTCAGGCTTTTGTCCTCCAAACTATACTTCATATCACATGTTTTTACTGACAGAGGATAGGCTATCGACCTCTCACTTAAGCATGTTCAAATTGACTGATTTTGATTAGATGCAATGTAACTTCTTGGTTCTGGGTACATTATTGCATTATTGTTTCTATGGATATGTCACTGCTCGGGAATGTTCCAAAGTATGACATTAAACCTATCTTACTTTTATTCAATTACAGGTGGTTTTATAGCTCAAAAATACCTAGAAAAACAGGCATTCTGATTGTGAGCGGGATCGCCTCTCCACAGATCTGACCTGTAACTTGTTTTGGTTTGGTCTCCATGAAGACAGAAAGGTTTAATGCCATACTGTGCAACATTCCAGACAAAGCAATAACACCTTCAAGATTACACAAGTCTAAATATAACTTCCATGTCTAGTTTTAATTTTCTGCATTTACCTTTTGGATATTTCTCCGCTTTTGGGAGTATGATGCCATCACATCCTGAAAAGCACCAGTGGGTTCTCACCTGCAGAGTGGAAATGACCTCGTCTCCGGCCTCTTTCACGGACACCACGTAGCGGCTGGTCTCAGGGTTGATGATGCGTTCCTCCTTCTCCCACCGCACCATGATGGGCTTCTCTCCGTGGGCAGTGCAGCTCATCTTCTTCTCCTCGCCCTGAGTGGCTAACGTGGTGTTGGGGTACGATGTGATCATGGCTGGGACTGCAAAAAGACGCAATGTTTTTTACTAAACCTGCATTAAAATACCACTGTTTTGACATGAAAATCAAATGAGGCACGATTCCCAAAGCGTGTGTTGTCTAGGCCTGTCATGATAACCAGTTATGAAGTAGGATATATGGCTTAAGTAAAAATAGATAATAATATTTAAACTAATTTATGCCACATTTATGACACAATAACGCTAAAGCAGGATTATTCCCAGAAAAACGCTTCTAAATCTACAATATTGTTCAAATTACCAGCAATAAATAAATCGCAGATATGCAGCAATTAGTTTGTATCTATACTGAGTCCTAGAAGTAATTAATTCAACCTTCTATAGCTCAAATCTTATTGCATTGCCAGAACATGTCCACATTTGACCCCTAAAAATGCCACCTGTCATGCATTGAAGTCAATATAGTATTCATCTTGACAGGCCTTATGTTGTCACTTACATTATCAATACATTTTCTGGTATTTAGTTTGAAATTATAACATCCATAGTTCATTATTTCGCATTTTGTTCATTGTAAACTACAATATTCCAAACTACAAAATGAAGAAATTGATAATTGTTAGTTTTTTACTGTTGAGAAATTGCTACTTCACAACATTTAACCTAAAATGTATGACCACAGCTTTTAAAGTTTTGAATCAAGTACAGAGCAGAGGGCGAAGAGAGGAGTTAGGCCAGTGGTTCTTAACCTGGTTCGATCGAACCCCAGGGGTTCGGTGAGTCAGTCTCAGGGGTTCGGCAGGGGTCAAGACACATCCAGCTCATATGATTCGTGATGTTTGCCCGTTATTGACTACAGGAAATTTTGTGCACGCAATAGTCTTGTGACTGTCGTGATGGTGTTGTGTAATTTCTTTTTAATATTTGCCCTTCATACTAATTATGTCGAGCAAAAAAGAAAGTGGTCGGACACATATGTGCAATATGGATTCATATGTGTGCGCCAATAAAATATATATACCTATGGTTTTATTTTTCCAATTAAGAAGGGTTCGGTGAACGACGTATGAAACTAGTGGGGTTCAGTACCTCAAACAAGGTTAAGAACCACTGAGTTAGGCACAAACAGAAGTTTTCAGAGCCTCAAATGCAGGACTCAAACATGCAAGAATCAGTTTAAATACAATTTGAATTAAGCTTATGATAACAAAACACCATAATGACATAATTAAAATTCCATTAAAGTTGATTCTCTTTTTATTCTTTTACTTTTTATTACAATAATTACATGTTTATGTTTTAAAACATGAACTATTATATTATTCATTGGTTCTTAATTGCTTAGAGAACACAACATCACAGTTTTAAATACACATTATACACAGGTTGCATAACTGATTGTGTATTTTATGTCCTACTGTAACTGCAGACACAACTTCATTGAGCTGAGATGAAAGCACCAAGCCACCTGGATATTTATTTCACCTCTCGGAGTCCCAAATGGATGGCGATGCTAACAACCGTCCTCACCAGACTCACACTAAACGCACGCTAACGACATGCATGGCTCATTACACCCACAGCAGACTGTATAACAACCTGCGCTCCCTATGCTCACACACACACACATGCACGGAGGGTTTCCATGCTTTTTGGGGACATTACATTGACTTACATTCAAGGGTTGCACAATTTTACGGGAAAAATCGATTATATGTATTGTGATTGTGATTTGATTTGCTATTTATGTATAAAGGGCCCATATCATGCTATTTCTTTTGATGTTTCCTCATCACAAACATACCTGGAGTTGAGTTTCATTTCATTCACACATGTTTAACGCACAAATCTTGAATATTTAGGATGAATTCTTCTCTAAAATGGAAAAAACACGCCACTGTGTCTTTAAACTACACTTTCACTACAATCATTTGGATGATTTAACCCCTGGAATTGCCAATCTCTACTAAACTGAAGGCAAAACGGTATCTTTTAATTTGAAAACTACCACTAGATCACAATGTGGAACAGAGCATTTTGAGCTTTGGAGATGTAGATGTGTCTAATAATAAAGGATTACTCAAACACATGTGACTGAAATTTTTAACTGTATGTTTTAAATCATGCTTAATTTGTTTATGTTGTTGTAAGGTGACCTTGGGTGTCCAGAAAGGCACCTAATAAATAAATAAATGTATAGAAACAAAACACAACTCGGCATAATGTAGGACCACATGACATCACAAGGTGGAACACAGTGTTTTCAGTTTCAGAGAAGAACTCAGTCTACATATAGGGTAAAGATTTGTGTGTTAAACATGTGTGAATGAAATAAAACACAACTCCAACTATGTAATATAGGCCCTTTAAGTCCTCACAATGTGCTAAACACCCCCACACACACTCCCCTAGATACAGCTGCTATAACTGGACTGATGTGATGGGAACTGTCAGGCAAGAGGTCGCAAACATTTAAGTCTCATCGCTTATTCACTCTCAAGCCATTTGGGTCTCGAGTGCGGAAAAGAATGCTGATATATTTTGCATGACAAGTATGAATTTTTTGTGAGAAAGGGAAAATGGGGAAAACGCTGCTTGGGTTCATGTAAACGTTCACATTTTAAAGCTACTTTCATTTCAGGCGAGTAAGGATCGTCTCCGAGGTGGTGATGTTGTTGACAGTTGCGTACGGAGCTAGGTGACATAAAGCGAGGGGCTGGGAGAAGTGTGGTGGGATGTGGAGGGGAGGAAGATGTCTGCCTGACTGCTGCTGCTGCTGCTGTACACATCAAAGCACTCACACTGGTACAATAGTGACACAGCTCAAATACAGATGTAATATTGGGGGATTCATGGCTAGGAACAGGAAGAATTATATAGAAATACATTTATGTTCAATGGGCTGGTACTCCCTTGTTACTACAGATTCTGAATATAAACTGAAAGGTTTAAAAATAGGCCTACTGTAATGTTATGTATTTCTGTCAATGCAAACAAACCCAACTATAGGCAACATATCTATTATGCTGAAATGATTCCACCTCATTGCATGAAATTTGCACAAATCCTTTGATTAAAACACCCTTTTCTTTATTTCTGGTAAGCATTCATTTAGACCTATTACATTTTGAAGGACAATTGCTAGAGAAATATTGCAATAAACAATAATACTGAAACTACTTTATGCCACTGACACAAAGCAGAATAATCACAGTAAACCTGTTTTTAACTAGACAATTTTCATTAAGGTCTGAGCTGTAGCAAAAAAATTGCAGAATAAACCAATACTTAATCTTAACAGTTATTTATTCTACTCTCACAGCACTGTGGCACCCACTTTTCCAGCCCCAGCAGCATTGAAGGATGGGTTAAAGGCAGGGGACAGATTTCGTTATGCGGACAATAAGTACACCTTATAGTAAAAAATACACATTATGTAGTGCAAAATACAACAATGGTATTACATTTTAAAATCTAATTTAATTTTCAATGCAATTTATTTTCTCAAGAATTAAAAATACCTCTTTGCAACATCTGAACCATAACACACACGTCACCTGTCAGGAACAGTGTCTAGACCCTTTTCCCCCTGCATAATATGTGTACCAGTCTGTATCTTTGTATTTGGGTGTGCGTGTACAGACAGCCAGCTGAGCCAGCCCTGGGGCACCCTCTGTACCTCTAATTGTTGTATTGATGTATTTCTTTAATATCCAGTGAAATTACAGAAACCAGAGTCCACGTTCGGGCTCGGAGTGGGTAAGATGAGAGACGAGGAGAACGAGGGACAGACGGAGAGACGGAGGCTCATTATAGAGATGCCCCCCTGGTATCAGCCATTTGAACAGCATCACCAAAACACAGCTGAACCCACACACAGCTCCAGTTACACCTCAGATTAGTCACTGAGTCTAAACAACACAATCATATTTACTCTACATTGATCTGTGGTTGTTTTGTGTGGTATTACAGTTACCGTATTTTCTGGACTATAAGCCGCTACTTTTTTCCCAGGCTTTGGACCATGCGGCTTTTAGTGCGGAGTGGCTAAATTTTGATGTTTTCTTCCACGGCTAGGGGTGCTCTAACCGGAATTTCAAAAACAAGATAGACAGAGAAGAATACTCTTTTAATACTTTTTACTTAGCAGATATAACACGCACGACAAATTACTAACTGGTAATTATTTTCAAATCCTCAAATCCTTCATCATGAAAAGCACACGAAGGAGTTTGTATGATGCAAGTTTTAAGTTGAAGGCATCGATGTAATGAGAGCATTCTGAAAGAACATTCTGAAAGAACATTCTGAAAGAACATTCTGAAAGCTTATTGTGGGCGCGGGCGGGAGCGCAACCGCACGACGCAGGTGGTAACGGTACTGAAGACTGCGGGAGCGAGACTGAAAATTGTGTCCCGTGCAGACGTCTACCGTGCTGCTGCACATAAGCTTGGTGTCAGCGGAGATGATTAAAGTGACTTGTGGTTTCACTGCACAGGAGAAATGAAGGTAAATCAATTACTGGTTCTTTTCTGTTTTTGACCTTGTTTTAATCAGCACAGTTGCTGCCGTGTTAAAAGGCACTGTTCGGAAAGAATCTGTTCAGGTACATAAATGTACATTTACAGTACAAAATCGTTCTGTATATGCAGTAAATATCTCATTTTTCAACATAGATATCAGCGGCTTATAGCCCGTTTGCGGCTTGTACAACTTTTTTCTTAATTTTTAAAAAAAATAGCGTTGGTGCAGCTTATATACCGGTGCGCTCAATAGTCCAGAAAATACGGTATTTCATTATGTACATACAAATGGAAATAGAATATGTAGTAACAGTATGTTGTAAGAGCAAACCATTTACTTATATTGAACTATGTGTTGTGGGTTTGGTACGAGTATTACTTTATGAACATTATATGATCAATTCCACTGTTGCTTATGACAATAATAAGAATGTAAAAGCTAAAAGTCCAATGAAATCTATATGTGATCTATCTATTCATACCGTACACAGCATAATTATAAAGCAAAAATGTGATTGATTTAATACAATGCACTTATAATAAAGTCCTTGCAGTGTGTTTTTGTGACACTGTTGAGTGTTTAGATTTGAAAGAATCTATTATTATGACATGTCATTCCCAGTTGTCATAATCAATAAACCCTATACATATTGTGACTATATCACACTTTTGTTTTTGGCCAATTCAATGAACAGTTAAATATACATTGGCTGTTTGTTGCAACGTGCAGAGTTTTAATTATTATTATTACTAAAATACATGTATTATGACATTTGAATCCAAGTTGCTATCATCAGCTGGCCCTTATGTGTATTCCCAATATATCATATATTTGTTTTGTGGCCAGTACATGTTTTTTTGCACTGCACAGTGTTCTTACTATATGACACTTTTGTTTTGTTTCCATGTTAGTTGATATTATGTCTATGTTTGTTGCAGTGTGCACAGTTTTTATGTCACTGAAATACATGGATGGATGGATGGATGAAATACATTTATTAAATTATTAAAATACAACTACTAATATTAATATTATTAGTTACCATCAACACCTAAACAGTCCCACTATATCACACTTTAGTTTCAGTGCACAGTTAATATCATATGAGAGTCTGGGTTTGTTGTACTGTACACTGTGACTTGTATGTTATTAAAATACACGTATTATGATATTTGAATCCAAGTTGCCATCATCACCTAAACAGTCCCACTATATCACAACAATTTTATTTCAGTGCACAGATAATATAATGTGAGAGTCCATGTTTGTGCTACTGTACAGTGTGTCTTTTATGTGCATTTTGATTAGAGCCCTGTTCCTCCACAGCAACCCAGAGGGCAGTGATGATACGCTTAAGCCTGCAGGGGATTGTCGGGGATCGGCTGGCTGCTGATAGGCTACTCCTGTGAGACAAAAGCCCAGCGGTCCCTCCCTCCTCTCCCAGGCTCCCTTTCACCTGGCCAGGTTACCATGCCAACCAGCATCGGACACTCATCTCTCCTCCCCTCTCTCTCCTTCCTCCCTCTCTCCAGTCTTTACTGTTAGAAAAAGGGCCATTTCTAGTAGCCAGGAATAGAACACGGACCTGTCATTGATTTTCAGCAGAGTATGATGATTACACAATCACGCCCCGAATGTCGCAATGCAGGGCCAAATAAAAGATACGGGAACGAAAGGTTTATAATGTCTTTATCGTGGATGGCTAGTGACGCGGAAAGCACCGTGAATAGGTAATTACAGAGAGGTAATATTAGAGAATAGCCACCTTGACGTAGACCTATTCAGAAGGCAAGAGAGATGAGAGCATTAGCTTTCGCCATATTAGCGAAATGACTCTTTTGTATAGGTGAGACATTATTAGGGTTTTTTTGTTCAAAATAGCCTGACCTAATTCATTTGATTTATAGCATCCAGGTCTGAGGATGCTGCATTTATGGCACTGCATTGCCACAGTTTAGGCTGTATTTAATCTAGAAAAATAGAACCAAATATTAACAATGCATAAAAAAGCAATCACAATGTTCTGTTATGTGCAATTTACACTTTTGGTCTTTGATTTAAAACATCAGGAGTTTTATTCTGGTTATTTAAATGCATTTATTTTAGAATGCCAACAATGTCAACAATCTAAAGTGGTACACACAGAAATCTTGTAGCTTTGTATTTTTGGTCTACTTGCACAGTGTTGTGTTAGATGTAAGTGTATTTTGTATAGTTATTTACCTTAACCTTTTATTGCATATTTTTATTCTCCTGCTGTTCTTGAACTCCATATTGCAGCACTGCAATTTCCCCAATGCGTGACAAATAAAGCTGATCTTATCTCATAGTATGTTAGATTCCCAAAGAGGAGGCACTATTTTCTTCTAATTCAGTCATGTAAATCTAAAATAATTTGCTTTTGCACATTATTTTGATTAGCATCTATGTTTAGTCCGACTGACGGAGTTAGGGCCAGAGGGCTTGACTTGGAAGAGAAGGGTCAGAGCAGCAGGAGCGGAGCCAAGCCGTGCACAGCTCCTCTGCCCTGGAGCCATACTATAAGTGGGTGCTGAAGAGTCAACGCAGGCAGGAAGGGGGCGAGGGGTGACAGTGGAGGGAGGAAGGGGTATTACGGCAAATGCATAGAGATGACTGGTTCACTGGCTGCCTGCAATGTACTGAAATAATTCTCTTAGCTGCACAATTGGCTTAGACATGGAGCATGATAGCACAATGTTAGACAAGGCCACAGAAGTCATCCTGGGTTGGGGGATGCAGATAAGGGAGTAAAAATGTGGTTAAAATGTGTGGGGATGAGTTATTGGTTATCAGTGACATCGGAGGCTTTCCCAAGATATTTCCCAGATACTGAAATTTGATACTCTTTTTGATCGGATTAATAAGTAAAAAATATTTCAGTTTGTTTACCATTGACTATATGGACTTACTAAACCCAGATAAGAAGTGTTCATGGGGACGCTTCCGACTCCATTGACTCTAATTCCATTGACATTACATTGAAAAATTGTCTCTCTGTAGCTGTTACAATGAGCCTTGTCATTTTGATCGCATTAACCCACTCTACATGTTTCCGTTGTTTTTCCTACAACTGCTAGCCCCGTGAGCTTCATTTGAGCTGAACGCTATGGGCGACGTCACACTCCCTTAGTCTTAGTCTTAGTCACTTCTTTGTACGGTCTATGAACTAGACCCAAGACCTTTGTATTACGTCAAAATATCTGCATTCTCATGACAATACGTTTAGCTGCCCTCCATCTGTTTGAAATATTATTGGCAATAGAATGTGATGCCATGTGGAGCTCTCGGTGACCAGAGGATCCTTGAGCGTTGTCTTTAGTGCTGCCTCATTATGCTCGGGCCCGTCTCTATGATGAGGTCTAATAGTCCTGATTGGCCCTAATTGTCAGTGATAAACGCTGAGTGGCTGTTGACTGACTCTGATAGCATCCACTGTGCATCGCTAATGAATTGACCCAATTGTATCTGTTTTGGGACTCCATGACGCTTCACTAAAAATCAAATCAATAATTTGCTTGGACCAACATGTATACGAAAGAAATTAGATATTAAAGGGTCCATATTGCACTATTTTCTGATCCATGTTTTAATGTTTCCTCATCAAACATACCTGGAGTTGTGTTTTGTTTCATTTACACGTTTAACATGCAAACCTTGCATATTTAGGCTGTGATCTTCTCTTGGGAAAAGGAACGAAAAACACTGTTCCACCTCGTGATATCATGTGGTAATACAGGAAGTGCTCCACTGCATGTTTAATCATCATACACCTTCATTGGAATAATTTGGATGATTTCAGGCCAGGAATTGTCAATCTTTACTGAACTAAAAGGTATAAGGATGCTGTTCATTTGAAATCAACCACCTCATGACATCACAAGGTGGAACAAATGATTACTGATGTGTGAATGAAACAAAACACAACTCCAGGTATGTTTTTCAGCATTATAACATGCCTTAAAGCGCACTAAAATACATTTTATGTCACACTTTACTTACATTCAATAAATATCATATGTGCATGAAAGCTAATCTCATATTCTACTTCATTAAAGATATAAACAAGGCTTTCTAGAAGATCAAAACTAAAAACTTACTTTGAACTAACCTAAACTTTGACATACAGTGGCAAGAAAAAGTATGTGAACCCCTTGGGCTTTCTTTGTTTTCTGCATAAATTAGTCATAAAATGTGTTCTGTTTTTAATTTAAGTCACAACAATACAATCATACATTCTTCTAAAGTAATACTGCAGGAAAAAAAATGTGTTTTGATTTTTGTTTATTAAACACAAGCAGTCAACATTCACATACAGGGAGGATAAAGTATGTGAAACTCAACATTTAGTAGCTAGTTGACCCTCCTTTTGCAGCAATAACCTCAACCAAACGTTTTCTATAGTTGCAGATCAGACCTGCACAACGGGCAGGAGGAATTTTGGACCATTCTTCTTCACAGAATTGTTTCAGTTCAACAATATTTTTGGGTTGTCTGGTGTGTATTGCTCTCTTGAGGTCATGCCACAGCATTTCAATGGGGCTGAGGTCCGGACTCTGACTTGGCCACTCCAGAAGGCGCAATTTCTTTATTTTGAACCATTCTTTTGTTGATTTACTTGTATGTTTGGTGTCTTGTCTTGATCCATCACCCATCCTTGTTTGAGCTTCAGCTGGCGGACTGATGGTGTTAAGTTTTCCTGCAAAATGTCTTGGTACATTTTGGAATTCATTTTTCCATTGATGACAGCAATCCGTCCAGGACCTGAGGCTGCAAAACAGCCCCAAACCATGATGCTTCCTCCACCATATTTCACAGTTGGGATGATGTTTTGATGCTGGTGTGCTGTGCCATTTTTCCTCCATACATAGCGTTGTGTGTTCCTTCCAAATAGCTCAATTTTTGTTTCATCTGTCCAAAGAATGTTTTGCCAGAACTGCTGTGGAACATCGAGGTGATCTTTTGCAAACTTTTGACGTGCAGCAATGTTCTTTTTTGTCAGCAGAGGTTTCCTCCGTGGTGTCTGCCCATGAACACCATTCTTTTTCAAAGTTTTACGTATTGTGGAGGTGTGAACAGAAATGTTTGCATGTGCCAGAGATGTTTGTAAGTCTTTAGCTGATGATCTAGGAGTCTTTCTCACCTCACTGACAATTCTGCGCTGTGCTCTTGCTGTGATCTTTGTAGGATGACCACGCCTGGCAACTGTCTTGAACTCCCTCCATTTGTACATAATCTGTCTCACTGTTGAGACATGGACATTAAGGCTTTTAGAGATACTTCTGTATCCCTTCCCAGCTTTATGCAGCCCAACAATTCTTGCTCGCAGGTCTTCACTGAGCTCTTTGGTGCGTGGCGTAGTTCCCATGTGACAATGCTTCTTCACAACAGCTATCTCAAGATTAGTGTGGGTTTTTAAAGGGTGGGGCAGCTTCAATCAACACCTGCAATCTCATCACAGTAATTGGACTCCATAATGGGTGAGATCTGACTCAAATTAGCTATTGTAGAAGTCATTAGCGTAGGGGTTCACATACTTTTTCCACCCTGCACTGTGAGTTTTTTACATGATGTGTTCAGTGAAAAGGTGAAAACACATAATTTTGTATAGTATTAGTTAAACCAGAAGGTGTTTGTATATTGTGGTGACTTACATGAAGATCAGGAAACATATTATCCCAAATTTATGCAGAAATCAGAGAAATCCCAAAGGGTTCACATACTTTTTCTTGCCACTGTAGAAGGCAGCTCAGTACCCATGATGAATCTACACTTTATTGCTGAGACATTAGCCTATACACACAGACAGTGAGAACAATGAAAGCTCAGAGCCAGTCCTCTCAATAGGCACACTTCATTTCAGCGGGACAATAGCAAGACTCTATTTGAACTAGCGCATTAGCGGCCTAACTATCCCATTACTCCTTTAGCCGTGACTGCAGTTGGCACTATATATGACATCCTCACATTAGATTTCTTTTGTGTGCATGTGCCTGTCTGTTTGCGCACCTGTGAATTGACAATAGCACTGTAAATGTGAGCTTTCTGATTAGCCCTATTGATTTGTATGTTTGCGGACACTTCCAATAGCCAATAACACGCAGTGCAGATCATGCTATCCGTCACGTGAGATCTTGGGCGTGCGTCAGCTTGTGTGCCTCGCTAATTGGCTCCTAAGCCTCTTAAGTAGCTGCCACCGCTCAAGTGGAGTTGGCCGGCCGCTATAAACAACATGAAACCAGAACAGAACATCACAGCAAAGCATATTACCAAGCAGACCACATGCAAAGTAAAAGATAAGAGATGTTTTCCAAAAATGTCCTCTAACTGCACTGAAAATACAGATTAGAGAGGTACCACAGTCTACCGTACTTTTGCATATTGCCATTGTGTTTAGAGACATTTCAACAACTAAATAATAACAGAATAAGAATTAGATCCAATTTTCACTTCCATTTAGTACTAAATCTGGAAATAAATTGTTTCTCCTGCTACTATGTTTTGTAGAATGCATAAGGTACCCTGTTAAACTGTACTACATTTTGTAATTCATTATAATTAACTATGTAACATTTCTGGTGGAGTGTCCACTACCTGCTTGTCTTGATGATATTGCTTTGCCTGGAATGTTCCACAATATGACACTGAACTTATCTGCTGTATGTTGCATTTACTCAATTACGTGTTTTCAGATTCCATCTCAACAGAAATCAGCAACAAAGGAGGAAACAGGACCCAAAAAAAACATAGGAAATATGATTTGTCTGTCGGTTCACAGGAGGGTGGACGTCATGGCCCTTGATGTTAGTTCATAGGGGTGCTGCATGTTTTGAGTTGATGGGGGAAACCGGAGTACCCAGAGAAAACCCATCCAGACACAGTGAGAACATGCAAACTCCACACAGAAAGGCCCGGACCTGCAACCTTCTTGCTGTGAGGCATGAGCGTTAGCCACTCAGCCACTGTGCTGCCAAAGAAATATGATCCTGATTATTTAAAGTTCGGTTTCACCTGGTTGGGTTCTGAGACTGCACCTCTACCACACCATCATCTAACCAATGGGAGCATCTCTGGTTCTGGCCGGGCTCAGCTGAGCTGCAGCGGGGAGTGGTGTTAGGCGTCTCAGCCTGAGAAGCGCTTTCCCGAGAAGGACCAAGTATGCAGAGGACGGACCGCTCAGAACAAGATAAAACGAACCAAACTGGACTTGCCCTTCTGTCTGGATGCTTTGTACCACCTCGGAACTAACCGCAGTCCTCGAGCACCCAGGACCGGAGCAACCCACCTGGATCTATATTCCACTGTGCATTTTCACTTTCCCCACACAGAACCAGCGTACAGAGGATGGTACAGACCCGCTCAGACCCTGTCCGTTGCATACAGGTCCTGCTTGTCCCCGTCTGGAACCAGCACATGGAGGACGGAGCCTCCAGACGGATCTGACCAACAAGCTCGGAGAATGGCACAAGACAAGGAATGGACCCCCAATCCAGGTACGGGGAACAGCGGTAGAGCTTAACATAACGCCCAATAACGTGCCAATTTCAGCCATCATTCAGCGGTAGTTTTGGCATCTATTACAAGCATGTTCTGTTGATTTGGATAGGCCTACTTATGTTAAAAATGTTAAATGTAGCCTCAACTAGGGCTACATGAAGATGGAAATTATTTGCTGTTGCAAAAAACATTTATGAATGCACTTTAAAAAAAAATATGAAAATACAATATAAAAAATATATTATCAGTTGTTATGGAAACTCATAATTTCATGAACACAAAAGATGCATTTACTTCAAAGGCCTGTGTGGGGTAGGGTAGGCGGATGGGATTTTGGGGAAGGGCGGAGGCTCGGCTGTCTTTACCAACTCTAAGGGAAGCTCACATTCACCCAAATTCAAACCCCCTGTACTAGACAAAACAATAACATTTCCAGGGAAACAAGCAGGTGGTGGACCCTCCACTAGAAATGTTACACAGTGCACATTTAACCTATACTTCTTCACTATAATTCTTTCCAGTATTACCCAAAAATGCCTAGCTCAACTTTAATGACATAAGTCAACACCTCTGTATGCATATTGAGCTGATTATGTTAAGGTGCTGGGGCTAATATGAGGGGGTGGGGGCAGACTGGGGCAGTGGCAGCAGATTTGCAGAGTCTGGCAGACGGTGAGATGCCCAGCGGGGGGCACTCTGCTTTGGCTTGATAAGAGCCACGGGGGCCTAAGCTTCCTCCATAGCAGCTGATGAGAGAGAGACCCAGCCACAGTGGGGAAAAGACTACTGAAAATTTCTGCTCAAATAAAATTACAGTTACATGGTTAAAGTGGAACTAAACATGGAAAAGTTTTTGCTACTAAACTAAAACTAAACGTTTTAATAGCATTATTCACTGTCCCTATAGTCGTATCTTGATCATTTTAGACCAAATTAGGTAAAAAACAGTCAAGTGTGCTGCCTCTAGTGGCCATTACAATTTCAAATACTATGTGACATCACACACGCCTGCCCTGATAAAATCCAGGGGTTTCCAATTACACCTGGCTGTAGGGGCGGAGCTTGAAGTGTGGTTACCTGAGGGACCAATCACACTGTTCCTCCATTGTCCAGACCCCGCCCTCGAGGGCAGAGTTTAGGTGTTTAGTCCCACTTTCAAAATGTACTCATACCGAAACTACTTAAAAGCACGAACACAATAAACACAAAAGAAGGATAACTCCATTAAAACATGAGCTGCCATAAATAAATGCCACCAAAAGGACCCAGACAAAAGCAGAAGCATCTCATCTCCTGAAAAAAGTACATCATTTATTCTCCATGTAGCCGAGGCCTTAGCTCAGCTCCATTAGGCCTTGAATACTGCATGCACACAGGGCTGCCATGTGGAAACGATGGCTTTGAGATGAGCGCGGAGGAGGAAGAGTTTATGCAGGACTCCTCTTTCGTATTTTATACTGAACAAAATGTATTCAGTTTTATTTCTTTTTTTATTACTTGATCTCTCTATTGTTTGTGGTGCTTATAAGATACACTGGCAGTCTGTAAGCCTAGTTTCTTTTGCTTGCAGGAAGGATGTAATGAGGAAGAACATACAGTTTCTTTAGTCCTTGCCTAAAAAGCTATAGTTTAACAAAAAAATATTAGTTTAAATTATGGGTGGGAGATACTGAAAATCATAGTTGCTATTGAGAAATGCAGAATTATAATAACAAGCAAGTACTCAAAATTAAACATGGAAAAATACTGTAAATTAATTAATTGAAAATAAAAATAACAAATTAGCAGTTTGCATCTTTTATACAAGGTTATATTTCTGCATTTTTCAGTTTTAGTTCAGTTTCAGTTTACTGTAATTTGACTGAACCTCAATGAAATTTCCATGTGCACTGTAGCACACTTCTGATGGATTGTGATAATATTCTCTGAAGATTGTCATTGAAATTAAAAAAAAAGATGCAATATACATTTTTGTCAGCATCTCCTATTGTTATACAAGAAGATTTGTTTACACATTCAGGCAGATTTAATTTTTTGCCCAAATACTGTCACTTTCACTGCACACTTAATAAATCATGAACCCGATGCATGATTTACCATGTCTTGTGTCAGAGAAAGTTGCTAAAAGGACCACAGCTTTAAGAGCCTGATCTAATCTATTTTTGATTTGGTTTTATCACCTACTGTCTGCCTGACCCCACCAACCAGTGTGTGTATACTCAGAGTTATAGCTATAAATATAAAAGTTACTGTAATTGAGTTGATATTTTGGGGTATTTTGTGTGTTTTTTGTTGTTTTGTTTGTTTTGTTTTTTAGTGCATTTTTAAACATGTAAATACTTAAAAAAAAATTGGTACCTGAGTAATGTAATTGTAATTAATGTATTTAAAATCATAGAAATTACTGAGTATAGCACAAGCCCCAATCTTCCCAATGTCTCACCACTCTCTGCCCCCTTTACAAACACACATAACAACACTGCATAAGCTGCTCTGACTGACCAGGGCTCAGAAAATACACAGATTTAAAACAACTAAATCAGCTTGAAACGGTTAGATTAAACAAGTACAAAAGTTCTAATGTTATACTAAATTGTTTTCTAACCTGTAACTAGTACTTTGAGTAGTTTTTCATTCTTTCCATTTACTTTTACTTAAAGGTGCACTGTGTAACTTTTCTGGAGGGGGTCTGCAATCTGTTTATCTCCATGGAGATGTTAATGCTTTGGCTTAAACTGTCCACAGTACGGTATTTATCTACTCTGTCTTGCATCTGTTTAAATACAGGTTTCATTTATTGCTGAAAAATATCTTAAAAGCATCCATTCTCACTGTGACTGGAGTAACCTCTTCATAAATATAACCTGTAATTTGGCTACAAGTGGAGATTCATAAGTTTATGGCGGTACTGTGAAAAATTCTAATCACATCTCAATGGAGACAAGCAGGTGACGGACCCTCCAACAGACAAATTCGACAGTGCACCTTTAGGTTCATATTTTCTTTATCAATATGTCGCATTTATGTGGCCATACTGGCTCGTCAAAGCCTGATCCCATCAGATCTCAGAAGCTAAGCAGGGCCGGGCCTGGTTAGTACTTGGATGGGAGACCACTGGGAATTCCAGGTGCCACAGTGGGGCACCAGTGGCAAAAACTGTCGTAGTGTCCTTAGGCAAGGCACAGCATCCACATTGCCTAGTATGAAAGTGGTGTGTGCGTGAATGGTGGTGGTGGTCGGTGGGGCTGATGGTGCAGATTGGAGCCTCGCTTCCGTCAGTCTGCCCCAGGGCAGCTGTGGCTACAATAGTAGTTTACCACCACCGGGTCTGGAGTGAATGAATAATGCTCTGTAAAGCGTCTTTGAGTGTCCTGAAAAGCGCTATATCAAACTGATGCATTATTATTATTTCAACATTAAGTGCTGAGAAAAAGCAGACTTACTTTTGACATTGAGGTACATGGACTTGCTGACATCGGCGCCCACATCGTTGCTGACCCTGCACAGGTAAAAGCCGCTGTCCTCCTCCAGAACGTGTTTGATGAGAAGGGAGCCATTGATCAGAACCTCGATACGGGAGCCAGGGTTCAGAGGGATGGGCTTGAACTGAGGGACCCCCGCACCTGCCAAAGACAACAGTGCATGTTTTAAGTTTAGAGAAGAGACAATATAGAAAGCATTTGGACTATACAGTGGGGTCAGAGATTATAAAAATGCTTTACAAGAGTCTAAAGGCCGCCACACATGGTCTTAAACTATATATAAACCTGCAACAAAAAGCAAAGGCTACAGCAGTACCACAGGTGACAAAGATGTGAGCGCACCTCGAGTCAGCTGTTCCACAGTAAAACGACTCACTTGCAGTGTTCAAAAGATCAGAGCTCTGCACTTCTAGTTTAGATGCAAGTCAAAGCTGTGTTATTATTATTTGTGAAATGTGGGGCAATACTTCAGATATATGATTTTTAATGCACAGAGGGTTGGCGATAAAGTACACAGGAAGTAGAGTCACTATTGCTAATCTGCAGCTTTACACTGATCAGCGCAAGGTGTAGATGTAAGCAGACACACGTGAGGAACTACTCTCCTTTTTGCCTTTTTGTTTTTAAAGCGTCAAACTGGATTAACTGCGCTTTTTTGTGGACTGGGTGTTATTATTTGAGGACAAATTGTATGGATAATGTGGCTGAGATGCTGCAGTTTAAATTTACAACTTTACAAGAGGTGAGTAATAATTATTTTCACTGTTTCCCCGAGTTTGTATCTTGCGCCTCTGTGTCCGTCACTCCCTCTGCTCCGGACACTCTGTTTTATTGGCTATTGCCGTGGTGATGTTTTGTGGCTACGATATGACATGACATATGACATAACTCAGAGTCACACTGACACCACACACGAGGAGCGCTGCAACTTAAAATCACATACGAGGACTCAAAGTTGGGTCATGCCTCTCCGAACTTAAGGTGAAGCAAATTGCAACTTAAATCGGGCAAATTCTCCTGTAGTGTGTGGCATTGTTTAGGTATTAAAAAAAGAAGCTGTACCAGATTTTTATCACTTAGGGTAGAAATTACATAATAGACAATACGTAGATATGTAAACATGTAAGCTTTTACACTCTTTGTTATATAACTGTCTGATTTATAGGAAATGATGTCTGTGGGTGATGTTGTTGATGCCTCTTTGAATCTCAATAGGACTTTCCTGGTTAAATAAAGGTTTTTAAAAAATAATTATCTAACTTTTTTATCCTCTGCCAACCAGGAAGTGTGCAGCATACAAATATTTTGTAGTTTTACAATGATGGCGAAACTTCATTCTTGCCTCTGAATGTTGTGAAATGTGTATATATAAACTCTTTTTTTTGTTTGTTTGTTGACAAAACAAACACATGACACTTTTAACACAGCAAAGGACTAAACAAGGATTAGTTCAAGTCTAAATCAAAGACAAGTAAAGATAAATAACATACACATAAGTAATATTAAAAGAAGATTCTGTACCACCATGTACTAGTATCATGTTTTCAAATTGTGTCCTGCATAGAAGCAGCACTTTTTTGTACTAATGTAAGCTGACTAGACAGGAAACCTTTCACAGAGTCTGTATAGATGCTCTGTATTTATCTTTTTTGTACTAATACATAGACTAGTTACATAACGGTGATCTTTGCTGCCACGTCCACAGTGAGATATGTGGTGTTTTCATAAATCCTTGTTTGGACTTGCGGTGGGTGTTTTATGCCTCAAGGCTGTGGACATGGGGTTTGTTATGTTAACATTCAAAGACACATCATCTTCTGCAAAGGATGTGCTTGCCTAAGGACAAAAAGGTTCTTCTAATTCAGCATGTTTGTCAAAGCAGAGAAAAATGCCAAAGTCAGTGAAAACCCAACAGGGAAATGGTTTCTCCCATTAAAAGCGGGGAAGGTAAAATTCATGAGCATTTGCAAGGAAATGATCCACACATGAGCCCTAGTCACACACAGTGAACTAAACAGCACAAAACGGTTATTATACAAGCTTCGTCAGACTCGTATATAGTTGGAATCGGATATCAAAATATAAAATACAACTGAAAATGTAAGAAATACCAGCTCAAGTCGTAATTTTATTTATGAAGACTTATATTTTGGCCTTGTTTTGTTCTTGGTTTCATCACTATAAAGTTTTTTTTATTATTTTGACTAGTATTTAAAGCACCTAAAGGTCCTATATTAAGCCAGACTGATTCTTGTGAGCTATAAGTTGCCAGATCAAAAACACACCAGGAGTTGTGTTTTGTTTCATTCACACATGATTGAGAAACTCTTAATTATCTACATCTCCAAAGCTCAAAATGCTCTGTTCCACCTTGTGATGTCATGCAATGATAGTTTTCAAGTTAGCTACTTCCTATAAAAGTCCTATAAAAGACATAAGCACAATAACAAATTATACTGACCTTTGGAATACTCCCATTGGATTGTAGGAACTGGATATCCCTCCGCAGAGCAGTTCAATATCACAGACTTCCCATAGATGCCGTCTTGATCTTTCGGTTGCACCACAAATTTAGGTGGAACTGAAAATGGGAAAACACTATTCAATTTGACTATTGGTCCTTAAATATGATTTGAAACAGGCTACAGGTTACATTCATGTGAGATCACAAAATAATACAAAAATAATAGTTTAAATAGTCAACAGTTTAAAATTGAGCCGGAGGAAATGCCAGAATGAAATGAAAGAATTTACATTTTAACTGTCAGACTTGTTGACCTGGTTTAATATCTCTGTAATTACTGGACCACAGGAATCAAAAACTAGCACAAAACTGTCTTCTCTGTCATAAATACTGAAGCTGGTATTATGGTTACACATTTGTTTCAGAAAGTATATAAGCCCCTTCCCTCCATCTGAAATTATGATAATAACAAACTCTACAACTTGAATGCAGCCTATGTAGATTTACTGTTTGTTGACAATATCCCAACTAATGATCCATAAAACTTGTCATTTATTTGAGATTGGCTCCACAAGCTTATGCCTCAAATCCCTTTCAACTGAGAACAATCCCATGTTTGGTGTTGAATAATGGCATCACTTTCTAAAGCTTTGTTTGCTTTTATTTATTAATAGAGATAAGACTTTATGCTAGTTTCGATTTCATGTAGAAAAGCCCAGTATTTACAGATATATTAACCATGAACCAGGTCAACAAATCTGCGATCTGACAGTTAATTAAAGTTAATTCTAACATACTATTCTGACCTGTCCTCCAGCTCAATTTTAAGCTAATAATAAATAAAATTTATAATAATCGATTTCGTTTATATGACACTTTTCAGGACACTCAAAGATGCTTCACAACACAAATATTAAAGCAGTTAAAAGAGCAATAAACAAATAATTCACGAAAGATTAAAAACAGTGAATCATACAGAGGAAAAGTTCAACATTAAAAGCTATTCTAAACAAATAGACTATAAGGATACTAGAATATTGTAATTTCACGTAAACTAGTAGGACTCAGACCTCGGACTATGAGCTGGCTCTGGTGCTCTACGGCGGCCGCCTGGTTGCGTGCGATGCAGGTGTAGTTCCCGTTGTGCATGAGCGTGAGGTTGGAGATGCGCAGAGAGCTGGTGAAGTCAATGTTGTCTATAGTGACTCCGAGGCTGGCGGGGATCGGACGGCCGTCTTTCTGCCAGGTGATGAAGACGGGCTGGTCTCCGGACATGACCACACACGGGATGAAGACCCGCTGTCCGATGGAAAACCGCGGAAACTCGAACGGGTGAATAGTAGGGGGCACTGGAGACAGGACAAAGTTTATTCGCATCTTAGAAGTGACATTTTGGATTTGTGTGACTTCTTTAATGTTGTTTTTCTAGAATATTAGACTTCAATTATTAAGAAGTTAAACCACATTACAAATATATTATAATCTTCTATTCATGGATACGATGATTTTAACTTTAACAGGTGCTAATGTATAAATAGCATAGTAATGTTGTGTTTTATAGTATAAACAAGTGGCATTTCTAACTTGACTTTCAAAACTTTCAAGTCTTCAGTTCTCAGTAAACAGAGTTAACGTTTTAAACTGTATCACTATTGAAGTCAGACAAATCAGACCTGAACGTAACGGTATACCAGTAATTAAATATTAGAATAAAACATTTAATACAAAGCGCATACCACCAAACCCAGGTATAAATGTGTAATCTAGGCCTAAAACAGGACTTTACCACAGTAAACAGTAAACATTTTTAACCAGGAACTTCCAAAGGAGGATTTAAATGGTTAAATATACTCTAAATTTAAAGTGCAATATGTAACGTTTTGGTTGGTTGTCCATTACCTGCTTGTTTCTATGGATATATCTTTGCTCTGCCTGGAATGTTCCACAGTATGACATTAAACAGCTCTACCTTACAATTATTAAATTACAGGTACAGGTAATTACAGGTGGTTTTATAGCTCAACAATACAGAGAAAGACAGGCATTTAGGCTGTGAGCGGGGTCACCTCTCCACAGATCTGACCTGTAACTTGGTCTGCTTTGAAGATAGAAAGGTTTAATATCATACTGTGAAACATTTGAGCGACCCTCCACTAGAAAAGTTACACAATGCACTTTTAAGCAACCACTAGAACTTCATGGGACGTAGGACAGTTTGAAAATCACAGCATGAAATATTTTGCCTTTTCAGCCCATTCTAAGTGGACCTCTGTGGATTTCCTTTCCAAGTCAACCCATAATGCTGCTACTCTACATAGATAACAGTTTATTAGCATGTCACATTCACTGAGACTCAATTTCTCTCAAAACAACACATAGCACACGTGCTTGTCACATTCTCTGGGGACTCTTTAGCCACAGTGAGAACCAGATGCTTCGGAAAATTAATGATTTAAAATAACATTGGAATAAGCGGCACTTCAGCGCTTATTTAATTCACAACAAAATAGGCATAATAGGCTCCTGGGGATTCCCTCTCGGCAGCACTGGAATGCTAAGCAGCCAGCAGGCAAATTAGCCGAGGTGGAATCGCGCGCTAGCTTTGTCTACGCCGCGTGATTTCCCTTTCGCGCAGTTGTTAGCACTCCAAGACCTGTGAACGAGGGGAGGGGGTCTGCCCATCCACATTTCAAATTATGCAATGTCACTGAGAGAGCTTATCTGGGGTTATGATCGCCCGGCTCTGCTCTGTGGGCTGTGTTTTCAGATGAGATAAACTGAGATAAAGTGGTGATGGAGATGCGTTAGTGGTGGAAAAAAGACTCAGTTTGTTAAGAAAAAGTACAGATACCAGGTCAAAAAAATACTAAAGTAAAACAAAAGTATCACATGAATAAACTACTAAGTAAAAGTATTAAAGTATCTGGTTTGAAATGTACTGATTTTGATACAGATTTGTGCTGAAATTTATTCAACATAAACAAGTGAAAATTATATTTTATTTGTCTTAAACTACAAATTTGTTTAAAAAAAAAATAACCCCCTCAGCCTTTTCAGCAGGTCGCAAGCTGTCATAAAAAAAATAAAATGCTACTTAAATACAATACTTTACTGCTTTTATTTTCTTACTTCCACCACTGGCTATTATTGATGTGGGGGTTTAAACAGGTCCTGATAGATGCATGTGTTTGCATCTGTCTGTGCTCTTTAGAGTAGATTTATGATGTGGCATAATTTAAATGTCCAATATCTATATGAAGCTGCAGTGTGATGGAGCACCGCAGTATAAGGTCAGATAGGACTGTCACGATAACACATTCTGAAGCACAAGCTATTGCTACAGAGAAATATTGAGACAAACGATAATCATTATAAGGCATGAGCTGCAACAAATAAATGGCCGAATGAACTGATAATTAGCCATAGAAGTTATTTATTCTGCCCATTAGAGCTCAGGTTTTACCTTATTACAAAAAAATGGCTAAAATCTCCCCACAATTGTAAATAAATTGTACATGTGATAAATAGCGAGTCTCAAAATATATTATTCCTCTGTTATATACTGAATATTGAAGTCGTTATTGTCAGGTCAGGCTGTAGTGGGATTTATTCTATCAGTCCGAAACTTGCATTAATAATCTAACAAAAAATGTACAGAAAAAGGTTCCAGCTAACCAATTATTTTATTTCAAGTTCATTTGGTCAAATTTGGCCTTCTTATGACCATTTTTGGCATTTACAAAACATTTTCTTAACTAAAAATGTTCTTCTGAAAGAACAAATCCTAAGAACAGTCAAGAGCACTCGCAAGAATAAAAATCCTATGGTTTTAGAATATTATCACTGTGATAACGCAACTAAAAATTCAAATTCCTCCATGATTGTAAGTTATATATTTTCTGAAATTATTTCCTATAAACATATTACTATGTGATCCAATAACATTTATGAGGAGCATGTATTCATTAGGTCTATCTGACTGCATACAGGCTGCAGTGAGTCTGTCGCAGCCCTGGTGCTCTCCACATGGGCCATGATAGACTGTAGACATGCTCCACGTGACTTCCTCATCACTCTCTCCCTCGCACTTTCACATGTCATGATGCCAAACCCTTATTGGCCATTTTTGGAACATCAGACGGTGTTTCTAACCAAATATATATTAATTTTCTATGTAAATGAAATGTAAATGAGCATGGAGGTGTTTGCAGCTAGGTGTTGGTGAGTTTTGTGCTTAAGAACGGTTTGTGAATCTGGTGCAGAGTTCTCTCAGTATCTTCTTAAAGTGGAAGTTATGAACATTTTTAAGAAAAGATTAATGAATGAGGCCCAATATTATTAATTCAATTGTCAATTAGAAAAAGAAACAACAAAATCCAGTTGAACTAATAATATTGCTCTACATACGACTCAACCAATAAAAGAATCAGGCTTGAGTTGAGACTGTACTTGTATATGTTTTACCTTTGACAGTTACATAGACACTCTGGTGCGTGGACAGTTGAGGCTGGACCAGTACATTACAGGTATATTCTCCTTCATCCACATCTTTCTGCACGTCAAACAGCTTGAGGGTCCCGTTGTTCTCAAAAGCCCTCTGGCGGTGGTTATAGGGCAGTAAATTGGAGTCCTTGTACCACTTTATAGAATAGTAAGGGTATCCTATGACCCGGCAGTGGATGTACATGTCCCGACCAGCTATGGCAGTGAGATTTTTCATGGGTCTGATGCTGGCCGGCCCTTGGGAAACACATTGAAGAACAACTCTCTTACATTGAATTTGAGGCTCGGGTTACAATCCATGCTGTACAGTGTGCTAACATGTCTCGATTCATTTTGGGAATAATTAATATGTGTATATCAAATCTTTTCGATTTTGGAATCTGAATAATCACAGGAGTTTTTGGATTGTAGCTAAAGAGCAGAAGCAGTGATCATTTGTATCATTTCAGTCTGTGTTGGAAAGAATACTTACAAATAAATAAAAGGTATTTAGTTACAGAATACCACATATTTGCACTTGAATATATTTTGGAATGTATTATGTTATATTATATTAGAATGTTCATACTACACTATTATATGTTCTATGTTCAAATGTTTCCTCATCACAAACATAAATCAAGTTGTGTTTTGTTTCATTCACACATGTTTAACACACTAATGCATATTTAGGCTGAGACCACACTCCTTGTAATGTCACGTGATAATACAGGAAGTGCTCCACTGAGTTTTTAAACTCCATACACCTTCACTAGAATCACTTGATTGACTCTGCTGAACTAAAGTTGAAGGGAAGCTGCTAACTTGAAAACTACCACTACATGACATAACAAGGTAGAACAGAGCAAGTTCAGCTTTGACATGTACACAGGATTACACAAACATGTGTGAATGAAACAAAACACAACTCCGAGTATGTTTATGATAAGGTAACATCATTCTAACATGGCTTAAAGCTCACAAGAGTCAATTTTTAGTACTATAGGACCCTTAAAAGTTAAGGTGACAATTACTTTTAGGTGTCTACCGCTTCGTTTTCTGCTATGAAAGGTCCTGACAGTCCCTTCTCCACTCATGAAACTCTCCCTAAAACCAGTAAACACATTGGAGCCTCTTATGTGCACTTGTTAAAAATTAACTAGAGGAACAATCCATAGCTCTAGATCTACCTGAGAAACTGACGATTCCACATAGGTTTTAATTTAACATGTGGCAGTAAGCAATATAACTAGACTCAGTAGTGGACTTTGAGCACGTATCCTGGATTGCTAGCCTTTTTAGCACGATTAGGGAGCCAATGATGTGAGAAGTCATTACATTTTCTAGTCTATGGCACCTGTGGAGATTTATCTTCAGTGCTTGGCTGCATTCAGCGTCCATGGACTCATGCTTAAGGGCTGCAGTATCAGCCTATTTAGCCTCACAACATGCAAGAATGAGCACACTCACATTAGAATAATCAGTGCACAGGACCCAGACAGCAACTGTAATAATAATGGCTTTAAAGGTGCACCGTGTAACTTTTCAGATGGAGGTCCATCATCTGCTCATTTCTATGTATATGTCATTGCTGATAGGTTATAATATGTTCTTAACTTCTTCATGGAGTCCACAGCACATTACTGTTCATCACATTCAATCTCTCTTATATAATAATTATTGTGAATTAAAGTGAAGTTTTTAACTGATTCTCAAATAAATAAAAACATAAATAATACTTTTTTTCCCAGGACCAACAACAAAAAAATTGGATAACTAATGAAACTGGGTAGTTTATCTGAAAATCTGCTATGTAATATTACTATAAACTTTGATACTATAAGTTAACTAAATATGCTTCTCTACCTTGTATTAAATATTAATTTTGTTTATCTTTATTAATTGCCTATTTGACACATTTTCTAACCTCCCAGTCTGTTTTCTTCTCCTTTTGTTGTTTCAAACTATCATAAAATGTCTTGAATACATATAAAGTATATAAAAAACATAATTAATATTCATTGGTTGAATCCAAATACATGTACATCGACTTTGGCCCAAACTGAATCAAGACATGCTTTTATGTATATGTGATGGTGTGGGGTAAAAGTGGATCTGACAAGCACCTCTTACGTTTATTCGCGCCTGGTAAGAGACAGTCCCGGCGGAGTTGTTACAGATACAGCGGTACACTCCCCCGTCTGGGACCTGTGTTTGGCTGATGTTAAGATGGCTGACCACGTGGCCCTCGCCGTTGGTGTAGTGGGAGATGCGATGGCGACTGTCTCGGACCACCGGCTCGTCGTCAAGGGTCCACGTCACCCTGGGCTCCGGGGTCCCCTTCACAGTGCACGACAGAGACACAAACTCATTGATGTTGTAGACCTTCTCGCTGAATGAGGCCAGGATCTTAGGGGTTCCATCTGAGACAAAGAAACATACAATACATATCAATGTTAGAAAATTACCTGATCAGCCAGAACCACAGACTTTGACAAAACTTTACAAAGACGAGTGGGTCTGGAGCTGTATCCTGTCTCCCTGATTTCGGAGGCCATAATTGACAAGCGGATTAACCAATAAGAGAATGCATGCTCTGTTTGCTTCAAAAAGAAAAACAAACATGGCTGCTTACATGTAAAAAAAGGAAAAAACAACATAAAGGACTGAGAAACAGCGCAGATTATTACAGAATCAACAATCGAAGCACCAAACTTTAACTTATCTCAGGTAAAAGAAGTTTTATATATATATATATATATATATATATTGCTCTGAATGTTACAAGAATTTACAAGTGGAGATGTCTTCTGTATGTATGTTTGAACTGTCTCAAGTTTGGATGGAGGTTTTTTCACACTCAAATGTAGGAGAGGCTGGCTGGTCAGGCAATCACCACAGTAGACTTATTTCCTTACCTTCCAGGATGACTTGAACAAAATCTTGGGCAGACAGTTTGCCGTGTCTTGCAAAACACTGGTAGGCCCCTCCGTCACTCTTGGCCATGCCCGCCATCACCAGGTTCTCCCGGTACTGGCCTGTCATGTGCACGCTGTTGCTAGGGTAGATGAGCTCTCCGTTCCGGTACCATGACAGCTGGTACTCCTCTGAGCCGGTCACTCTGCAGGACAGGGACACCTGGCTGCCCACACTCCCCCTCACCTTCTGTGGACTCACCTGCACATTCAGGGGCTCTGGAACAAGACATCAGGGATAACAGGGTAAGACTTGGCCTGCACTCACATTTGCGCATAGACCATGGCAAAACAAACCACCAGGACTAGCACAAGACCAAATCAAATCTACAACAAGACTAAAATGGACCCAAACCAGAACTAAGTCAGCACAAGTGTGAATGCACCCTTATTTACTGTGCCCTCAATTCTTATGATGATTGGACTAAAGTGTAAAGCTTTATGCATATAGGTTTCATGCAAATTTATACGCTAAAAATCTATATATAACCAGGTAGTAGGGGTGTGACGAGACACTCAGCTCACGAGACGAGACACGAGATTGGGTTCACGAGATCGAGACGAGACGAGATTTTAAGAAAACTAAATTACAAATTATATGAATGCCTGGACAACAGACTTTTATTTAACTGAGTTGCACATGGATTTTATAACTTTGTAAGCGTTAACTTTTAATAAACTTCTTCCTTTTAATGAACTTCTTAATGAGCTTCTTCCTCTACAAATTGAAACTAAAATAAAATGTTCAATTTGATCAATTTGTGTGGTGGCAAGTTCAGCTGTTTCTGCTTGGAAATTAACACCGCAGGAGCTGTTGAACTCCGAAGAAAAAAAGCAGCCACACGTCTCACTCGCCCGAGCAAACGAGCGAAGCGGGGAACACCGAGACAGAGATGTGCGGCTTTAATCCTGCCTCGCGCACGGCCACGTCCATATTACGTGCATTGTCAGTAACAATAGCGATGTCGTGGTTGGGTTTTTTAAGCTCCCAGTCAGTAACAACTGTCTGTAAAACTTCAGCTAAGTTTGCCCCCATGTGGGACTCGAAAAGTGGGCGAGTCTGTAGTACAGCATTTTCCATTTTCCAGTCATTGTTGATTGTGTGGGCTGTAATTGTGATGTAGCTTTGTGTACTCCTCGATGTCCACCCGTCTGTCGTTATGGCGATGCTTACTGCGTCTTTCAGGATCTGCACTATCTTGCTCTTTGAATCTTCATAGAGTTTCAGGATCACTGCACGAGTAAAATGCGTGCATGATGGGATGGTGTATTTGGGTTCTAGTGTGTGGAGGAGTCGCCGAAATCCTTCATTTTCTACCACAGAAAATGGCCTCATATCTGCTGCAATAAAAACACCTATGTCTCTTGTTATTGCTGTGGCTCTAGTGCTTGACTGTGGAAGTTGAGGTCCGAATGTGTTTGTCAGCGTTGTCTGGTTTGTTGTTGTTTTCTTCGCAGGCGCAGTTGTTGATTTGAGTGCTGAGCTGTGGTAGTGCTGTAAATGTCTCTGCATTGTGCTCGTATTAGCCGCGCTATACGGCATTGTTTGCATACAGTGTCTGCATATTGTCCGTGTCTCATAAGTCACTCTCTTGCCATTTATCATTTCTGCCGGGAACCCAAAATGCTGCCAAACAAACGATTTGAAAGTGGCGGGGGCGTCGTCAATAGTATTACCTGTGTTTTCCGTCATTCTGGCTGCTTGCTGGATAACTCTCGCGAGACAGAATTTTAACGCGACGAGCAATCTCGTCAAATTACATCTCGTCACACCCCTACCAGGTAGGTTAGAATTTTCTATCAAAGTTCTTTGCAATAATGAAGACATTATTTAAATATGCATGTTCCTCCATGTGCCGCACCAACATTGTTTTAAGGTATTACTCACCTTTGACGAGCAGCCTTCCCACCACCTCGGCGTTCCCATATCCGTTCCACACTTCGCACACGTAGGTCCCGGTGTCAGTGGGCTGGGCTCTCTCTATGAGCAGCCCGGTGACACTCTGCCTGAAGCGTGTGTCAGGCTCCAGGGGCCGGTTGTCCTTGAGCCAGCGGTACTTGGGCGTAGGGTGGCCCGAGGCTTTGCAGGGCAGCTCCACCCGATGGGACGCCATGACCTCACGACGCTCGAAGCTGTCCAGGATGTGTGGCACCGAGTTGGTGGGGTCTGGTCAGGACACATGCACACTTGAGTTACAGTTTTTTCTGCGTTTACTTTTATATATTATATACTATAGTACTGTAATGTTAAGCTGGCTGCACAATATAAAGAAAACAAGAAATTAGCAGTAATATAATATCCAAAATCAACTTAAATGCAAGCCTGTCATGATGACAAATTTTGAAGTACGATACATTGCTACAGAGAAATATAATGATAAACGATAATATTGAAACTAGTTTACAGCACTGCCACACAAAAACAATACAGCAGGATAATCTCAGTAAACCACTTTTTAAATTTAGTAATTATTAAAATGTCTCAGAATGAAGCAATAATTAGCCATGAAAGTTACTTATTTTAGCTTCTACAGCTCAGATCTTACTGTACTACAACTATTATTGCAAAGAAAAAATAGCCCAATAATATATTGTTCCAGCTCTCATACATTGAGCAATAAGTTGATATATTATTTATTGTGACAGGCCTAATCTAACCAGCTACGTGAAAAACCTTTCCAGTTGACCATTGTTTTACGTTTTCACACAAAGGGGTAAAGTTTCTCATGTGAGGCCCATCCCCCTCTTGGCACAGTTGTAATGACCTTTATCACATGTCATTCTCTTTTTTCGTTCATGGCTCTGTTGTGTCAGTTTCTATTTGGTTCAGACCGTCTGTTTCTGCAAGCAGCATTTTATTTCCATATGTTCCTCTGTCCCCACTCGTACTAACAACATGCAGCAAAGATCAAAGCAAAACAGTAACTTTAAAGAAGATGTGGTATGACGTATTATGCTTCTGTCTGCTGTATAATTATAATCTATGGCACATTTGACAAATTTTACACTTTTAAATAACAATATTGAACTAAAATTATTTAATAGAAGAAGTCCCCTTCTGGTTGAAACCTCCGGCATCATCATGAAAAAATGCTAGACCAGGCTGACTGCTCCACCTATAGATATCTACAGGTCATGGTAACATGTTAACAAAACTACTTCTTAATTCTACTTGTATCACTGTCACTGTTAGGTGTATTGCTCAAGAAAATACAGACAATAAACAATAATACTGAAACTAATTTATGCCACTGACACCATAACTCTGAAGTAGAATAATTCCCAAAAAAAACTATTCTAAAAGTATAATGTGGTTAAAACCGCAAACTGTAATAAATCAGTTGCAGAATTAAACACCTGAGTAGCTCATTTGTATCTATGAGTCATAGACGTTGTTCATTCAACTGTCTACAGCTCAAATCTTATAGTTGTGCAAAAAAATAACAACAAATTTCCCACTAGTACAAAGAAAAAGTAACATGATTGACCCCTCAACAATTTCATCTATCATCTATTGAACCACATCTCGATACAGTAATTATCGTGACAGGTTTGTGCTTACAAAAAAATACACTTGGAGCATGAAATAGGTGCAGACTAGTGGGAATTTTGATTGCAGAAAAATAAAGATTACTCGAACATGCATGAATCGCTCTAAATACAACTTTCTGTAGGTAGATGAGAAAGGAAAAACATTATAACACTTAAAATCAAAACTGAAAGATCATGTAAAAACAGTGTTACCTGATACGATGAGGCGGGCACTATTGCTCTGTCTGGTCTCCCCTGTGTAGCGATGGCGTGTCATACACCTGTAGTTGTAAAGGCCATCTTCCATCTGCACATCCAGAATGTAGAGGGCGCCCGTGGATGTGATGAGGAACCGGGACACTGCAAAACAGCACACACACACCATAAGAAATCCACAATACATCATAACAGTGTAGATCACTCCAATAGTTTACTTAATAGACAGCAGTGGTTCTTAAACTTTTCCCACCACCTAAGAAACTGTTTAGCTTTCTGAGTACCACCAGAGCTAAACTAGGTCTAAAACATAATTATATAGGCCTGAACTAAGGCTAATCAAAGTCTAAAAAAGGACAACAACATGACTACAGTGGTTTTAAACAAGGAGGATTAAATATGGATAAAATGGACATTAAATTAATAGAAGACCTGTGCTGGACCTTGTGTACCACTTGAAGTTTAGGAAAGACTTATATGGAAAGGCATTGTGATGCAGCATAGTTTAACAAGTTTTTTTTGCTTTAAAGCTGCCCTATGTAACTTTTCAGGCGGAGGGTACACCTTTCTCCATTGTAACGCTATTGCTTTACGTATGTTTCTCAGTTTGCAATTTAGAAATCTGTCTTGCAACTATTCAATTACAAGTGCTCAAAAACACCCAGAAAAACATGTGTTCTTAATAAGAGCAAGGTCGTCTCTCCATAGATCTTTCTTTAACTAGAAATGGCACTAGAACAAAACACACAAAACCAAGACTGCATCAGAAATTGTTGCATCAGTAGCAGCACAGTTTCTGTTTTCTCAATTTTCCCTGTTTCATTAGCAAAGACAACCAAAGGCATTCTCTAAATCAAACAATACTGCACAGCCATTGGCAAAGTGCATATTTATCGAATCGCGCTGGAATAAAACCTTATGCATTCAAAGAGGGGGAATTGAGAAAATCCAATATTGGAGTCTCTCTTAGCAAATATTTGCAAGTCAAGTGTGGAACACAGGGGCTCTGTACGATCGTAGTCACCAAACAGCCCGTTTAGCTCCCAGGCGTCGTGACAACTGTGTGTGTTGTGTAGCGCTGGAACAAGTCTCGTTATCATGTAGCTCATCTTTCGCTCTGCCTCTCTGGGGGAAAGTGTCTCTCTCTTCTTTACTGTGTCTTTTGCTTGCTCCAGACTGAGGCGCAGAGCCGGAGATCACACCGTGCTTTGATACGGCAAAGCAGCGAGCAGGTCATATGCGCTAATATCATGCAAATGTTATGCTAATTTGCATGAACACGTGGAGAGTAGAGAGAGGTAGTTTATGTTCATGAGGAGTGATGTTTGTGTTCAGGCTGCTGGTTCAGATGCCAGAGGTGATGGAGAAGCATATTTGGCATGGGGCTGAATGGAAAGCAGAAATACATAGCTTGTTATTATATGTAAACCATTCAGTAATATATTCAGTTTTAAATTGTTAATTGCTATGGCAACAGTCCTAATTTTTCATCATTCAAATGTATAGATAGCGTTATATACTTGGGCTGTATGGACTTCCATTCAGTTCAATTCAGTATCATTTAGTTATGCAATTAAAAAAATTATATTATAATACCAATATGACAAAATATTTTCTCCACTATGAGATCAACTAAGATATATATGTTATCCTATGAAACAAAGTAATGGAAGGGAATGTTCCACAGTGTCACACAAGTTACAGGTCAGCTCTGTGGTGAGGGAAGCTCCCTCCACGTAAGAATATTTTTCAAGGCATGTTTGAGCAATAAAAAAGTTTGTGATGAAATGCTAGATAGATACACTTAATGCAATGCTGTTGAATATTCCAGGTAAAGCTATCTCCATGGAGACAAGCAGAAGCTTAGTTTAGTTTAGTCTTTATTTGTCAGAACAAAATTCATTAATCTTTATAAAAGAAGAGATGAACTGCATCAAATTTAGCTACTGCTACTTTCCATCTGCAGTCCCTGGGCAGGTGAACACACAAAATATTTACAATTTACATTACAATAAAAATACACAATAAAACATCACAATTCATAAAACCTGACTTCCTAAAATCACAGCAATAATGATATTAAATGTAGTTGTGCTGAATTTGTTAGTAAATGTCAAGTATAATTAGCTTGACTGATGTTGGCACATTTGATTGTCTAGAATGTGCTTTTTTAGGTTTGGAGTAAAATGATTCATGTCTACAAACTGTTTCAGACCGTCTGGAAGTTTATTCCACTGTTTAATAGTTAGAAATGAAAAGGCCAACTGTGCAAAGGCCAAGGATCTTTTTAGAATTGTACAGTTTCTGTTTGTTGTGGACCGTGTGGATCGAGTTGTCTGTTCTGAGCAAAGTTTGAGCAAAACTGAGCAATTCATATTTACTGAGAATGTTGCAATGGTGATAACGAAGGGGTTGTGCCTTTAGTGCCTGAGAGAAGTTTATTTGGCCTGAAATCAACAGGATAAACAGTAAGTTATATGTGAAATAATCATTGCATTGAAATAGGTGAAAGCAGCAGAGACTGTCAAGTTGTTCTTCATATGTCTCAGGGAAGATATATTATATTTGATTGAGTCGCACACTTTTTTGATATGCTTTTTAAAGGACAAACTTTGGTCCAAATAAACCCCTAGGTACTTAGTTTCAGTTACAATATTTATATTTTCTCCATTGATGCAAATATGTGGTCGACCTTTAATTTGGTTTGTTTTAGAAAAGTACATACCAACAGTTTTGTTTTTTTATGTAAGCAAGTAATAAAACAGTCTCATAGCCAGTTCATGAACCTTATGACTTCAATCAGTCAACATGCTCCATAGTTAAGATCTACCAGCCAAAAAGCACAGTGGTTCACTGATGCACTCAGCAGTGTTTACAGGAGCTGTGATATTCAGTGAGACATGGACAAATGGGAGGACAATGAACAAGGAGGAGGAATCCACCGAGGATGGAGAGCTGACCTACTTACAACAGAAAACCCATGGACCAGGTAGCTCTAGGTTTATGCATGAGACTATTCTGTATGTAGACAACATCAAATTTAACAATTACACATTAAATGATATGGGAGTATGACATTATCTCTTCTAGAATCTGAAAACTGCCATTAGTGAAAGTAAGTTTGTTTTGTAAAAAGAAAAATAAATTAAAATAGTCCTATATTATGTAAAATGACTTGTGAGCTTTAAACTGTTGTTACCTTTTTAAAAACATATCTGGAGTTATGTTTTGTTTCATTCACACATGTTTGCGCAACCCTTTGTTATTAGTCTGTCCACATCTCCAAAGCTCAAAATACTCTGTTCCACCTTGTGATGTCATGAAGTGTTAGTTTTCATGGGCTGAAATTATCCACATAATTGTAGTGAAGGTGTATAGAGTTTTACAACACAGTTGAGCACTATCTGTATTACCACATGACATCACAAGGTGGAACAGAGTATTTTTTGTTTGAGAGAAGAACTAAATATGCAGGTTTAGGTGTTAAACATGTATGAATGAAACAAAACACAACTCCTGATATGTTTGTGATGAGGAAACAACATTAGAACAGAAAATAGAGTAAAATAAGCCCTTTAATAATTTTGCTGTATCAATAGCTACAGTTATACGCGTGTTGTGTTTTTTCCCTTGATTGGCCTTCTATGCTTGTGTGTGCCTGTGGGGGGAGCATCAGATGTTGACAGGGCGGGTTTCTGAATGAGAGGAGCTTTCATTAGAACAGACTGGCTGTCACAGTGACAAAAGGCCTGGCTCTGCAGAGGAGAGTGCAGCTACATATACAAACAGGCACAGATATGGGTTTATCAGTGGTGGGCTACTTACTGCAGCTCAAAACATAAATACAAATAAAACTCCTCTGTTATTAAAAATAACTGGAAAGATCTATGCTTCTAATGGTACATCACAATTTAAGTCATTCTATATTCTGGTAGTTTGGGTTATAGTATTTGTTCTCTGAGGCATATGTGGTGGTTCATGTACTTCAAGGGCATTAGAGTGCTGTTTTACCACAGTCCAATCCAACATGGCGTCTGTGTGTAAAAGCCCTTTGTACCATTGTGTGAGTGTGAATGTGTTTATGCAGTATCCAGCTGCATGCAGCACTGGTCAATAATAACGATCGCCTGGTGCACTACGTTCCTCGGCGTTCCTCGCCGCTCCTCGCCGAGTGGCCTTTTGCATACTAAGTCTGCTCTGGAGACAGCAGCCCCTGTTCCCTGAGTGAGGGAGAGCTGCTGTGAGAATGGCCCGGGCCCACACCTGCCTGTGTCAGAGTAAATCTAAAGTATGGCTTCAGTGGAACAGGTGGCTGTAGCATCAGACTCTGCTCTTCCTCTCTCTGGCCCACCCAGCTGCTTGGACACAAACACAAGTCTCTCTCTGTGATCACACTCAATAGATCCAATGAATCCTCATAATCCAGAGTCACAGAGTGCTGCAAGGAGCCTCTTTGTTCGGTCAGATGGAGGACTGCAGTCCTCGGCTCATACACTCTGTATGAGCACTTATTTATGAGTTTATTCAAAGTGTTCACAGATTCAGTCCTTGCTGCTGTGTCATGGCTAGAGGTTAAAGTCAGACTAAAGAGAAACAGCTCTGACACAAACTGCTGCTCTTTGACCTGCCACCACAGAGCACCATCTGCCTGACACCGCCTCCACCAGCTCAGCACTGAGCCGGCCTCATTTTAATATTCTACATAATTGAGACATGAGCGCAGCCACGGAGAGGGAGAAGAGACAGAGCGATAGAAATGAAAAGATCAAGAGGGAAAGAGCACCTCTGGGATACAACCACTCTCTGTCATCTAAAATGACTAACAAATTAGCTTACAGCTAAGCGCTCCCAGTCAGGGAGAAAGAGTCAACTTTCATATGCTAATGCAGAGCATGGCTAAGCAGCAGCAATTATCAAAAAAAAATGTCAGCTCTGCCTGTCTGACAGATCTCCACTGGCAGCCCCTACCTCTCCACTTTTCCTCTGTTTCACAGTGTGAACCAGGGAAGGAAACACAAACTGAGGAGATCTTTGTGCATATAAGAGGACACACTGTTACCTTCTGGTGTTACAGTGTCGTTCCAACTGTGTGGCCTTAAAGTCATGACAGTATATGACAGTATAGCCCTAAATGGACTTTGACCTCTTGTGTCACACATATTGAGTTATCTGACGCCTGTAGTCTGGAATAAAGGATGCAGATATGAGCATCCTTGTCAGTGCGCCCCCTACTGTGCAGCTGCCCTAAATGCAGTGCAGGGAGGAGAGGGTCTCTGCAGACAGCTGGGTCCCCCGTGTCACTGTAACCTTGGACTCAAAGTCATGTGACTGAGCATCTCCAATCAGCTTTAATCACAGAGGAAAACATGGAGGGTGTGGAGGCTGGCTTTAATAAAGTGTAACTGCCAGCGTAACACAAGCATATGTGCGGCCACATTGTTCTCTGTGTGAAAATGTCACAGTGTGCTCGGTGCCAGCTCCAGCAGAGTGGGTAATAATAAGTGCGTGCTGATGGCAGGAGGCCTGTGTGTAATTAGGCTGGGCACAGTTATTGGCACAGCCTCTGGTCTGATCAGCAGATAAGCATCTCTATGAGGAGGAGGCACGGGGATCCCACCTATTTCAAGCCCCTCTAATAAAAAACATTTGTCATTCTTACACTAGCCACACTGACAGCTGCTCAGGGGTTGTCATGGCAACACACTGGCCACCACTCGCTTAGCAAGCAATATTCCCCAGTACTGTAAAAGGAGGAGAGGTGCTACTGCACACACAGTCCTCCCAGACACATTATTTAGAGCCAGACACAAGCACAAATACAGATACTGCTGAAAATCTCCAATGCAGCAAACAGCAGCATTTTTGTTTTGTTTTACAAAACTATTCTTGTAAAAATAAATATTGTACATTGGGTTGCCCTACAGTTTTAAATTAGATCTGTAGATATTCTTGTTTTTGTCCTTTTTCAGTTTTCCAGGCTCATCACTAAAAGGCTTGTGGCTGGTTTAAATGTTTTGTCAATATGAGCCTCCTACCACACTGGAGTTTAGTCAGAACGGTCAGTGCTTAAGTGAACACAACAAAACAGAAACATGGATGTGGTGTAGGAACAGAACATCTGGCTAATTTCACTCACACCTGGAGAAGCATCTGAGCACTGCTGTAGCAGACTAGACTCCATCTGATCTCACTTGAGAGGAGGAAGTCCTGGTTTTATGTTGCTCCTAATCAGCGACGGCATCCCTCTGCTCATTAACCAGACACACGCTAGCCCCAGGCTAACAGCCTCGTATGTCAGCTACAGATAAAGATGTCATCTTCTGCTCCACTGAATAAACCACTGTTAAAACTAGATGCAAATGGACGCTCAACGATATTCAAATGAGAGACAACAGGGAGCAGAGCCTGAGGCACTGCTCCTCATCACTGTCCCATATTCCCCAGTCACACAGAGCAGAGCCTTTACACACTACACTGAGTCCTACTGCAGTGCATTTTATTACAGGTAAAGTATATGGACCTGTTTACAGAGCCAGTGTAGCTGCAGCTGGAAGTGCACAATGGAGTCCTGCACTGTACTGTTCATGTCTGTGTCCTTGTTTCTGGTTTGAGACTCTAAGTGTTTCTTTAATTAATATGAGAGTGGACTTGAATCCTCCACCAACAACATAGAGCTGGTTTGTGGAGCTGGCATAGTGTTCACTCTAGACAAAAGCAGAAAACTGCTGATTTAAACAGATCTTATCACACATCAGTGTCTGTGGTAAGTTTGTAGAGCAGTCTGTCTTTATTCTGGTGCACACTGTAGACACACAGCTGCAGCACTTTCCACCAGACAAATGTTTATCTGCTCCAGTCAAAACTGAGGCGTCTCACATTTCTCTGTCCTGACCAATCATAATGCATCTCAGATGTGTGAGTTCTGACCAATAATAAGCTTGTGCGATGTAATTAGTCAGCACAGAATAGGCCATTGGAGTGTGATGGTGTGTGTTTACTCTTCTATCATTGGCCTCTCTGTGGCCAGCTCTAAATGAGCCAGTGTTGGGCCTCAGCTGTATCATGAATATTCATGTGTGTCTGTGTGGGGCTCTGTGCCACAGGCATTGAGGAAGCTCTTATGAGCTGCTCCATCACAATGCACCACTTTGTGCAGCTAATATGTCAAATTGACAACAATTAGACTTACAGCCAAAACTTCTATAAAGCCGGTGTTGTCTGAAGGCAAACACAGAGTGTTTGTATCACTTCCAGTTTAACCCTGCGCTAACACCATCACTGATACACACTGACATACTTCTGATCTTTCAGTGATAGAGTTCTGATGGTCTGATCTGAGAGTTTAACTTAACATCATATTAATTATAGTCCTTTACAGTTTTTATTCACTACACAGAATGTCTTTCGCTAAACTGCGCAAATCTAAAACAGTTCCCATAGCACTGTTCCCATGGGACTTCACAGCACCAAATTCCCGTTTACGCAGAGGCCTTAAACGTAGCACTCAGCGCTGTTTCATGCTAATTTGCGATGGCAAGTGGAGCAGCCACGCTGCGCTGTGAGCAAAGCAGAAGGGGCAAGAGGAGGATTAGATAATCAAACAGTGTGCCACTTTAAATAATGTGGGCTCCTCTGGGGGAGTGAGACCACAGCTCAGTGCTTCTGCTTTAATTGTCTGATTTTACCGTCATTACAGTCGAGGGCCTCAGTCATTCAGCTTCATTAAATATTCAGGAGCCACACAGAGGAGCAGTGCACAGAGTGAGAGGGAGTTAGCGACTGTGGTCAGCTCGGCCTACCTGCTGCTAACCAGCTCTTCTCTGTGCTAAGTATAAGCCTGTTATAGTGGGGCTTATAGATGGAGGATAATGGTTACCTTATATGCTTTAATAAACCCAACTGATTATCAGGAGTTTTAGTCCCTGCTCAAGTGTCTACATTTTATGAGAGCCATTTTCATAGTTACTTAAGCTCATCTGTGTTGCCAGATGCATACAGTTAATTAAGGAAATGTTTATCTGCTCTGGCAGGGAGTGCACTACTAATAACTTGGCTGATGTCACTAAGCTAAAGGCACAGTGATTATTTATGTATGTAAATAAACATGCAAAGTAAATACAGCCAGCCACTTGCAATTCAGCCAACATAATACAAGGAGCTGTCCGTGGTACTAACCAGCCACGATTGAAAAAATATTATGTTCAAAAATAACACTGAGATCTAGTAGTCTGCTCTGATGTAATATAGATGATGTTCAGAGGCAAAAAGACACAGTGATGCTTCAGCACCATGGATAGCTCCCCATCCACAGCAAATGACTCTACTGTAATATACCTATGCACAACTTTTGAGATTAAATTATAAATATTTACAAGATTGAAATGAAATAACTTAATTTCTCATTAAATTGAATTACCCAATAAACTTACATCCTGTATCACTAGAATCACTAATGGTATAAAGATTTCAGCACCAGAGACAGCTCCTCTCCCTTCTCCACTGGATCTCTTCTCTTTATACAACTTGCTTGCCTTCCAATTGTGATAATGCTGTGTTTACAGCACTTCAGACGTGATTTACATGACTCCCCTCTTTGGAATATGAGATGAACGGTGCTGAGTGAAAAACAGATGGGAGGGGCTCAATAAAACCTTTTGCGGCACCTCGTAACAGCTGATTATCAAGCTCATTACCAATGTTTGCATGTTCCTAAATGAACAGGAAGCAGTTATGACTGCAATTACAGCAGAAGAAGACCACTGTGAATCCTGGGTAAACATGTAAACTAAAGTCTCTAAAGTGGTTCAGACACAGATCTCTAAGCAAGATTGGCTCCAATCCAAATTCTATGTGGAGGGTTCACAATGTGCCCAAGCTACAATTAGATTAGCTTTATTCCACTGAGACAGTACACTCATTCAGGTTAGCTACAGGGCAATGAAGCAGTGGACTCTTAAATAATATGCACGAAAATGAAAAATTGTGTGTATTTTGTAAGTACTTTTACTTTAGCCTAAACCCCTTCGACTGTAGTCTATGTTTTGTTTTGTTTTGTTTTGTAGTGTTGTAAAACAACCAAATAAACTACTGCTACTAATTTGAATAAGATAAAGATAACAAGATACAAAAGACCAAAGTATTCCACTGTTATTTACTCATACTTCAATAGCACTACTACCACCACCACTACTTAAACCACTTATATAACAACCACATCTTAATATGTCTTAATAAAGCACGAACAAACTTAATTCCTAACCAGCAAATACTTTTAAGAATGATTCAGACTTATTAATAACTACTGAATTAAGGGTTTATGAGTTAAGGTAATAATTAGAAAGTTACTAAACCTGAGTAATTAGAAAAAAATATTTGCTCATTTTGATTTAAGTCTGTGTTTATGCTTTATTAAGGCCATTTAAACTGTAGTTAATATAAAGTGTTACTCTTATATTTAGCACAGGTAGATTTTTTTCTGTGTTCTTAAATATAAAGACGTTCACATCAAATATTAATTTTAGAAAAACAATTTAAGGGCCCATCTTAGTTTTTTTCTGTTATATTAAGTTAATTATTCAATCACCTAAATATATTCTTCACTTTGAGTTGCCAGATACTTTGACTAAAGCAAACTTATAATGAACCAAAAAAAACAAACACATATGACAGATGAATAAATGACAGCTAATGCCAGATTCAATTGCAATCCTAGTGGTAAAATCCCAAAGTTACATTGAAGGGTTAGGGTTAGGCCCTCCCCTAGGCCCTATATTACACAAAATTGACTCTTGTGAGCTTTAAGCCATGTTATAATGTTGTTACCTCCGAAAAAACATACCTGCAGTTCTTCTTCCAGAGTGTTTTGAGAGAGTGTTTGAAAGAAGAACTCATCCTGAATGTGCAGGGTTTGTGTATTAAACATGTGTGAATGAAACAAAACACAATTCCAGGTATGTTTTTGATGAGGAAACAAAATTATAACACAGATCAGAAAATAGCGCACCCCTATGAACTAACATCAAGGACCATGACGTCCACCCTCCTGTGGGCTCACCATTCACAGAGGGGTTCATAGGGAGGGGGTCAGGTGCTATGAGGATTGGGCTGCAAGCTGCCCCCGCGACCCAGCCGGACAAAGTGGAAAAAGATGGATGGATGGATCAGAAAATAGCATAATATAGGGCCCTTTTAAAATCCTAAATACTCAGTAGGAGCAGTATCCAAGCATTTAAAAAGCCCTGTTTCTATTTATATCTGAGGACAGTCCTGGTAATATACGATTAGCCATGCACTGACATCTCAATGCCACTGTGATGTGATGAATGAGACAGTTACAAAAGCAATCAGTATTCTCCATTCGAGCCGTGCACTGATTGGAGGAGCTGTTCATTACTGTAAATCCAGACCTGCTAAGGAAATTGATCACAACCTAAAGCAGCTCTGAGCACACATCAGCTGAGGAGCTCCAGTCTGTAACATGACTCCCAATGTGATTTATGTGAGAATTTACACATGGACAAACACCCCTTTTTACGGTAGGACTTGAATGCCACGTGATCACAAAGTGGCACGCAGCTGAATAAATACATGTACTGCAATACAAAATACATAGATGTTTTATGGGGGGGACTTATCTCTACTGCAGTTGTTAATAGAGATAAGACAAAATGTTTTTTCTTTTTTTTTTTCATGGTCAAAAATAAGGACAGTAAATATTTTTGTCCCAAATGCAGAGCAGATTTTGATCATGTTTACCAGTTATTATTACTACATAATTAAAGTTTACTCCAAACTCCCCACAGCCACGTTTTGTGTTCAAGTAAATCTTTATGTGTAAGCACCAGGTTGACCAATACAAAAATATTGCCCAGTTAACCACTGAAAAAAAAGGCCAACCAATACTTTGCTCTATCTTTACTCTTAACTCATAGAAGGAACTAAAATGACTAAAACTAATACGCAAAACACTTGAGATGTCAGATTATTAGTTGAAATAAATAATAATACAGTTAATTTAAAGTTACCAAGACACTCACAATGACTTTACAGCAAAAACAGCAATTAAAATAAACAAAATTACAACATTTATACAAATAATGTTCTTAAATTAGCATTTTGACTAATGTTAATGTGCACAAACCTATCTTGATAAGCATCCATCTATGACACACACAAGCTCCTTTTAACCACCAGTATCACGTGATCACACAGTCTCATCCATCTCAAAATCACTGTTAAAATACACCGCTATTGTATCATGGCTTTTCAATCCGTGCTCTATTCTTTGCTGTCTTTTTTGTGCCTGTTCCCCTGGTGTTTCTGTGCACCCGCCCCTCCCCCACCCTTCTCCCCTCAGAGCATTAGCTAGTGTGGCCAGGCCGCTTGACAGCTGCTCCACCTGAAGAATATCAATCAATGTTGCCGTGGAGACCGTCTCTACCTCGTCTCCATGTTACAGTTTAACCCTGTCGTCTTCTGTATAACTGGACTGTTATATATAGTGCATATGACAGGTTCGACTACTCATTGGACTAAAATATTGTTTACATTATAATATTTAAGATTTGGAAAAAATTAAATAAAAAAATATGGTCTTGTTTTTATATTTATTCTGATGAAGTTTATAATTTTATTTCCTGAATACACAAACGCATTTTTTCGCTGCTTTTTGCGGATGATGTTGTCCTGTTGGCTTCATCGAACCAGGACCTGCAGCACTGGAGCAGTTTTACAGGCGAGTATGAAGCAGCTGGGATGAGAATCAGCTGTTCGAAATCTGAGGCCATGGTTCTCAACCGGAAAAAGGTGGATTGGCCTCTCCTGGTGGGTGGGGAGTCTCTGCCTCAAGTGGAGGAGTTCAAGTATCTCAGGGTCTTGTTCACGAGTGAGGGGAGGATGGAGCGTGAGATTGACAGGTGGATCGGTGCAGCGTCGGCAGTGATGCGGTCGCTGCATCGGACCGTTGTGGTGAAGAGGGAGCTGAGCCGAAAGGCAAAGCTCTCGATTTACCTCAATCTATGTTCCTACTCTCACCTATGGTCATGAGCTCTGGGTAATGACCGAAAGGACAAGATTGCGGATACAAGTGGCCGAAATGAGTTTCCTCTGCAGAGTGGCCGGGCGCTCCCTTAGAGGAGGTGAGGAGCTCGGTCACACAGGAGGAGCTCGGAGTAGAGTTGCTGCTCCTCCACGTCGAGAGGAGCCAGCTGAGGTGGCTCGGGCATCTGGTTCGGATGCCTCCTGGATGCCTCCTGGAGGTGTTCCGGGCATTTGGTATAGAAATCACACAAAATATGTGACTAAACTGTGACATAGGTATAGGCATTACATTTTACATTTTAAAACTCACCACTAGTTCTTGTATTTTTGTACTTTTCTTTCCACAAACTGCCACTTAATTGATGTAAAACTAGGGCTGGGAATCACAGAGTCCCTCATGATTCGATTCAATACACAGCTTATGATACAATATTACCACAATATGACAATACATGCAATACTTGATATACTGCACATGCTACTCTATACTCTTAAACTACTTCTTGTGCGAAGTTAATCTGAAATACATCTATTTTAAACATCAAAACAGTTACTATTTATATAAATAAGCAAAAAAATTGCTAAAAGATGTTAAAAAACCTCTTTATTTACTTTATTTTTTATTTCATTTCAATATTTTTGCACACCCTTATGTAAAACTGTGATTTTTTTTTCTTTTTTTGGCACTATCCGCCAAATTAAGTAATAATTAGAAAAACATGAATATGTGTCACTTTAAACCCCATACAAGATGGTACTGTTTAGATATCGTGTGGTTATTTTATTTTACTTTTTCACAATCTTACAGTGGCTAATTTGGTTGAGGTGTGACTAACAGAGTCTCAGATAGGGGCCCTGAGATGCATCACTGGGGCTGAGGCTCAGAGACAGGCGTAGGATGGAAGTGTCACTCACCAAAATCACATGACACAAGAATGAACACGCTACAAATTACAATCCTCGATATAGCCCCTCCACATTCAAATGAACCTCAGATCACTGCTGGGGACACTGCTGCTGGTTATCTATAAAAAGAAGAGGACTATAAACCTTTTAAAAACTGTAAACAAAATCATTCTAAATTCCAAAATGGGGGCAAAAGGAGGCAAAAGTGAAGTGGAACATAATGTTATTTAAATGGGAAAACTGGCATTAACTTCAGAATATCATAAAAGACAAAGACAAAGACACATGTGAGTGTTGTCTGTTTTTTATGTTATTTGTTTATTTAAAAAGAGAACACTTCAAATTTTGACAAATAAAAAAATCTAGGTTTTTAGGAATTACTGGATAAAACGTTACAAAAAAGTTGAGCGCAATACAGTTTGTCACATTCATCATATATTACACATTTCATCATAAATTATACTTTTAATGAAGCTCAAATGCAATTTTGAGGTTAGGAAATGTTATTTTTCCATCCTTCTTAAGAGAGAAACAAATTTACTAATATGTGTACTATGGAAATTCAAAATGGTTGTTTATTTTATCTACTAATTAGCTAATAATTGAACATATATTCTGTCTGCTTCACTTTGCTAGGATTTTAAAAGGTCTATTGCCCTGATCGGAAAAAATCACTTTAGTTTATTTTCCTGCTTTAGTATCACCTAGCAGCAATTCCTCCAGGACACTGGAATTGTCAGGAGACCAATCACACTCTTGTTTACAATTCCCAGAGTAGGAGTTGCTTATGGGAAAATGTGTTCCTGGCAGTTTTTTCACAGATTCATACATTTTGTGAAAATGCTTGTGTTTCTAAAAAGTCAAAAGAGTTGAGTTCAGAAGGAACATAATGAAACTCAGAATTCTCAGGCTCTTTACTTCTAGCAGAAAAAATACTGACCTACTTATTATAGTTATTACTACTTCATTATGATTTTGATTACTTCGACTAGCACAGCGGCAACCACTACTACAGCAATCAGTCAACTCGTGACTATGGTTGTGCAATTTATCACATTTAAATTTAGATAAAGATTTTGATTATAAATCATCAATGATATGACTGGGTGTTTTGGAGCAGAATTCAGACTGAGAAAACATTATTTGACTATTTTGTTAATGCCAGTGTTAAAAATCTGTATATTTTATGTTCAAGATGTTAATATTGAACGTAAAGTATTTGTTTTCCAAACCTAAAATCTTGACCTTTTTTTTTTTTTTTTTTCCTCCCTATAACTAATAATACAACTAATACTTACATAGTAGATAGATAAATCTACTTAACATTTTTTTGACAAAATAAGGGGTAGTTAATTTGAGGATTTGGTCAGAAAATATAAAAATGTAGAGTTTTTGAACTTTTACATCATATATTTGATGCTTTCTACAAGTAGTAAACAGATATAAAAAACATTTAAAGAGAGTAAGTCCAAGCTTTTGACTGGTAGTGTATGTTTTCATGAAAATACAAAAATAAACTTCCAATGTCAATAAGATGACTGGGGCAGTTTTTTTTTTTTTGAAAAACGTCTTTCTAATTGGGCGTGGATGGAGTCAGTAACACCCACAGATGCAGCAGGGTCTGAAGAGTGAAATGAGAACAACTATATTAGGCCAAAAAATGACTTAAGGGAATTACACTATAAGGCCAACAATTTGAGAATACACTGCTTTTTCTCACCATTTCAATAAAACACACAATGAATTACCAATATCTTAACCCCTATTATGGCTCATTATTGCGTCTCTTCATCAAATTGGTTGTAATTGCTTTAATCAACTCTTGATAATGCTCTCCTCTTATTCTGACAATAGCACCATATGTAGCTCTAACCGGTGGAACGACTCCCCATAGACCCGGCGACAGTGGGCTGGTGCCAAGCCCGCCAGCGCAGGGTTAAGTAAATATTGGGCAAAGCAGCTGGTCTCGGAGTGCCATCATGCGCCCGCTCCCAGCCTGGTATAAATCACACACCGCAATTAGTGCCAACCGGTCCCCCCTCTGTCGTTAAGCAGGCAGCTCATAGAGGAGGAGCCCCATAAACACCAGAGCCTCCATTCAACCGACCTTCACACATGATACAGCAAAACAGCTTATGGCAAATTGGATTTTTTCACAATCACAAACATAAGTTAAGGATTTAAAGAGGCAAGAAAGAGATAAGATGATACATGAATGTTCAATGATAAAACTGTAGATGAGGTTCTTTAAAGGCGCTGTACCTGATTGTTATGGGCTTAAAAATATTAATTTGATTTTATACGGTTTGCAGTGGTCCAAAGTTATTCCTCACTCACTTACCTAGTGCATTTTGAGAATCCTAATTATTCACTGTGATGAGTTTATAAGCTCTTTTCACATTTTTCAGAGGCCAGAGCTTAGCCTTTCTCATTGCATATATGGAGTATGTGTGAAATGACTGTGCATTGTCTAGTTCTGCATGTTTTTCTTTTAGTTCTTTGTTATGTCGAGTCTGTATATTATGTCAATGCTACTGAGCCCTGCTCCATGAGGACACAAAAGCAACAAAACCTAAACCTAAACCAACCTAAAATAAGTCATCTATGTACTGCCTTATAATTAGATGCAGACAGTACACAGCTGACTCATTTTGACCTCAAGAGCTGCTGATACAGTAAATCCATGGGGAAAACATCTGGTACAGGCCTTTTAATCTGTGCAAAAAGTAACTGAGTACATCTGTGATGTTTTTGCTGTCCAAACACCACTGATGAGGAATGACATTGGACTGACCTCTAATAATAGTACCAAAAGTGAATAATAAAATGATGCATTATGGACTGTCAGAACCATGGCAACAATTGTAATGTTCCATAAGTATTAATACTGATGCAATCAGACCAAACACATGAGTCTGCAAGAACTGTAAACACCATCAGAGATGGGAAAAATACTTTGAAAATGTATTTAGTTACATAATACTGAATACCCAAATTAAAATATAGTTTGTAACATATTCTGATACATGGGCTAATAGAGTACTGTATAGAGTACTTTTATATTGCATTATATTCTGGTGTGACAAATCCTACATAGTAAAGTAATTGCAAACAGCTTATTATTATACCGGTTTGTTCTGAATTAACTTATGTTTAATTAAAAAGGACAATTGCACATTCACACATTGTAAGAGAGGCACTTTCTTTTATTCTCACAAATAAGTTTTAAAGCCAACATTGCATGATAAAGTACCTCTATATAGTCCTTTCTATTTAGGAAAATATTTGTTACTCAAAAATAGTACTCTGATTCTGACTATGTATTTTCGGTACATATATTTAGTTACTTCCCAACATTGATCATGATACTAGACACTGCTGGTTGTGCCTCCCACAGCAGCCTGGCCTCTGTCCTTAGTTAGCTCATAATAAAGCAGCATGAGCCAATGATGCTGTAATTTATGTCCTCTGCTCTTAACACTGATAATCAATGATCAGAGATGTGATTTTCAGCTTTCATGTGCGTGATGGCCATAATCTCCAATCCCCAATTAAACCTTCAGTGTCATTTAAGCAGCCTGAGCTCATGGAGGGATAAAAAAGCACATCACACCATTACCATACTGCTCTAAATTACCACAATCACTGGGGGACCATTTACCATGCCACCACCAGTGCAAAATACATCCCAGAAACACTGTCAGAATGAATATAACTGATTTACATTGGTCCTTTCAGAGTGCTGACCAGTCTGTGTTGTGTCCGAGGTAATTGGAAGCTAATGAGGGTGTAATTGGCCCATGTGCACATCAAGAGACCTGCAGACGAGTGTGACGTACGGGCATCAAACCAAAGCTCAGGTGCCAAATGAGAGGCCTGTGCTGAAGCCCCATTAAAAGATTTTTTTTTTTCACCAGTTTTTTTTTTGCACCTGACTGCCTGCCACTCACAGCGACAGGGGCCAGAGGAGGTGGGTGTTCCAGCAAAGGGGGGATGGGAACTTGGCTGGAGCAGGTGGAACAGACTGGCTAGAATTACAAGCAACAAGCAAGTGCACGTCAACATCTTTGTTTTTATTTTCTTATTTGGGTGCTGAGCTTTTGTAAAACTAAAAAAAAAAGTGTTGCTGTGTAGCATCTTGTCTCCAATTTTCCCTTTTTTTCCTTTGCTCTGTGATTGTGCTGTTTAGGTGCATTGTAGAGAAGGGAGACAGAGGCAGGAGAGGTGAGCTGGTTACTGTGGCAACCAGGAGAGTGACTCTTGGGCGATGGCATATGCATAGAGGGAGAGCTAGAGGGAGAGTGCTCTGCTGGTGTGTGTGCATGTGTGTGTGTGTGTGTGTGTGTGTGTGTGTATGTGTGTGTGTGTGTGTGTGTGTGTGTAAGGGGGAGGAGGAGGGGGTGTCAGTGGGTTAGATCCAGGCAGAGGAAAAGGGGGAGGTAGAAACAAAAGGGAGCTGTCTTTTGAATCGCTGGATTGGACTGTCAGAGCCTCCACTGCTAACAACCTCACTTAGGCTGCACCCACTCAGTGCAGACACTTCCTCACTGTGTATGTCTTACTCCTGCCTTCACAGCACTGCATCGTGGGTAATTCTAAATCCTCAACCAGAATAAGTAGGTCTGGAAGTGGGATTCTAGTTAACAATAGAGAGCCACCTACATCTGTCTACAAACTGGAGAACATTTTGCTTGGTTTGACATTTTCAGCAGAGACCATTTTGATAATTGTTCAGTGCAATGGGGAATCTTATACTGAACCAGCATGGTGAGAAACAGGGATTTATATACTATTGTTTGATATTGTAAAATAAATTTGAGTAAAATAAATCATAAGACATTCACTTATTTAAATATAGACAATAAACATTAATATTTAAAATAATTTATGCCACTGACACAATAACCCAAGAGCAGATTCAAACCACAAAAACTATTCTAAATGCACAATATTGCACAAATAATTTTCTTCAAAAATGTGTAAAATGGCTAACTAGCTGGATGGTTTCTCCTTTTTGCATGTCCTTTCACTGGTCATTTCTCTCTGACCTCTTCTCCCAACCAGACCACAACAGCAGGTTATGTATTAATTACCCATGAGCACCTGATATAACCAGGCTTCAATGACCAAACTCACGTTCATATCTTTTGGCCAATTAACCTTTGACCTCTGTGGAAGGCTGGGACTTTTGGGGCGAGGACAGGATTTGGGGTGAGAGTGGGACCCTCTTGACCTTCTGACAGGAGCCCACAGCGAAACAGACGGCCACAGACACACATAGCCATGGGGTGAGTGTAATGAATATGCCGCCCCCTGTGGTGAGGATGACCTTATAAACAACAACAAACTGTCAGTGTGGCCGGGCCTGCTGGGAGCCGCCCTCCGCACAAGGGCAACTGGCCTGGACCACTCAGGACACTGTGCCAATGCCAGAGTTCCACACAGTGTAAGCTCAGAGGTGTATGCACTGTAATGTATGTGTATGAGTTATTTTCATTAAAGATGCACCATGTAGCTTTTATGATGGAAGGCCTGCCACCTGCTTGTCTCCAAGGAGATGTTATTTCCCTGGGATGTTCCACAGCATGGCATTAAACCTATCAATCTTGCATCATGATTGGTTTGGTCCTATCCTTGTGTAGTCCCAGTTTAGTCCAGGTTTAGGTTTGGTTTCAGTTTAGTCCCAAATTTGATGAGGCGAATGTCTAAGTATGAATGCACCCTAATAGTGGGCGGACTCGCCTCTGCACAGATCTGGTGCAGTCAATCTTATAATGAGGTTCTTATAATTGGTCTTATAATCAGGAAGCAATTCAGTTACAAGTAGAGTTTTAACATACCTAAAGACAAGTGCATTATTTTCTGTGTAGCAGATAAACTCTGCTGACAAATACAGCTACAACTGCACCACTTATCTTAATTTTGCATAACATTTTACCTAAACTATGGCAAGATTCATAGCTAACAGTTAGAGAAAATAATACAATGACAAAATAAATAATACAATACAAAATAAATCTGTAAATCCCAAACAATGATCGAGAACCAAAAAGTACCACAAAATGTTCCCTTGATGCATTGTAAGATCTGCATTTTACCTATGACAGATCATCAAACATCCCACCAGCTCCTCTGTTCCATAACACCCCTGCCGTGTTACACTTTTATTAAACAAGACAAGGCCCTCTGCAAATCTGTGTGATCTCAGGCAGATACGGGGAATCAAACCGACAACCTCATCACGTTTCAAGGGGGACTTTCATGTCACGCTCAAGGAGATGGCGGAGGAAAGGGGTGGTACGGGGTTAGAAGTCAGAAGCTAGCATATGGCGCATTGCATTTCTTTGCCGGAGAAGTGACAGGTTAACTGAACATTTGGTGAAGGCTGGTGGTATTTTTCGACGCGACAGTGTGTGCGTTTGAGACGAGAGGGGAAGGTCGCTAAACGGCTCCATCTGTGCAAGTCCCTGAGGCACCACCGGGACACTTCTCTACAGTCCTATGCAAATGAAGAGGGCTTAATAATGAGAATATATTTGAGCGGGCGAGAAAACAAGGATTAGCGAGGTCAAATGGTTTTGTTTTGTTTTTGGCACCAGATGTTAACAGTTTTGCAAATGTTGTATGGAAGCATTTACACTATGCCAAAATCCAATTGGTTTAAACCTAAAAGGACTCTGAATCCTCACAGCCTAAACCCCAGCATTTCCAGCCAATTATACTCAGTGCTAGTGCAGCCTTTGCGGCTCACTGAGGGAATTCTGGAGGTACTGAGCTTTCACATGAGACATAACCTGTCTATGTACTGAGAATGAGAAAAAATGTACATGTGTCCTATATATGCAAATTAAGACACTGACAGCTCAGGTTCAATTGTGATGGAACCTTAAATACATTTTTAAAAATAAAAAGTGCAGACTACAACCCTAAAAATTCAAATTATATTAAATTAATCTTCATATAAATCCATATTATTCACTATTTGAACACTATCATGTTGGTGCATTAATGTTATCGCTGTACTTCCTTATGACTACTGACTTTGTTTTCTTCTCTAGTCACTTCCATGGTTATTGGGTGCTTCATGGATTTGGACTGTGGCAGCTATAACTGGTTTTGTCTTAGGGAGATTTGTCCAGACATTTTGCTGCAGATTACTAACAGATTTAACCTGGCGTCTCCTGGTTTCAAAGGCTCTTAAGGGTAATTGAAGATTCCACTACATCTCCATCTTGTCATGTAGCCCCCCACACGACGATCATATTCAAATAAACATAAGGAGCTTTGAAGACAACGTACAAGGAATGGATGATTTGAATCTGGTAAACTGTCAGAAAGAGGGATTAATACCAAATCCCATAGAGGCCCCAGTTATTTACTAGCCTTACAGGCAGCTGCAAACCATCTGTACTTAATTGTGAGATATAAACTTTATGGAGATCAGTGAGGATTTGGTCACAAAGCCTCTTATGCTGTAGAATTGGAGTCCCTGCTTCGAGGGAGAGTAAGGCTGGACCCAGACATAGTCACATGAGCAGCTCTGGCCCACATGGATGCTGCTGCTGTGGTCTATGGACAAATATGTGTCAACCTAATAATAGCGCTGTCCTGGAGAAGGTGGCAAGCACACTGTAAACCCCAATGTTCAAAGTAATTAAATAGATGACGTTGCGTACACTCACAGTTTTAGAAATAGTCCTACTAACTTAATTGTGTCAAGTTGCTGTAACATGTTCTTCTTTTTGAGTCATTTTAACATTTTTTTTTATTAAAGTGAACTATTGCGGGTACAAGTGAGCATAATTTAAAAACATAGATGAGGTACAACTTAGAATTAAGTAATTAAAAGTCCTGTTATTTCTATAGATTCAAATAGGGATGATTGAAAAGTGAACATAATTTATACAGTACATGCTAAAATACAATACTATTTAAATTAATTTAATTGCCTTAACAGTAAACTATGAGTCATGTTTACTGCAAATATTTGAGTTGAGGTACATGAGCACTTTTAATTCAACTATTTTCAAGTAGCAAGCCATCCAATGTTTTAAGTTCTGGAAGATTGTGACTTTTAAGTTCATCAACTTAAAATAATTGAGACAGTCGATTGCCTCAATTTTTGAGTTCTGGTAACTTATTTGAGTTTACAGTGCAAACAGCCCCAAATACTAATAATAAAAACCTTCTCAGTTTTATAGATCATACTGTAAAATTAGGCAACTCAAACTACAATATTTTCCAATAATTTCAAGTTCAGTGAGTTTTAAATTTGTAAATCATAACATGCTTAAAAATGCAAAGATTTAACAATGTACATTTTCATATTTTATAAGACTTCTCTTTGACAATTGGTGTCTTCAGTCTGGGGGCCATATAGTTTTTGTTTATTTACATGGATTGTGTACATGTTTATCTATCCATCTGTCTATCAACCCACAGCACCCTAGAGTTACTTCCTGGTTTGCAGTAATAAAAAATGTTATATAATAATTCAGCACATAGCAATCTTATTTTGACATTAAGTACATGAAGTACAGTTACGAGCAGTTAAGTACAGTTATGTTTAAGTTATAATTAATCGTCTGTAGTTTCAGTTTCCATTCACGTAACTTTGTAACGAACAGATTTGCTAATTATATACTCTGGCGTTTGACCTTTTGCGACTTCTGTGAACTTGACTTTTCCCATGCGACACCTGTAGCCTAGAAAACGCATATAATGGTCATTGTGTCTATAATGGTCATTGTGTCAAAATATTATCCAGAATTGCCAATTGCAGCTCTATAAAACTGCTGCTGTAAATCTCCTTTAAGCCCTTTGTTGTTGTGACTTGTCCTAGAAGGCCAATCATGTTATCTCATTTGAAGCAGGTCTGCACTTGTCATGGAAATCAGCTGGGAGATAATATCTTTCCCCCATGAGCCCAGAACAAAACCTGTGAGCCGCATTGTTTAATGTAGGTCGCTATGCATTCTGTTGTTGTTGGCAGCTATCTGAAGACAGCAGATAAGAGGCGCTGTCCAAGCACCCAATGGCAGCTAGCCAACCTAATCCTATTTGACCAGATCTGGGCTGAGGGGGTGGGGAGAGGGCAAGTTTGGTGGGGTCACACGAGGAGTACGCCAGGCCAACTTGTGGCTTTAGTCCTAAAAGTTGTATCACAATTAAGACAAATGGAAATCTATGGTAATTAAAGTGCATATGTCTATTTTTTTATTTTGGTGATCTTTTCAAATTTTACTTCCTGGTTGAACATGAGGTAATACCAACACTGTTACCTAGCAACGTGTAAACAAGGGGAAAAACTTGCAATTACATATCTTTTTTTTTATATTGTTCTTAAAATGGTCACATTGACCTGCTCTACATGATCCTGGTGTGTTTATTTCGCTATTTTGCCCTTAAATAAATTCCTATTCCTAATATGGACCTGGCTCCAAATTCGTTCCTATAATTGCTAGCCTCATGAGCTTCATTTGACTGGAGCGAAAGCTATAGATGCCATTACACGTCTTTATACAATCCATGCTGGTTGGACATGAAGTAATTCCAAAACTGTTATCAGGCAATCATACTGTAAACAAAGGCAACTTGTAATTACTTATTATTAAACTAAAAAATAAAATATATAAATAAATAGCACATTTATTGTATTAAATGAAGGTTTACACTGACAAAAAAAATTACTCACTGCTACTTCCTGTATTTTTGTACTGTTCTACTTTACTTTTCCTACAAACTACCACTGATGTCAGGTAAACTGTGATAAATATTTACTACAGGGATACTCCACCAAACTAAGTAAAATTCGAAAAGGTGAAAACTTATCATACGAACTATAGCATTAAACCTACCCGCCTATATCTTTAGAAAGCTAAACATTGACCAAAATCTGTTGATTCTGTTCAAAAGATTTCTCTTCTAAGAAATGTTAAGCCACTGGCTGCTTTAACTCATTTATTTTCATTCCACTGCACTAATTCCTGGCATCTCCATATGTTGAAAGAGGGAGGGGCGGGCGCATGTGATGTGGGTGTCACGGATTAGGTTAGCACTGTCTGGACATACGCTTTGAATAATCGCGCGGGATTGGCTGGTCATTGAGCATCTCTTTACAGTGTTCTACAGGGGAAACTCTGGTGACCTCAATGGCCACAATAAGGAACAACTGTGCATTTAGAAACACTGGATTTTGGATTAAGACGATGCAGGATTATGGTCCTAGAATATTGAAGACCTCCAAGTTTTAGTACTTGCATAACAAAAGAATTAACCTAGAAATGATAGCACTGGACAGTTGATTCGTGTTTCCTTTAAAGAAACACAATTGGAGAATATAAATGTTTTCATGGGTTTCAACTTCATGTTCATAGGTGCCATTTTGAGGACTTTTATTTTGTTTGATGAAAAAGTCTTAATATGTTCAACAGTTTGCCTCTTAGCATAATGAACAATACTTTCTGTAATTTGATTTGAGCACTTGAGCACAGAAAATAAATAGGATATTTTGTTATATTTTACATTAGTATGACTCACGTAATTAAAAAAAAAACTATAATAGTCATGCTTGGCCTTTCTTCAGCTCCTGCTAACTGCCCCTGCCCCTCTCCTCATTAGCAGGTGTAATCCCTGTAGGCCCATCTGCCAGACGCCACAGCACCACACACAGGAACAAACAGACTGTAAGAAGCATTATCATGATCAAACTCTGAATGTGCGCACTTATAGGTCCATCATGTTTACTTAGGGCCTGTAACTGCACAAGAGCATCAAACACAGCCACTATTTTCTGTTTAATTTACTGATAAGGGACTGTTTGAGAGGGAGCGGAGAGCTGCACCTGCCCATGTACAGAACACGAGTCAAAATAAACACTTAACTATATATAATCCTCATATAGATTGTGGACAAAAGTCTGTGTCAAAGCCTGATGTTGTTAGATCTCAGAAGTTAAGCAAGACTGGGCGTGGTTAGTACTTGGATGGGAGGTCACTGGGAAGTCTAGGTGCACTGCTGTTGTGTCCTTAAGCAAGACACTAAACGTACATTGTCTGGAGGGTCTGATGGCACTAGACTAGCAGCTTTACTTTTGACTCTCCCAGGGCAGCTGTGGCTACACTAATGCACAAAATTGTAAAACGTCTTTGAGCGTCTGGACTAGCACAATATAAGACTAATGCATTATTACTGCACAATTTGCACATAGCTTCAAAGTGATACATGGGGTCTACTAAGGTTGTCAAAACAATCAAAACCCATATATTCCCCAATAATAATGCTAGTATCAAAACTAGATACGAATTTGAGCATCAGTTCAACTTCCTGTTATAGACAACATTTTGAGGACTTTTCAACATTCAAAGGACAGGATATTTTTTGTTAACTGCTCTGGCAACTGTCCTACTTTGACATAATTCTGAAAGACAAAACTGGACTTTTATGGAATAGTTTTAGAATTGTCTTAACCTATACCAGAGTGGACCAGAGTTGTTACCAAGTGTAAGACCACATAATCATGAGTTGAAAATTGCTATTGTCTAAAAAATGTTTTGTTTTTATAATTGTTGGTATCGCGTATTAATTATAAGGCTTTTCCTTAGTATCAAAATCAATTTTTAAATGTTAGTATTAGTGCCCATAATATACTTGAATGTGCCAGTGCCAGGCAGTTCTTTTTAGATTGGGGTTTTTCAATTCACAATGCACAAGGACAGCTCATTCTAACCAAGCATTTCTCTTATTCATGCAACGTTAATCCAGAGCAAACAGCAGTTTTATTACACACATTAATACATACTCTCCTCCTCAAGGCCCAAATGTTAAAACACATTTTATTGTTTATTTTACGAGCTCCCATAGGGCCTCTACAGCATTACTAAAACATGATTTCTATATAAGAAAAAGACATGTTTAGGTTCACTGCAACATTGTTGAAGCAAATGAGAGCGTCTGACACAAAATGGCTGCCTTGGGCTGGAAGAGGCAGTAAGCCAGAGCCGCAGCAGACACGCCACACGTTTTATGAGTCCTCCTCTCCTTCTTTTCTATTGGACAAAGATTAACACATCACTGCTTGATAACACCCCCCCTCCCTTGTTTTTGATATACATTATGGGGCTACCATGACCCCCCAAGGCCTAGTGAACTCAGGATTACAGCGAGGAAATGTAATCTGGGTTTGAGGGGATCAAGCAGATATAGATAAAGATACTGCATAATCAAGGAACCCCCCAAGAATGAGTCCAAGCTGAGATTTAAACACATTGTCAATTAGAGAACATATGTTAGGGTGCAGTCAGTGAGAATTAACGCATGGGGACAAGGCAGTGGTGGAATGTATAGAAAACCTCTATTGGATTAAATGTGTTGTACACAATAATAATAGCATCTGAAAAAACAAATAAAATATTTTTACTTTTTTTGCTCTCTTACACAACACTTTATCTTAGGTCAACACTAAAACGTTCAAATCAATTTAAGCCTCATTTTTACATAAATAACTAAACATTTGTCAAAGAAGTCTAAAATAACATCGATCTTCAACAGATCTTCAACACATCTTAAAGGTGCACTATGTAACTTTTCTGGTAGAAAGTCCGCTACCCACTTGTGGCCATGGAGATGTTATAGCTTTTGGCTCTTATGGCCTGCACCATGGAATTAAACATATTTCTCTTGCATTTATTCATTTACAATTAAAATAAAAAAATCTTTCTGTGAGTTGGTTTGTCTCTCCATAGAACTGACCTGTAACTTCACCACCTGCTTCATATGATCTCTAGGGCAATAGATTGAGTTTAATACCAAACTGTGGAACATTATAGGCAAACCAATAACATCTCCATGGAGACAAGCAAGTGGCCACCAGAAAAGTTACACAGTGCACCTTTAATGATGATGAAATTAATGACCATAATTATTTTTTCATTCCGAGTGTTTTTATTGCTCTAAAATACAATAATTCCTTCTGTGAATAGCGACACCTCTCCACAGATCTGAATTGTAATGTAGCATAGTGCTCTAACCTGCTGTCTTTCTCGTGATAGGTTGGTTTAATCTAAACTGCGGAACATTCTAGACAAAGCCATAACATTTCTATGGAGACATCAGGTGGCGGATCCTCCACTAGAAACATTAGGCAGTGCACCTTTAACTTTCATCTCACTTTGGTCATCTGAAGTTGTTTTAAATGTCCATCCATCTTCTCCCGCTTAATCCAGCTGGGTCGCGGGGGCAGCTTGCTGCACAATACTCATAGCACCTGACCCCCCCTATGAACCCCTCTGCAGGTGGTGAGCCCACAGGAGGGTGGACAACATGGTCCTTGATGTTAGTTCATAGGGGTGTTTTAAATGTGTTACATAAATAAACTTGAATAGAAAAATAAACCGAAAATAAAATGCTGTTGATGTCTTAATGGCTGCACAAGGTCTCATGACATGGCCTTCATTTCACCAGTCGAACGTCATCATCTGAAACTCCAGAGAGCGGAGACAGGACTGAGTGAGAGCGTATGAAAGCAGAGCAGGAGAGAGAAAGGGCCAGTGGCTTTAACGTACAGTGAGCTTAATGGTTGCTGCAAAAGAAGAGCTTATCTTCCTACTGCAGCTAATACCAGAGTCTCAATTAGATGAAAGGGTCTCTCTCTCTCTCTCTCTCTTTCTCTAATTTTTTGTTCAATTTCTCCAGGCAATTTATTTAGGGTGGGAAGAGGGAAAAAAAGAGGAGTGCAAACCCATTGGTTGAACGCAGGGCGAGTCATAGTAGGCATCGGCCAATCAGAACGCAGCAACTCAGGGCCTCAGCAACAACATGGCTATTTACTCTAGGCGTACCAGAAATTCAATGTAGCTCCAGAAGCACTCAATAGCAAATACTACTGCAAATAGACACATTTTCCCACATTTTTACTTATTTGTTTATTTTCATTTCAACATGCAATTAAATATTTAACACTGATTTCAGTTGCTGCAGATATAGATGTAAAACTGAGTGAGCTTCATGGTGGATATTTTTAGATTTCATTGTAGCTGGATTAGCCGGGATTATGCAAAAGACAGCAGCATTCATTCACTATCAGTTATGTCTTTGTCCCATGTATTATTTTTACACACTCGCCTTCAGTGTGGTGTAAAGTATGCAGATGAACTAAAGAATTAGGCAAGTATTAACTCCAGAAATTAGGGTGTCACAGTGGAATAAATAATGTAAATGACAAGAAATGAACATTTAATTTCATTATAAAAGGTTAATGTTAACTGAAAAAAGAATACAATTTGTTTCTATCTATACCAAGTCTTTTATATTCAACAAATACATTTACATACATTGATACAAGGCTTTTGTGACTATTTTATAGCTATTTACACTGTATTCAATTTACTGACTTAAAAATAAAAACATGTGCAAAAATTATTAAATCAATATGTTTATCAATATAATTTTGCTTGAATATGACACATTCAGATTTGCAATTATAGGCTATACGGAAAAAGGCCTGCTCTTACTCTATTAAAATAGAAAGTTAAAGTGTAAATTAGTACAATAATAATAAACATTAAATGATCATTGTTGCATTAAAAACAATTAATTATCTTACAATGTACAAAAGATTTGTTTTTGTCCTGTCCCTTTTGTTTTTGTCAATATTAGGAAATGCATTCTTCTAAAATAGATTTTTCTGACAGTCAAAAAATGTCAACAAAATATTACATACAAAAAAAAGAAAGAAATCTGTCTTTTTGACAAGGCCAGCTTTCAAATGAAGAAATAATCACTGCAATAATTATGTTTTTCTACCACACCTCACTTACACTGTGCAATAATGAATTTGTTAGTTAGTTTATTTCCGTCAACAAAATTAAAATAGGAAAAATTAAATCAAATACTTGATTGAAAAGGCACAGGCTGAAGCTTGATTGTCTTTGGAGTTAATAAGGCCTCCTCATTTGCCTCGGAGCCACAATCAAGGCTGTCCTCACTGTGTACCCGACAGTGCACCTGGACGGCCATGTTGTGTGTGTGCTGCTGGTGGGAGAATCTGTTGACTACATTACCCACATTCCTCTGTGTTCTAAGCCTACACTGCACAGGGATGGCACTGCTGGAGCACCCATCCATCAAGGTGATTTCCCATGTCTCTCTCTCAGTGTGGAGGAGCTCTCACAGGTCACCTCTGTCTGCAGTACCTTATTATAACCACAGTATTTATTAACATATCTTATGGCATTATTTACTATGTGAAAGGTGCTTCTAAAACATGCAAGGTGACTGCTGATTTTGTGTAGCAATGAAAACAATTCAATAAACACTAGATACATAAGTTTATACCATATTTGAGGAACATTCAAGGAAACGCAATAGCATCTCCTTGGAGACGAGCAGATAGTGGAGATCTCACCAAAAATGTTATGATGTACTTTCAAAGGTGTACATTTTTTGGTAGAGAGTTTATCTTCTACTAGACTGCTTCCAAAGAAATGACTATTTGAGACAATTTTTTTTTTTATCTTTTGAATGGTCAATCGTCCTCAAAATGGCTCTATATAACAGGAAGCTGTAACATAAACACTCCAAATTTGAATATAAGTACAAAAGTGTGAATATATTGTACAATTGTACATTATTTTAACTTTATATTAAGTTATGTATTATGATTTAAATTATTAAATAAAAAATAAGATTTCTCTGGGCAAAAAAGGCAGTTATAAGATACAAATGACTCAATCATTGTTAAATAAATAAGATGTATTTAGAAACAATCAAAACTGATAATAGGGATGTCACAATATCCAAATCTCTCAAAATGATATTCTCACAAAATGCGTCTCACTTTACAATATTTATTGCAATATTTTGTGGAGTCTACAAAATTAGTCTACTTTTCTGTCATAATCAAAATAATTAAGATTTAAAATAACAGTTATTTCAAAATGTACATTGGACAGCAAAAGAGCAAAGGATCATGGTATATGTAGTTCTCTGTATTTTTTTTTTTTTAGCTGAAGCTGCACCATAACAATGAATTTAAGCAAAGAAACGTGTAATTTGATATATTGTGATGACCCATGATATTATTGTGAGACTTCTGACGATACGATACCTCAATATTTCGGTTATTGCTTGGCTGGTAAATCTAGTTGTTTTGATTCAGTTGTGTGATAATATCTTATTTCTGGACCTCTCAAGAACTGCTTCGATTTAACAAGATGTTGTAAATACTAGTAAACCCAATCTGGACCTACTGATATCAGATGACAGATAATTTCCGCCTTGTCCCGTGGTGTAAGGACCCAAGCTGTCATGAGTGTGCAGTAAATCTCCATTGGTGAATCTGGTCCCTGTTTCCCTGTTTTAGCATGCAGCACACACAGACCACAGAGTGAATGCGGAGCGAGCATGGACAGCCCCTCTGTCTCTCAAACACACTGCACCAGCTGCATATACGTGATAAGAGACGCCATTCACAGACCAGCCCCCTCCTCCCCTCCCTATCCCCCCTCCTCTTCTCGGCCTACGCACCACTCTGCCGCACACATATGCAAATATTGGGTTTCGTGCTTCTTGGGGACATTACATTGATGTTTATTCAGTTCCTAAAGACTGATCCTAACTTTAACTATAGTCACTACATCAGTTTTAACCCATATCTGAACTTTAAACCATGCTGTTGATCTAATGATAAATTATTTACAACATAGTGACCAGATTTTTGTCACCATAAGAGAAACAGGTTCCTATGAAATAAATTTGGATTGCTAGGATTCAGATGATCCAGAGGATTATGGCTCGAATCTCCCTCTCGACATAAAATCATTGGCTAAGCGGTCAGATCCATTCACCCACAGGTTGGCGGTGTGATTCTATGGTATATATGAATGTGAATGAGTGGTTTCTTGATGTAAAATGCCTTGAGAGCCTATATAAAAATGTGACAATTTACCTTGACCTCACAACATTCGCCAGTATTATTTCTACAGATTAAAATAAATATTGTATTGTAATATTTTTGTTCTAATACAATGAGATCTTTCAGATTCAACATTTATGCATTTACCTTTTAGATATTTAATGGCAAAGTACAATGTTAAATAATCAATAGTAAAAACTGGCTCTTCCCCCCCATCTAAAAAGTGTGACATCGTGACATTGTAAATCTCAAAGGCACCAATACCAATTTTAGTCCCCACAATGTGATAAATATGCATCCACACACGGCGCTCCGCAGGTTGTGATGCTGGATGTCAGGTAGTCTTTTGTTGCCGGTCAAAGGTGGCTTCATACATATCACGGTCTGGTTTGAGCTATATTCACTGACGTCAATGTACAGCTCTGTTAGAGGCAGATGAGATGGGGAGGTTGAAGGGGTCAGCGTTGGGTTTTATCGCTGACATAGACTGATCACATTGTGGTTAAAGAGAAACAGCAGAGATTCTTCCCCGGATGTCCCCCTCACCCCTGACACAAATATATGGGCCTTTATTTCACAGACGATTAATGAAATACAGGACAGAGACTGGGGAAGGACATGGAGCTGGAGACTGAAAACATGTTGTGCATCAAATAATATGGAGAGAGATCTTTTAAAACTGTATTTGTACACATGTGAATTTTCTGTTGGATTCTATGCCATCTGTTTGTTTCGATGGAGAAGTTATTGTAACAAAAAAATAAGCAGATGGCGTTGCAGGGCAGCTCTGTGGATAAACGAGCCCACTCAAGAATGTGCGTGCTCCAATGTTTTTGTGTAGCTATGAAAGCAACTGTAACTGAATAAATGCTAGATATATATGTTTATACAATATATGAGAAACATTCGAGGAAATGCAATAACATCTCCATGGAGACCAGCACAAAGCAGAGCACTCACCAAGAATGTTATGATGCACTTTCTAAGATGTACATTTTTGGTAGAGGGTTTTTCACCTGCTTGTCCTTGAATGTTCCATAGTACGGTACTAAAAGATCTTTAATTTATTCGATTCCAGGCATTTTTATTGCTAAAACACTGTATTTTTTGGACTATAAGTCGCTCCGGAGTATAAGTTGCACCAGCCAAAAAATGCGTAATGAAGACTATAAGTTGCACTATAAGTCTGTTTTGGAGAAATTTTATAAAATCAGAGACCAAGAACCAACATTTCATCTTGAAAGGCAAGTTATAGAAGTTATATTAATAAAAACAACCGAATAGAGAACAATCCATGTATCATTTCTTTAAATTTAATATATAAGTTGCACCTGAGTATAAGTCGCAGAACCACCCAAACCCTGAATTTATAGTCCAAAAAATACGGTTTAGTAGAATCACCAGCCGGTCTCCATGGAGAAGGTTTTGGTCCCTCTACTTAAAACCTTACATAATACACTTTTAACAGTGATAAGAATACTTTGTAAATGAATTTAGTTACAGTATAGTGAACACCTGAATTAAAATGTTTATAACGTATTCTGATACATGGTCCAATCAGAGCACTGTATTCTGAATACTAGAATACTTTTATGAGTTGCATTATATCATAGTGTAAAAAACAGGACATATAATATTAGTTATTTTGCATAAATTTTCACTAATATACTGTTCAAAGCCAAAATTACATGATGCAGTATCGTCATGAATTCCTTTTAATTTAGGAAAGTAACTGTACAGTAAATACCACTACATGAAAGAGTAGCTGTGCTGGAATACAGTTACTCAAAATTAATATTCAGAATACATATTTTCAGTAAATGTATTCAGTTACTTCCCATCACCGACCTTTAACTATTTCAACAAATAGCATTTCTAATTATGGCACTTGCTATACACACAAACCATATATCATTGTCTATATGTGACTGTATACATAACCTTAAAGACATCCACAGTCCTAGTCCAATCCCCCTGCTCCAAACCCAGTAGTCCACACAACGTCTCGGGCCCAATAATTTGTGGCTCCTTCTACAATTAGCTCATGTAGCTCTTATAGCTAATCCGTTTCTTGGCAGCGGTCCACGCGTGATCTGGCATGTGTCCAGATGTGGGAGGATACAGGATCTCCAAATTAGCCATGGAGCCTCTAAGTGAACTAAGTGCAGAATTGAAGACGACGCGACTTTTTGTTGGCTCCTCCCCCTGCCTCATGCCCCAAGTACGCATGCGCTCCCCTCTTCAGCTTGAGACTAATTGTTGGCAGCTCCGAGAGTTTAATAAAGAACAAATTGCGGTTATTGGTGAGCAAACAGCGGGAGGAGGGAACGGTTGCAGAGTCAGTGAAGGAGAGAGAAAGAGAGAGAAAAAGAGAGAGGGAGGGGAGCAGCAATTTAATGAAGATCTGTGACAATCTGGAGCAGGCACTTAGGTAGACTCAGCATACAAGATGTACAGTAGACTGGGACCAAATTTCAAGTCAAGTCAAGCCATTGGACATAAAAAATGGTTATATTCTAACTATAATTCTATACTGAGCTATTTTGACACATGGGTTCCAACTATTCCACATTTTTATTTAGGGAGCTTGGGTTTATGAATGCTAAAATCTGTTTTATAATTAAAATCTGTTAGGGTTCATAAAAATACTTAACAGATTAGGGTTTTTCAGACTATAAAGTAGTATTATTCTTAGGGGATGGTATTCAAAATTCACAGTGGCATTATTATTATATGTCAAAATATCAAAAAGGAATAAAATAAATATAATAAATACAATAAAAATATGATACATGCATACAGCTTTACTCTGGCACAGACCAACTATATTTTCAACGCACAGTTAAACCCCATCAATTCCCCCACATGCTCTAAGCTGCAGCCTTTTCTTTAGCCTGCAAGTTTATCATGCAGAGCGCACACAGGCCAGCCCACAACTCCGTCTACCCGTCATGTTCCCATAATGCTTTGTGGCAGCCGCAGCTAGATTCATGCACACACGTATTGATTTTCCTCCTAGCCTCTTCCCCCTCCTCTCCTTTTTTCATCTAGCTAAGACCCTAGCAGGGAATTGTCTTGCAAGATGCGAAGATGTTAAGAAAACAGACCGTATTTTCGTTGCTAGCTTTGTTTATATTGGTATTAAGGGAAAATATATAATTGTGATCTTTCTGACAAGCATTGTGGTTGCGGTTTATGTTTTAATAGTAGGATTCTGTTCAAGTTCAGATTCTAAACACATGCAGAAGAACTGACAAAAAGACTGAAATATGAACTGACAAACGAATACGAGAATCACATGTTTGTACTACAGGGTTAGCCATTTTTAAGCAGAATAAAACTGGATATTTTGTAGTTTGAAGAGGAAATAACGGTACTTCAAACACTGCACCTTTTGTGATTTGCTAATTATGTCCATTCAAATTGCGAATGCTTTGTTTACATTTTTATACACAAACCAAGATTCTCCACCTGACCCATTTTTCAGAGTGGATAACAATGCTCCAGCCAATCATGGGCAGAGGGGATGACAGCGCATGGTAAAAGTGGGCACACGTCATAGGAGCTAGCCTGCCTGTCTACAAGCATACACTCAGTTATCCTATCTTCTGCTGCATGTTTCTGTGTCTCTTAGTCACACAGGGAACACAAAAACTATTACGCACCAGCCCCCAGCTCCGGCTCAAGGCTGTGCTGCCCCAATGGTTACTTATACAGGAAGACAATAGCAACACAACACAACATACGCCAAAGATAGCTACATTTAAGACTGTGCAAAGCTTGTTTTTTTGTAGATTTAGTCACCCAAAAATTACACTTTAAAGGCGCACTGCATAATATTTCTTACTGCTTGTCTCAATGGTGATGTTAGTGTTCCCTGTTTATGGCATTAAACATATCCATCTAACATTTATCCGTTACTGGTGTTTCTATTGCTCAAAAATACATTCATTTTCTCTGTGAATAGGGGCGACTCTTCATAGATCTGTATTGTAATGTCGTGTAGTTCTGTAACCCGCTTGTCCACCTTGAGATGGATAGGTTTAATCTATAATGTGGAACATTATGGACAAAGCAATGGCATTTCCATGGAGACACACAGGTGGCGGACCCTCCTCTAGAAATATTACGCAGTGCATCTTTAAGAACTTGGTTAATTTGGTTGTATTCTGTATTGTGGTGTGCCTTGGTTGAAATCAATACAGTAATACTATGCCTAAAATGACACCATGAGATACATTTTATAGGAAGACCAAAAAAGACTGTTGCCATAGTGATTAACAATTTAAAATGAAATATTATATCTTTTTAATGAGCAAAATGTTGCATATAACAAGAAACTGAAACCTATGCATAGATATGGTGTCAGTGCATTATGAAAAAAATAAAAATCTTATGTACAAAAAAATAAATTTAAATAATAATAAATAAATACATTTATGCATCAAATCAAAATAAAGCAGCAATAAATTCTGCTTTACAAAATATTTGAAACAATTAATTTCACCTTTTTTGCTTTTTGACAACCACTGGCATAGAACATTAACATGCAACGATCTTTTAAACATGTATTTTCCTCACAGATGACTTCAATAACAAATCTTATCATATTATACGTGTTTCTTCAAAGCCAATACAGAAATTCAATTGCGAAACAGCAGAATAAACACGTTTTGCATATAATTCCTCATGGCCCAGTAAATCAATGTGATTTTTCTGCACAGCATGGCAGCCTCCAAGGACGTGAGTGACTGGTCTCCATGGCGACAAGATGGAGGACTTTGAAAACACACAGGTCAGCTTAGGTGTGCTCACATCCTCCGCCACGACCACAACTGTGCATCAAATATACACGTTTAAAAAAGGACACACAGATGAGAGGGAGAGAGAGACTGCAGACGGATGATAAGGTTTTTGATACCAAGTCTTGATATTTACTTCAAAGGGCCATTATGCACAGCCAATTTAACCCAAATGAGTCTGCCTCTCAGCTCTGGCAACCGCCTGAGTCTGTGGATCTACACATGGGTTTCAGAGTGATGAAAAATGAAGACAGTTGCCATAGCGATAAACAATTTAAAACAACTTGACGGAGATATATATTGCATTTCTTATATAGGCCTACAATATAGCCTCCTGGAAATTAAGTAGCCTCCTTAAAATTAAGTAGTTTAAATAAATGAAACCATTTTTTGACAGTGGTGGAATTACACAATAACTTTATTTATTTATTTTATCTAAAATGCAGACACAGACAGTATTTTTCGGATTATAAGTCGCACCAGAGTATAACTTGCACCAGCCAAAAAATGCATAATGAAGAAGAAAAAAACATGTATAAGTCGCACCGGACTATGAGTCGCATTTTATGAGGTAAATTTATTTCAGAAAATCAGAGACCAAGAACCGACATTTCATCTTGAAAGTTATAGAAGTTATAGTAATAAAAACAGCCAAATAGAGAACAATCCATGTATCATTAGTTCATTCGTTTTTCAATGTAGAACCAAAACAAGAAAATGAAAAAACAACTGTTTTCTTTATTATTTGTTTCTAAAACCAAAATGAAAAAACGGATAACATTTTTTCCCCCCCATTTTAAATTCATATATACGATTCATATATATGGTCTATGGGCTGTCAGTGTGAAAAATTTAATATATAAGACGCACCTGAGTATAAGTCGCCACCCGACCACCCAAACCCTGAAAAAAAGTGCAACTTATAGTCCGAAAAATATGGTACGTGATTTCTACAGTAATTCTTATTTTGTATTCAAATTCATACTGACCAAATCTATGAATGTTGTGGATAATCTCCCATTTTCATTCCTGGGAGCAAAGTCATTGATGTACACTGGACATAACTAAGTGCATACAGGTGAGCAAGAACCAAACACGCAGTAGAGAAAAGTGACTGCATAAAGGCCCAGGTCTGTGTGCAGAATGAGAAGAAGCCATGGTGCTATAGTTCCTGCAAGAGATGGGGTCGGCCCTCAATTCTCCTTCCTCTCTCCCCTCTCTACTTTACCCTCTCTCTCCTCCCTCCCCTCTGTCTCCTCTCTTTGCTGCTGCTTCAGAATGCAGAGCAGACCCAGGCAAATGACTACAAGGCCTCCTCAGTGACTGCAGCAGCCCGTGCACCTGGGACCACAGCACAACAGCCACACTGGTCATGCAGAGAAACCAAGCACACGCTGTATACATCATGGGCATTTTTTTTTCTATTTATCTTAGCGGTAGTGTTCAGATCTAAAAAGGAGAACAAATATATGCATTGGATATCTACTATTGCTATTTTAAAATGCTTTGGAACTGAAAGAGGCATGAAAAGTTCTATATTACACAAAATGAATTCTTGTGAGATTTTTTCCATGTTAGAAGTTTGTTATCTCATCAAAAACATACCTGTAGTTGTGTTTTGTTTCATTTACACATGTTTGCGTTATCCTTATTTATCCCTATCATGAGTCTGTCTACATCCCCAAAGCTCAAAATCGTCTCCTCCACCTTGTGATGCCATGTAGTGGAAATTTTCAACAGCTACATTTTCTTCAGTAGAGTTTGGCAATTCCAGGGCTGAAATCATCCAAATGATTCTAGTGAATTCTAGTTTGAAAACACAGTGGAGCACTTCCTGTATTACCACATGACATCATAAGATGAAACTAAGTGTTTTCTGTTTATGTTTTAACAACATTATGACATAGATCAGAAAATAGTGTAATATAGAACCATTACAATATATATCCATGCATTTTTTGTCTACTGTTATATTGTATTTCAGCATTTCAATTTTAGATGAATACTGATTTCCAAAACAAAGCATTTTTGTTTCCCCGTGGTCATATGTGAACCGTTTAATTACTTTGGTGTGAGCCTACCTGCTGTTTCAAGGTTACCTCAGCCACTGGAGCGTGGAGCAGTGACTTGGCTTTATGCTAATGTCCTTTCAAATCAATATGTTCCTTATGAATATGCTCTGCTTCAACTAACCACGTCTTGCATAAAATATACACAGATACTGAGGAAAAGAAAAATACTATCACAGCAACTCAGTGTTAGCTTTAACGAAACCGAAACACAGGAGATTGACAGCAAAGCATTGTAAACCCATCGCGATCAGCCTGCGTTCTGATTGGCTGTGCTCTGTTGACAATACAGACAATCCTCTTAGTACAGTTTAGAGATTTTGCATACTTGAAAACACATGCAGAGGACCAGGCCTTTAAAGGTGCACTGCGGAACTTTCCTGATGAAGGCTCTTCTACCTACTTATCTCCATGGAGAGATGTGATCGTTTTGTCTGGAATGTTTTATGGTATGACTAAACATAGTCTTAACCAATTAAGCAAAATTACAGATTATGACAGACTAGAAGTAGGCTCAAAGTTGCTATATCTGGGTTTTACAGTCTTAAAAACATGAAAAACAGAATTAGATTATTTTAAACGGATTGCATTGGTCCTATGTCATGCAGCTTTTACCTGCATTCAGAGCATCCTAATTATTCACCGTAATGAGTTTATAACTTTCAGAGGCCAGAGGAGAGTTTGCCGTCACAGTAAAGCTAACAGCAACTAGAATGATAACCGCACACTTCCGAATTCAGTGTCATTAAACCGCTTTATAAATAGATGCCATATAAATTTATAAATAAACCATACACAGTGGACTTATTTGGACTTCAAGAGCTGCTTATACAATATATCTATATACAGTGGAAAGATGAATTTTGGTCAAATAAATAGATGAAAATAAACTGAACTGGGTACAGAGCTTTTAAGATGGGCAATCAAACCAAAACCACTTACGCTTTGCAGCAATTGGTTGACCTATAATTAAAAAAATAATAATAATAATAAAAAGATAAGTTTGTTGTGTTACACTTGAGATTGCAAATGGGCAAAGAATATCAAAAGCCTTCAAAATGGCTGAAGGCTCATCACTTGACTGGAATGAATATAAGGCTATCATAAATAATTTAGACAAATATTGAGTTTTTCAGATAAAATGTGATTAATTATTACTTCGAAAATCTTCAAAAAGACAATCAATACAACAAGAGGCTTTCTTCTGCACCCATGGACCTCATTATTATTTAACTGTAGGGCAGAAAACTGGAGCGTGAAAATGCTATTGTCAAAGGACTTCGGCTAAAACTCCAGACCTATATCTCACATCGTTTTACTGGGAGCAAAAATGGAGGCTTCATTTTCTATTCTTTCCTAATGGACTGCATTGTATATTCTGCAACAACTCGAAACTGTCAAACTCAAAAGCCAACTTAAAGGTGCAAAAGGTGGAGGTCTGATGGAGATGTTAGCTTTGCCTAGAATATTCCACAGTATGGAATTAAAGTCATCTATCTCTTGCACTGATTGAATTACAGGTGTTTTACTGCTCAGAAATATCTTGAAAGAAATGCTATACTTGACCATGTAGTGGGCTCGTCTCTCCACAGATCTGACCTGTAACTTGACCTTGTGGTGTCACATATTTGTCTTTATGGGGACAGATATGTTTAATGCCATACTGGGGAACATCGTGAAGACAAGCATGTACTGTATTCTGTATTCCAGCACAGTTACACCTTCATTTGTTGGTATTCAGAGTACATTTACTTTCTTAAAATCAAAGGAATACATTGGAGTACTTGATAACACACTTTAGGCTTCAAACTGCATAGAATTGGTGAGAAAACTGACACTTCTGTTGTGGTGAGTGCATGTGGGATTTTTCCTTCTCCGACAAGGATAGGAAATGCACAACAATCCATGAAATAAACATGAAGTTGTTTTAATCCTGTGTTTACGTCTTTACACTTTAATATGAATGCAACTCAATATAAAAGTGTTCTAAGTATTCAGAATACAGTACTCTGATAGGACCATGTAGCAAAATATGTTATAAAATACATTTTAATTCAGGTATTCCCATCACTGCATATGACGGACCCTCCACCAGAACACATACACAGTGCACCTTTAATAATTTATTTAAAGACGGCACAAAGAGCAGATTCCACATAGTTTTTGGATTTAAAGCTAAAGTGTTGATATTATTTTTCACCATGAAATATTAACACAGGGGAAAGGTTGTGATGGGAGGTTTAGCTATAGAAGCGTACAGTATAGACTGGCAGACATAATACCAGAGAGCACTAAAATGGGTATGCGCACTCAGACAGGGATAAGGACCATTTGCAAGCAAGAAACCGAGGCCTTGGTCATGTAATATTCAGCAGAGAGAGGAGCGCTGGGTCGGTGCAAGCCTGATTTTTCTGACAACATTTACATGGTTGACGGATGCATGGGATTTATAGGATGTGGCAAGGGCTAGACAGTGAGACAGAGATATTTTGATATTTCACTTTAAGTATTATGGGGAACTATTTTTAATCCAAAGTTAACTAGGAATTGTGTCAAACGCCTATACAGTTATAGTATTTGCTTTAATAAACAATAGTTTATTTAAAATGATTCAGCTTTAGCCTCTATTTAACAAAGGGACTGGTAGGTAGGAGTTAGGAGATATTACTTAAGCCTGAATCATTCTTAATAAACTATTTCTATGCTTTACTCAGACTAATTAGTGCTGATTTGTTTTGAGAAACTAACATCAATATTAAATTCAATGCTTTTAATGTTAAAAATAAAATAACACAACAAACTTGGGAATGTACACACAACTTACATTGTTGGTAGCAAATTTAGATTTTTTTTTTTTAAGTTATAATTTTATATACATTTTCTATTGTCAGTATTTGCCTTTTCAACGCAAACAACTGTCTATATTCAAACATGCTCTGGGCAAATCCATTTATGGACAATTAAGGGATTGCTATAGATTTCAACTTGGCCGATTTCACCTCAGCAGACAAATGTGAAACGTCAACAAAACAGAGCAGCGGTCCGTGGCCAGTGTTTGCCCTCCATCCCAAAGCAAAATGACATTAGCTTTTGTCTATTGAGTTTGCTAAATGCCCCACATAAAGTGAATTTGCCCCCCAGGGCTGGGAAACAATCACGCAGGCGAGCGCTCCATTTAAGTGATTTGAATGATCGGGGCGCTGCAGTGGTGCACGTGAGACGCACAACTGGGTCAATATACACAGCACCGAGGCTCTGAGTCTGTCACTGTCACTGGGTCAGACTGACGGAGAGGAGCCAAAGCAGAGGCAGACAGGGCATTGAGGCCAACCACGTTCTCTCAAGTACTACTAGTCAAAACAATGATTGTGTATGATTTAACACAACTTCATTGTACACTAAGGGTGGAAAAATATTCAGTTGTGATTTTATCCTATTACAATTACCAATAGACTTGTGATTTATGTTTAAAAAGTATGATTCTGTTCATCTGCACGCATGTTTGAAGAGATCTAAATTATAGGTCTAAACAAAAAGATTTTTGCAGAGGATATTCTATTATATTAATTATTGCAAACTTTGTGATTTTATACTTGCACCAACTCGAGTTTGGAGTTAAATTTTATCATAATATATTGTACAAACCCCACTACATTTCACTTGCAAATCTCTGGTACAATAATTATTGTTAATTATACCTATTGCCACAGCTTTTAATAAAGCTTTAAATAAGGCTTCTTCTACTGTATTGCTACTGTCACTATTACAAAAACCGTCACTTATAGCCAGTGTTATAGCATATTGTTATTTTAGTATCAACAGTATTTGCTGAACACTACAGGACCATACAACATTCTACTCACTTTGCTCCCCATAAACATCGAGTAACTTAAAATACCTTTGCTTCATAATGGATTTGGTTTCTTTACTCCTAACATTCTTAAACTGAAAAACATCTATTTTAATAATGAAAACCATGAATATGTCAAGTGTATTGCATAAAGAAGTTCCAGTATTTAGAGTTCCAGTCTCTAAATACGCAACAAAACTGTCACAAAAAAACTGCTAAAAAAGATACTAAAAATTACTCAATAGACGATATATCAATACCCATAATAGCAATTCTGTATCACCAAATTTTGTATCACTATATATATTGATATTTCAATATTTTTGCACACCCCTAGCTGTCAAAGCTTCAAATCTTACAGCAATGAAACCAAAAATGTGATCTTACATTCTTCACCAAACATCTTAGTAAGTAGATATGCGTGATATTAAAGGAGACTTACTTTCAGCGTTGATTGACATGGTGTCCTTCTCCCAGGACACAACAGTGATGTAGGCCTCCACTGAGGCGGGGATAATGCACTTGAAGACCGCCACATTTCCTCTCATGGCCTTCTGGTCCTCCACCCGGACTGTGTAGGGCTCCCGGAGGACTGCAAACACACACGGAAGTTCAACATGATATAATGTACCTGTATATATGTGTATATGTGATAGTCCTCTACCAAGAGACTATACATATTTTGAACAGAGACAGACTTTTTTGCATATTGAATATTGGCCTTATGTCTCCTCTGTAATCTTATGGTAAGGTAATTTTATTTATATAGTTCTTTTCACAGGCACATGTCCCTAAAGACTAGAGGTAAGATTGGGCCTAAAAAATCCAGCCCAACCCGACCCGACCCGTGGGTATTAAAGCCCGACCCGACCCGAGCCCGACCAATTAACTTGATTTGCAGGCCCGAGCCCGAAGCAAACCCGAAATTTCATGCGGACCTGCGGAGGGGAAGATTATTAAGAGGGCATCGTTCACGTGCGCAGAGCATGCTCTGCTCTGGCTCTGGCTCATGCTCTGCGCACGAATTTAACTGTTTATTTATTTTAAAAAAGTCCGGCCCGACCCGACCCGAAGCAATGATTGACATTTTAGGCCCAACCCGAGCCGAATTTCGGCTCGGGCTTAAGATCTTACCTCTACTAAAGACGCTTTACACAGCATGATTAACAGAGCATTCTTCATTCACACCAGACCCGGTGGTGGTAAACTACTGTTGTAGCCTCAGCCGCCCTGGGACAGACTGACAGAAGTGCAGCTGCCAAGCCAACCGGCACCATCGGTCCCTCCAACTACCCCCATCACTCACACACACACCACTTTCACACCTACAGTGCATGTTTTAGGTTGATGGGGGAAACCGGAGTGCCCGGAGGAAACCCATCCAGACACAGGCAGAACATGCAAACTCCACACCAGAACCTTCTTGTTGTGAGGCATGAGCTAGCCACTCAGCCACCGTGCCGCAATACTAAAGTCCTTTCAAATGACTCACATCTTTGGAAATGAATAACACCCAACTTTATGTTATTGTGAAACATTTCTCTTTTGTTAATTTATGCTGACAGAAAAGAGGTTTCCAGTTTTGGTTTTGGCTTAGCTCAGTAATTACAGAGATATTAACATAAATCAGATGCAATCTGACAGTTTAACAGCCAATTCCACCATAGTGTTCTGGCTTGTCCTCCAGCTCAAATAGAAGGTTGTGATGTCATGTGAACACAACCTGTTGAGCCAAAAACAAAAAAAGCAATCTGTTCTTTATGCTGTTGAAGTAACTATAACATTACTACACATTTTGAAGTACTACAGAACTACAGAAGATACTGACCGGCCTTAATGTGGACATCTTGGCTCCTGATTCTCCCTGAGGGGTTCTCCCCTGTGCAGTAGTAGGTGTTGTCATGGATGAGTTTGCTGAAGCTGGAAGGGGGGATGTGGAAGATCTGGAGGGTGCCATTGGGGTGCACATGGCGGATCCCTGGCACGTCATAGATCTCCTCGCCGGTGGCCAGGTACCAGCGCAGAGAGACAGGGGGCGCTCCTGCAGCGGGACAGGGCACCGAGGTCCCTGTGGTGCTGGCGAACACTACCTCTTGCACAGATGCATTGACAAAATATAAGCTGGAACGAAGATCTTCACAGAAAACTGCAGAGAGAGAAGAACACTAAGGTTAGACATACTGTATAATATGAGATTACAATGAAGCCAACTTTAAATGAAATGTACATGAGTTTGTCTATGCAGTTGATTATACATGGGTTTCAGTTACATGGCTATTTTCTATCATGGACACCATTTTGAGAACTTATGATCATGATATAATATTTTGTATTGGATTGCTAATTGCTATGGCAAGTATTACATTATTAATTTATTTAACCAGTTCCATTTAGATGACTGATCAGAGCAGTGAAAACAGCAACATACATTTACATAATCATATTTAAATTTTGTCCTAACATTTCTAGATTTCTTAGTTTTGTAGTTGAGTATTATATATTGTTTTGCATAATAAGAAGGCACATTGCACTTAGAACATTTAATGGATTGCTGTAATCTTTCCTATGCACATTACTGTATAAATTATTGAACCAGTAGCCAAAAATCCATACATTCTCCCGACAGGCTCATTTACATGAAATTTAATCAGAATTACATGGCTCTGTACCCTCAATGATATTTAATCTGTTATACTTCATATGTCACTGTTACATTTGGCTAATACAGAAGTGTTTCAGTTTGTGTTTCCATAATTATGATTCTCATTTGGACTAAATTGGCCCTAAAAGCTGAAGAGCGCTCATGTGTTGTGTGTACGGTTGTTCCTGATCTGGCCTAATGAAGCTAGACAATGTAAAGGGATCATGTTTCCAGACACTGGGTTCCTCAGTGGGATAAAACTGACAGTGCAACTCTCATCTGTAATGGAGGTTCACCCTTCAGGCACTCCGCCAGGACGAGCATGTTGGCAAAAGCCCAGAGAGACAAGGGAAAAACACTGGTTTAATGTACACAACTATTCATTTACTTTATGGTATAGACATGTTACTTCTACTATAGAGCTCAGGGATAAAATGTCAATAAAGGAACAGTAGTAGCAAAATCCACAATGTAAACGTGTGCAAAATCCATAGAGAAGCATTACAGTATAAAAAAAAAAAAAAAGGAAACAAACACACAGTGCAACAACAACCTCATATTTAATCCCCATTCCTGACTTCCAGGTTAGTCATGGCTTAGAGCCAGTATAACAATTGTGTAGCACAGCTCTTGACCAAAGAGGAAGAACAATATGAAGTTGGTTGGCTTAAGGTAATGCAGAGGTAAACAAGTGAGACAATTAGAGACAATGAGACAATTAGGACTTATCTCCATATACACCAGACAGCTACATCAGTGCGCTGCTTAAATCTGCTCAGTTAAGTAACCTGCCATGCCCACGGTAACCCACTGTAACCCACTGTAACCCACTGTAACCCACGGTAACAGCCTGCTCTCATGCCTCTCTCCTCTGTCCCCGCCTTGCCTTCCGCCTGCCCGCCTCCATGTGCGACAGCTGCCAATCTCTGTTCCCCGGAGACCAAACATTTTAGCGCTTCATAAATTCCTAATGAGCTCACTCAAATCACCGGCTACTTCCACCCAGAGCTCGCCCGACCTGTTAAGACAAACAAACAGCTCCACAGACACATGTTTCTGCACATCGGAGAATAGTCCCCGTCACTTCACACGTACAGCACTTAGCAGAGCCAGCCGGAGGTGCTGAAGAGGAGACACTTGTACCTGTTGACAGTTAAAGCACCGTAGGTCCCATCCACGAGGCGCAGAGGAGAGAGGGACTGTGATGGTCAGTGTTGAAGACATCTCTATTGATTTGGAAACGTGATCTTTAACTAGCTTCAAAACATGGGGCAATTGGGAGTTTGGGTGATGACAAGAGGAACTAAAGTGTCGCAGGCCAATAAATAATAAATATGGCAAGTTCGAAGCGCTTGTTGACATGCATAATTACACAAGTATACTTCAGCAGTGCTAAATAGATTTAAAGTAGTACTATGACACATGTACTGGTTAATAATGTCCTTACCACTCTTGACTGATTTAATATAATGAAAAATGGAGCTCATTTAGTTCAGGGACAAATGCTGTCTCCATAGCCAACTATAACAATACTATCTATATTATTGAGGAAAAAAAACAGTAAGACAAAACAAGCTGACTTGACAACATTACAGCTATTTACATTTCCTTTTGGAACAACTAGTCTCTTATTTTTATGAAGATTATATAACTGTCAAAAAAGTAACAAACAACACTGACAGATAATATGACACTATGTATGGACTGAACAGAAACGTGCTAAATACACAATTAATTTGATCATAGAAGACTTAAAGGGTCTATATAATAAATCATATATGTGTTTCAAAAATAATTAAATACATACTGCTAGAACTATTGTGGCAGAATTTTGACTTAATAAGGCTACAAAATGATTGGTATTTGAATCAAAATTGTAATTTCAATGAACAAATCGCACAATTAACAAAGCACTCTGAACTTTAAAACATACACCACAAATTAGTCGTAAGACTTTATAAAAAATCACAATAAGATATTTTTCCAAAATCATTCAGCCCTATCTCCTATGCAATACTGACTACTCATAATGCATCTGAATATCTTCTCTGAGCTTCATTTAGTGCAGTGTAATTGTACAAACAGCTTGTCACTGGTGTCTGAAATGTGTATTAAAGTCCCGGCATCTGTTGTGAGCAGCAGGCTCAGGCTGACGCCCCATATTTCATCATACTCACACATCTCACACATACTCACACATTGCTCTCAAACAAACACTGACTGGCTGCTGTCATCTGCATATATTTTGTGTTATGTTTACAAGACTGAGAGATGAACAAGTGTTACCATGTCTGATGTTTGTGCATCATATATTCTTACAGTACTGGCAGTTAGAGGCAGGTAAATGAATAGTAAATGAACTGTTCTCTACAAATGTGCAATGGACTTCATAGTTGCATAATAATAGGGAAGAGAAATGCAGTTTGTATACTCTGAATGCTGCAGTAACACAATGACCCAGTTAGACTGGATGGTTCCATTAGGGCTGAGCATTTTGGGAAAAATCTGGCATTGCAAATGCGATTAGATTTGCAATATATGTTGTAATAATAGTTCAGAAGAATTGAAAAAGACTGAAAAAGGATGTGACAAACTAAGAATCACATTTTTACAGATCTAAACTACAGGGTTATGCAGGATAATAAATTTTGTAGTTTGTGGAGGAAATTACAGCACTTCAAAAATTGCAGCCTTTGTGATGTGCTCATTGCAATTAATCTTGCAGCCCTATAACCACAGAGAAACCATTTTGGGACAAGCCTTATCTAAACCTAAACCTAATCTTTTTTGAGGGGATATTCTAAAAAAATTTATTTTTTAGCTTTCTTCCATGTTATAACATTGTTGAAGAGGTTTTACATGTCAGTATTTAAGTATTTTAAAGATCTCTCCTGGGAACTCTTCAAACCCTCTTTATGGCTAGTTATACGGTTCTGTTCAATGCACAGAGTACAAGTCTACGTCATCCATACTCCCACATGATCTCCATAAATATTCAAAAATATGATACAAAACTGTACACTACAGCTTGACAAACCTGATGTCCGATGTGCATGCTGATTTTGTTGGGGACGGTAGAATCAAAAACAAACGTATAAAACATGTTTATATGTTCTTTTTGGCAAATATAGCATCGCAATATGGTGCTGTTTAAATGTTCAGAAAAAAATATTCCTTGACTGAGATTATGTGTGCCCCTCTTCAAATGTGTGTAATTTCTAGATTTTCTTTTAACTATATTTTCTTAAACAGCAACTTGACTGGTGTCATTTATTCCATACAATAATAAAAGAAACACATGTCACATATATTTCAGTTGAGTCAAACCAACAATCTTATGCTTAGAATTTTACAAAACTAAGAACAATATAAATACAAAGTGGATGATAATTACATAATTAGCTACAATAGTCTCTTCTTCAATTGTGTATAAAAATGGACAAATTTGCCAAAAAAGTGTGTGGAGTTTGCATGTTCTCCCCTTGTCTGGATGGGTTTCCTGCGGGCACTCCGGTTTCCCCCATCAACTCAAAACATGCAGCACCTCTATGAAGTAACATCAAGGACCATAACGTCCACCCTCCTGTGGGCTCACCACTCACAGAGGGGTTCATAGGGGGGGTCAGGTGCTATGAGGATTGGGCAGCAGGTTGCCCCCCGACCAGATTAAGCGGGAGAACATGGATGTGTGGAACTTTGCCAAAAATGTTCAATGGACAAAAACAACCATCATGCAAAAACACTATCAGAATCACCCTTTCTTTCCGATGAATGAACTGAATAAGTCTTCATAAGTGCTTTTGTCTCTATCTGCTCTTCCATAACTTATAAAATATTGAGTGCACCCCACTATTCCACTCCACCGTTACCGTGGTTTCTGGGTGGCTGCGTCCTTCACATGAAAAAGCCTGATGGCCTCCCACATCTCCACAGCTCTGGTGGATCTGGTACAAAGGCATTCATTTTTCAGTGCAGAGAAGATACAAACAGGAAGAACAGAGTCAAGGGTGAAAGGTGCATCTGGAGACATGATTTTGATACCATTAAATTCACTCAGTACTCACTACAATTATGAAATCACAATGAAGCTAAAACATGCTCCTTTTTAGTAATAGAGTCATTTTCATATACAAAATATTAGTGCTTTTTTATCTTAGCGTGAGATCTTATAATTGCTCTGATAAAACTGAAAGTAATATTAAAACTGTTAAGGAAAGGCCACATTTAATGTGACATTCTTGTAATGTGATCTTTTTAGAATTGAATACTAACTGAATAGTAATTGAATACTAACTAGTAAATTTTTGTTTCCTTTATTATGTTTTTCTGTCTTTTGCTTGAATGAGTTCAGCTCCAAGTGTCTTTAAAAATAACTGACAAATGCTTTCTAAAAATTTTCAATGTTTTCAACTGAATTTGGTTTACACAGTTTTATAGAGAAGATTTTGGCAAATATAATGCAATTTTGTACATTTATTGTCCAAATGTTAGGATGTGTAAGATGTGTAGGAAATGTGTAGGATATAAGAACAAATAAAACATTTCTGTAAATTAACACAATTTTCTTAATTGCTGGTTGACATTCTTGGTTAAACTTATTTAACTGACCACTTCTGAAATTAGCACGCATATTATATCCTAATTATAATAGCCACAAAGGTGCACTGTGTAACTTTCTGGTAGAGGGTCCACTTACTGCTTAGCTCCATGGAGATGTTATTGCTCTGCTTAGAATGTTCCACAGCATGGCATTAAAATTATATTTCATTGGTTTCATTGCTCAAAAATCCATGTATTCTTATTGTAAGCGGGACTGCCTCTCCACAGATCTGACTTGTAACTTGACTCCTAGTGTCCCCTGCTTGTTTCTGTAAATATAGATAAGTTTAATGACAAACTATGAAACATTAATGACCGCTCTATGGAGACAAACAGGTGACAAACCCTCCACCAGAAAAGCTGCACAGTGTACCTTTAAGGCTTCAACACTTCACCTCTGAGACTCTATTTCTAAAAACTTTACTTATGGACAAGAAAAATCAGTTATACTATAACTATACAGGCCAACAGAACAAGGCACTGCAACACCTCAAAAGAATAAAAATCGCTTCGCCATCCTCAGTTGTGCAAAATTAGATTAAGCTGATATTAATCCTGTCTAACCCATGAACAAGACATAACAAACGAGGCTGGATTCATCCTGCGCTGCTACAGACAGACCGTGGGAGGTGCTGTTTGTGTTCACACTGTTGAATAATCATCTCATTAACAGCTGTCGTCCAATGCAGATTTAACACTCGCAAATGCACAAGTGAGAATTTCAACGTTTGGTTTCCACAGAAGAAAAAAGTCCACACTGCAGAGTCTATGGATAACACGTGAGCAGGAGCAGTCGGGAAGAAGAAAGAGCAGGATTATATTTAAGGAGCCATTGTTTTCTGATGTTATAATGTTTCCTAATTACAAACATATCTAGAGTTTGGTTTTGTATCATTCACACATGTTTAACACGTAAATCTTGCATATTTAGGCTGAGTTCAAACAGAAAGCACTCCATCTTGCTATGTCATGTGGTAATACAGGAAGTGCTCCACTGTGTTTTTAAACTGCATACACCTTCACTAAAATAATTTTTATATTTCAGCTCTGGAAATGACAATCTATACTGATCTGCTAGCTTGAAAACTACCACTTCATGACATCCCAAGGTGAAACCAAGCATTTGAACTTGAGATGTAGACAGATTAATAGTAAAGGGTTACTCAAACATGTGTGAAAGAAACAAAACACAACTCCAGGTTTGTTTTTGATGAGGTAACAACAGTATAACATAACTTAAAGCCTGCTCAAGGACTACAGGTGGAAATTAGCACTAGAGCTACAACCTGGGACAGTATTCTGTGGTACAGTGTCCCTGCCTCATTAAATAAACAAACTAAACTAAACAAATATGTGAGAAAAAGACCACCCTATACCCCGTAGAAGTCGAACTATATCAAAGCTCTTAATCACCATCCGTTTCCTCAGATCAGAACCACAAAGAGGAAAAAGAGATATGGTTTAATTATGAATAACGCCCATGTATAATAAATGTGTCTTCCTATGTTGTACGTTTTAGCCTGGCTGACAGGAGAGGGGGGCAAAAGGGGGTGGTCCCGTCGGATAGAGGAGTGAAGGGTGGGTGTGCCCCGTGTCCGGCTCTGGTTGGCACTGCCCCAGGTGTCAGCTCGTATTGGGGCAGCCCTGGGTGAGGAGTGTGATGGAGGATGGTAGGTGACGCTGTAGTGATCCCCCTCACCCCCTTCGCGATCTCAAGGGCAGCAGACACACATCGGTCAAGGGGAGGGCAGAGCTGTGGAGTGGAGGAGGGGGAGTGTAATGTCTGGACCTTTGACGAGTCTACAGACAGAGAGAGCTCCAGTATCACTATTACATCTTTGCACTGTTTTCTTGTATTTAGTTGAGAGATGTATTTTTATTACTTTTTTTTTTTACTTGTACATATACATTTATTTAGCTATGCCTTATTTGACACCAGTCTCTTGTTATTTTTGCTAGTTATTTTGAACGTATATCATTTAAATATTTGCTCTTTGTTATTATAATGTATTGTGATGTATGAGCTACTGTGTCCAAATAATTCCCATTGTGGATCAATAAAGTTTGTCTAAGTCGATCACATAGGCCATAATAATTACTATATCAACTTATCGTGCTATATATGAAAGCTGGAACAATATTTTGTGGCTCAAAATGTATTGTATGTATAATTTTCTTCTTTTTCAAGTGAGGAGATTTTTGGTTTAGTACAAGATTTGAGCTGTAGAGGGTTGAATAAGTGACTTCTGTGGCTAATTATTGGTTCATTTTGTTATTCATTTGTTGCAGCTCAGGCCTCTTACTGATACTATATTATATTTGAAAAAGGTTTACTGGGATCATCTTGTATTATTGTTATTGTGTCAGTGGCATAAAGTAGTTTCAACATTATCGTTTATCACAGTAACGATATATCCTGCTTCAAGAATTGTTGTGTATATTGTGACAGGCCTCCATTACACACTGGAGTGATAGGGGGAAATATGGTCATGATTTCTCATCCCAGTGCCAGTATTTAGATGGAATTTTGGCAGTCTATCAAAATTGGGTTAAATTGTGCATGTAAATATCTTGGTTGAGGTTCAAATATTCTAAAAAAAAATAAATAATAAATAAAATAAATAAATAAAATGCAGAAATATCAACTTATTATATCATTATTTGGGAGATTACATTGCAAATTGCTATTATTATTATTATTATTATTATTATTATTATTATTATTATTATTATTATTATTGCTTTTTGCAGTGCTTTTCAACAGATTTTAATTATAGACAATTTACTAGATAATTGCAATTTTGCCTATCTCCGTAACACCAATATAATGTATTTTTTGAAACAGCCCCCATTCCTAGTTCATGATCTTAATGAGATTTTCTGCCTTTGGTCATTCCAAGTGGTCTATATCAAACAGCTAATCACCTAATCACACATTCGAACACCACTGTGCACCGATGCAGGAGCAAATGTCAAGTATGTTAAGTGTCAGGCCTAAAGACACAACAGCAATAGTTACGGCAGTGGTCTTAAATTTTAATCACTCTGAAACACATGGATGTGCACTTGTGGAAGAGGGAATCAGACCTTCAACCTCACCAGATTACTATATGAGCTATTATCCATATTTACATTATTATCCATATGTATCTATATTTATATTATGAAGAATGATCAGTTAATTTTTTTTTTTACAGTTATAACTCTTATAGTCCTCTTACATGTTTAGGGCCAATATCAAAAAAAATTTAATAAAAATGTCAAAGACTATGTTGATTTTTTTTCTCTCTCTCTCTCTCTTTTGTCGCAATTTTAAAAGTGGAAAAAATGCATGGCATGTTTCTGCAAAAAAGCCTTCATCAGATCTTTTTTTTCCTTGTTTTGGACCTCAGTTCTTTTCTTACAGTAACATTTGACATTTGCAACATGCCTACACTTAAGAAGGGCCTGCCACAAGATAACGCAGTAAATATTCAAAGATCCCACTGTTTCTTTGACCAAATCTGAAAACTGCAGTGGCTGAAATACTGCTGCAGATGCTCGGAGCTGCACTCTGTCAATGTCCATCAGTGGTCTCTTCCAAATCAGCAAGCAATTTATTTAAGTAAATGTCTGATCAATACAGGCCCTAACACAGAGCATAAGAGGCCTATGCATTAGTGTGTGCATTAGGCTGTGATGTGTTAGAGGCTCTTTGTTCAGCCTGTATTTACCTCCACCCAGCTCCATTCGTCAACCATGGACCACTGTCTGTGCTCTGTGTATAAAACGCCTTTTTATATATATTTCCTAATCTGTTTATAGGTATTATTAGAGCTGCAGGATTAATCGCAATTTGAATGGACACAATTGTAATTATTGAAGTAACTACCATAATTTCGAAACAAAATGTCCTTCTATTCTGCACAAAATCTGCGGTACCACAAGTGAGAGAAGCATGACTGGGCATCAAACAGATATAGACACCTTTTAAACATTTTGATGAACATTTGATGTTTGTATATCCAGTGTTTTTTGTGTAGTTTTGTGTATGTGTTGAGTGTGGTTTTTGAGTTTGTGAGTTTTTAACCATGTTATAGTTGTTTTCTCATTTACCCCCCACCCCAACAATACATCTTTGTCAATGTATAGTTGAGCAATACAAGACCATGTAATTTAAATAATGCCATATATATCTATGTTTAATGCCGCACTGTGAAACACTGAAGCCAAAGCATTATGATTACCACGGAGACAAGGAGATGATAAATCCTTCAGCAGAAAAGTTACATATTGTAGCTTTATCCAGCTCTAAACCAGGCCAGCAGAAGAGACTCAAGAGACAGAAGAGAGTCTAACCATGATGAAGACTGAGCCAAAAGAACAACCCATATTTAAAACAATGATGTTCTTTTTATGTATTTACAGTGGAGCCTGGTCACTGAGCTGTGGTGTGTTCTAGGGCAGCTCCACTGGGGCAGAGCAGAATGTCGGGATAATTAAAACTGAGCAGAAGCAGAGGACAGGACCGGCTCATTGTCACAAGCACAAGGCCGCAAACAAAACTAAGGATACACTGTAGAACTTTTCTCTATGTCACTTGCTTGTCTCCATCCATTGAAATGTTTATCGATCTCCATGGATACAGGCAAGTGTCCAAGTTAGAGGTTAAATACTGAAGAGGCGAGCCTGCTAACAGTAACAAAAGATATTTTTGTAGTGATTAAAAAACCCGTAACTGAACAGGCAAGATAAGTTTTAGAACTGCAACTATAACGATTATTATAGTAGTTATAGTAGTAGTAGTACTAGTCAGAGATTTTTTTCCCGAGACTTTTTAAATACATGAACAAAATAAAGCCGGAAATATGGTGATTGAAGGCTTGATAGAGAAAGCTATAGATAATAAATAAGATATAATAAGATAGTGTTTGCTTTCATTATGAACATAACTAATTTGTATGTGTTTTAACATCACATAGCAAATGGCTCTGTCTTGCTGTATGATTGTGTCTGTCTTTAAACTGTGTGCTAAGTGTGCTTTTAGCGTGTTCTAATTTTGCTAATATGACTGCAGTAATATTTACTGATCTTTAATGTCTTTTATCATGTGTGACGTTCAGTTTTTCGTCTTGCCATCAACCTGCCAATGGGACTATGGATGAAAATTAGACTGCACAGCCAACTCTGGCACATTTACATGCTGATCACATGTTGATTAATGTGCATGGTACCATATGTAATTAATAAACATAATAATTATATTTGTAATACTTTTTTTATAGTCAACATAATAAATTCAGTTTTTCCCATTAATAGAATCATAGTCTGAACCAAATCTATAAGAGACACTGAAGTTTAATGCCATACTGTGAAATCCTCCAGGCAAAGCAATCACAACCCTATGGAGACAAGCAGGTGGCGGAACCCCTCAGGAAAAGTTATACAATGCAGCTTTAAGTCCAGGCTGAGCAGAAGCGCTGGAACTACAGGCCTCATTGCGACAGAGACCAAGTCCACGCTCCTGCCCCCTCCCTGTGCCCTCAGGCGATACCCAGCTTGCCCTAAAGACTGACAAGCTCTCCTCCAGCAAATCTGCGCTTCCCAATTTGCTCTCATGAATAATGTGGAGCTGAGTGGCGAGCGGCGCTATGTAAAACCAATGAGAGCCGCTCTGATGTCAAGTCTCGGGGGCCACACGAGAGGCGCTGGAGTGGGGCGCTTGATGCATATAAACGCTCATTTAAATGCGCGCCAACAGGAGGGGGAGTCCTGGGCACACTCAAGACCCTAATCAGTTACATCAGCAGAGCAAACGGACTATGGGCTACAAATCAACACAGACACATGACAGTGACTGGAGCGGGGAGGAGGGAGAGTAAACAAGGCCGTGCATGTGTTAGCGCTATGAGGTTAATCTGCACAGGCGCATCCACAGAGGAGAGGGGAGAGGAAACAGACACATGACAGATTCATAAAGCTACATTAGCCTTTTTAAGTAACGCAGCACTAGGACTAAAAATGTAATCGCAATTTTTCTGGCAGATATTGTGATTTCGATTTCATGCACGTTTTGTTTTTTCAAATCAAGTTTTAGTGCACATGAACATTTAAGCTTACATCGCACCATTGAAACAGGAAATTCCATAACTCTAATGCAAGAATGAAAACTTAAGTCAAGAATTTATTTCAAATGTCGTCCTATTTGTTAACAAGAAACATGCTGTACATAGGCTACACTGAGAGCTTGAGCAACGGCACTTATTATAACTGAAGAACTAAAAGAGCATCTATGTCTTAACTTAAAGTGAACTTAAACTTTTCCCATCTACAAAATATGTCAGACATTAAAATAGGAGGATCAGTCATCGATGGATCAGCTGTATCAAAATATTGCACTTCTGTAAAAAATATAATATTATAAATAAATTATAGCACAAACACTGAACGCCTTTTTAAACAAAGATTTACACCACAAGTCAGGACTAAAACAGGACTAAAACAGGACTAAAATAGGACTAAACCATGACTGAATCAGAACTGAACCATGAGTGAACCAGGTCTAAACAAGGACTAAACCAGGATTACACCAGGTCTAAACCAGGACTAAACCAGAACTGAGCCAGGATTGAACCAGAACTAAACCAGGTCTAAACAAGGACTAAACCAGGTCTAAACAAGGACTAAACCAGGACTACACCAGAACTGAACCAGAATTGAACCAGGACTGAACCAGGACTAAACCACGACTGAACCAGGACTAAACCAGGTCTAAACACAGACTAAACCAGGGCTACACCAGAAAACCGGGAAAAAACATCAGGTATGAAATAGTTGAGGAACATTGCAAAAATCGTGTTGTCTGAGATCGCGATTTTCGGTCCAAAACGATAGATCATTCAACCCTACGCAGCACGGAGATGACAGTGTGTACCCAGTGTAGCATCTTCTCATCTTATTCCACATGGATATATACTAGTAAAAGTGCAATTAGGCCTGTCACGATAACACATTTTACACAAGTCAGTATATATTGCTTATAGGACCCATATTACGCAAAATGGACTCTTCTGAGTTTTAAACCATGTTATAATGTTGTTACCTCCTCAAAAACATATCTGGAGTTGTGTTTTGTTTCATTCACACGTGTTTGAGTAAACTTTTATTAGTTTGTCTACATCTCCAAAGCTCAAAATGTTCTGTTCTACCATGTGATGTCAAGTTAAGAGCTACCTTTTATCTTTTGTTTACCTGCAATAAATAGTGCTTTAGACACTTCAGTAATTAGTTTGTATCTTTAGAGTCCTGGAAGTTATTAATTCAACCTTCTATAGCTCAAATCTTATTGCACTGCCATAAAATAACAAAAGAAAAGGTACACACAATAAATACCGACCCCCAAACATCATAGTTCCACCTTTCATGTATTAAAAGTCAGTATAGTATTTATCGTGACAGGCCCAAGTCTGAATTAACAACTAGGCCTGCAAGTTACAGCGCAAATGAAATTTCAATAGTCATAAATAAATCGCAAGGACTTTAATCACTTAGCTGATTTTCTTCGCAAAAACTAAAATATCCTGTCTTGTTATGTAAACAATTATATCTGGCCTTGTAGTATAATCCACTAAAACATGTTCAGAAATACATGGAATTCGTGTATTATTTTACCAGTTCAGAATTCAGTCTTCTCTTAAATACGGACACCTCTGGGTATGTTTAAAATGTGAACTTCAAACAGAATCATACAGTGAAAACATAAATCGCTAAAAGCTTTGCACAGTTTCTTTCTACCCCACCACCTATTGTGTATACTCTAGATATATTTTACTGTATATAAAACTTGTACATATACAAATCTGCATATATGAGCGGTATTTGACACTATTTTTGATACTTACTTTGACGTTTGAATTAAATTTTTTGTGTATATTGTCTAAATCTCAAAATCTTGTCAGAAAAATCTTACTTGTAGTTAAGATCTGAACAAACATCTTCTGAAATGTGAATTTTGTATTAGTTTGTCAGTCTTTTTATCTTTTTAAGTTTTCTGGATGATTTTATAACGTGAACCTTGAAGAGAATCCTATTATTAAAATAGAAATCAGAAACAGAAATCGTAAAGCTGGTGAGAAAAATGCAGTTCAGTAGTTTTTGCCAAATCGTTCAGCCCTATATTTTTCTCTTAAAGGTGAATTGTGTCAGTTTTCTCCATAGAGATGTTATTGCTTTGTCTGGAATGTTTCACAGTATGGCATTAAACCTTTCTACCTTCACGGAAACCAAACCAGACCATGTTACAGGTCAGATCTGTGGAGAGGCCACCCCGCTCCCAGTCAGAATGCCTGTTTTTCTAGCTATTTCTGAGCTATAAAACCACCAGTAATTCAATAAATCTAAGGTAGAGCTGTTTAATATCACACTGCGGAACATTCCTGGCAGAGCAATGACATATCCATAGAAACAAACAGCCCAAATATAAGTGCAAACCCACAACCTGAACGCATTATCCAGTACAGTACAGAGGGCTGCTTATATATAAGGCTATTACAGACGACAAATACTGGAGAAGTGAGCAGTGGATGTGTCCTGACACAGTGGGAGGAGATGGAGCTCAGGCGCAGGTGAACACAGTCAGGGACACACCGATTAACATGAGACTGACAGCCCACAGATCATCTCCATACTTATACCCCATAGCAGTCAGCTCCTATAGACAGCATAATAATAGCTTCATAGGGCCATATAGGAGGCATATAGGAATAACAGGTTAGGACACCGTGGGAGCGTTTAGAGGCCAATGTGGAAATGGTGGTAGAGCAAGCTAAAGCAGGCTTTCAAATCTTAATTTTAGATTGTGTGGAAAAATACAGAGAGGAAGATATATAAAATATGGAGAAATGTCTTTAATCCAAAACAGCAAGGACCATATTTTGATCTAAAGGCCCTGCAAAACCCTGCAAACGATCCTATATCACACAAAATTGATTCTTGAGAGCTTTAAGACATGTTCTAATATTGTTACCACATAAAAAACATACCTGGAGTTGTGTTTTGCTTCATTCACGCATGTTTGAGTAATACTTTAGTCTATCTAAGTCTCCAAAGTTCAAAACGCTCACCTTTTTACCTTTTGTTTAGTAGAGATGGACAGTGGAGCACTTCCTGTGTTACCACATGACATCAGAAAGTGGTACTTAGTGTTTGAAAGAAGAACGCACGCTAAATATGCAGAGTTTGTGTGTTAAACATGTTTGAATGAAACAAAACAGAACTCCAGGTCTGTTTGTGATGAGGAAGCAACATTATAACGTAGATAAGAAAAATGCACAACATGGGCCCTTAACTAGAACAGAATAATACAGATTTTCTATTATCCATGAGTTTGGGAATGATGAAATTAGGCCTGTAGTCATGGCAAATAACAATTTAAAACAAAATATTGTATCTTTTGAATGCTGAAGCCCATGTTTACTCATAAAAAACAATGATAAATTGCTATTCCTGTCCAAAATACTTTTAGCTCTACAACACCGTGCACATTTTCATTGCAGTTCAAAGAGTAAAATAACTGCCCCCTCGTCGAATTAGAGGGGTCAAAATAGACAGCAGAATAAACAAAGCAGTGACAGTGGAGGGCAAATCTACATCCAGCGGGTTAAATGGGATTGTGGGTCAGATGACTAGACTCTGCTGCCTTTGCGCTTGCAGCATCCTCTCCTCTCTGGTGCCTCCGAACACATCACCAGCCCCCCACTTACCCCCTTCCAACGCCCACTCCCTGACTCCGCCCCTCCCCCTCTTAAAGCACCCCCCACCCCACCCCTTCCACATCCTCCATTTGCCTCAGAGCCAAGCCGTTTTCATCTTGAGTAACCCCACTGCAGGAGAGAGTGTGGGCCTTATTTCAGCTAAGCAAACACAAGGGGAGGGACGATTATGCACGGGGATCAGCGCAGACTATACACACACGAGGATTTTAGAGATTTTAATATGACAGAAAAGAAACATATGTGGTAAAAATAGAAGAATCTGTAGAAGAATCATACTTTAACATAAATATACATGTTAAATACAAATACACAATACACGCAACCTGAAATAAACGCAAAATTTCCAAAGATTACTGCAGTTGCTGAATTTGATAAACAAATCTTGTGTTATCAAATACAGTAGCAAGTTAATTTTCTTGGTGGAGGGTCCGTCACCTGCTTGTCTCCACGGAGATGTTATTGCTTTTCCCTGGAATGTTCCATGGTATGACATTAAACATATCTATCAGGCGTTTATTCATTACGTGTATTTCTATTGTTCAAAAATACAATATTTCCCTCTGTGAGTAGGGTTGCTGGTCCACAGATCTGATTTGTGATGTAGCCTGTATTTGTCTCCTTTGAGATAGGTTTAATCTCTACCATGGAACATTCTAGACGAAGCAATAACATCTCCATGGAGACAAGCAGGACGGACCCTTCACCAGAAAAGTTGTGCAATGCTCCTTCAAGCTTAAAAAAGAATTATATATATTATTTCATTTTGAAGGACACAATCTTTTTTCAGATCTAAAAGCCACTATTATGAAACCTGAGCCTATGAATAAGTCTATGAATAGGGCCTCATTATTTAGTCCAATGAGCCTGTCTATACATTGCTGTAATAAATCACTGTGATGGATACACGCTCAATTGAGACTAACAGACAGGCAATGGCTGAGAAAATGGCACCAATGTACATTAAAGCTGCACTCTGTCTGCACACACACAACCCACCCACCCCATATTAATCATGTTTTCTATGATTACCAGGCTAGTGCATCGGTGTGGACTTAAAGAGCAAATGGCAGTGCTCATTTCACTAAAACGGAGTTAACAGAATTATATTTAAATATGCACTGTGCAACTTTTCTGGTGGAGGGTCCCTAATCTGCTTGTTTCTGCGGAGATGTGATTGCTCTGCCTGAAATGTTCCACAGTATGGTATTAAACAGCTCTACCTTAAATTTATGAAATTACAGGTGGTTTTAGAGCTCAAAAATGCTTAGAAATGCAGGCGTTCTGACTGTGAGCAGGGTTGTTCCTCCACAGATCTGCTCGGTAACTTGGGCTGATTCAGTCTTCATGAAGATTGAAATGTTTAATGCCACTATGAAACATTCCAGACAAAGCAACATCTCCATCACAAAAGTATTTGACAGACCCTCCACCAGAAAGTTACACAATACACCTATAAGATAAAAAAAAAAAGATTTAAAGCAACAGGTTGAAAAAAGGTAATTCTATAGCTGTTACATAGCAACAATAATGTTAGTCATTTGTATGCACTGGCTTTTTAACACAAGCCAAACGGGACATTTGTGTAGTATTGTTTAATTTCACTTTGCATTACCTTTGTACAGCATTTGGGCAGCTGTGGTTGTTTTAAATATGCTTTATAAATACACTTGGCAGACTTGACTTGACAAGGGTCAAAATCATTATGATTTGACTTATAAAAATACGTGATAACAGTTATGTTAGGTCAGAAAATGTGTTCCTTGCATGGAAATTGTCCCTGCATTTTGGATGTAATTTTTGGTGTTGATGACGTGGGCTTTCCACTTTTGAACTCACCACTAATTCCTGTATTTTTGCCACTTAACTGGTGTAAAACTACGATAAATATTTACTACAGGAACTATCACATCAAACCAAGTAATAATTAGAAAAACAGAAAAACATGAAAACCTGCCATATACAATAGCTTTATGGGGCTTCAGCAAACAACATGAGACATCCAGAACATTTAGTGTCCGGGATTAATGGAATTCTAATTTAATCATATGATCAAACAGCAATTAGCATAATCAGTGCAGGGGCAGGCCTGATAGAGCCCCGACGCCAGGGACAGCCACAGGCCACAGACTTTTAATACAGCGTTTGCCCCAATCTCTGAAAATGTAACACATTTAGAGGATGCAAACAGAATGCTAATCCAGGCAGTGGGGCTAAGGCTAATGAATAGAATTAACCACAGGGAGGACAAATATGGCTGCTCATTTCTGCTTGGGTTAACAGAAATGACAAAATGGTTTAGAGTTTTGATTTACTAGAAGGATGTTAAGTGTAAATGTGCAAAGAACATTAACATTTAACTATATACAGATACAGTGTTATCTATAAAAGCATTAGGATAGAGTATATGATTTTTAAAAATTCTTAGATGTCCCATTAGAAATATTGGGAACGGTTGTTGTTTTTATGAAGTAATAATAATAAAGTCTTTTTTTTCAGTCTTAAATTGGATTTCAACTGCATTTTTTTAAAATGAAATTTTCTTTGTTTTCTTTCTATTTCTGCTACTTATTTTTAAATTATTCTCACCATTTATACTTTTGCTCTTTGTTTGTTATAATATATTGTGATGTGCAACCTACTGTGTACAAATAATTTCCCTTGCGGATCAAAACATTTGGTCTAAATTTAAGTGTAAGTCTACGTTTTTTTATAGTTTGAGCATAAAGTTTACCATTTTAACATTCAAAATCCAAAATTTTGTTTCAGTCAATCCTATAATGCACAAAGCAATAGAAAAATGATGCACCATTCATGTCACAGAGTTACAAACTGTTTCCATACGTTGCATTAGTGTTAGACAATGACCAAAACATACATTACCTTATATAAGCTTAAGAACCTGTATCCTCAGCATTAACCTACTGGCCTATTTTATAATGATACTACTAGTCATGATACTAGCCACCTCCAGCAGTGTCTTACCACCTCCAGCAGCCTCTTACCACCTCCAGCAGCCTCTTACCAAGGCCTCCATGCACCATTCAAACTATATACAATTTTACAATGCTTTTTATTGCTGTTTAAGTTATTCTTGATTAATTAACAAGTTAATTCTTTCCCCTTGTACCTTATCTTCACTACTGTTTTTTGCATTTATTTAAAAAAATCTAATCAGACAGAGCAATCAGACCATTGTCCTTTTGATAATTTTACTACAACTATTATTTAAATCAGACATGTTTGGGTAAAAATAATTATTTTAAATTTTTTACATCACGTGTTGCTGTGAAAAAAAAAATTGAAAGTAGAAGTGGGTTCATTGACTTCCTATTTAAAAGTTCAGAACTGATAGTCTAACAGGTACATTTCAAAGTACAGAGAAGTGGGCGGAGATAGGGGTTAGGTGAAAACTGAAATTTTCTGAGCACTAAAAGTGCAGGACAATGCAAGATAACTCAAAGAGGCATAATCAACTTTGAGTAATCTGATAATGAAGGAAAAGTTATTAACAGGAGGAAAACCTATTAAGGAAAACATAATTAAAAGCCCATAAAAGTCCCTTTTCAAGGCAGAAGCTTCATCAGTGTGAATCTATTTCTCATGTGAACCCAGTATTTCTGCATGCATGAGGGCCCAGGCTGACGCGATGTGGTTGTGAAAGCGTTAGATACATCGCCGTAACAACAGTAGCCTGCTCCATGTGCATCTCTCCTCACTCGCCTGCTCTCCCTCTGCTTTTTCTGCCTCACTACCCACTATCATCTCCTTAAGCACTCTGGCCTGGGTTAAATACAACCTTTAACAGTTCAATGTGCAGCCATTAGCATACGGTCTGCTCTCAAGTCAATGGAAAAGCAAACACTGCAAGCCAATGGACGCAGAAGACGGAATAAGGCACATGATGTGTAATATTTATTTAATTTTTTCAATTCGTTTATGTTTATTCAGCCATGTCATTTCTGTAATGTATTTTATTTATTGTATTGTATGTACTTTGTATTGTATGTATTTTCACATGTATAAAAAAGGGGCTATATGAAATTAAAAGAATAAATTGCAAATAACTTGGGCTAAAAATATGAATTCAGAATTTGATGTTTTTGTATGTTTTTTCATATGTAAGTTATTATACTATATTACAACTGAAAACAGTGTTTAGATGACCACAGAAAACTCTTGAGAAACTAAATGACTAAATACAGCTGACCTAATTATAATGTTTATACCAAAATGATATGTAGGTCTGTGCAAACAAATTACAGTATTGTAGTTTTCTAGCTGAGGTTCCTCTCTGACAATATAGTACACAGAAGAGACAGTAGTTTCCAAGCATATAAATGTGTTTAATCAGTCCCAAATCTGTATTAACATAGGGATGCATTTCAACTGGACCCTTCTGATCAAGATAGTATCAACTGTGTACAACTGACCAGGCAGGTAAGGAACCACTGAGGTAAAACTTTTGAAGAACAATATATCCCTAAATAAAATATAGACAATAATGATAACATTGAAACGAAATAATAGAATTATCCCAAAACATATTAAAGTATAATAAAGTTAAAAACCACAAGCTACAATAAATAGCAGAATGAAACACTGTCAGCTTTTGTCACTGAGTCATTACAGTTATTAATTCATCCTTTTACGACTCAAATCTTATTGTACAGTAAAAAAACAAAAAAACAAAACACGATAAACACTGACCCCCAAAAACGTCGTTCCATCTATGATATACTGAACGATAACTCAGTATAGTAGTTATCATGACAGGCCTATATATGCTTGCTTTATATAGTCATATTTTCTGTTAAATCTTCTTGTCCATGGATCAACCCTATCTGCCAGCCACTGTTAAGGCCCATGTAAATACAACTGTCCCACATTGTGCTGACTGGTGCTGATCTTAATGGGCGACTGAAGGGCTGGTTCATCTCTGACTGGTTCATGTGAAGTGACAGATGTAAACCAAAAGACTGCGTTAGAAACAGACCTACTTTATCCCGTGGCCTAGACCTGAACTACTATGAGTTTTGACTGGAGCTAATACGCACCAAAACTAGCACTATAATTTAATGGATGTCTCATAATAAGAAACAGCATGTGTTATACAGCTTGATCCACCAACAGACACATATATTTTACCCAAAACAAAGTGAAATAAAAATAGAAGAAAGCTTATTTGAGTTACCAATTAACTACAATAGCAACTGAGCTTGGGCTGCCAGTGTATTTATATCAGTATATAGTTAGGGACAGGCCATGCTTCATGTGAAAGCTCAGAACCTCCAGAATTCAGTCAATGAGCTGAACTGGCAACCAAAATGAGAGACAACACCAAATGACAATATCAACAGTTTGTATGTAATAAATGTTAATCTAATATGAGCAAAGTTTGACCTGGAGACATGAACAGCTCATGTTACAAACTTTTAAAACAAAAAATCTACATACACTCCCTGTGATGTCTGTGTAATCCCTCAGTCGTCCAGGTAGGATCCTTAGCAAAAGAAAGATTCACTTCCATTTTTTTTTTTTTTTTACTTTTGTCCACTTTACAAAATGTAATCTTTCTTTTGCTAGCTCCCTGTAATAGTTAATACTTATTTTTGCCACAGGTGTAAAGTGGCAGCAAAACCATGTGATATCTGACAAAGTTCATGTTCCCTTTTCTCCAGCAGCTCCTCATCATCCCAAAAGCTAAAAATACACTGGTGCAAAATGATATTAAATGCCAGTTGAGGCGCTCTGGCTGTATATATTTACACAGCTTATTAGTGTCCAATTGAGCGTGTGTCAGATTTACCCTGCTGGCAAAGCTGAGAAACAACATTATGCCATTTCCCCAATTTCCTCTTTTCATAACTAGCTCTATGTTGTCGCTTTTCCATTTAGGTTTTTAATAGACACTTTTGCAAGAGCACTTTAAGGACTCAAGCACCACTGAAGTGAACTCTCCAGCAGATTTCACTGCCGATTGTTTATCTCCACTGCCTCCACAAGCTTGCAAATGTGTGCTCAAATTGGCAATTGAGAACAAAATGGGGTTTGGACTATAGTGCTATTGAAAAATGTCCAGAGTATTACAAGAGCAGGTATGAGGAAACTGTAAAATATATATGGAAGTAGGATGCAAAAAAGGTCTGATAATAATATGCAACATAAAGCAGATTCATTTTTGTAGGTACAGGTGCAGAGATGTATCCATTGTATTTCCAGGGTCACCTGAATGGAGCGCGGAGCTGCTCAGTCCAACACTGCAGTACTCATTACCCATGTCTCCATAGAGACCACCTTAGCAGCCCGCACCGCACCGGACCAGAGCCCTAAAAGCCTTTATTTCAGGAAGCAACACAGTCCACAAGAGGTGCACAATGTTCTATTCTGATGGAAGCCTGTTATTACGGCTAATCTCTCCCATCTCTATTCATTAAAACATAAGTGCACTGCAAAAAATACACTTTGTCTGATCAACAATCAAGGCCTTTTATTCCATGTACCTTTCAGCGACACTCAGCTTCTCTCTGGTCTGTTTACCACACGGAAATTCACCATAAAACAAAAAATGCAAAATTGAAATCTGTCATAATTCTCCCCACAAACCGATACGTGTATGTTTGCAATCAATAAGAAAAGGTCAGAGTGAAATGAACCGATGTGGCCGGCGTTTTTGCATCAGCAGCAGTGAGGAGAAAAGGCTAGCATGGCATTCATCACAATTACAAGTGGCTACGTTCCCCATTCAAAGTTTCCATGTAGGATGTCTGTAGCAGCAAAAGCAGCAGCCATTTTGCACCGCCAAAGAGACTGGAAGAGCGGTGCAGGCTAAAGCAACAAAACAGGCTAACACTAGGATGAGCACCAGGGGGGATTTCAAATGGACATCGGAGTGCCCTAAGGAAATTGTAACGCCTCGAAACAACGGATTCCACTGCTTTTTTTTTTTTTGTGAGCTAGTGCGTCCGCCATATATTCAACAACAGCTTTCATTCAAACACAAAATGGTTTTCCTTTTTGACATGTTTGCTTGCACCCTGCACTTGTCACTAGTCCAGTCTGATCTTTCAAACCCTCATCTCATCGCTATGGCCCATTCGATATCTATAAATGCCCAGTTTTTGCTATCTGCCCTCCCATACGCGCACACACAACCAACCCTCCACCCTATAAACCCCCTGTCCTCCCCACTGCACCCTCCAACACACACCCTAGTTACAATCGCCTAGTAAAAGACAACACAGGAGACATTAGAAAGAAATTTCTCTTTTGTGGAAATGACTTGTGGTGTTTTAAAAGGGTGAGAGCTGGTCTGAAGAGATAAGGATAGGTCTGTTGTTGTTTTTTCCCTCCCCAATCCAAAATGACTCCATGTCTGCGCTTCTAATATGGCGGGTGAAGAGCCATAAAAAGCACAGCCAACCTATTTTGTGTTTTTCTCTGCAAGATACTCGATGAAACTGGTGTGGTTTGTGTTATAATGTTATAGATTTTGCAGTGTATTCTGATTAAAACTAAAATCAATAGCATTTTGCACCTTTAATCTGGTATTCAAGGCTGTAGAACCACATTTTTCTTATCACAAATTTTATCTCAGGGAATGATTTCTGAATTAAAATTTCACTGTAATTTAGTGTCAATAAATTGTTTCAATCGATTTAAGGGTTTTTTCTTACACTAGAATACAGATGGACTGAAAGATTAGAGATTAAGGCTAAGAAATGCAGATTACACCACGTCAACATGCAAATGCGCCAGGACAAAAATCTAAAATAGTCATATTTTTAATCCAAGTAAAATCAAATCAACTGTTTTACTTAAAAAAGGTTAGAATTAACAAATGATCTAAAGAAAATGGAGGAAGGCTGAGGCCCAGTGCAGTGCAGTGAATAAACAAGCCTTAATCACAGCTACTACGAATCAAGCCAAGTGAATGGATGTATTCTGAGGCCTGCAGCGGGCTACCACTAATTGATTAAACTAAAATTAAATACAATATAAAAAATAAATATTTAATTTGAAGTGCATCGTTAGCTGCACATATCAGTCCACAGCACAATCTCTGGATGTCACTCTGCATGTCTCCATTAGGACGGACAAACTAAAATCCAGGTTCTTAATAGCGGTTGTTTAAAAGGCACAGGTGGTCAAAGCTCGCTATTCTCGTGCTATATGAAGGTTAACGCAACTGTTACCCCCCTTTCCCCCTCCCCCTGAAAATCTCTCCAATGCTTCTGTCAGGACATAGCAACAGCCTGCTCCTGCGCGCATCTCCAGCACCAGCAGGACCTGCATCTTCGCCTTTCCAAAACCTACTCCACATCTTTCTCTGTGTGCAGTTTAATAAAAGTTGAAAGTTGCATGAAAAACAAAATCCATAAACCTACCATTCAGGATGCACTGGGAAAAGATAAGAGCCAATATCCACATGCCCCGCTCCGTTCAAAATCCAATGATGGTGCTTTTTCTCTTCTTCCCTCCTGCACTGTCTTGATAAATTCCCTTATTCTTCTCTTATGCGTTTCCTTTCGTTCAAAAATATTTATCAACAAGTCCAAATGAAAGAAAGAAAGATAGAAAGAAAGGGGAGCTTGTGAATTGGCCCCTCTCTCCTTCCCTTCCCTCTCTCTCTCAATCCAAGAAGATGAAGCACAAGAGCACAAGAGGAGGAGGCTCGCACGGGCTTCTCCGACCCTCGCTACTGCCGCTGCGTTGATTGTCTCCCTGTGCAGCGCGCAGTTGAGGAAACATGAGGGAGCGTGGCACGTGTACTCCGGTCCAGGTGAGCCGATTCTTCTGCTGCTGAGTCACAAGCATAGGACAAACCGGCCTATGCACGCAGCCAACTCAATAATCAAACCAAAAAAAGAAGAAGAAACGAAAAAGACGCGCGTAAAAGTGGCATACCAGGTTTGCGTAAAAGACGTAAAAAGTTGGGGTTTTCTTATAGATTTCTCTCTGGAGTTGATTGTTAGCTGCGCTGGGAAGTCATTCTCTCTTCGCCGTCGCCTCTCTCCGTCCGGCGAGCAACAAGCACAAGCATCTTCCCCGCCGACTGCAGCCGAGCGCACACATACATACACCAGACCAGACTGCCTCCCTGCTGCCTGCCTGCGCCCGCGGAACAGAAAAGACCCGCTCTTCGCGCTTCCTCTGCAGCCGTCGCTTCTCTCACCCCCTCCCTCCTCCTCTCTCCATCTCTCTCTCCCTCTCTCTCTCTCTCTCCATCTATCTTCCTCTATCCGCTGCCTTAAAAGGTGCAGCAGGGTGGGGGAGAGAGAGAAACGAGGTCTTTACAGCGGAGATACTTGGATAATCTTTTGTTTTAGTGTCCAGTCAGAATAGTTATTAAAAAGCAGAATGTGATGACGAGGGTTTTGGGTAGGGGACACACCTGACCGGAGACCCAACGCAGGCATGTTGCGAGAGGAGGCGGTGGAAAAGGGGAGGAGAAAAACGCTAAATTGTCTTAATTGGAAGACATCAAATCCAGTCCTCTAGTCCTGGATAATTTATGAGCCCTCAGGGACGGTTTTTGTTTTGGGGCGGGAGCGAGAGAGGGAGGGGGTCCTGGCACGTATTAGCCTCCTATTCATTAATTGACCTTGACAAATATAAGCAGCGACCGAACCCCCTCCAGTGCACCAGGGGGCATCAAACGCCGGCCATGTCAGACTTCAACAAGCTCTCACCCCCTGCATGAGTTCACCTTCATTCTAAATCATAACAGTTAAAGAAGGACCAGTGCAGCCATGTCACCTATAGAAAAATACAAGTGTAACATTAGAAGTAACATTAAGGTTAGTTTCATGACTATATGATTAACTCAGAAAAAACACATAATTAGTTTTAGAAATGTGCCATTACAGTATCCACATGCAACCAACAACACACACATTTTTAAGGTCAAATAATGTCAAATGTCAAAATGTGCTCAAAGCCAAGAACCTTGTCTGACAATTTTATTTTAAAGGTCTTCTGTTGTACAAAAAAATCGACTATTCAGAGCTTTAATCATTTTATAACGGTAAAGAAAAAAACTAAAATGTGGCTGTTTGCTGTAGGTGTCCCAATCAATGAGAGGTAGAGGGTGCTTCATGACTGGTCTTCATCTGGGCTTTAACAGCTCTGATGAAGACCAGTCATGGTCGAAACATGTTGGCATTGGCCATCTGAATAAAGGTCTTTTAACTATACTTTTCCTCGTGTGATTTTTACTTCTTTGGAGTGCGTGGATTTCGTTGTGTCTAATGTTATAATGGTGTTGCATAATCAACAAACATACTGTAAGTGGAGGTGTGTTTTGTTTCATTCACACAGTAATCATTTATTATTAGTTTGTCTTCATCTCCAAAGTTCAAAATGCTCTGTTCCACCTTATAAAGTCATGAAGCAGTAGTTTTCAAGTTAACAGCTACATTTTACCTTTTGTTCAGTAGGGATAGACAATTCCAGGCCTGAAATTTTCCAAATGATTCTAGTGAAGGCGTGTGGAGTTTAAAACACAAGAGTATTACCACATGACATCATAAGGTGGAACAAAGTGTTTTCAATTTAAGAGAAGAAGCCAGCCTAAATATATAAAGGGTTTATGTGTTAAACTTGTCTGAATGGAACAAAACACAACTCTGGGTACGTTTGTGATGAGGAAACAACATTATAGACCAGAAAATACGGTAATGAGCAATAATCTCCACTATTTTGTAAGATTGTTTCAGAGTTTAAGTGTGCACAGATATAAGGTGATTGTACAAGCCCTGACTCACCGGTTAAAATCTCCCAGTCACATTTGCATTTTATCTGTGTGAAGTTGGAGCAGATTCCTGTAAATCCCTGACACCACAGTGTAGTCGTGCTCCGTGGATTGGGAATTGGTCCGCTTATGCCGAGATGGAGCGAGAGGGAGGCTAGATACTGTCTGTCTCATATTCTGCACCACTACAGAACCTGTCAGCACCTGTCTGCACCCTGTCACAGTTACACCACGACAGGTGCCTAAAATAAAACTAATCATTACCTCTGCAGTCACATGCACACAGTAAAATCTCTCTTTCTTCCACATACGCAGTAAACAACTCTGTGTTACCTTCATGCATATTGTAACATATTGGTTGTATTGTATTATTAAAGATCCAATATTACACAAAATTGAGTCTTGTGAGCTTCAAACTATATTAAAATGTTACTATCTTCACAAAAACATACCTGGAGTTGTGTGTCATTTCATTCTCACATGTTTTATTAGTCTGTCTACATTTCCAAAGCTCAAAATGCTCTGTTCCACCTTGTAATGTCATGAAGTGGTACTTTTTAAAGTTAACAGCTCATTTTTACCTTTAGTTCAATGAAGATTGGCCATTCCAGGGCTGAAATGATCCAAATGATTCTAGTGAAGGTGTATGAAGTTTAAAAACACACTGGAGCACTTCCTGTATTATCACATGACATCATTAGGTGGAAAAGGGAGTTTTCTGTTTGAGAGACGAACTCAGCATAAATATGCAGGATTTGTGCATTAAAATGTGTAAATGAAACAAAACACATCTCCAGGTATGTTTGTGATGAGGAAACAACATTATAACATTGATCAGAAAAGATCGTAATACGGGAACTTTAAATGAGACACACTGCTCTTGTTTTTGCCACTGTCTTGTGTCTGTCCCTTTAGATGTTTCCTCCTCTAAATTTATGACAAATGAGTGAATTAAAGACATTATAAATTAAATGTGCGTTCACAGCACATCCACAACAGACTTTGGACTAAACCCAGGACTAAACCTGGACTAGAACAGGACAAAACCAAGTCTACATCAGAATTAAACTGGTCTCAAAGCACAGAGCACTAGAGTGAACATCCCCAGAATAACTGCATTATGTATGTCAAGTAGTATTATGTCTTGGTACATAATCTAAAGATGCAAAGATCTGCAGATACTCGATATCAGCCAACACCAGTGTAATGATGGAGAATGGCACTTCTTTCCTTAAAACACAGTTAACTTCTTACACAAGAGATCCAATTGTGTTTTGTAACTGTTATTTATCCTTTAATAATTACTGAACAGGCTTGTACGAATAAAAGTTCAAACCTTATGAGATGTTCTAGACCCAAATCAGCCTGTAAATAGTCTTATTACATTTAATTAAAGGCCCAACTAGGATATATATGTGAGTTCCTAATAAATCAGCAATTGTTCTGGAGACCTAATACCTCTTTTTATGTTTGAACCCCCCTGTCTAAATGTGTGTTTTATGCTAATATAAGGACATTTAATAATTTAATCATTTTATTTAAATTATATTGTTATGGTTCAAACATAATTGCCCGATAATTGCCCCAACATTGACCCCTTTTTATAAACCCTATTGTTTTGCCCACTCCAGACCATATGTTACATTATTATCCACTGGCTGTTGTGTGAATAACAGACTGGATTAAAACAGGCTGGCCCTAAAGAGCTCAGTCCCTGTGTCTGTAATCCCTGAGGTTCTGAGGTGCCGATACATATGTCATGAGGTTATGATCAAAACAGATGTTATCCACTTAAATCCTCATGTTATTTAATGGTAAACAGCTCAGGACGATTATGGAGCACTTTATGTTTATGTTTCAGGGGTGGAAATAACTCATTAGAGTATTACTTTTTAGTTTCTTTTTTGCGCTCTTTGTAAAGCGTCTTATGATAAATTATTACTGTAATTTAATACTTTTTTATTGTATTGCAAGTAATTGTACTTCATTAGACATAGAAATAATAGAAGTTCAAATGCCAGTTGTCCCAATGCACAGCTGTGTCACCTGCAGACTGTATATACTAGTATAAATGTACATACTAACACGCTAGCTGCCATGTTTCAGTGACTCAGTTTCCATTATTTATCTATTATATTATCTATTATATATATATCTATTATTATCTATTATAGCTATTTGTATATCTCCTTTAGTCTACTTCTGTATACAGTCTATGGTCACCAGTGTCTCTGCTCCTTTCTGCACCCACAAACACAACAGCCCTGCATTACCTGCTCTGATTGGTCAGAGAACTGAGAATATGCATTGTGATTTTATTTATTTAACCTTTATTTAACCAGGAAGTCCCATTGAGATTCAGAATCTCCTTTTCAAGAGAGACCTGGCCAAGGTAGCAGCCAATCCACAAAAACAGTTACATACATATTAACAGCACTTTACATTTTCATAATAAATAAGTACAGTATGTTAAAACATCTCAAGAAAAACAAGCACACGTGTTTATTAACAATTTTTTATGGAAGTTTTAAATTAATTTATGATTTAAAACTACTAACTGTTTAACTGATAAAGTTTGTATAAGAGTGAGCTAAAATACTTCTAAAACTATTTAAAAATAACTGGCAATGAGTAGTTTTAGTAGTTTTTTTCCTTGTGTACTTTATACTTACTTTGGCAGCACTACCTAAGTACAATATTAGCCATCGACCTACTTTAACCATGTACTATGTAACTTTTCTAGAATAGGGTCCATCCCCTGCTCGTCTCCATGGAGAAGCTATTACTTTGCCTGGAATGTTCCACAGTATGACATCAAATATATCTTACATTTATGTGGTTTTATCGCTCAAAATCACCTTGAAAAACATACATTCCTCAGTGAGATGAGCTGCCTCTCCACAGATCTGACCTGTAACTTGGCCTGATGCTGTCACCCGCTTGTCTCCATAGGGATAGTTGAGTTTAATGTGGAATAATGTAAGCAAAGCAATAACATCGCCAAGGAGGCAAGCAGGTGACAGACCCTCTACCAGGAAAAGTTAGTGCACCTTGAAATAAATAAAATACAAGCCTAAATGTTTCTAACTTATGAAAACTCTATTGAGACATTACCGGTTAGGTTTTATTGTATTGCTGCATAAGGGTTTTGTAACATCTTCAGAATCCCCTTTACGGTTCACTGTATAATAGATGAGCACTTTGAGAGCAAGTCTTTTCATTGACTTGTGTTGGACTATATATTTACAGAGACACTTTATGGAGTCCGTTTAAAAGCCTCTTAACTTCACAAAACAATAGAAGAGCTGATATTCAGTTGAAAATTATGTCACGGTTTCCAGAGGCGGAAAGATTTCAATACACATAAAGATACTGTTGCATGGCTAAAAATGAACTCAATTACAAGTCCAAGTACTGCTGTGAAATTTGTATACATGGAAAAATACTACATCTACAACCCCTACGTAATATAGAGAGAGGCGACAATTTTTCAATGTAAATTCAACTGGAGCCAAAGTTGATGGAGCCGGAAGCACCCTCATGTTCACTTCCTATTCGGAATGCAGCAGCTAGCAGGTTAGCTCTGTGCATTTATATATACAGTCTATGTTTTGGTCCTGTTCTAGTCTTGGTTTAGTCCTGGTCTAGTCTGTATTTAGTCCCAGTCAAGTGTGAATTCACTCTAAATCAATATAGTAACAGACTAAGTAAGTAAGTTTTTATTTATTTAGCACTTTTCACAGACATATGTCACAACGACACTTTACAGTTCATTATTCATTCACTCCATACGCAGAGGTGGTGCCACTATTGTAGCTACAGCTGCCCTGGGACAGACTGATGGAAGCGAGGCTGCCAATCTGCACCATCGGCCCCTCTGACCACCACCATCACACACACACCACTTTCATACTAGGCAGTGTGGGTGAAGTGTCTTGCCTAAGGACACAACAACCTGTGGCACCTGATTTCCCAGTGGTCTCACATCCAAGTGCAAACTAGGCCCAATCTGGGATCTGACGGGATCAGGCTTTGACAAGCCGGTATGACTACAACTATTAACTATTATCCAGGGAAAAGGTTGATTTTTATGAAGTGCTTTGGCAAAGATTAGCTTTGTGCAAGTGCTAATATGAATTTATGTTTTCAGCTTGAAGTGATTATGAACCTGTTGAACTGTTTACGACGCCATAGTAAATTTAGATCTCTGAGCACCTCATTTAAATGTTATGTAGTGTTTGCATACTGAGCAAGGCGCCACTGCATTACTGAGGAGAACTGTCTATTAATCTTAATAAGAGAGCCTCGTATCCCCCGGGCTTACTTTTATAGCACTTATTAACACAGTACTTTGATTATATTGTATACGCAGCATAAATATATATTTGATAACGCCTCTAAGAACTTCATCTCCATCAGTGGGCCATGAGAATACATGGAGCAGTCAAATGAATAATTAAAATAACACAGAATGTATATTTCTATATAGCACCATTTTATTAGCGCAGCTGTGAATCCTTCTCTGCGCTCATAAATTGCACACAGATCTTGAGACACAATTCAAGTTTAATGAGTGGACATGTCTGCCGAATAAAGCAGAGAGAAAGCATGTTCCCATTGGAGTCATTCACTGCCATTACAGGGACAGAAAGTGCTGTGTGTGCAAATATAAAGCAATGCAATAGCTTTAGATCTAAAGAGCCTATAGCTCGGGTCTCCATTGTGGCATTAACTGGAGATGTACAAAGTGTACAAGTGTACATTGAAATTCAGCTTAAAAATTCAGCCCACCACAGTTCATAGACCCAGACCTTCAGTTGAATTTTGAAAATTAGGCTTGAAAATACTTATTTGGATTGGACTGAACACTGCTGTAAAAGCATCACTTTGTACTGCGTCTTCTAATTATGAAGCATTTTACTGAATGAAAGAGCCACATGCATCCACATAAGGGACGACAAAGGATTGGCCTTATTTCACTTTCCCGTTAAAAAAATCTGTACTAAAACTGTGCATGGTACTTTTCCTGTGCATATGTGAGAGTCCAGAACAGGTTCAGGTTACAATTACATTTATATTTATTATTTATTTATTTAAGGGATAGTGCATATTAATCAACATATTAATATGCACATATTAATATATTAATAGTAACTTCGTCTTGCACTGCAGTGTGCTCAGTTTGGTGCCTCATTTGAGAGTCATTCTCAGCCAAGCCCCTCTAAGCGTCCTGCACAGAGTCTCATAGTGACCATCTGAGTGGACAGAGCAAGGCCCCTTATCCACCACCTCTAGATCCATACATTGATCCCTGTCATTGACTACAGCTTCCCAGGGTCTCCCTGAACTGACTGAGTGGACAGCAGGGTCATCCAGAGGTAAATCCACCAATTTAACAGCATTTAGACTTGTGGACATTTAAAATACTATTAAAAGTAAATGTGAGTTTTTGTTTAGACACAGAGGCCAATCAAAAATGATTGAACATCAATAATTTCCACATAAACCTGCAAGTCACTGGTTTAGTTTGTACTGAATTTAAACCTAGAGACAACGACAACTGTGAATGAACTACTAGACTCAAGTAGCCTTTAACAAACATTAATTTCTTATATGTAATAGTATTTTTGAAAATAAAAAAAAAAATATTTTTTGCAATTTGGTGCATCTTTAGTATGATACTGCTGTCTGTCTGTTGCTATAGGGATGCAGTTTTCCAATACTTGTATGTGAAATCGGCACTGATACTGAAAAATTTGCTGTTTCCAAATATTGGATCAGTCGATATCCTGGCTAGAATACATAAAATTATGTAATAAAACAATTTTTCACAAATTGGCATTTGTGAAGCAAATATAACAAAAATGTGTTGTTACTATGTTTTCATCAGTCAGCACTCAGCAGCTAAATATCCCGACTTTGACTCCTCAGGTCTGCAACAGTCCAACACGGGCACCGTTGCTTAGTAACCACAGCACATGGCTGACATTATCGCAGCGGTCATAAAAATGTATGAAGTCCTTTTATTCATTTTCCTGCTCTGTTGTGCTCCCTCTGTCACCCATCTCTCTCCCACTTGTACACACACTACAATGAAAGGCTATACCTGCCTGGGGACAGTGAAATATAAATAAAGAAATAAACAAACCCGCTAATAATACTGCAACAGAGATTAGAAAAACAGTGAGATTAATGTTTGACCTATAATCTGCTATCAGCATCACAACACAGTGGTTTGTAAACCTATTTAGTGTACTCTGTCATAATCTGTAGTAATCCTTAAAACATATTTTTTGGGATTGTAAACAGCAGCAATGGATGAGTGATGGGTCTGCTAACTGTTCATCTCCATGGAGACAATGGCACAAAAAATTAAATAAAAAAGTTCAAAAAAGCACAACTATCATCAGTCACAAGTTTGAGAGAGAACTGACAAACTAATATTGCATAATACCTCTTTTGTACCTAGGCCTGTCATTCAATAAATTATGGATTTTGGAGGATTTATTGTGGACACTATTTCTTTGTACAAGAGAGGAACATTTTTACTTATCTGTAAAACAAAAAAGATTTGAGCTGTGGGGAGTTGAATACATAATTTATATGACTCATTATAGACACAAACCAACTACTTAAGTGTTTCATTTTGCTATTTATTTATTGCATTTCATGTTTTTTAACCATATGATATGACTGGTTAACATTTACAATAATTCTACAATAATACTACTTTAGGGTTATTGTGGCAGTGGTATAAATTTGTTAACTTTCGATTTTTTCTCTAGAAATATTTCATATTTCAAAATTTGTTATTGTGATAGGTCTATTTCTAGCTGTTAAATACAAATACTACCACATAAAAAGTTGCCTCACCTAATTTAAAGTGTATACCATTTGTGCAACTACATCAGAGCACATGCATAATATCATAGTGACTGTCTAAGTGTCCACAGGGGGCACATATGAACCTTACCCGTATTCAGGACAACATCTGCACAGCTGTGTCCATGGCGATACAAGCAGCCCGTCACCAAAGCGCTCTTGAACTGTTGACAGCTCAGGGCAGGTCACCACAGATGGGACGGGGGCAGGGGGTGGGGGGGCTCCCATATGGCCTCAGTGTTGGCACGGTGCCCCGGGACATTCTCCTGCCTCATACCAGACACACCGCCTGACAGGAGCTGGAGTCACCTTCTGCACGCGCTTGTACTCTCCAGGCACTTTGGGCTGAGTTGTGAAGGGTGGGAACTGAAAGACCACAAAGGTGATTTCAGGAGACACTGGGGAGAGCGTAAAAGGAAGAACTAATCGATCTCTGATGCATAAGCACAATTGTAAAGGTTGTCCTACCAAGCCTAGCTCAAGATCTAGAGATTGTATTGCAAGTTGTCCCCGCAGCACTGAAGGATGGGTCAAATGCAGAGGTCACATTTCCAGTAAAGGGACAATAGACTCCACAACTTTTCTGGTAGAGGGTGTCTGCCATCTGCTTGTCTCCAAGAAGATGTTATTGTTTAGCCTAGAATGTTCTGTATGACATTAAACATATCCATCTAGCATTTAGTCATTATGAGTGTTTTTATTGCTCAAAACTGCAATCCTTCTGCGAATAGGGGCGCCTCTCCACAGATCTGAATTGTAATGCAGTCCTTTGTGATAGACAGGTTTGATCTATGGCATGAAACATTCTAGACAAAGCAATAACATTTCCATGGAAACATCAGGTGGCAGACCCTCCACCAGAAATGTCACGCAGTGCATCTTTAACTGAATTAGACAATGGAAAATATCATCAGTATTACTCTGCCGGAATTAAACGAGATTATGTTCGGGGTTGCTTTGTTTTTGATAACGTATTACTCATCAAGAATTCACCACAGGAGGAGCAGGACTTCGCTCGCGATGAAGCAAAGCGTCAATCACGGGGACTCATGGAGAGAGTTGGTTGGTCACACCCGGAGGGGCCCAAACTGACCTAAATACAAAACAGCAACACAAGGAGAGGGAGCTAACGTCTGACACTGCTTCACCTTAAAAAACAATGTAATATTATGATGTGATACTGAAAATAAATCACGTTTTTATTAAAAAATATCTAAACATAACGAAATCTGTTCAGTTTTCTTACCTGGGCCACATACCATAGTTGTGGAGTTATCGATTTAAGCAAATGCTGTGAGCTGATTGTTACTGGCGTGTGATTTGTTGTTGTTTTTCATAGTGACATGGATAGAGATTGTCCTGATTAAAATTAGATTGTTGCTGGTAAAGAGGATTTCCTGTGCGTTGAGCTCGTCAATGGCGCAATGACAGGTTTAGTCAGAAGGAAAGCGAGGCTGACACTGTGTGGACAGAGCACGTATTGCATCTTAAATAATAGGTATGGATTCATCCTTTTCCCCTCTTATTAGAGGGTTTTATTACATTGCACAAGAATAGTCTGCTAATTTTAGGCTACAAAAAATAGACATGCAGAAGACATTTTCCAACTGCAGCCACTACAAATCCATGATATTATTCTGAGTAGGTTACACATAGATTTAAGATTATGGTTTGTTCTGTAAATTTTCTGTTTTTTTGTCTTTTGTATTGTATGTATGTCTCACTTATCTGTGTTAACTCACTCGTAAATGAGAATTTCAAGGGGATTCTAATATTACATTTTAAGTCTGTGCAGTATATTGCTTCATTTTAATAATAAACACATGCACACAAACACACACAACCACACACAAACTTAGAGGTGTATCTGTATGTATCTGTATGTATCTGTATGTATCTGTATACCCGCTCACTTTATGGGGACCTGCTTTCCTTATGGGCCTAAAAATGACTGGGTTTCAGGTTAACTGGAGGTGACTATGGTTAAAGTTGGGATTAGTCTATAAATGAACGCAAGTCAATGTAATGTAAGAAGCATGGAAACCCAACATGTAGAGGTGTCGCATAGTTGTGTGTTGGTGCGCACATTTTACCCTGTGCACGGACAATCCTGCTGACCTAAAAGAGCCAGCGCGCGCAGCTCCGGAGTGTCGTAAAGACTCACGCTCATCGGATAGTCTATGAGGCCTGACGCGTGACATGGACCTCACACAAGAAAAGGGAAAAAATAAACACATAACTGCCCGGTAACAAGGCCTCCCTTCCCATTGGCTGATGCTCAACATGTTGCATTGATCTGACTCTTTGTGCTGAAATGACACGCGCTTGTGATGTACAGGCTCACGTGCACAACTACAGACATGCAGCTGCAGCTCGTGTGCACGCTCCCCTGCACCCATGTTGGGCTTCCATGCTTGGAACATTCATTTTCATTTTCATTTTCTGGAGACTGATCCTTAACCTGAACCCTAACCTTAAAGAGCTCATATTATGCTAATTTATGATCTGTTATAATGCTGTTTCCTCATCAAAAACATCCCTGGAGTTGGGTTTTGTTTCATTTGCTCATGTTTAACACACAAACCCTGCGTATTAAGGGTGAATTCTTATCTTATATAGAATGGCAAATGGTCACGTTATGTGCTTTTCCACATTCAAGGCACTTAAAGCACTTCACATCGAGGAACCACTCACCCATTCACACACACATTCATACATCTTTGTGAGCAAACAGTGGGGGCGCGGGTGGGTGTCTTGCCCAAGGGTATAACAGCAGCATTCATCTGTGCGAGCTGGACAGTCAGTGGATCTGACGACTCTACTTATGATGTTTAATGCAGAGAGCAGGATTAGAGCCGCCAACCTTCAGATGAGTGGACAAACCCTTAACATGTGAGCTACTGACAGAAGACACCTTGTGATATCAGGTGGTAATACAGGAAGTGCTCCAAGAGTTTTGAAACACCATCCCTTCACTAGAATCATTTAATTTCAGCACAGAATTGCATATTTCTACTGAATATAAGATAAAAGGTAATTGAAAACTGCTGCTTTATGACGTCGCAAGGTGGAACAGAGCATTTTGAGCTGTGGGCTTGAGATGTAGTCAGACTAATAATAAAGGGTTACTCAAACAGGTGTAAATCCAACAAAACACAACTCCAGGTATGTTTTGGATGAGGTAACAGCATTATAACATTTTTCCCACTGATGCCCTGCACATGTATACTGAGAGGTGGACCACAATCAAACCAGCGTGGCTATTTTTACTTCCCTTTACCCCCCAGCCATGATTAGCACAGGCCCGGCATCATCAGTGCTGTCATGTTGTTGTTACACATTAAACACAGGCTTCCTTATAAGATCTTCACTCCCTCTGTGTGGAATCATGTTAAGGAGCCTATTTAAACATATATAACTGCTACTTACAAAATGATTCTGTTGTCATATCCACTGTGTACATTATTATAACCAAGGATTTTCAAAGGAGATTGGAAAATTAAAGATGTATTATGTAACTTTTCTGGTGGGGGTCTGTATTCAATTGGATGTTTTTAATGCTTAAAAATGCTACTAAAATACCTTGAAAAATGCATTCTTACTGTGAGTTGATTCATCTTTCTACAGATCTGACCTGTAACTTGACCTGGGGTGTCAGCTGCTTGTCTCCATGGACACATGAAGGTAGTAGATCCTTCATCAGAAAAGTGACATCGTGCACCTTTAAGTTTTAGGCACAGTTATACTAGAGTAGTATGTTGCTATAGTGGAGCACAATGTTCAGGCACTGCTCTGGCCTGAGGTGGTTCTGGAGAGATAAGAGGATCTTGAAAAGTGAAAGTACACCACACACCAGGGCCCCGATTGCCCACACCTCATTTGAGAGGCCACAAGAAACAGTCCAGAGATGAAAGCCTCAGCCCCACAGTTGGAGATGAGGAAACAAGGGCCCTCTCAGTAAAAGGCAACCATTCAAATACGGGCTTAATTGTGTGATCTGTTACCCCAGTGAAGAGGCGTTGGGGCCATATCACAGCTCTGTTCATTGGTACAAACGGAGCAGATGCAGCTGAGGCTGAGCATCTGCCACTTAGTGCTTAGTGATTGGAAAGACAGAGAGGCAAAGAGGTTTGTGACTGCGATGCTACCAGACTAGTAACTGATGAACTAGGTAGAATCAATTATGTTTTTTGTTTTCTCATTAGTGTTAGTGTTATAAAACAGTTTTTCCAGATCAAAATTCCAGACGCTCAAAGTCACTGCACGATTTAGTGCAGCGATGTCCAAACTTTTTTCATCAAGGGCCACATATTAAGACAGAGAGCAGCATGAGGGCCGATCGAGGGCCATAGACTGGTGGTCAAGACAGTGAGTAATTCAAATCTGTGCATTTATAACAGGTTTAAATGACCCTCCAGATCTTGGTTCATGCTTAGACCCTCAAAAGGACACACTAAATTTGCTTGATCAAGGTAGATTTCAAAAACATGCAGTAAAAAGTACTACTTGCGGTAGTATGGGCTAATTCACCTGGAAGCCTGAGGGCCAAGACAATTGGTCTGAGGGCCACATTTGGCCCCCGGGCCATAGTTTGGACATGCCTGATTTAATGCATTATTCAGCCACTCCACACTAAGGTGGTAAGCTACTATTGTGGTCACAGCTGCCCTGGGAAGACTGACAGAAACGACCAGCACCTCGTGACTGTGGTGTGACTGTGTAAGAGCATTTTAAAATACACCAGTTTAAAATACAGAGGAAAGCATTTAAAACTTGTTCTTAAAGAAAATTAAATTATTCAATTACTTGTTTTTTCTTTGTGATTTCTGTTTATTGTTAAAAAATAATACATAATCTGTGTAAAAAGAAAAGGCTTACAGAATACATTTAATGTGTTTTCATTCGATTGATGAGACAAAGATAATCTTCAAGACATTTATTTCAAAGTGCAGGTGTGAGGCTGATTTGTGAGAGCCATTACTCATTCTGTGGAAAAATCAAAGTGAAATGATATTTACAAAACTCTATATAGATGTAATAGTCAAAATAATAGAGACAGTTACCTGCATTTGTTCATAAACCCAGTTAATAAAATAGGAGACATTGCCATAGACTCCCGGTCTGTTTCTCCAAGCACATCCAATGCCCCAGCTTGTGTCCCCAGCGAGCCACCATACACCATTCTGCTTGACCACCAGAGGGCCCCCACTGTCTCCCTGCCATTGCATTTGAAGACAATGTTCATTGAGATTATGTATTAAAAGGTCTGCACCCGATAAGTTTTCCATGTGTTTGAGCACAATTTGTGTTGCCCCCGTACAGATATATTATATAAGCAGCTCTTGAGGTCATAATAAGTCTGCGTCTAATTATGATGCATTTTATCATCCAAGAATCAGGAAGTGTGCGGTTAGCATGCTAGTAGTTTTATGGTGTTATTGTGACGACAAACTCCGGGTGTCTTAAAGTTGCGAAAAGTGTTTATAAACTCATCCTCATTGTGCTGAATAATTAGGCTGCTTGGAGAAGTGAGGAATAACTTTGCAATAACTCGCTGCAAACCTTTGTGAAAATGAACAAGTTTTTTAAATGTTTTTTGTCAGTAAAAATCAGGTACAGGGCCTTTAAGCAGAATTCAAATAATACTTTAATGATATGGTAGCCTACCTGGCACGAATCCACTCCTCCCGACAGTTTTCCAGCACAGATCATTGTTTTTGTAACATGCCCATCCAACACAGTGTGGCTGTTACAAGTCTCTCTGTGGTAAATAGTCACCTCAGCCTGGTTCATTATGTCAGGAGATGACCCTAGGCAATATTAATGATTCATACACAGCTCTGTTAGGCATTAAAACATTTTACACACTTCAAGGTACACTATGGACCCTTTCTAGTGGAGGATCTCAGGCGTCTGTGTGTCTCCATGGAGATAGTTATTCCTTTGTCTGGACTGTTCCTCAGTATGGTCCTCAGTAATACAGGCTGCCTTTCAGGGTATTTTCAAGCAATAAAAACCCATGTAATTTAATACAAGTGAGATAGATACCTACATGTAACATACTAAGCATCATATAAACTCCACGGAGACAAGCAGGTGCTGTATGCTGCTTGAGAAAACTAACATAGAGCAACTTTAAAGCACAAAAGTGACTATGAAGCAACGTTTTATCGCATCAATCTTATCCTAATCCTTTATATATTTTACATTTTTGTCAACTAAACCCCAAAAATGTACTTAACGTGCCCACTTTTCTACACTAAGTACATTAAAGGTACATTGTGTAACTTTTTGGTTGGGGTACATCATCTGCAGGCATTCTGACTGTGAGCGGGGCCCCTCTCCACACATCTGACCTGTAACTAGATCTGGTTTGGTCTCCATAAAGGTAGAAAGGTTTAATACAGTGAAACATTCCCGACAAAGCAAAGCACACCCTCCATCAGACACCCAGCACATGCACCTTTAAGAAATTGAATGAAAATAAATCAATAAAAATACAAACAAATTATATCTTGTCAAAATTAAAACTCTTACCCGATGCCCGCAATGCTCCCCATCCTGTGATCCAGGCTTGTCGCTCCGGTGACAGATTCACCCCAACATTGGGCAGACAAACTGGTTTAACTCTGGCTGTGAATGTAGCACAATCATAAGAAACTGGGACATACGTTAAAGACCAGCACTGGCTATAGTATGGTAGGTTATGGCTCACATGAAAATTGAAAAGGTAAACTCAGCTTCAGAAGAGCAATGTCGTTGTCATTGGTATCCGGGTTATATTTTTCATGGATGACAATTTTTTCCACAGACTTGGGGTACTGATTTCTCCTCATTTGGTATAAGCTGATGTCACCATATTGTACCTGCCATATGGATACTCGATTATATCTGATATTGAAAAGAGAAGAGGAAGGAATGAAGTCAGAACCTCTGGTCTTCTAAATCTTATGATGATAATGCACATAATTGCTGCTATAGTATATATAGCAAACTTATATACCTGTTATAACACATTGATTTTGTAGTTTAAAAGATTATCTGCAACAGTTGAGCTGATTTTAATATTTATCAGTATTCAAGGCCCTGTTCAACGTTTGTCCATGTATTTAAGCAGTTTTCTTGTATTGTATAAGCAGCTCTTGAGGTCAAAATAAGTCTACTGTGCAATGCTAGTTGTTGTGAACATTACTGTACTGACAAAAGTCCACTCTGGTGCTTAAAAATGCTTATAAACTCATCGCCGTGAATAATTAGGATGCCCAGAATGAATAAATAATCAAATAAAATATTAAAATAATCCTTGGTGGTGTTAAACAGTGAAGCCTTACGTTTGAAAGCAGTGCGCCGCTGACAGTATCCACCTGGAGCTGATGATGGAGCCTCCACACACATGCTGCCCTCTGATCTGCAGACTGACCTGCCATGGCCACGCCCCGTTCACCGCCTCAGTGCCACCCACAATACGGGAACTGGGTGCTGCCGAGCTCACCCCACAGCCTGAACAAATGCAAAATATGGTCAGAAACACTGCTAAAGGCCAACCTCTCCTATTATTCTGAAATAGGAAAGAACAATAGAAGTGTAATTGTGATATTTCTGCCAAGTATGTATGACGCAATGATTAGATTTAGAATGTTATGATATTTTAAACAGATGAGCATTACAAGAATCACATATTTCAGAACATCTTTCGATTCATGTTTCCATTCATGAAGATATATTTTGTTTTAAATGGTTAATTGCTATGGGAACAGTAACTTTTAATTATTCTGAAACCATGGATAAACTACAGACTTAGCCATTTTTATGCAGAATAAGACCAGATTTTTTTTGTTTTGATTATTGAGGAAATGATGGTACTTAAAAAACAGCCTTTATAATTTACCAAATGCACCCATTCAAATTGGGATTTTGTTTCAATTTCAACTAATGTCACGGTTCTACTCTGAGAAGTATGTTTGAAAATAGGCTGATTTTGTGGTCTGGCTCATTAAAAATGATCCCGATGGAGGAACAATGGAACAGTAACAGAGTCATGGTGCAATAGCAAAGATGCAAATAAGGAGTTTTTAAGTTGAAAATGGAGATTCCTTTTTAGAACTCTGTTCTATCTATTAAATCAGTAAACAAAATTCAGGGACAAATTTTGTACTAACAATATCATTATTTCTCCTCCTCAAACCACCACATTAACGTGATGGAGGGGTTTGAGTGCCCAAATGATCCCAGGAGCTATATTGTCAGGGGATCAGACTAAGAGCAGTTCAGAAGCTCTTTATGATGAGAAAAAGAACAAGGCCAGTGACATCACCCAGAATGGTGATACCAAGGCCCCACGCTGGAGCCAGGCCTGGAGTCAGGCCTGGAAGGGTGCACGCCAGTGAGCGCCTGGGGGCCAGGCACAGCCCGAAGAAGCAATGTGGGGCTGTCCTCTCGTGGACCCACCACCAGAGGAGCCATAGGGGGCTGGTGCACAGGGATCTGGACAGTGGCCAAAGGCGGGGGCCCTGACGACCAGATCTCCGGACATGGAGACTAGCTCTGGGGCCATGAAATGTCACCTCGCTGGGGAAGAAGGAGCTTGAGCTTGTGCGGGAGGGCGAGTGTTACTGACTAGATATAGTCAACCTCACCTCCACGTACAGCTTGGGCACTACAACCAAACTCCTTGAGAGGGGCTGGACTCTCCATTTCTCTGGCTTTGGCCGCGTCACTGAGGTGGTTGACAAGCTCCTTGGTGGCAAGGCTCTGGGGGTGGATGAGATCTGTCCTGAGTACCATATGTTTCTGGATGTTGTCGGGCTGTTTTGGCTGACACATCTCTGCAACATTGAATGGCGGTAAGGGACAGTACCTCTGGACTGGCAGACTGGGGTGGTGGTCCCTCTGTTTAAGAAGGGGAACCGGAGGGTGTGTTCCAACTACAGGGGAATCCCACTCCTCAGCCTTCCCGGTAAAGTCTATGCCAGGGGACTATAACTGATAACAATGACATCCACATTCAAATAATTTTGAATCTTGAAATGTCGGATCCTTACTGGGGGGTGCACTGTCTTGACTGTGACGATATGATACATATCATGATATGCATGTCACAATTCAATATATCACGATATATCCCAATACTAAAACAATGGCATAATGGAAATTATATTATCTATATCTATCTATCTATCTGTCTGTCTGTCTGTCTGTCTGTCTATCTATATATGTGTGTGTGTATATATATATATATACAATTTATCAATAATTACTTCTAATAATATTATCAACTACACCTTCACGAGAACCAAAGTGAATGAAATACAATTTACCTTTTTTAAATCATGAGAACAGTGAATGCAACAAATTAATTTTAGTGAAAATTATTTTAAAAATCAATTCAGATGCATTTTGAATCAATTCGAGAATTGTGCAATGAAGTATCACGATATATCACTGAATCGATTTTTCCTTACACTCCTAATCCTTACCAATACAGTGGAGTGCAACAGCGCTGGATAAACAGGTATAGCTGGAACATACATAAAATATTTGATCAGTGTCACATCATAATAAAGAGTTTAAATGTGCACAAGAGCAGACCTATGACTGAGCTGTGCTTGCATTCGTGCACCGTTTTCACTGGTCTGGTTCAGCCTCAGGTATCCCGAAGCAGAGGAGTCTACACTGGTTTGGGTGAAACTCCCATAATCCGCCCTGTTGGGTGACACAAAGAGAAATATGAGACAAATTTATTTGTCTAGGATTTACATGAGAGTAAATATTTAATAGTTACACAGTGAAACAATTAGCTGCCATGACACTCGAAAGCCACACATATTAGTGTCACCACAAATTCTTTGGGCTTCTGTGATGCTTTCAAACGAAAATTATATCATTTAAGTTCAATTACATGTCAAATTTATTTTTTAAGGCGATATAAATTAATGTAAATTATAAAAATTAGGGAGGGAGTATCTGGTGTTATGATTACCTTTTACTTAGCTTGACTCTGAACAGTTTTTTGTATTGATTAGAAATGGGGCATGACCTCTCAGAATAAAAAATTGCACACATGAGGACAATTGTCACATGTTTACATCTGGATTGGCCAAACGTTATGGTTAGTTTTGTTTAATTTCACCTCTTGGGAAGGTGTAGTTCCAAAAAGCTCCAAAAAGCTATAGCAAAAAATATAAAATAAAATGAATTCAGAATTGTAAGACCAAAACTGTGAATTGAAAGTCCTAATGTATTGATTATAAATTTTCTAAATCTTATTTCTCATCTTGTTTTGTGGAAATTTTGTCTTGTCCCACCTCTAGTATTGATTCCTTTACAAACACTGTAGTCATAGAGCTTATTATATTTCCTTGACTATAGTAGATTAAAGGTCCTATATTACACACAATAGACTCTTGTGATATTTCAGCCATGTTATGATGTTGTTACCTCCTCAAAAAACATACCTGGAGCTCCTTGTTTCATTTCATTGTTTCAATTGCCAAAGCTCAAAATGCTCTTTTCCACCTTGTGATGTCATGAAGTGGTAGTTCAGTGGTAGTTTCAAGTTAACACCTACCTTTAACTTTTTGTTCAGTATTGATTGGCATTTTTAGGACTGAAATTATCCAAATGATTCAGTAGAATCATTTGGATAATTTCAGTGCCCTCCTGTGGGCTCACCACCTGCAGAGGGGTTCATAGGGGGGTCAGGTGCTATGAGTATTGGGCAGCATGCTGCCCCGCGACCCAGCCGGATTAAGCGGGAGAAGATGGATGGATGGATGGATGGATTCTACTGAAGGTATATGGAGTTTAAAAGCACATTGGAGCACTTCCTGTATTACCACATGACATCACAAGGTTGAACAGAGTGTTTTCTGTTTGAGAGAAGAACTCAGCCTAAATATGCAGGTTTTGTGTCTTAAACATGTGAATGAAACAAAACACAACTCCAGGTATGTTTGTGATGAGGAAATAACATTATAACATTATAGCGTAACATGGGCCCTTTAATTCGCCTCACCTCTCATAGCCCATCTGTTGGCACACTGTCCTCCCATGACTGTCGTCCCAGTTATCAGCACAAACTGGGAGCCATGACCTACTGTCCGATGAGTAACTTTCAAGCAAGAAGCCTCGAAATCGGACTGCAACACAGGTAGGGTAAAACAATATCTAATAAACATGAGGGTGGAGACTATGTGTTGAAACTGAGCACACTTACAACACTGGCTCTCATCCTCTTCGTCAGGGCAGTCCTTTACGCCATCACACCACTGTGAGAGGCTTAGGCACTTCCCGCCACAAGACCTCCCTGTGATACATTGGTAATACACTGCAACAGGTAAAGGTAAATTAGGACAGGATAATACAGCATCAAATGAAATGTACAAAATGAATTGAACAAGCAAGGCAGTGTTTTGTTATTCTATACCCCCCCCTGTATTACGGGGTAGAATACTATAGAATACTATAGCTACTTCCCTCTGGTCAGAGGTTTTCAGTTCCAAGATCAAGAACAAATCGCTTTAAAATGAGTTTCGTTCCAGCTGCTATTGTATTTATGAATAAATTGTCATTTATTTATCATGTTTTTGATATAGTCCATATGTACTGCAATTTTTAGCTCAGTCAGATGAATTCTTTTATTTATGGAACAACCACTCTGCACTGGAGAACTGCAACACTTTATTTATATATATATTTGTATTTTTATTGGTGTTTATTGTGCAGAATGTGGATGAATGAAATGTGGGACCAGCCTCTCAAATCTGCAAAGCAAATTTACCTACGGGTACAAATAAAGCAACCTAACCTAACCTAAGTATTACCCCTTGGGTAAACCAGTGGATTATTATAACTATTAGAAAGAACAATGAAAGTATTTAATGTATATTTAAGTATAGGCGTTATAACTTTGCCAAGAATGTATCACCATATGGCATTAAACCTATCCATATCCATAAAGACAAGCAGATGTGGCATGCAAATCATACTCAACTTTGGTCATTTAATGTATACGTAAGTATTCAGGTGGGACCAAGTCATGTGGAATAATGGTTTGCCATTCATAGAGAAGCCAAGAGCAAAAAAGTATAGTCAAAAATATACATATACCAAAGCAATACTCACAGTCCTCATCGGCTGTACATATATGATAATAATAAACAAAGGTAATATTATGAAAATGAACTTACAAAAGTACCAAAGCAATAGGGACACAACTGCTACGACTAGAAGAACACACATTGATGTACATAAGATGTACTTCCAATGGCATCTTATACCTGCAAATGTAAAATGAGAACAGTCAAAGTACAGCCATGATGCACTTTTAGCGTTTTGATATTTGAATAGGGTGCGGCAGTTAAGCAAATTGTTAAACCACAAAATACATACATTAAATCAGCAAACACCAACATAACATCCAGCACTAATGAATCAACTAGCAATGTGGAAGCTTTAACTTTTAGACCAAAACCAAAAGGTTAATGATTCAGGGAAAGCACACATCATAGTTCACATTCATAATGTTTGACTGTCTGTGGGTAAAGGTTTACTCTTCTATTCAGCACTGTTAGTATCATAAGTCTAAAATATGTGATAAAACCTGTGTTTGTACCTTTCCTTTGTGTCTGGAGTACTTCTGGTGTAGTAGTCTGGTGAGTGTTGATGGTGTAAGGATTGGTGGGGACATACTGCGGAGTGCTGTGTGGGGCAATACTGTGTGGGACAGGAGGGTACAGACTCTGAGCTGGGGCATACGGGGGGGGTCTTTCATCGTCATGCCGAAACCCAATGTTATCGTAGATTGGAGAAGCTGAGATCTGAACACAGAAAACATATTCCGTGTTGAAATACAAAACAGCTTAATTTAGTTTACTTTATACCTTAGGTTTAAATTTATTATTTATATTTTTAGTATTGTATATTTCTGTGCTTTATTATTATATTTATTGTGATCAGTGAGCTACAGTGTCCAAATCATTTCCCTTGTGGATTAGTAAAGTTTGTCTAAGTCTAAAACACCATGGACAGCTGTATTCCCAAACAACTATCTTCTCTCAAGGCCAAATTGTAAATGTATTCTAAACTGTATCAAGAATGTGCCTTATACTGAGCTAAAAGTTACACTTCTCCCAGTTGTAAAGAATACCTTCGCAAATTCACTTCTACTTTCTTCATTCTTTTCCATTTGCACATTTTACATAACCATAAAAACCATATAAGTGTAATAGTTAATTTGTAGTCACATCAAAAGTTTTTCATTAACTCCTTTTTGATGATTCTGTGTCAATTTTTTTGCTGTACTGTGTCAAAAATGGGAAGTTAAAACATTGGCTGACTTACCTGATGATTATTCATGTTAAAACTGGTCACACTGCTTTGCCCACAAAAAGTCCAAACTGAAATTCAAACACATAAACTGAAACTCGTGAATTTTGACTGTTATGACTGCTTATATTTTAAACACTAAACAGAAGAAATGATGTTTAAATCAGCATTGTACATACCTAAAATTCCTGAAAACTGCTATATATTCCTGATTGCGTGTGTCCTCTTCTCCGTTGCCCTGCGTTCTGCCTAGTGTACTACTCAATGCAATTTGGAGTCAGGGCCACACCCTCTCCCTCTCAACTGTGCGCGCAAGCCTTCATTTATACAGCACTTAAAGTCAAACAAGCACTGAAACGGACAGGTATTTTCCAGTCCCTTTGAGATAAGCAGAATAAATAGTAATCAATGTCAATCCCATAGAAATTCATATTGCAATTAGAGGTAAATTGCTTTTTGAAGATTAAAAAGCGGTCTAGTCAAATAATGTCTAGTTTAATAATAATTAAAAAGAGTAATAATAAATAATTAAACTTCCATCCAGTAAAGTTACTGAAGTACTTCTCTAAATAAGGTTGATTTTGTCCACTCAGTTATGTGAATAGTTTATTGTTCATTCTTCTCCAAAGTCAGACTGGTTTAATGAGTAATGGCTGAACAAATGTCCAAGCACTAAACAAAGACATAGAAAACATGGGATTTGAAAGACTCTCAGGTCAAATTAATGTTTAACTTGTTGTTTAGTAACAGGCAGGAAAAAAAGACTTCAGTCATACAATGCACAGGACATGATCATCTATCATCCAGAAATCAGATCAAATCTAGAAATACTGGTCAAACTTATAAATTATTATTTAACACTAACAAAAAGTTCTGCATAATGCGCCCTCTAGTGGACAATCAAAATACAGACGTTTCTCGCTCAAATTTATGTAGAAAACTAAAGGCCATTACATTTATATTTATTTTTACACAGCACACTTCAACTCTTTTATGACCTTTTCAGTCAAATATTAAATAATTATTTGCACATGTCCAAAGAAGGAGTGTCTTAGACACTAAAGATGATGTCACCAGGAGTGTTTATTCCCTTGTTGCAACAGTAACAGTCTACTTCCTTTTAGGCAGTGTTGTTTTGGACAATCAGATGAAAAAGTGAAAGTGTCAAAAAAAAAAAAAAAGGGTCATGAGTAGTATTCTGGCTGAAGAACAGTGTTCGTGAAGCACAGATCCTACAGTTTCTGGATAATAATAGAGGATGCCCCGCCCCCTCCATTGCAGATACCAGCCAGTCCATACTCTCCAGACTTCAGGTTGTGAACCATGTGACCAACAATCCTTGCTCCAGACATGCTGATGACAAAGAGATTTTTGATAAGGAATTTTTATTTAATTTAAAAAAAGACATTTTGATGATCTTACCCAATGGGGTGTCCCAGAGACACTGCTCCTCCGTTCACATTCACTTTTTGGGGGTCAATACGAAGCATCTTAATGTTTGCCAGCACCACCACACTGAACGCCTCATTGATCTCCCACATAGAAATATCCTCCTTCTTCAGTCCTGCTGCCTCCAAGGCCTGGCCACAAGCAAAGGCAACAGCCACATCAGGTTTAAGCTGCGTTTATGTTTTAACTGTTCTTAAAACCTTTATTCGAAATCCTTTCTCACCTTTGGTACAGCAAATGCAGGAGCAATTGGGAAATCAATGGGAGCAACTGCAGCATCAGCAAATGCTGTAAAAACAATTAGAACAAATTACAGAGAATACAGTCATTGCCAAACCAATATTAATTTAAAGTGACATTCGAGAATTTTGGACATAGTGCCTCATTTACTAGTGAAACAGAGTGTAGTCAATGTGTGGAGACAATTTTTTTTAAATAATTCATCCAGTCCGCTGCTCCTGGGCAAATAATCCCTCAACATGCGACAATTCATGCGATTCAAGGTTAGTTTTATTTCAGACATTATTCTATCAACACAGACATTTACATCAATAGTCTGGCGTAATAACACATTTGCTTCAGGTGCCTGATGGAGTGGGTAAGACCCACAGGCACCCTTCAGATCTGCTAGCCTAGTCTTAGTGACAATTGCAAATATAAGGACCCTAATTTAGTACCGAGCCTCTCTAATATGTATGAACAAAACTGGTCTAACATTATAAAATATCAGAATATCTTTCCACCCTTCAGACACTGTGTTTTTGAGTGAAACTTACACACAATCCTGGCGAGAGGGGTGACATTGAGCCTCTTGGCGGCATCAGCGGTCATTAACACAAGAGCAGCAGCGCCATCATTTAGGGTGCTAGCATTAGCTGCTGTGACAGTGCCTAAAACCAAGATTTAGTGTAACAAATATGATGACATACAAACAAGAGCTTTTGGTTTAACAATGAAAGATTATGTATTACCGTTATCTTTTTGGAAGACAGCCTTCAGTTTGGGGACTTTACTGAAGTCCACTTTCCTCCATTCTTCATCCTCAGACACAACAACATCTGGTTTACCTAAAGGGGATTTTTGTTATAAAATAGTTGCCATTTAGATGAAATTATATTACAGTTTTTTCAATTGCTTTAGGACATTTTCTAAAACTTTTCATAAATCTGATTTTGAAAATTCTATCTATTTGCCAAATGCAACACATAAAACAATCCAGAATATTTGCAAAATAAACTTTGTTCTTTGATACAAGAGTGTTTTACATTTTGTTCACACTTTGTGGTTAAAACAGAAACAGAGTCATCAGATTTATGAACTTGTCAAACCATCATCCACGTTCAGACTTGTAGTATGAGAGACACAAAGCTATACCTGTATCAAGTGTTTCTGATAGTTTGAGTGTAGTAAAAGCTGTAAATATGTGCAAGAGATTACCCAATCGTTTAGGAAACAAATGAAAGAAAACCAGATTCACATAGGTTTTCACTACAGAAGTCTTATGTTGCGTTGCTTGCACTTCTATGTCTGTCTTCATATTGTGATTCATGTAAGTTCTGCTTTGTCTTTTGTATTTCTGGTCTATGGACTTTGACAAAAGTATACAGCATTTAAATGGACAGACTATAGCATTTCCACAGTGGTTACAAAGTAATCTGTGTTTAGTTGATCACTGTGTTTTAGGTACTGCAAAAACTTTTGCAGTTTTGATATGAGACTTGAAAATGAATAAAAGGTTGTGCCAACATGAACTTAGTGTTTGTTCCTTGAGTGGCAAGTTTAAGAAACTTTTAGAAAAACTATAAAAGTTTAAATTACAATTGCTTTACCTCGCTGGGGAATGCTAACTGGTACAATCTCTTTGGCCAGGACTCCAGATTCAAATGCTGCTTTGCTGCGACTGTAGGAGCCAATCGCATAAGCATCTTGCTCTTCTCTTGGGATCTTGTAGATCTTGGCTGTGTTTTCTGCACAGTTTCCCTATATGAAACCACACAGTTAGAATCAAAATACTGAACAATTGTAAATGGGGTGTAATAATTGTTAACAACAGGAAGAAACATAAAAATATGAGTTCCCAAAAAAATGGTGAGTCACACAAGGAAGTCAATTTTTGTATAATTAACAAATCAGTGACTTATCTTTTTATGTTTAGGTAAAACACCAGAGAGAAATAAGGAAATCAATTTCTGTATAATCATTAACAAATCAGTGACGAATATGCTTTTATGTTTAAGTAAAACAATAGAGAGATAACTAAACCACTTACAACGTACTTAATATACTACAATGGTGGATAGTTACCATGTGAAATTTGTTGTAGACGTCAGTGAGCCCATCCTTAACAATTAGGTCCTCCATCTTCACCCCTCCATAGGCAGGGGCCTCTCTGGCCATTACATAAGGCACATTGGACATGCTCTCCATGCCTCCGGCCACCATGACATCCTAAAACACAACGGTGACCACCAGGCTCCAAATAAGTCGAATTATTTATTTCTTCACAACACATCTTTTCATGACATACATTGCTAAGAGCAGTGTCATGTTAGCAAATTATGTTTTTTTCCCCATATAGTTTTAGCTTGAAAACTCTGTATTATATTTTCTGGTTGGCAGTGCATATCTGTAATAATAATTTCCGCTTAGGGGTGAAAAAAATATTCATTCAAAACATGCAGCTCCTATGAACTAACATCAAGGACCATGATGTCCACACTCCTGTGGGCTCACCACCTGCAGAGGAGTTCATAGGGGGGGTCAGGTGCTATGAGGATTGGGCAGCAAACTGCCCCCGCAACCCAGCCGGATTAAGCGGAAGAAGATGGATGGATGGATAAAAAATAAAACTGATATAACCTATAACCTCACCTGGTGTCCACACATGAGACTCTGAGCTGCCATCATTATGGACTTCATCCCAGATGCACACACCTTGTTGATTGTAGTTGCAGGAGTACCGAGTGTCAAACCTGGAACATTTATGTTGTATTAATTACAGACTGAATTAATTTAAGAGAATTTCAACCAGTTCAGCCAATAAAGACAGAGCAGACCTGCACCGAGCAGAGCTTGTCTTGTGGGAGCTTGTCCTTCTCCAGCCTGAAGAACATTGCCCATGTAGACTTCCTTTACTTCTTCTGGTGCGATTCCTTTAGCACAAGTTAAATAAACAGTGATATCATTATTATTTTAAATAACCACGGGTCTACAGTATATAGCCCCATAAAAGATGAATAATCCCTTCTTTTGGTAAGTGACAATGTTAGACTGGACCTACCTGCTTGTTCTATGGCCCCCTTTATTGCTACAGAGCCCAGTTTTGTGGCTGGAACAGAAGACAAAGAACTTTTGAAGGAGCCCATAGGCGTGCGCACTGCACTGACGATGACCACCTCCTAAAATGATATAAATATACACTGTAAATGTGGTATCCCCAAAGGTACACTTTAAATGATTATACTTACATTTAGGGAAGGACGAGAAGTGTAGCTTCTTGAGAGACATGTGTGACCCTGCAATGGTAACAATGAATGGCGTTTATTGGAAAAGTTGACAGGCACATTCATGCAGAACATTACGTTTAAACATTTGCTAAAGATAAATAGCGTGGATTTGGTGATATTTTATTAGCTATATAATCGTGGATGATTTGCTCTAATGTGAAGTTCTACACTCCTTTATTTGAGTCATGATTATTTAATCAAGATACTATCTTGAACTATTTGATCCAAATAAATATAAATAATTCAGCCCTAATTAGTTCTCTGGAAACCATTCAGAGAATGTTGTTCAAGGACGACACGTACTCGAAAAATGGGTTAGCTGCAGCTGCGCTGCTAAAGTGCAATGTTTGTTGTTGTTAGCATAGTACTTAGCATACAAGGATAGTGAATACCGCTGCTATCACTGCGAACTGGGCAGTTTGCAAACTTACCAAGCGTCTGCAAATATATGCGCGCATGGTTAAAAGTCCAGTGGTTGACATTTTGGACAGGCTAAGGGACAGTCCAGAAAACACGCCTTCTACTGCTCTCGGGAACTCGGGGAGCCCTCACCACTTCACCTTCACAGTCAGCCAATCACAGCGAGAGGAGTGCACTTCCCTTACGTACTGGGCCGCAGGGGATTGTGGTTAGCGTAGTTTTTTCTTTCAAAACGTCCTGGTGAGTCTGAGTAAATGGATAAGCAGTTCAAAGTTCTAAAGAACAAGGCGCAACAATTGATCTTAAAATGTAAATAATAATAATAATAATAATAATAATAATAATAATAATAATAATAATAATAATAATAATAATAATAATAATAATAATAATAATAATAATAATAATAAAAAATAACAAAAATCTGCATATCTTATCCTGCTTAGATAATAAATATCAAATATGTTGTAAAAGAGGCTGAATATGTTTGTTCCAGTCTAGTCTTTGATTTTTTAAAGAATTACTATTCTTTGGATAGATTAGGCCTATCTTGAATTAGTTCCTGTTTGTCAGATGGTGACAACTGACAAATAATGACATGATAGGACAGCAAGGAGAACATGAATCCAATGTTATGTATTAGACCAAATAGTTTATTTGAGGATACAACTTCTGAAGTCCCTTACATAAGCAACATGATTTTTTCAAAACTTACTCCCACATTAGTCACAGTTGTATGCTTTTGTGTGTAAATTCACTTGTTCACACTGGACAAACACCATTCAAATGTCAAAAATGTGGATTAGGCATTTTTAGATTGAGTAATCTGAGATGGCATTTTGAGTTTTTCTTTGTATGAAAAAGCATCATCATATCACATTTGTATGATTTTGGGTCTATATGTGTTGTTTGAGGACACACAGACAAGTATAAAACCTTTAATACAATATTTACATCTAAAGGATCTTTGCCCATTATGAAGTACGGCATGTCTTATGGGCACCTTCTTTAGATCTTTAGATTCCTGAGCTCACTGAGGATAGACAAATATTTTGTTTTTAATTTCAGGTTTTTCTACAAAATGCTTGAATGTATCCAGAGATAAGCGTGGTCTAAAGTCTTGCAGTTTGCCTTTAAAATGGCTCCTTTCATGTTTTCCCCAAGTGAGTCTCAAGTCAAAGTCAAGTCCCAAGTCAAAGTCCCAAGTTCCATCCTTTGTTGTACCTTACTGGCAATATAAACAAAACTCCACAGGTCAGACCCAAACCTTTAGTAACAGTACAGAAAAAGATTGATGTGTTGATGATGCCAGGATTGGATTTTTCTTTTAACTGCAGTTCATCCACTGGTTGTTGAAAAAAGAGCGAATTAGTCTTCCTCTTTTGTAGTCAAATTCTGTCTGCATAGATCCAGATGATAGATACAGGTGTCCTATATCATACACATGTTATCACACACCACAGGATAACACAATAGTACTATAACACTATTGATATGACACATAACATGAAGCACCTCTGTATTCAAAAGCTGCATCAACCTTGGACACACCAAACTCTCTGTAAATGAATTTTGGGTAACCACGATCCATTCTGTCCCTGCGCTCATTATAGCTGGAAAAAAAGATATAGAAGTCAGAAATTAAAGGTGCACTGTTTAACATTTCTGGTGGAGGGTCCGCCACCTGCCTGTCTCCATGGAGATGTTTTTGCTTTGTCTGGAATGTCCCGGTATGAACTTAAATGTATCCAACTTGCATTTATTCAACAACATGAGTTTATATTGAGTTAAAAACTTGTTTTCCCACAGATCTGATGTGTAATTTTGTAATTTGGCCCTGTGGCTTCATCTGCTATCTCTGTAGAAATAAATAATGGTAATGTCATACTGTGGAATATTTGAGGCAATATCTCTATAGAGGAGAAAGATGGAGGGCCCTTCACCTGTCAGTGCACCTTTAAAAAATGCAACATTTGACAGTTCACTTGCCTCCAGTATATGTTGTTTACAAAAAAGAGAGTTTTGCTGGAGAAACTCAAATGTACAGCAGCGTCCACTTTCCCGACATATGAAGGCAGACCAAGGTTTCTCAGGGGTTTAGGGTATCCAGACTGGACAGTGTATCTTCTAATTTTCCAGTACATCTTGCCTGTAATTAAAATGGACAGTTGTATGGGTAAATGTAAATTAACAAAGCTTATTCCCATTTATTAGAGCAACATTTGTCTTGCCCCAGTATAGATATACAGTATAAGTCAGTCTTCCTGTGTGCTATCTGAATCTAATTATAAAGCATTTTATTGTTTGATGATCAGAAAGTGCACATTAGCATGCTACTTCCTGTTAACTTTACTATCACAGCAAAAGTCCATCTCAGAGAGCTGTGAAAAGTGTTAAACTCACCATGGTGAATAATTAGGATGCACAAAATCTATAAGAATGCATAAGGTAAGTGAGGAATAACTTTGGACCATTGCAAAGTTGGTCTGCAAAGTGTTTAAAATGAACAGCTTTTCATATTTTTTTGTAACTTTTACCTTCAAAGACAATCATGGTGCTTTGTCTACCACTGCCAAGCTCATAGACAGCATCAACCTTGTTAATTCCCGGCCAGAGAGTTTGGATTTTCCTCATCTTGATGCCATCCCAGAATGACCTTCTTCTCCAGTAATAGCTGTTAAAAGAACTTCAGCACTGAGTAATGGTTCACTTAAATGTCCTATATTACGCAAATTTGACTCTTGTGATCTTTAAGACATGTTATAATGTTGTTACCGCATCAAAAACACACCTGGAGTTATGTTTTGTTTCATTCACACATGTTTGAGTAACCCTTTGTTACTAGTCTGTCGACATCTCCAAAGTTCAAAATGCTCTGTTCTGTCTTGTGATATCATTTTACCTTTAGTTCAGTAAAGATTGGCAACTCCAGGTTAAAATAATTCAGATTATTCGAGTGAAGGTGTATGGAGTGTAAAAACACAGTGGAGCACTTCCTGTATTACCACATGACATCACAAGGTGTTTTCTGTTTGAGAGAAGAACTCCCTATAGGGATTGTGTGTTAAAATGTGTGAATGAAACAAAACACAATTCCAGACATGTTTGTGATGAGGAAACAACATTATAACAGATCAGAAAATCAGAAAAGCTTTAATATGGGCTCTTTAAAGTGCATATGACAGGTTTTCATGATTTTCTAATTATTATGTGGTTTGAAGGGAAAGTACCTGTAGTAAATATATATCATATAACGGTAATATAAAAAAGAAGATAAGTACAAATGTGTGGAAGTACCTAATGTCAATACCTCTACCTATTTCCTCAATACCAAAAATTCCACCCAAAATGAAAAGACAATTTATACACAAGGAAGGCTTTTAGGCTTTTTTCTGACAGTTTAAACCATTGTTTACCATAATAAAGATGTTGCTTATATTGGAGAAATCATAACTACACAATTACACAAGTTTTGTCCCTTGTTAACATGTTGCTAGATAGAAGTTATGGAATTACCTCTATGTGTGTCATGTCTACAACCAAGAAGAGAGATTATAAAATAAAATAGAAAAAAGCAGCAAAATATTAAAGTTGCACTGTGTAACTTTTGTGGTAAAGAGAGTTTTTGTTGAAAAAATATAAGATAGATCCATGGAGACAAGCAAATGGCGAAAACTCCACCAGAAGAGTTACATAGTGCACTTTTAAATGTAATAGTGTTTTGGTGAAATGAGAAGACTAAGCTTTCATATGCACTTTAAGATAATTCTCTCATACAGTGTGGTCTTACTTGTCTTTAAAGAAGTACAGAGTGTTGTGAATGGTTGTAGCAGCGTCTAAAACCAGGTCCGGACTGCACCTATCTGGAGAAGGCTCTGGTGTGGGGCGGGGTGCAGGCTCAGGGTTTGGGTCGGGATTTACTGGCGGTTCAGGGGAGGTGCCTCTGATACCTCAAAACAAATATGTGACAGCAGTATGATAGATAGATATTCTGAGATGAATAGACACTGAATTTAATCAATGATTTTGATTCATTCATGTCTAATTGTCATATGTTTGGGTGATTTTAACAGAGATGTTCACAGCCAACTTCCAGTAGGGGCATGTGGTTTGGAGCAGAGTTTGGGGAAGAAATGAGTCATTTTCTTGTGTTAAATGGCACTGAATAAAAATTTGTTTTGTTTATGTTCTTGACATGGAGGTGGTTCAAATAAGTTTTACTTCTTCCAGCTCCATTTCAAGGATCAATCTTTCATTTATATGAGTGAATTGTGGACTCATATTGTACTGATTGTATTCATCTCTGCATCATTTTCTGTTTGCTCTATAGCATAGCTCGAAAAAGAGGGGGAAAAAATAATAAAATCAACATTTAAAGCATTTTATTTTGCTTTGAGGAAATAAAAAGAGAAAATAAAATTGAAAATCAACAATGACCATTATGAGAGGAAAAATAATCATGATTCTTTTCCCCTATGGCCCATACCCACCATATAGCAGCTGTATGCCCTGCCTGTCGTCCTCTGGTAGAGTGAAGCCCTCAGTGTTGACATACTGATATGTGGGGAACATTAGGGCAGAATGATCCTGGGAGTGAGCCAGACCCAGAGCATGGCCGAACTCATGAGCAGCCACCAAAAACAGGTTGGCTCCTGCAGTGAAAGATAGTATTTTTCAAACAAATATGGACTTACAACAAGATCCATAAAAAACTAAGGTTAACTGAAATGTGCAGATGTTATTCTCAAGATTCACAACTTTTCTGGTGGAGGGTCTGCTACGTACTTGCCTCCATGGGGATGTTAGTGCTTTGCATTAGTTATGACATTAAACATATCGATCTAGAATTTATTCATTATGCGTCTTTCTCTTGCTCAAATATACATCAATTCCTTCTGAAAATAGGGTTGACTCTCCACACATCTGAACTGTAATGTAGCGTTGTGCTCTAACCTGCTTGTCTTCCTCATGAGAGATATTGGTGTAATCTATACTGTGGAAAAAACAACAACTTTTGTCCAGTTGACAAATTGAATTTCTCCTTGGCTACACTGTGGAACATTGTAGACAAAGCAATAACATTTTCATGGAGACAAGCAGGTAGTTGACCTTCCACTAGAAATGTTAATCTTAATCTATTTATGATGTCTGCCAAGATGCCTCTTGCCCAGATCTCTCTCAAAATAGTGACTGTATTTCAAGGGACTTCCTAGTAAAACAAAAACAACAACAAAAAAGTTTAAAGAGCAAAACCTGAGGAGGTCAAAGTCCAGGTTTCATCTGCATCATAATGAGTGTCTCCTCCATGACCGTCCCCCGGAGAGAAAGCATGAGCCAATGTCCCATTGGGCCCATCAAAGGGGAAGAAGTCTCCATGAGCTGATGTGAAAGAAGCACAGTGATGAAGCAGGTCAAATGTACTTTAAATGTCTGAACACAGGACATGTCTATTACATTTGGCCTTGAACATGACCATGACGTCTGCTGTTCCTGAGCGGATCTGTCTGAACTGAAGAGGAGTCACGTCACTGTAGAGCTTCAGAGCTTTGGCCAGAGCTCCATCCACCTCCTCCTGGGTCATGTCCACTGTGTAGTCAGTCACCCTGAGGAGAAAGCACTTAAACTTTCTCTTAACCTACAGATATATCATAGTACTAAATTTAGTGATACAGTATTGATATTGTAGGATGCTGTATCAATACATAACCATAAGTATTACGCGATATATTTTACCAAATTATTTTGTGACACTGCTGCAGTTTTCTTTAGTTTTGAAAGGTAGTGGTTCAACTAAGGAACATCGTTAAAATGTGTTTTTTTTTAAGTAGGGATATATCACAGAATATCATGTGTAATATAGTATAGTATAATGTAGTATAGTATAGGATAGTATTAGTGCATGTTTCCATAGACTGTATAAATAAATGGGCAGAGCTAATCTGCCACCGTGTTCCAAATAGTAAATGAGCATAGGGGCAATTCTGGCTTCATCAACGCCAATTGAAAAATTGTTACTCCTCTCTCTGTAATCCTCATTTTAGTATTAAAATGTTCATATGAATCCACTCTACATGATCCTGTGTTTTTTATTTTGCTGTTTTGTTAAATAAATTCATATTCCTAATATGGAAGTTGGCTCCAAGTTTGCCCCTATAACTGCCAGACTTATGAACTTTATTTGACTGGACAAATGCTATGGGTGATGCTACACTTCTTTGTATAGTCTGTGCATGTATCTCAAAACAAGGGATATTATTGTATCATGAGGATCATGAAGGACATTGTGATTTTTAGCCGTACAGAAAAAAAAAAAAAATCTGATAATTATTGGGACCGTGAATAAATTTACTATTTATGTTTCAAAAGTATTGAGGATTTGAAACGAAATATGCAATGAAATATTCACAGTTCAATTAATACAATAATTAATATTCATTTCAGATCTTGTTGGCAAAAGTCAAAATGCCATACCACCAAAAGACATGATATTTGATGGTTTTGGGATCTCTGTTACCTAAATAATAGCAGTCTTTCTACTTCAATTTGACACTCATGCTGTGCAGTTATTTCCTTGTACCTGTATGTGATGTCCTTCTTGTCCCACTTGGGCTGACCATCGAAGTACCCATATCTGGCCACATCACTGACTCCACAGCGGCGCTGGGACATTACATCCAGGGTGGCGGAGTCCAGCTGACCCGTGACCTTTATCCCAAAGAATTCCTGCATTTTCTTCAGACTCTCCTCAAAAGAGTCCAGAGAGCTCCGGCTGACACTGCCTGGAGCACTCACCCCCACATCCGAGTAGAATGAAGACAGGTATTCCTACACCAGTGCATGAGACTTTAGGATACACTTGGATGTAAATTGCTTTAAAGGGTCCATATTACTCTATTTTCTGATCTATCGTAATTGTGTTTCTCATCACAAACATGGAGTTGTGGTGTGTTTTATTAACATATGTTTAACACACAAACCCTGCATATTTAGGCTGAGTGAATCTCTCATTTTAGTCCACAAAACACAACTCCAGGTATGTTTTTGACGAGGTAACAGCATTAGAACACTTGCTGGTCTCCATGGAGAAGTTATTGCGATGCTTGAAATGTTCCACAATATATGCATTAAATTGTCTCTTTTGCTTTCATCCATTTTTATTTCCAGATGTTTTTACTACTTAAAAATATTTTCAATTCCCCTGTAAGCGGAGTCGCCTCTCCACAGACGTGACCTGTAACTTGGCCTGGTTAGGATGAAAAGGCACATTTAATGCAATACAGTGGAATAATCTTGGCAAAGCAGTAACAATCAAGCATTCGAAAAGTTACACAGTGCCCCTTTAAAGAATATCTTATTTCTTGTTCTGCTTTTTGACGAGTTTACCTGTGCTTTTGCGATCTCCTCCTCTGGCAGTGACTCAGTGGGTACAGCTCTGCAAAAAGCCATCACCGACATCAAAAGTGATAATTTTAAACTAAGAATCACCATGGCTTCCTCTGTGCAGGCTTCCTCTGTGCAGGCTTCCTCTGTGCAGGTTCCCTATGCGCCGTGCATCTGAGACCCAGATTTTGACTTCAGACAGAAAATCCAATGTAAGCTCAAAAAATGAAGAAGTGATTGTGCAAGAAAGCATTCCGAAAAGTGTCTGGGCAAGTCCGTTTGAAACTAGTCTAGATTAAGGGATACGGTGTAATGAGGGCTGACGGCAATTTAGAACGGGCCACGGAACGAAATTAATAAGCAACATAAGTCTGAACAAGCTACAGGAAAAACAAAACACTGTATACACAATTAATAATAAAGTACTTAAGTTTATTTGACATCTCTATAACAACAGCATTGCTTTTTTGAATAACACGGTAAATCTGTATATTAAGTGCACCAAATTAGTCTCAATAAAGCATGAAGACAGACGTAATTCATAATAATAAAAAGGGTTTAATAGAAAGGATTCAGAGTAACTACTTCTAACTACTTAAAGGTCTTATATTTTCTGATCTATGCTATAATGTTGTTGAGGCATCAAAAACATACCTGGAGTTGTGTTTTGTTTCATTCAGACATATCTAAAACATAAATCCTCCTTCTACCTTGTGATGTCATGTGGTATTACAGCAAGAGCTCCACTGTGTTTTTAAACTCCACACACCTTCACTAGAATCATATGGATAAATTCAGCCCTGGGATTTCCCATGTCTATTGAACTGAAAACCACTACTAAGTGACATCACAGGGTGGAACCTGATGAGCTTTGGAGATGTGGAAAGACTAAAAGATTACTCAGGCATGTGTGAATGAAACTAAACACAACTCCAGGTATGTTTTTGATGAGTTAACAGCATTCTAACATGGCTTAAAGCTCACAAGAGTCAATTTAAATAATACCCAAACTCCTAACTCTTAAATAAGTAGTTACTAAGCCTGAATCATTCTTAGTAAACTATTAGTTATTAATAATAACAATCATTATCAATAAAGTCTTTCTTCATGCTGTGTTGAAGCTAATTAAGGTGGAGTTATTATAAAGCGTTACCAACAACAACCACAGAATTTACACACACTTTCAAACATACTTTTATAAAGGACTCCTGACTCGCAGTGCCACAGTAAATATCATGTAAAAAAATAGGTATCAAAATATATATAAAAACATTCATATCATAAAGGTGCAGGAGGGTTTTACGTTTTTTTTCTCCTATTGTTACCTCCGAATTGTTTCACAGTAAACATTATAAAATGAGCTTTTTCCATGGAGACCAGCAGATGGCGCCAGAGCTAAAAGCTAGAAATCAGAGGCGGAACATAAAGTAGCTAAAAGCACTAAAATACTGTACTTACGGAAATTTGTTTTACTTAACTTACTTAGTATATTTTTCACTACATTTGAGACCAGGGATGTGTACTTTATACACCACAATATTTCTGAACAAACGTTTGCTCCAGTATATGTATTTTTACTTAAGCAACAAGATTGAGTACTTCTTCCACCACCACTAGATCATGTCAGGTTAAAACCACCAGGAAAGTTACATAGTGAACCTTTAGTCCAGTATCCAGTCTAAGACTGGATACAGCGAAGGAAGTAGCTGTTTCGTAGCACACGGAACAGTCGGCCACTTCTCAAGTTGTATTCAAGCATGTAGGGCCCACTGTAGAGATAAGTGAAACCTAGAAAATAAAATCAGTGTTAACATCAAACTGTTACTAGCTGTTTATATGCATGAATCAAATCTGATTATTTGACTTTTGGAGATAAGCAAATACTGATATGTCATGTAAAGTTACATCTGATTTCTTTGTGAGGGTTCACGCCTTTGTGAGTTTACATAAAAGAAAATATAGAAAGAAAACGTTGTTAAACTGTTATAATGTTGTTTTCACATCAAAAACAACTGGAGTTGTGTCTTGTTTCATTCACATACAGAATGTTTAACACACAAACCTCGCAGATTTTGGCTGAGTTCTTCTCTCATAAAGAAAAAACTCTGTTCCACCTTGTGATGACAATAAGTGATAATAGAGGAAGTGCTCCACTGTGTTTTTAAACTCCATACAGCTACACTAGAATCATTTGGATAATTTCAGTTCTGGAATTGCCCATCTCTTTTACTGAACTAAAGGTAAAAATTAGCTGTTTTTGAAAACTACCACTTCATGACATTTTGATGAGGTAACAACATTATAACATGGCTTAACGCTGACAAGAGTGAATTTTGCATAATATTAACTAACATGTCACTAAGTGTTTTTGATGATCATATTTCTTTTGTACATGTAAGCATACACCAAACTCAGATCTAATAATTGGACTGTATGATTATTAAAGTCGATTTTTATTGATGTACCCGGTGTTTTATAATAATAGACATATTTTGAACATTTTACCTCTGTACTGAAACGCTGCTGTCACTTTGTCAGACATGCCTGGGAATGACTCTTCCACTCTTTTGGGATATCCACTGTCAACTCTTTGTTTGCTTTCATCATAGCTAAAAAAGGAGACATGAGAGGGTTATGTAAACCGCTCTAAACACAAAAACATGTGTATTTGTAGTATAGCCTCTACCTCAAATAGTAATCACCAACAAAGAACAGAGTCTTTCTGGTCTCCATGTCAAAGAGCGCAGCGTCTATCCGCCTCACCCATTTGGGCAGACCCAGACTGCTCAGTCTCTTGGGGTAGCCCTGGACCGGGGTGTAGCCAGTGAAGGCCCACACACGACGACCTGAACACAAAAGGAGATGATGTAGTAAAGGGGCGCCATCTGCTGGTCTCAATACATATTTTGTCATCAAACGCAGGGAAATTTTAATTGTGTGACTTTTCTGGTGGCGGATCCATCAAATGCTTTTCTCCATGGAGATGTTATTGCTTTGGCTGGAATGTTTCACAGTGTGGTATTATACCTTTTTATCATCATGGAGCTCAAACCAGGCCAAGTTACAGGTCAGATCTGTGGAGAGGCAACCCTGCGCCAACCAAAAAGTTACAGAGTGCACCTTTAAGTATACCTTGAACTTCCTTTTTAACTTCTTCTGTTCTTTTTTTAATACATGTCAGTATATCTATATCTAGCAATCTATTCATGGCTGTAGGTTCCTGTAATGTTCATTTTTTCATTTGAAATTGAGTCATTAGTCTTCTTGTGGACAACTGGAAGGGCATCTGGTATAAATGGCAATAGTAAATTCATACCTTTGAAGATGTAGACTCGATCGTACAGTCTGCTTTCATAGGCAGCGTCCAGACTGGAGGGAGCACTGGGCCACATGCTGCTGATGAGGCTCTGCTGCTGCCTGTTGCTCTGAGGGCTGCTACGCCAGACGAAGCTGAAGAAAGACAAATAAATAGTACATTAGAAACTGGGGGTGCACGATTTGGAAAAAATATCTAAGTGATTTTTTTTCTGACAAACACTGAGATTAGTATTGTTGTTTTGTGAATGTGTTTTAATAATAGGATTTTGTTCTGAGTTCTCATTATAAACACGTCCAGAAGAATTCAAGATTCAAGATTCAAAGCTTTATTGTCATACACGTTTCCCTGTACAATGAAATTCTTACTTTGCTGCCCACACCGGATGCCCAGACTATACACACAATTTTAAATAGATAAATAAGATAAGAGAGTTAACAGTCAAATAGAAAAATGTGCAATAGTCAGTAATAGTGCAATAGTCAGTCATAGTGTAAGTTATTAATGTGCAAAATATTGTTCATGTGCAAAACAATTGACAAAACAACTGAAATATGAACTGGCAAACTGTACAAGAATCACATTTCAGCAGATCTTTGTACAAATTTAAACTACAGGGCTTGCAGTTTTTATGCACAGTAAGCAGAGACTGTATGTACAGTAGAAGTGAACAAAGGGAGTGTGACGTCACCTTTAGCGTTCGGCTCCAGTCAAATGAAGTTCTACAGGCTAGAAGTTAGAAGGGCGAATTTGGAGCCGAGTTCAATTTAGGAGTAGGAATTTATTTACAAACAAAAATACAACATAAAAACAGCAGAATCATGTAGAGCGGGTTAATAAGAACATTTTAAAACCAAAATAACAAGGCTCACAGTCTTGTAGCAGAGTGAAAATCGACTGGGCCAGAAGCAGCGCCCTCCATGCCCTCTTCCTATTTGAAAAGCGGTGGCTAGCAGATTAGCTATAACCATTTATACATACGGCCTATGAGAATAAGACTTTTTTTTTTGTTGAGGAAATTATGATACTCCAAAAACTGCAGACTTTATGCTTTGTGTCCCTTCAAATTTGGATTCAGTTGCAATTAATCTTGCAGCCCTAGGATCCAGTACTATATTTTCATACTTTATTCTTACCCGTCTTTGAAGAACAGCATTTCTCCTCTCAGAGTTGTGACCGCGTCCAAAACCATGGTGGAGTCACATGCATCGGGGGTGCTGGGAGGAAGGGGGACTCTCTCAGATGTTCCAGGATAAGTCTCAGTGTTTGGACCTATATCACAGAAAAACATATTGTAAACAGTAGGGTATGAACAAAACACGCTTTTCTCCTTCATTTAGATTTTTTCCCTGATTCTCTTTAATCTTATTTGATTATGTTTGCATAATTAACTCAACAGTTTTTCAAGGTTTTCAGGAAAATGCTAAAACGAATTGTTTATGTCAGTAAGTAATGACTGGGATGGTTTGTGTTTTTTTGTCTGTACATTTTTTCCGATTGGATGAGAAAGGAGCCGATGGCACCTGAAGATCTCACATATCTGGGGAGTTCCTTTTTACCATACCTCCATAGAACGGTATGAACTATTTTAAAGATTTGTAAATGTTTTGTAAATAAATAAATAAATTAATTAAATTCAAGTCATATATAAACTATAGCCTGCAATCTTGTAAAAATTGCTATATGACACATACAAAAAAGTCAAATTCATTTCTTCAAAGTTTCAACTCTGCTTTAAACCACAAACTTTTACTAACAAAGAATCAGCTGCAGAACGTCTAAGTAATATATCATGATGATTAGAAATGTCTTAATATTGATGTTTAAAAAGTGCACAGCCTTAGTAAATAGTATTTCGACATATTACACAGAATATTTGGACTGCAAGTTGGTACCATAGAGAGCCTGGATGCCTTTGACGTCATCGCGGGGCAGTACATAGGTGTCCGGGTTTCTGTAGGAGTAGGTGGGGTACATGAGAGCGCCTGGGTCATCAGAATGGGACAGGCCCAGAGAGTGACCAAACTCATGGGCGGCCACCATAAACAGCACATAGCCTGGAACAAGATGGAAAAAATAAATATTACACTTCTTTTTTCTAAGTGCTGATGAGTAGAAAACTAACCAGAATTTGAGCGATAAGTAAAGCGTTCGTCATCATCAAAATGTGCATCTCCTCCGATTCCAGTAGAAGGGGCAAAAGCATGGGCCAGGGTGCCATGAGGGCCATCAAAGGGGTAGTAGTCTCCATGGGCTGTGAAACAAAGTATTATCATCAAACATGCATTTCATTTAGACTGTCACGATATCATAGTAATACTATGGCAAGTATCATATCCGATATTGATGCATTTTTCATTAAAATACTCATTGACCCTGGCAACTGACGACTCAGCTGATCTAAAAATTTAATATATGTGCAGATAGTCTAAAATATAAAATATGTATTTTAGAAATGAAACAATTTTGTTCAACTTCCAGTGACCTGTAAATGTATGTATTAATCTATCCAGGCTTCAGATATGAATTATTTACCGGATAATAATGATTGATACCTCATGAATTCTTATGCAAAAACGTAGATACATAAATTACACAATATTTTTAGATTTTGTATGAAATTCTAGTCTGAAAGTCTGAAATACATAGTTTATATTATACTATAATTTTAGATCAGTTCAAGGTGGAGTGGTGCAAAGATAATGAGATGCAAAAAGCCACTACTTTAAACAAATAAACTTATCATTGGCTTATTATTTATATATATCTGTGTGTATTTAAAATGGTCTTAGTAAGTACAGTTATGTTACAGTTATGTGTGTTTCTGTTTGCTTTACTCCTTTGTGGCCTTGGCGATAAAGAGTTGCATCAAACTGGAAGTGAGATGTGAATACCTTGTACATTATCTTAAAAACTCATGATCTGACATGCTCCTGGTATGTTTGCATGGTGTGTATAGGCCGAAATATTATGCAACCATGACTTTAACAACAATCATCTGAATGACAGAGATTTAAGGATGATTGTCACTCAGCTATGCACCCTCTCTCACACACAGACGTCCAGATGGAAAGGCAGGTTCAAACTTAACACAATATGGTGGTTGTTGCACCAACGATAAGTTAATGATGATGGTTACTGAGACAGTTGTCAACCAAAGAAATTATTCATTGTCTAAAGAACTGCCCTGTGCTGATGATTGATCGACCAAAATGGACTGACGCATTTTACTGGCAAAACATTGTACACATGGGTCCATAATTTAAAGATAGGCAAGCTCAAACTCAGCTTCTGTGGTGTTTGCTGGTATCTGATACATAAATGATGCTTGATGGTGCTTACTGAAACTGTAGTCAACCGAAGAAATATTTTTTTCATTAAATAAAGACATGTTCTATGTATATTGATTAATAGACAAAATAAGGTGTGAGGCTTGCTGGTAAAAGCTCTCTGAACTATGCAGTAGTTATTTGATCTAAACTGCAATCACAGAATCACAAAATTACAAAGATTTATACATTAAAGCTTTACTGTGTAACCTTTTGGTCTGTCACCTGCTTGTTTCTATGGATATGTCATTGCTCTGCGTGGAGTGTTCTACAGTATGACATTAAGCAGCTCTACCTTACTTTTACAATTATAAATAGTTTTGCTACTCAGAAATCTAGAAAAACAGGCATTCTGACTCTGAGCAGGGTCACCTCCCCACAGATCTGACCTGTAACCTGTAACCTGTCTGGTTTGGTTTCCGCAAAGATAGAAAGGTTTGATGCCATATTGTGAAACATTCCAGACAAAGCATTAACATCTCCATCATGAAAAGCATTTGACAATTCATTCTCCAGGTATTTGTTTCCTGTTGTGATCCGAAGAAATACATATTATCGCAGTAAAATAACAGTTGAATAGTACAATTTTTGGTTACCTATGACACCATCAACCAGTGAATGGACTGAATGACTACAGGCATACAGCTCTAGTGCTTACAGTAGCGTCCAAAGGAGATCATGATGTCTGCAGTTCCGCTGTAGATCCGGGTGAACCTCAGGGGAGTGACTTTGGCCCAGACTTGTAGAGCTTTTTCAATGGAAGTGTCCACCTCTGATCTGGACATGTCAGGAGTGTAGTTCTCAATCCTATAACAGAAACGCAGATGGACAATAGAGGTTTTATTTACATAGTCACATATTACTCAAATTTGATTCACACTTGTTCGAATTGTCCTACATTTAAGACTTGCTACACAATAAATTAGGATTAAGAGTAAAAAAAAATATTTGGGAAAACTTAAAAAGCAACTGTCAGGACGTAACATCTCATTTCCAGTTTGAAGTGAATGTACTTTGAAAGACAAAACATTAAAGGATGTGGCATGGAAAATAAAATATTGTGCTTTATTTTCTTTTAGATCTCTCTCCCTTGAAATGTACCACATCTTGTTTGATTGTTTTATATTTCACATGTGGAATGTGTCCTGGAGATGTTACTGCTCTTCCTGGAATGTTCCGCAGTGTGACAAATGTCTCTACCTTACATTTACAAAATTACAGGTTTTATACTTAGAAATACCTAGAAAAAGAGACATTCTGACTGTGAGCAGAGCTGCCTTTTCACAGATCTGTCCTGTAACATGGTCTGGTTTGGTCTCCATGAAAATTGAAAGGTTCAATACCATGTGAAACATTCCAGACAAAGTAATAACATATCCATGGTCCATGTAGACAAGCATTTGATGGACCCTCCACCAGAAAAGTTACACACTGCATATTTACTGTAAATAGACCACAAAATCTGGTGTTTTCAAAGGATAGACACAAACATAAAAAAAAAAACTACATTAAAATCCACTTCTGGTTACCGTCAGGTTCAGATTACTTTATTTATACTGGTACAGTTGGTTTGCAGATGGAGTTGCAGATGGCTGCTTCACAAGAAATAACGTGTCCAACAGTGCTGATTAAAAATATACTCGTAGCTATAAAAATACACTATCTTGTAAATTACTAGAGCATTTTTACACTTCCATCCTCCCCACATCCTCGTCAGACCCATACCTGTAGGTGAGGCTGTTTGTCTTCCACTTCAGATCTCCTCCAAACGTGGAATATCGGGCGATGTTCCCGTCTGGCACCCCGCAGCGAGGCTTCTTCATCAGGGCCACGGTCTCGTTGTCCAGGGTCCCGGTGATGTGGAGCCCGAAAAAACGCTGCATCTCACTCAGTTTTTTAGTGATGGGATTAAAACCGCGGCGAGCTACACCTGGCTCCTCTGTCAAGTTGAAGAACCTTTTCAAATAGCTCTGAAATATAAAAGGTAAAGGTGCATTACGCAACTTTTCTGGGAGAGGATCTGTTGTATGTCCATCACCGCCTCTAGTCTCCTTGGAAATGTTATTGTTTCGCTTTGAATTTTCCGCATTAAACTTTTGCCAAGAATACACACTTCTTCCATACTTTGAAGGTGCATTGTGTAACCTGTGGAGTATCCATTAAATTATTTTGTCCATGGAGATGTCTGGAATGTTTCACAGTATGGAATTAAACGTTTCAATCTTCATGAAGACAAAATCAGACCACGGTACAGGTCAGATGTGTGGAGAGGCAACCCCACTTACTGTCATAATGCCTGTTCTCCAAAGTATTTCTGAGCTATAAAACCATGTGTAATTTAATAAATGTAAGATAGAGCTGTTTTAATGTCATACTGTGGAACATTCTAGGCAGAGCAGTGAGATACCCATAGAAACAAGCCAATGACAGACCCCAAGTTACACAGTGCACCTTTAAGAAGATGTAAGTGTGGTCTCTGGTTGTATTTCCCAGAGTTCAGATGGGCGTGATTGACAGGCGGATTAGCGACACATGGTCCATCCGTGTGAAATCAACTATAGCTGCTTACGAGGAAAAAAGAAAGGAAAAATACACAGATCAAACTGAAAAATGTAAGTGAAGCTCTAAATTTTGTTGAAGTGGGAGAAATTTGATTATGTTCAAAATGGAGACCAATCAGCTCTGTGGTTTCACGTGTGTCACTGAAATAAACAAATCTGATTGGACAGTTGTGTCTGAGTCTGGCTGGATGTTCACTGTGTAGAAAAATACATACATACAGAGAGATAACAGTCTGGGATTTTTTCAGGTCTGTGAGTCAACCATGCTCACAGTAAGAATGCAAGTGTATTTTAAGTGATATTAAAAATACCTATAATTGAATACAGGAAGATAGCTGTGTCCATAGACAGGCAGGCAGCAGATCCCATCCAGAAAATTTTAATTATGCACCAAATTATTAACTTTTTGCTCAATACAACAAAGAAAACACTGTTCATTATATTAAGTCTATACTGTCTCTACAGGTTCCTTTGATGGAAATAATCTTGACAAAATAATAGTGATTATAATTTTTGCCATAATCAAGCAGCCTAAGAGTCATTGTACTGTAATTATTCATTTAGAAATCAACAATGCAACGAACCTCTGCAAAATGTTCATCTTGGAGTGTGATCTCTGGGGCAGGAGCCGAGCTGACAGCAACTCCAAGCGTCACTAGAATAAACGCAGTGATAGAAGTCTTCATTGTGTTTCATAGGAATGTATTGTAACAGGACTGAAAGAGCTGTTATATAGGCTAACCTGGGAATGCTAGGAGAGGGGGCGGATCAGGGAACTTCCAAATATAGATTGCTCAACTTCCATAAATGGAAAGTTTTTCTGTTTAGCTTTTAAATATACTGTATCTACGGTTATACTCATAAAATAATATTCCCAAAAATACACAATTTCATGAAACAAATATGTTTGTGGGGGCTTTATCATCCAAAAATGTTAAAATCAGTAATCCTATTTAAGACAATCAGCTTTAGTATAAAGTATAGTATAGTATTAGTGTAACAGCGGGTTTGTTTGAATTAATGTAGACTGCAAAATTACATTATTCTAAATATTCTTTCAGAAACAATTGTAACTTTAATTGCTGACACTGTTATTCCTATCAAAGTTAAGAAAGTTATGCTGTTCACTACAACCAATTCATTGTATTAAATCTTAGGGGGATAGTGAGAATTAAACCTGATGAACTAACTTTATTATTATAAAGGAAAAAAGAAAGCCTACAGCTGTCACACAAATTTAATAAATAAAAAGCTTATTTGAACAACTTAATTTGGCTAGTCCTAAAACACATAGTATCTATATTTAAATACTAAGTAGGCTACACTAGCTGCTACACTTAATTTCACCCTCTTTATTAAAACATCCATTAGTTCCTCAGTGGGCATAGACAACTCTTGGCCAAATTTGGTTGTGTTGTAACATTCTCAAGATGATGCTGATAGTGTCCCTGCATTATTCACCAGATATTGCACAATATGTGGTCAGTCATATGTATTATTTTCATAGGCTTTGTATATGTTGCCTAATCTGTACTGTAGCAGTCTTCAAAAACAAAGCCGTTCCAGACAAGGGATAAATGTCACTTAAGAATGTACCCTCCAGCAGATGGGGTGATGTACATGTACATCAGGGTGGAAAAATATGACGACATATAAACAGTGCTGGAAGAAGTTCTCAATTTTGTAATAAATAAAATATCACATAAAATATTAGTGTAAGGTAAGGTAAGGTAAGGTTTATTTATATAGCGCTTTACACAGACACATGTCCCCAAAGTGCTTTACACAGCATTTTACAGAGCTCCATTCACTCCACACCCGGTGGTGGTAAGCTACTGTTATAGCCACAGTTGCCCTGGGGCAGACTGACGGAGGCGCAGCTGCCAAGCAAAAGGTAAAAGGTATTGAAGTACCCCTTTACTTTTGGAATAAAATGTAAACAAATGTACTCCCTTAATACTTTTTAAAGTAGAGTAGAAATAATTTGACAGATTTTGATTTATTATGCAAAAATCGGTACACATCTCCAAAGTTCAAAATACTCCTTTCCCAATAGTGATATCTGCAAGTGGGAGTTTTAAAGTTAACAGTTATTTTTAGCCTTAATTGTTTTGATTTACTCTACATAGAATTTATTTTATTTATTTGTTTGTTTATTTGAATTAGGACAATGCATATTAATCAACATGTCGACAAACAGCATCAATGTAAATATGCCGGAATTAGCATAATAGCTACTTTACATCTGTTGTTCTAAAGCAGGTCAGAACAAGGGAATATTCAAAGCACACAAAGAAGGGAACATACAAGTGCACAGACATGACACCAAATTAACCACAAATTAACAGAAGAGTGTTCTTAAAGGTTGAGTAGGATCCTGTGAATTATTTTCTTGAAACTGTGAATTATTTTCTTGTGTTAATATTAAGGAATGATTGAAGGAAACACATGGGTGCTTTGATTCTATTTTAACTTGAACATATGGAGTGACAAATGGAGTTTAACCTGTTGATCTTGTGACCCTTTGTGAAAGCTATTGTAAAGAAGTTTGTTGTCAAATTGTAAATACATGCAGTTTAGTATTATGTAGTACAAGAAAGCTCATGGAAAGGTTTTCGGCCTTGGCTGCCTGGCTGCGGAGGGGGAGATGGAGCTGTGTCGCACCCCCTCCTGCAGTATCGGACAGACACAAGGTCAGTCTCACAAAGTTTATCTATTGTTTCGCTTATGTGCAGAAACTGTATTACACTGTTTCAATGGGGATGCCCCGCTCATGTTGAACTTAATAAAATGTGCGGAGAGACAACTGGATTTGGAATAGACTGAGGGAAGCTCCGAAGTTGGGCACCCAGTGGGACGAGCTGTCAGAAGCGCCACTTGTCTCCCCGTGCACGTAAAAACTTAAGTTGAGTTGTGTCTTTGATTCCTGGTGTTAATGCTCAGTCAGTAGCAGGTTGTATTCTCCGCAGGGCTGAGACATAGTCATCTCAGTTTAACACTGTCATTCTCACAACACTGTTTTGTGTGTGAAATTTCCTGACACCCTTGAAGTGGGCTATTTAAAGAAGTGAGATAGCTGTAAAGACTTGTGTGTTATCTTATATGGTGAGCTAGAAGCTTAACATATGGGATCTATACATAGACAACAAGGATAGAATAGCAGCTGCATGCATCAACAGGTGGGATAATGTTTGACTTTAACTATAAAAGAGGTCTCGCAGAAGGAGGCCCTTCAGAGACGAGGAGGGAAGACCCACCATAAAGGCCTGTATCCTGTTGTAGCCCGAATAAAGATCTTTTTGAAACTTCTCCACGCCTTCTACGTATTTGTTCTGAGGTGTCTTAAAGAACCAGAAGCTTACAGATGGTGACCCTGACGTGATCAGTGATACGTAATGGTGGAAGCCAGGCCTTATCATCTCTTATCGTCTCTCCGCAAACCCCCTGAGAAGACATCACAGACGAGTACTCCAGAAACGATACGGTATGACAGTAGCCTTTTGTTCTAAAAATCCTGTCAATTGACTTAATGCTAAATTTAAGATGTGGTGAATTTTTGGGGACTTTGTGTAATATTAAGTGATCATTTTAAACTATGTAAATTAGTTAAAGCCGTGTTTTATGCTTTTGCACGTGAGAAAAAGGGGAAAGCAGTTTTTTTTTGTAATTTATTTCCGTGTTTTATGCTTTTGCACGTGAGAAAAAGGGGAAAGCAGGTTTTTTTTTTAGAAATCTATTTCCGTGTTTTATGCTTTTGCACGTGAGAAAAAGGGGAAAGCAGGTTTTATAGTAAATTTATTTATTTGCGTGTTTATGCTTTTGTCACAAGAGGAATAAACAAGGCAGGTTTTATATAAAAATATAAAAATAAACTTTTAATTAAGTTTATATAAAAATACAGGCCCCTACATATACATATTAAAAAAAAAAAAAGAAAAAAAAAAAGAAGAAAAAACAGATCTAGAATGTAACCCTAGAAAATACTATATGTATTTCTATTAGTGTTTTTGTAGAAACGAAGGGAGCTCCAGGAGACAGGAGTAGTGAGTCTGGTCAGGAGCCGTTCAGAGACGGCTGCGTGGTTATGGTCTTGAATTGGTGCTTAAACGTGCACCTGTCTGGCCTGTGCTGTAGACGCTCGAGATAGTTTTGTACTTTGTGTGCTTGCGGGTACGAGCACAAGGGGGGAATGGCCTGTTCAGGGTAGCTGGGTGTAAAATGATCATGTTTAAATATTTGTGGCGTTGCAGTACGTGGGCTAGGTGAGTGAGCATTGAGTACTGGTTAAGATAGCGCGGTGGTTACTGGGTTTTGTGTGGCTCCTGGTTGAGTGTTTGTTCATGAGGTTAGGTGGAGTGTAGACATTATTAAGTGTTAGTATAATGAATTAACTAGATAAGAATTTAGAAAACAGTAGTTGTTGTTAAATGATAGTAAAGGTAGGCTGAAATCAGGTAAAGTGGGACAGTGCTAAAAATCAAATCTTCATAAATGTATAATGTATATTTCATTCAATTCATTAAAAGTCATTTATAAAGACACTGACAGTATAATGTGTTAAAAAGCTAAAATATATATTGCTATAATATAATGAACAGAGTTCAGAGTACACATAACATAGTTCCAGAGGTCAACTTGACCAATCGCAATCCTTGTTTCATATCCAGTAGACATTCAGCAATAAAACAGTGACAATTGTTGTGATTGGCCAATAACATACTTTTTGATGTATGTGAAGTGCTAGACTGTATGCTAGATATACCCGCTATAGATCATGTGCTAAATGTACAAATTGTCTGTAAGGATACTTATCTGTCAAAAACAGATGCCTATGGATACAGTTATAGAGACTGCCAGAGTTATAACTAGTTCTGATGGACAACAAAATGAGGAAGAAAACACTTTTAAAACTGATCTACAGCAGAGAATTACCTTAACAAAACACAGAAAGAATAATGGATCCTATCAAGCAGATCTAAAACATTGTAGAGAGCACAAATCAATTACTCAACGATGTAATCCTTTGATACTATCTATTAAAAATCCAACATTCACTGATTCTGGAATATATTCTATAGGGTTCGAGTGCTCTAAAAGTATTTCTATACCATGCAATAGAAAAACAAATTTTAATTTTGAAGGCTACATCCAAACAACAATTTTAAAAGCTAATACACCTGCTCCAGAAAATGATCTAATTTCCTTGACCGAAGGAATAAAAATCAAAATGGGGCTAGAAATGAATGAAAATACTTGGCTGAAATGGGTACAGTACACTGCGCACACCTTAACTACGGAAGACTGCATTGTATGTTCCGCACTACCACATCTATACCATATTCTAACGAGGAAGACCTGACCTGTATACTTAAACTTTTCACTAGCAAGGTGTTTGATAAAACTGATGCATGTTTCCACCTCCACCATAAACTGCCAGTGGTAATCTCCAAAGATGTACCTACATTTTGGATTATGGGAACAGCTAAATATACCTGTTTTCTTAAAGATACTATTACACATACAGATGCAAGAACTGATGATAAGAACGAAATAGAGAGTTTCACTAACAATTTCTGTAATCAGACTTTATCTTCTGATAATTATGGAAAATTTGCTCTTTTGACTAATCACTCTACTGCCTGCGTGATATTTGGTGGTTATGTGCAGATTTACGTCTGTATGCTATTTTATCAAAAACATGGTCAGGCATTTGTGCCCCAGTAATGTTAATTATCCCGTTCACCATAGGCCCATCAAATTCACTAAGCCTTATACAAACTCAATTGCCATATAGAGCTATCTCAAGACATAACTACGTGAACAAGAGGTCGTTGTCAAGTCAGTCTAAGCCCAAACCTCATGGATCGTTTAATGAGGACATCTACCTCAGTGCTATTGGTACACCTGTTCGAGTTCCGGATGAATTTAAAGCACAAAACGTAATTGCCGCTGGGTTTACCTCAGTTTTATTTGCAGGGGTAACTGCTACTAAAAATGTTGTTTGGATAAATTACCTTTATTACAATCAGCAGAGATTTATCAATTATACAATTGAGGCAATAGAAGGCATCGTTGAGCAATTGGGCCCTACGTCGCTCATGGCTTGGCAAAATCGGATCGCCCTTGACATGTTACTCGCCAAAGAGTCATCAGTATGCAGCATGTTCGGAGCAGAATGTTGTACTTACATTCCGAATAATACTTCCCCTGATGGAAGTCTTGCTAAAGCTTTGAACAAACTTAAGTTGTTGTCCACAGAATTTGTTAGGAACTCTGGTGTGTCTGAAAACACTTGGTCAAATTGGCTCTACGGAATATTTGGACCTTGGACTGATGCCATAATATCTGTAGTTATTACAATATTAACTGTCATCGCTATATTAGTAGTAATTGGATGCTGCATTATCCCTTGCCTTTGATCACTGGTAGAACAATTAATTGCTATTACCCTAACACAGAAAACTCCTACGTCTCAGATTTTGTTACTTTCTGTAGAGTCTTAAAGTCCCTAACTATTGATTAACCTGCACTGTTTGACCTTCTGACTTGAAGGAGGTAAAATTCATAATTCTAAAAGTCCCAGTAAGAGTTCCTTGTTTCTTATTTTGCTGTCCGAGAGTCATATATTTTAATTTGTGTGTTATATTTCAGTGTGGGGTTGTGTTATAATTGGGGGGGGGGAAAATACTTTTTATTACTACTTTTACTACTATTACTTTATTATTATTTTTATTTCTTTACTCATATTATAGGAATTTTATGTTAAAATAGAACATTATGTGAAGGTAGCGTCTGCTCCTCTGTTTTCATTTCTGTGATCATAAATGATCAAAAGGGGGAAACTGTGAATTATTTTCTTGAAACAGTGAATTATTTTCTTGTGTTAATATTAAGGAATGATTGAAGGAAACACATGGGTGCTTTGATTCTATTTTAACTTGAACATATGGAGTGACAAATGGAGTTTAACCTGTTGACCTTGTGACCCTTGAAGTGGGCTTTTTAAAGAAGTGAGATGGCTCTGTAAAGACTTGTGTGTTATCTTATATGTTGAGCTAGAAGCTTAACATATGGGATCTATACATAGACAACAAGGATAGAATAGCAGCTGCATGCATCAACAGGTGGGATAATGTTTGACTTTAACTATAAAAGCAGAAGGAGGCCCTTCAGAGACGAGGAGGGAAGACCCACCATAAAGGCCTGTATCCTGTTGTAGCCCGAATAAAGATCTTTTTGAAACTGCTCCACGCCTTCTACGTTTTTGATCTGAGGTGTCTTAAAGAACCAGAAGCTTACAATCCACAGTTCCTTAACCTACTAGTCATAAATCTAGAAAATCTAGCAAGTAATAAATCTACAAATTGCATAACAAAAACCAAGCTGAATAGAAGCAGACTTCTTGTTGAATAAAAGTAATTCTGATTCTGATTCTGATTGTTAAAAGTGCTTAATACTGACGTTTTATATTTAACCAACTCAAATAAACTCTCCTGTAAAGTGTCTAACTAGACAAACAATAGTCTAGTAGTTGAATCTACGCTGCTGGAGCTGCATTTTGTAATAAAGTACTATTACATAGTATAAGAAAAGGCAGGCATCCAGAGAATGAGCCCCGTTGTGTTCCGCGCAGCGGCGCGCACTCGCATGACTTTCACACCTGACAACGTCGGCCGGAGATTCGCCCAGCTCAGCTCACCGAAGCCTCTCAGCTGTCAGCGGCGCAGCTCCGACCGACACCGGGTTTAGCCGGCGCACTCTCGGCTTTGTGTCCGGGGACTTTCCCCTGGGTGAAGGTGAGGATCCAGGTCCTCCGCATGTAACCCAGACTGCAAGTCTTCTGCATGCCTGAGCCAAACCGCTGAGAGGCGGGTACATATACGGTGAAAAAGTGTTAGACGTCCTCGGTCATGGTGCCGGGGAGAGATATTTGCGTCAACTGTCATCATAATGTACATGAGATACACAATAAAGGGCTGTGAAGACTGCTGATCACCACGTTATATTTTTGGCGTTTGGTGTAATTCGGGAGTTGAGTCCAGGCTGTTTCCCGGCATGCACTGCTCGAGTGCCCTGCTTGTTTTTGCTGTTTCCCGGCATGCATTGCTTGAGTTCCCTGTTTGTTTTTCTTGTCTTTTTCTTCATTGGAGTAGACCAAGTAAATACATGTTTGCAAGTCAAATATAATGGGAGATGGGGATTGAAATATGTATTTTAAAGAACGTGTTAAACTTTGAATACACCATGACTCAAGTTTCCCTGTTCAAAGCAGTCGTATTTATGCTCTCCCTCTCCCTCCTGTGCATGTGGGCGGAAGCTCATTGCAGAGGTCACATGCTGAGTGCTCGTCACTCCTCCAATCACCTCGGGGAAGGTCTGAGACAAGAGCCAATCGTCACCCTTGCAGGGTGTCACCTGATGCAGGTGAACGGGAGAACCAGAAACATGGACCAGTGAGTAAATCCTAACAGGAGACGCTGGATGGCGCACTTGAGCGGCATCAGCTGATGTGGGATTCACAGGGTTGTAATCTCCCGTGGCTGGCGCATGAGTCCGATGGATGAGGTGGACATGAGCTCCAGAACCCAATTCAGACTACTCTCCGCCCACTTTTTCTTCAGCTAAATTAGCTCCTTTATATATTAACCAGTGTTTTTGTTAAGACATAACACACTTAAATGTATGCTTATAATTATTTTGTTATAAGATATACTTTATTTGTCCCACAATGGGGAAATTTCAGTGTTGCAACGCACAGTAAAGAGAACAGCAAGAAACAGTAGCAGCAGTAGAAGTACAGTTAAGTTAAAAATAGACAAACACTATAAAGATCTATAAAGATAAGGATTATAAAACTATGTATCATATAAATTGCTATCTTAAAACTATATATACAATAAATTGCAATCTAAAAACTATATATACAATAAATCACTATCTTACATTTTTGCACAGGGTCTCAGTATTGCACAGGCAGCAGAGTCAGCAGTGTTCATTGTAAAGTCTGACAGCTCAGGAAGGAAAGACCTGCGGAACCTCTCCTTCACACAGCAAGGGTGGATCAGTCTGTCACTGAAGCTGCTCTCCAGAGCAGACAGGGCGCCCTGAAGAGGGTGAGACTCCAGGTCCAGCATAGAAGTGAATCTGGCCAGGACCCTTCTGTCCCCCACCTCCTGCACCGAGTCCAAGGCACAGCCCAGGACAGAGCTGGACTTCCTGATGACTTTGTCCAGTCTCCTCTTGTCCCTCTCTGTGATTCTGCTGCTCCAGCAGACCACACCATACAGGATGGCTGACCACAGAGTCGTAGAAGGTCCTCAGGAGGGGCCCCTTCACTCCAAAGGACCTGAGTCTCCTCAGGAGGTAGAGCCTGCTCTGGCCCTTCCTGTACAGTGCATCTGTGTTGTGAGTCCAGTCCAGTTTGTTGTTCAGATGAACACCCAGGTACTTGTATGAGTCCACTATCTCAATGTCCCTTCCCTGGATGTTCACTGGTGGGGAGGCAGTGGAGCAGCGTCTGCGGAAGTCCACCACCATCTCCTTGGTCGTCCCGGCGTTGATGAGAAGGTGGTTCTGTTGACACCAGTCCACAAAGTCCTGCATTAGTCCCCTGTACTCTGCGTCATCGTCGTCCGTGATGAGTCCGATAATGGCAGAGTCATCAGAGAACTTCTGCAGGACGCAGCTGTCCGTGTTGTGCCTGAAGTCTGCAGTGAAGAGGGTGAAGAGGAAGGGCGCCAGGACAGTGCCCTGGGGCAACTCTACGCTGCAGGTCCGAACATCAGACACACAGTCCCGGGTCCTCACAAACTGGGGCCGGTTTATGAGATAGTCCAGGATCCAGTCTGTCAGGTCGCAGTCCACCCCACCTGCCTCCAGCTTGTCCCTCAGAAGCAGCAGCTGGATGGTGTTGGAGGCACTGGAGAAGTCAAAGAACAGAATCCTCACAGTGCTGCCGGGCTTCTCCAAGTGAGAGAGTAAACAAACAATTGGAAGTGACATTCAACTCAAATGTATTCAGATTGTCTTTCAGATTGTCTTTCCAAGTACTGAAACCAGGTACAAGACTATTCCAGGTACAAATTAGAGCTAAACCCAGGACAGGACAGTATCTTTGCTACATCCACACATATTAAGGGCGTGACTGACGAAACAAGACATGGCGGATTATCAGTGAAAAAGTATTTTATTTTCAATTATGGCAAAGATAACCAAACAGTCTTCAAAAAACATTTCTTTTAAATTATAGATAAATAGCAGTAGAAAAGACAAGAAATGGCTTAAATATAACACATAGATGACATTAAATAAAGGTGCTTCAAGTAACTAACAGTATCTATTGATCAGTGCATTACATTAATCCTGTTAATTCACTTCATGGTTGGGAGTTCTAATTGCTGGTGCATGGCAGGAAGTAGTTATTCCCGAGCATTCTGAACAGATGTCCACTCCTCAGACTGTACTCCAGCATGTGGGGCCCACTGTAGATGTATGTGAAACCTGCAACACCAGAGGCACGGTTAGTCCACTATTATAAATACACATTCACAAACTGCAAAATTGCTATTCAAAAAGTGAATAAATATAAATAAAAACACTTTTTATATTTAGAATGTATGTAGATAATTTACGAAATATATATAGTATATAATATATTTAATTTACACAACTCTACATAGTGTGATCCTTTCTCTACTCCATAGCATCAATTTTATTTATTATTGTCACTATTGTTTTCTGTTAAATTAAAGCAATATGTAATTTTCTGGAGGTGGAAAGTCACTTGCTTGATTCCAGGGAATGTGTATATTAAAACCATACTTTGGAATAAATTTCGAAGGTTTGCTTTATCAATTTCAACATGTATTTAATTTGTGTTGTGTAACTGTGTTGCTCTGCTGAACCTCTGATGTTGCCTGTGTTTGAAAGTACTCACCTCTGTACTGGAAGGCTGCAGTGACTTTGGTGGTCAGACCGGAGAACTTCTGGTCCACATTTCTAGGATATCCCTGGTCCATTCTTTTGCTGATCTCATCATAACTGCAAATAATAAATCAGATAATTAGGACCTCCTGTATGTAAGCCAGGGCATTTAGGCCAAAATAACAAATCTTGATTTCTGATTCTTTTCAAAAACATAATATGAATAGCTTTCAGTACTGATTTACTGAACTTAAACAAGACTGTGATATTCAACACAAAAAACAGCAACATTTATTCCTTCTATGTTGGATTTTTTTCTCAATCAAAAAGATCATAGCATAGTATTGCCAATTAGACATGACTGAATCTTGATCTGAGTAATAAAAATGATGATTTGCATATCCCTAACTGTATTCTTGGACCAACCGTAAGTCTCACCTGTAAAACTGATCGCCAACAAAGAACAGCGTCTTGCCGGTCTCCACGTCGTACAGGGCAGCGTCTATTTTCTTCACTGTTTTGGGAAGACCATAGCTGGAGATGGATTTTGGGTAACCTGGCTGAAGATCATAAGCATTGAAGGCCCAGACCTGGCGATCTGTTTAAATATAGAAGAGTTTATATTTAGTAAAAGCTCTCTGATAAAAACATCACATGAAGATCATCCTACAATGAAAAAGTGTGTAGAGGGCATAATGATAGTCAGTGCTGCATGTGAGAAGATGTTGGATAGGGTAAAAGAGAATTAAATGTGCATGTGCATGTACCTGTCCTTATGTAAATATTGTTCATTTAGGCTTCACTGTTTTTGTTTGATTTTTGGTTTAATACATTATTATCCAAAAAATAAAAAACATATCAGGCTGACATTGATAGACTAACCTTTGAAGAGGTATAGCCGGTCTGTTTCCTGGCTCTCATAGGCAGCGTCGACGGTGGAGGGAGCGTCAGTCCAGAAGTTGTTGATGAGAGTCTGCTGAGGCTTGTAAGTCTGAGGTTGAATACGCCAGAAGAAGCTATAACACAGAACAGAGCACAGATTTGTATTATCGTGTAAAATGGTGTGATATGGTGTGTGACTGACTGTGACTGACTTCTGGATTGTGTGAAATGAGCTGTTTGTTTTTGTCGTATCTATGAAGACCGTGGGAGAGTCTTCCTAAATGGACATTTGAGATGCTACAGGCTTTTTACATGTGACGGCAAATGTGGCAGGAGATAAGCAGATGACTCCACGCCAGAAAAGTTAGATAAGTACCTTTAACTATGATAGGACAACAGTTCAACGGGACATAATAATTGTATAGAATCACTTTTACGTGTTATAACAAAATGGTACCTGTCTTTAAAGAAGAGCATTTCTCCTCTGAGGGTGGCCACAGCGTCCAACACCAGTGTGGAGTCACATGAGTCGGGGGTGGTGGGGGGCAGGGGGTCTGGGTCTGTAACATGGTCTTTGTCCGGGTTTGGTCCTACGATGAAAAGAAAACGTGAGTCAATGTTCAAATTGGACAGAGTAACAGTGCAAATAGAAGTACTGTATTGTTGAAATAAGTTGTTTAAAATGACAGGTGTTGTGAAGTGTTCATGAGTCTAAAGGCATATCCACTTCTTCCTTCTCATACTGAGTAATAATCTTACCATAGAGAGACTGGATGCCATTGACGTCATCGCGGGGCAGCACAAAGGTGTCTGGGTTTTTGTAGGAGTACATGGGGTACATGAGAGCGCCTGGGTCGTTAGAATGGGACAGGCCCAGAGAGTGACCAAACTCATGGGCAGCCACGATAAACAGCACATATCCTGGAACAAGATGGAGATAAATTAGCACTTTGCCATAGAAATCTCTTTATTAAGAAGGAAGCTGAAATCAGTGAACACAGGTAACATAATATAGGCCTAAGTAAACTAACCAGAATTTGAACGATAGGTGAAGTTCTCATCTTCGTCAAAATGTGCATCTCCTCCGATACCATCAGAAGGGGGAAAAGCATGGGCCAGGGTGTTACCAGGGCCATCAAAGGGGTAGTAGTCTCCATGGGCTGTTGGCGAGTGAAAAATATAGTTAGAATCAATTACTACAGCTACTGCTACTACTACAAACTATCATCTAGAGGTAGAAAAGTAACTAATTAGCTTCAAAATCATAGGAGTTACTAAGTACAGTTTCAGTCATTTGAATTTGTCTCCCTCATTAATAACAACTAATTATTCAGCTTTAAGCTGTTTAATTCACCTTTAATGGCATAAGTCATTTTCAGTACTCTTTTCACCACTACTTGTTATTCTGACGACTTACAGTAGCGTCCAAAGGAGATCATGATGTCTGCAGTTCCACTGTAGATCCGGGTGAACCTAAGGGGAGTGACTTTGGCCCAGACTTGTAGAGCTTTTTCAATGGAATCATCAACCTCTGCTTTGGTCATGTCTGGAGTGTAGTTCTCAATTCTGATTCAAGCAAAAAGGATCAATAAATACATGTTTCCTCGGCTGTGATCACATGACATCAATATTATATTCCATCTCCATCTGATATTATCATAAAAGTCTATGAACCTATTGGATATGGAGTAGTGTAGAGAGATGCCTACCTGTATGTAAGGGCATTGTTCTGCCATTTCAGATTTTCTCCAAAAGTGGAATATCGTGCCACTTTTTCATCAGGCACACCGCAGCGAGGCTTCTTCATCATGGCCATAGTTTCTTCATCGAGGTTTCCTGTGACCTTGAGTCCCAAAAACCTCTGCATCTCCCTCAGCTTTTTGGTGACAGGACTGATGGCTCGTCTGGATACTGGACTTGTTTCTTCTGTGAGGTTGTAGAACTTCTTGAGATAATCCTATGAAAAATATGGTGGATATTCAAATAGTGCACAACAAATAGAAGAAAATAGCTAAATAAAAACACCAGAACATTTTAAGACCAAAATGATGAGCCTGACACCAGAAGTTACTGAGAGAGATAATTTTTCAATGTAAAGTCAATTGGAATAAGAGTGGATGGACCAGGAAGCCCCCCCCCATTTTCACTATGCTTCCTACTTATACTTACAGTCTGCTTCTCCACAACACCTGTTATTCCCAAGTTTGACACCCCAGTACTAACCACGTCCAATATCAGACATGATCAGGCTTTATCAAGGTGGTGACCGCAAGTCTAATATTTATGAAGACGTTTGTATCAGGCTCACATAAATAGAATAGAGGTACATACCAGTGCAAAGTCCTGTTCCTGCTGGGTGATGGTGGACAGCGGCATGCAGTAGACTGCAGAGGCCAGGCTCAGTACCAGTAGGCTCAACTTCACTGTCTTCATCTTTGCTTCTTGGTTGTGCTTTGGTTTGTGCTGTGGGTCCTGCTCTTTTATAGCCCAGGTATCAGGACGTGTTGGGCAACTCCACCGTCACTCACTGAGGAAACACTCCTTGTAAGGAGGCAGGAGGAAGTGGTGTCGTCTTTGCTCATACAATTAAAAAGAATCCCCAAACAAATGTAGTAAAAACTATGACTCAATGAGTGTACAATTCAATAATAATGTCTGTGTCAATTAATTTATTTCTATTGATTAGTTTGAATCTTTTTTTTATGAGGTTCAAATATAAAATGTCCAACTTAAAGTATATTTAAAAGAGTATACTGTAAAATGTTGTTTATATGTATATAGTTATTGCAGTACTAATCTGAATATCATTACAGGAATCAATCATCACTTTAAAGTTCTGTAAACTCTTTCATATACAATGAAAAGTAAAAACAAATAATAATACAAAAATAGCATGGTTGCATTTTAATTATTTGTAGTTCTTCCAAAAAACTAAAAATGGCTCCTAGCAGTATTATAAGTGATTATAAGTGACACATACTTATGGATTATGATAGTAAATTCCATTGGCTAAAATATCTATTTAAATGCATGTTGTGTGGATAATAAAGTAAGTAAATTGGTATTGTGGCCATACCGACTTGTCAAAGCCTGATCCCGTCAGATCTCAGAAGCTAAGCAGGGCCGGGCCTGGTTAGTACTTGGATGGGAGACCACAAGGAATTCCAGGTGCCACAGTGGGGCGCCAGTGGCAAAAACTGTTGTTGTGTCCTTAGGCAAGGCACATCACCCACATTGCCTAGTATGAAAGTGGTGTGAGTGTTGGTGGTGGTCGGAGGGGCCGATGGCGCAGATTGGCAGCCTCGCTTCCGTCAGTCTGCCCCAGGGCAGCTGTAGCCTACAATAGTAGCTTACCACTACCGGGTATGGAGTGAATGAATAATGTTCTGTAAAGTGTCTTTGAGTGTCCAGAAAAGCGCTATATATGAAACTGATGCATTATTATTATTATTATTAAATACAATTCATGTTATTTTACTTTTACTGTATTTTTACTGCTGTTTCATGACTATATGTGGCTTGAACCAAAAATATTTAATAAAAACAAAATAAAAAAGGCAGAATACAGGTTTTCATTCACAAGCACAGTAGATGTTTTTTGGAAAGGTGCCACTGCTGCATATACAGACACGTTTGATCACGTGAGATGATTCCAGTTTTCCACATCCACATCAGAAAGATTAATAAATAAGGCTATATTCCCGGACTAGCCAAATCATAGATCCTAATCACTTATAACTATGAATCACTAAATCCATTTTTCCATTTTATACCCCTCCTCCATACAGACAGTTCACAAATGTCAATCGTCTTTTATAATATATTAAATAATTGGAGCAGTTCTGTATATTCCACCTGATAAGTGGGTTATTTTACACTTGGATGTAATGCCATGCCACTAGGCTTTTTTTGTATTTTGTGGAAAGCTACAATTTGGGTTTGCTGTTGCCTAAGAGTGGACATATGTCTTGGGTAATTATTTAGTCAGGTAACTTCCCCTTGTTCAAACTGTATTAATGCAAAACTGTAGAAAATGTGGCCATACCGACTTGTCAAAGCCTGATCCCGTCAGATCTCAGAAGCTAAACAGGGCCGGGCCTGGTTAGTACTTGGATGGGAGACCACTGAGAATTCGAGGTGCCACAGTGGGGCGCCAGTGGCAAAAACTGTCGTAGTGTCCTTAGGCAAGGCACATCACCCACATTGCCTAGTATGAAAGTGGTGTGTGCGTGAATGGTGGTGGTGGTCGGAGGGGCCGATGACGCAGATTGGAGCCTCGCTTCCGTCAGTCTGCCCCAGGGCAGCTGTGGCTACAATAGTAGTTTACCACCACCGGGTCTGGAGTGAATGAATAATGCTCTGTAAAGCATCTTTGAGTGTCCTGAAAAGCGCTATATAAAACTGATGCATTATTATTAAAATCACATAATGACAAAAAAGAGATGAAATCATACTTTAAGGTGCACTTCATCTTATAATTTCATGGGGATGTTTACTTGGAGTGATTCGTCCACAGTAAGGCATTTAACATATATACCTTGCATTTATTCAATTACAGATGATTTTAGTGCTCAGAAATACCTTCAAATACATACATCATATACATATACATATACTATAATACATCAAATTGAGCAGACGCTACTCTCCACAGATTTGACCTGTAACTTGACTTGGGGATATCTCTTAGCTTGTCTCCATAGAGATTTAACTGCTTGTGGGACATTCCAGGCAATGCAATAACATCTCCATGGAATCAAATAGCATGACAGAAAAGTTAAGTCTTTCCCATTATACATTACATTAAAAGGACTGAGTCAAAATATTCAGTTACAAAACAGCAATGACACGAAACAGGAAATATTCACATCACATCTTCTTATTCATCGAACTGTAATTTATAGAGGTTTTAATTGAAATAATGCAGTGTGACATACTGGTCCATGCATTTAGTCAGGCAGGATTTCATTGTCCGTCATCTTTGTACACTCCAGTATCGTGTTGACTGAACCAGTAGAGACCACTTTTTTGGAGTCAGGGTCGTAAGTGTAATGCAGGTTTCCCTTGAAAAAGTGAAGAAAGTCTGTGGGAAAATGAAATAGCATTAGGTTTCCTGTAAAAAATGGAAAAAAGAAAGAACAGATTTAGTTTGGTTGAAAGCAAAACTATAAACTAAACTGTATGGAGAAGGTGCAGTATCAATATAATGAATATACTCTCATTGGACTCTATTAGTTATTCTCAAATGAAATGTAATGTGTGGTTCATATGGATGGATGATCTAAGACAATATAAAATGATTAGTTTATAGAAAGAGTGTTTGCACCATCGGAGTAAACTGCAGCATCGATTGGAGCTGGAATCCCAGGATATTCCTGTTCTATGAGTGATGGCGGGTGCTCCAATGTATTCTTCAGCTCATTGTACCTGGACAAAGGATTTAAACCAAACTATGTTCATGTTCTGGAAACATATATAATTTCAGAGGGAAGGCAGGGGGAATCCATGGTTTTCAAACTGTTACCATAGAAATTAACAATGGTAAACCAACAATCATGTATTTTATATTTGAAAAGGTTCTCAAAAGGTTCTTCCTATATCAAGAAGCTGAAACCCATGAACACAACTCATGAAAGATTTACAGTTTATAAAAGAAATCCTATAATACTGAAGTCTACCATTGTTTGTTAGGGATTGACTCCACAGTTCTGTTTAATCTTAGGTTAAATAATGGCACCACTTCAAAGCTATTGTGAAAAAAATATATTTGTGGATAAGTAGGGCAGTATTTGTAGAAGTATTAACCATAATCCAGGTCTTAAACAGCAAATCCGACTATAAAATTCTGATCTTTTATCCATGGGTCCAGAATGATGAAAAGTTAGGATTGTTGTCATAGTGATTAACTATTGTAAACAAAATATTAAATCTTTTGAACGGGAAAAAGAATGTTGTATGTAACAGGAAGCTAAAACTGAAGATTAGGGAGATTATAAATTGTGTGATGTGATGTGAATACAACCTAATAGAATGAACTACAAAGAAACCTCAAAGTCATTATTTGTGTGCAATTAAATGACTAATAATTGTCACTAATACAAATGGGCAGAAAAGGAAGTGACTTGTTCATTTATTCATCATTGCTCAACGTTTTGACTGAAGACAAACATATTTTATTAATAGAATAATCAGAATGTAAAAGGATCTAAAGTACTTACTAATCCATACTAAAACTAGTATTGAAACTAGATGCTAATTTGGGCAAGTATTGACAAATAAAAAATACATAAACAGGACAAAATTGGGTCTTTTCTGAATAGTTTTAGAATGATCTTGAGTTTTATCAGAACTAGTATTAACCGTATTCTGTCCTGCCCCCTTTTGTTTGTAAATGCTCGTATGTGGTGCTTCCGGTTAAACAGAGATCACATTCTTGTCAATGATGAATTTGAGAAATGTTTTGTTGCTACTGAGGTCTTCTCTCAAACTTGTTTACATATGTTGAGAGCCATGTGCTCAGGGCAGGCTTCTCCTCTTTCTACCGGCCTCAAACATGAATAATATGGTGAAAAAACACTGCGTAAAAATATAGGCTAAACACCATCCTCCATCTATTCTTGCTGTTTTGAACCTGCTGTGCTGTGGAGGATTTTAAGACATTACTTTATTGTATTATAACAATAACATCGGGAATTGCAAATATTATCGAGATAAGATCAGAAATTAAAAAAAAAAACTGGATCCCTAAAAGTTGTAGTACATGACAACACTAACTTCTGCTCTGTTTGTGTGAGTACCTCCAACACTCGTATCCCGTGAAGAACACAGAGTATCGCTCCAGTCGGAAGTGAAGGGCCGCATCTACTGATCTCACTCTGGGGGGAAAACCCAATTCTGAGATGTTTTTGGGAAAACCTTCTACAAGCTGTAACTGGATCAGCTTCCAATACTGATCACCTGAAAATGACAATTACAAGATTGGCTAAAGTTATCAAAAAATAAAATAAAAAAATAATCAAATTAATTATAGGCTTTGTAAGGTAAGGTAAGGTAAAGTAAGGTTTATTTATATAGCGCTTTACACAGCATTTTACAGAGCATTTTTCATTCACTCCACACCCGGTGGTGGTAAGCTACTGTTGTAGCCACAGTTGCCCTGGGGCAGACTGACGGAGGCGCAGCTGCCACGCCAAGCAGCGCCAACGGTCCAGGCACAGCACAGTTGGGGCTTTGGCCCAGTTGCAGGAGGTGGGCCAAAGCACAGCACAGTTGCTCACATACACGCACCACTTCACTACACAAGCCCTGTGTCTGCGCTGATGTTACTCATACAAGAAAAACAGTCAATAAACTCCCCTCCAAAGCATACACATTCAATGAGGACTGTAGACTGCAACAGAAGTTTTGCAGCTTCATCTCCAGCTGTCCTCACTCCTCCGTGCTGTTTTTATATTTATAAACTCATGGAGGATCACGTATTGCAGCAGGACTCATATCTGCCTCACTATTTAATAGATATTTCATGCCACTGGACATATCTTTTCCGCTAAAGCTATAGCTCTGCTCCGGATGTAGTGTACGTCTTGCAAACTCTTTGCTGCACAGTTTGCAATAAACAACACCTTTGGCAGTACTTCCATCGGGTAGTTTTCTGAACAGAAATTTACCGTCCAGCAGACCAAGAGCTCCCCACTCCAGTGTTATAGTCAGAACTCTGTGTGCTTCAGTATAATTGGCGTACCACCACATGGTGCACAGACAAACGTTCTGCGTTGTTTGACATGCAAAGTGCAATAAAATGCGTTCATATTTTTTATGCATTATTTTCTTTGTAATGAATTAATCATAATTAACCCCTAATAAAAACATAATTCACAAATCAAGCCCAAATTCCAGGGCTCTAACTTTTTTTTTTCAGGAGCACATGTGCCCCTAAGTTAAAAATTTTAGGAGCACAGAAAAAAAAAGTGGGGGCACAAGCAGGTTTTCGTTTTCAATGATTATTACAGTGCAGAACTTGCGCACACCAACACCAACACTGAATAAATTTAATACAAAAAAAAATAATTATGACTGTACTTTTCCTGCATGATAGCAATGTTTTTTATAAATATATCTTCATTTTATCTGATTAATATTTAGACTTAAAATAAGCCAAACAAACTGTACTGCACTGCACTGAAACACTCTGTGGCCCTTTTTGGACCTTCACCCACAGTTTAAGAACCTCTTCTTTAAGAGAACTTCCACTGGCTCTTTACACAAAACTGCTTCAAAGTGTAAAAAGTGTGCAGTTTTAAACCTGTATTTTCAAATTCCTAACTGGAGTTACATTCTCTTAGTGGTTTTACAGTGGTTTTTAGTCTCTGCACATTTACCAAACCAAACGCACATTGTGACAAACAGATTTATTTGACATTTTCTTAGGCAAACTTCAGCCCACATGTCACCTGCTCTGTGCCGTAGCTCTGGTCTGTGCGGACGCTGATATAAAATTAATATTGGCGTATTTGATGTGAGGCGGATGGACAGGTGGGATGTTTAACCTGCCCTGTGATACACACTGGTACACGAGGGTGCGCGGGCTCCAGCGCACAGGTCCCGCACACCGGTACAAGTTTATTGCCGAAGGCAGCGGCCGTAAGGAAATATGATGCACTCAGTATTCAGACCTTGAATCCGTGACGAGACCGAGTCCAAATGCGCTCGAGTCCGAGACAAGACCAAGACAAAACCATTGCTTTAGCGGAGAAGGAAGTCCAGCGGCACGGGGGTGTTTGTGAGTGGTGGGACAGGTGTGGGTCCTGCTGCGGTGCCGCTCCTCGTTTAAGGGGGCGTGAGTGTGTTTCTAAGCGGAGGTTGTTCGTATGAGTGATATCACCGCACACGTGGAGCTCGTATGCTGGGGTTGTGCACGGTCAGAGGTGTTGTGGCCGGGCACGGTACGGTTGCGCTGGCGCCCGGCAAGCATGAAGCGCATTAGGAGCTCCAGGCTTGGGCAGGTTCCACAGTCCGAGTGTGAGTTTGCCCCTAATGTTTGACACATTTAGAACGTTTAACTCGTCACGTTGTGTCTGTGCGCAGTTCTCCTTATTGTGCTGCAGAAGCACTCGCACTGGTGCGACTGTTTTGATTTCCTCGTTCGCACGACGAAATATTTACTCGCAAATGCGAGTGAAATGGGCGCACTGTAGAGCCCTAAATTCAGAAGGGACAGCAAATTCAGATAGTATAGCCTTTGATCTGATGGTCAGAGGTTTGAACCCTGCTCTCACCATTATATACTGTGTCTGTGCCCTTGGGCAAGACACTTTGCCTCCAGTTTATGAATGTGTGTTAGTTTACATGTAAATGCTTTAATTGCCCATTTAAAACTCTTTATACACATGACTACCATTTAACTCAGTACAGAGGTTAAAACATGATTCATTTGTTAATTTAATTTAATATATATGTCTAGGCTCACCTTTAAAAAACACATTGAAATTTCTCTCTATGTTCATGTAGACAGCATCCAGGTGTGAGGGCACACTCTCTGGCCACAGGCTGTTGATCAGAGATATGCGGGTGTGGTGTATTTCACTAAATAACTCACAGAAGACAGTCAGCACTCTTGCTAAATGAACACTCTTTACTCTGCTCAAACGGAACTGAACACAGATATCCCAGCATTCCCTAACTAGGCTGAGATGTTTGGTCTACGCCACATGAACCTGGAAAAGAATAACAGTGTAAAGTTGGATCTAGTTTGTGTTGTTTTTGATAAGAGCCAGTGTCAGTCTGTATTATCAGCGTGGAAAATACATGTACCATACACACACCTGTCTTTGAAAAAAAGCACTTCTTGTTGCAGCTCCGTCACAGCGTCAAAAGACAAGTCCGGGGCACATTTGTCTGGGGTTTTGGGAGGAGGCTTTTTAGAAAACATCTCAGAAGCTAAGCAGGGCCGGGCCTGGTTAGTACTTGGATTGGAGACCACCAGGTGCCACAGTGGGGCGCCAGTGGCGTAGTGTCCTTAGGCAAGGCATGGCACCCACATTGCCTAGTATGAAAGTAGTGTGTGCGTGAATGGTGGTGGTGGTCGGAGGGGCCGATGACGCAGATTGGAGGCTCACTTCGGTCAGTCTGCCCCAGGGCAGCTGTGGCTACAATAGTAGTTTACCACCACCGGGTCTGGAGTGAATGAATAATGCTCTGTAAAGCGTCTTTGAGTGTCCTGAAAAGCGCTATATAAAACTGATGCATTATTATTAAAATCACATAATGACAAAAAAGAGATGAAATCATACTTTAAGGTGCACTTCATCTTATAATTTCATGGGGGTGTTAGTCCTTTACTTGGAGTGATTCGTCCACAGTAAGGCATTTAACATATATACCTTGCATTTATTCAATTACAGATGATTTTAGTGCTCAGAAATACCTTCAAATACATACATCATATACATATACATATACTATAATACATCAAATTGAGCAGACGCTACTCTCCACAGATTTGACCTGTAACTTGACTTGGGGATATCTCTTAGCTTGTCTCCATAGAGATTTAACTGCTTGTGGGACATTCCAGGCAATGCAATAACATCTCCATGGAATCAAATAGCATGACAGAAAAGTTAAGTCTTTCCCATTATACATTACATTAAAAGGACTGTGTCAAAATATTCAGTTACAAAACAGCAATGACACGAAACAGGAAATATTCACATCACATCTTCTTATTCATCGAACTGTAATTTATAGAGGTTTTAACTGAAATAATGCAGTGTGACATACTGGTCCATGCATTTAGTCAGGCAGGATTTCATTGTCCGTCATCTTTGTACACTCCAGTATCGTGTTGACTGAGCCAGTAGAGACCACTTTTTTGGAGTCAGGGTCGTAAGTGTAATGCAGGTTTCCCTTGAAAAAGTGAATAAAGTCTGTGAGAAAATAAAATAGCATTAGGTTTTCTGTAAAAATGGAAAAAAGAAAGAACAGATTTACCTCGGTTGAAAGCAAAACTATAAACTAAACTGTATGGAGAAGGTGCAGTATCAATAAAATGAATATACTCTCATTGGACTCTATTAGGAAGTGAATTATAACAATAGATTTTTTGCCTTAAATAGTGGCCTATGATATTGTTAATACTACTTATTGTTCAGTTTTGTTTTGTTTTTTTAAGTGTTGCTTATTATGGTATTTGTAGCTCATTCTCAAATGAAATGTAATGTGTGCTTCATATGGATGGATGATCTAAGACAATATAAAATGATTAGTTTAAAGAAAGATGTTTGCACCATCGGAGTAAACTGCAGCATCGATTGGAGTTGGAATCCCGGGATATTCCTGTTCTATGAGTGCTCCATTGTATTCATCAGCTTGAAGTGACATTCAACTCAAATGTATTCAGATTGTCTTTCAGATTTTCTTTCCAAGTACTGAAACCAGGTACAAGACTATTCCAGGTACAAATTAGAGCTAAACCCAGGACAGGACAGTATCTTTGCTACATCCACACATATTAAGGGCGTGACTGACGAAACAAGACATGGCGGATTATCAGTGAAAAAGTATTTTATTTTCAATTATGGCAAAGATAACCAAACAGTCTTCAAAAAACATTTCTTTTAAATTATAGATAAATAGCAGTAGAAAAGACAAGAAATGGCTTAAATATAACACATAGATGACATTAAATAAAGGTGCTTCAGGTAACTAACAGTATCTATTGATCAGTGCATTACATTAATCCTGTTAATTCACTTCATGGTTGGGAGTTCTAATTGCTGGTGCATGGCAGGAAGTAGTTATTCCCGAGCATTCTGAACAGATGTCCACTCCTCAGACTGTACTCCAGCATGTGGGGCCCACTGTAGATGTATGTGAAACCTGCAACACCAGAGGCACAGTTAGTCCACTATTATAAATACACATTCACAAACTGCAAAATTGCTATTCAAAAAGTGAATAAATATAAATAAAAACACTTTTTATATTTAGAATGTATGTAGATAATTTACTAAATATATATAGTATATAATATATTTAATTTACACAACTCTACATAGTGTGATCCTTTCTCTACTCCATAGCATCAATTTTATTTATTATTGTCACTATTCTTTTCTGTTAAATTAAAGCAATATATAATTTTCTGGAGGTGGAAAGTCACTTGCTTAATTTTAGGAATTTGTATATTAAAACCATACTTTGGAATAAATTTCGAAGGTTTGCTTTATCAATTTCAACATGTATTTAATTTGTGTTGTGTAACTGTGTTGCTCTGTTGAACCTCTGATGTTGCCTGTGTTTGAAAGTACTCACCTCTGTACTGGAAGGCTGCAGTGACTTTGGTGGTCAGACCGGAGAACTTCTGGTCCACATTTCTAGGATATCCCTGGTCCATTCTTTTGCTGATCTCATCATAACTGCAAATAATAAATCAGATAATTAGGACCTCCTGTATGTAAGCCAGGGCATTTAGGCCAAAATAACAAATCTTGATTTCTGATTCTTTTCAAAAACATAATATGAATAGCTTTCAGTACTGATTTACTGAACTTAAACAAGACTGATATTCAACACAAAAAACAGCAACATTTATTCCTTCTATGTTGGATTTTTTTCTCAATCAAAAAGATCATAGCATAGTATTGCCAATTAGACATGACTGAATCTTGATCTGAGTAATAAAAATGATGATTTGCATATCCCTAACTGTATTCTTGGACCAACCGTAAGTCTCACCTGTAAAACTGATCGCCAACAAAGAACAGCGTCTTGCGGGTCTCCACGTCGTACAGGGCAGCGTCTATTTTCTTCACTGTTTTGGGAAGACCATAGCTGGAGATGGATTTTGGATAACCTGGCTGAAGATCATAAGCATTGAAGGCCCAGACCTGGCGATCTGTTTAAATATAGAAGAGTTTATATTTAGTAAAAGCTCTCTGATAAAAACATCACATGAAGATCATCCTACAATGAAAAAGTGTGTAGAGGGCGTAATGATAGACAGTGCTGCATGTGAGAAGATGTTGGATAGGGTAAAAGAGAATTAAATGTGCATGTGCATGTACCTGTCTTTATGTTAATATTGTTCATTTAGGCTTCACTGTTTTTGTTTGATTTTTGGTTTAATACATTATTATCCAAAAAATAAAAAACATATCAGGCTGACATTGATAGACTAACCTTTGAAGAGGTATAGCCGGTCTGTTTCCTGGCTCTCATAGGCAGCGTCGACGGTGGAGGGAGCGTCAGTCCAGAAGTTGTTGATGAGAGTCTGCTGAGGCTTGTAAGTCTGAGGTTGAATACGCCAGAAGAAGCTATAACACAGAACAGAGCACAGATTTGTATTATCGTGTAAAATGGTGTGATATGGTGTGTGACTGACTGTGACTGACTTCTGGATTGTCTGAAATGAGCTGTTTGTTTTTGTCGTATCTATGAAGACCGTGGGAGAGTCTTCCTAAATGGACATTTGAGATGCTACAGGCTTTTTACATGTGACGGCAAATGTGGCAGGAGATAAGCAGATGACTCCATGCCAGAAAAGTTACATAGGTACCTTTAACTATGATAGGACAACAGTTCAACGGGACATAATGTATTGAATCACTTTTACGTGTTATAACAAAATGGTACCTGTCTTTAAAGAAGAGCATTTCTCCTCTGAGGGTGGCCACAGCGTCAAACACCAGTGTGGAGTCACATGAGTCGGGGGTGGTGGGGGGCAGGGGGTCTGGGTCTGTAACAGGGTCTTTGTCCGGGTTTGGTCCTGCGATGAAAAGAAAACGTGAGTCAATGTTCAAAATGGACAGAGTAACAGTGCAAATAGAAGTACTGTATTGTTGAAATAAGTTGTTTAAAATGACAGGTGTTGTGAAGTGTTCATGAGTCTAAAGGCATATCCACTTCTTCCTTCTCATACTGAGTAATAATCTTACCATAGAGAGACTGGATGCCATTGACGTCATCGCGGGGCAGCACAAAGGTGTCTGGGTTTTTGTAGGAGTACATGGGGTACATGAGAGCGCCTGGGTCGTTAGAATGGGACAGGCCCAGAGAGTGACCAAACTCATGGGCAGCCACGATAAACAGCACATATCCTGGAACAAGATGGAGATAAATTAGCACTTTGCCATAGAAATCTCTTTATTAAGAAGGAAGCTGAAATCAGTGAACACAGGTAACATAATATAGGCCTAAGTAAACTAACCAGATTTTGAACGATAGGTGAAGTTCTCATCTTCGTCATAATGTGCATCTCCTCCGATACCAACAGAAGGGGGAAAAGCATGGGCCAGGGTGCCATCAGGGCCATCAAAGGGGTAGTAGTCTCCATGGGCTGTTGGCGAGTGAAAAATATAGTTAGAATCAATTACTACAGCTACTGCTACTACTACAAATCATCATCTAGAGGTAGAAAAGTAACTAATTAGCTTCAAAATCATAGGAGTTACTAAGTACAGTTTCAGTCATCTGAATTTGTCTCCCTCATTTAAAACAACTAATTATTCAGCTTTAAGCTGTTTAATTCACCTTTAATGGCATAAGTCATTTTCAGTACTCTTTTCACCACTACTTGTTATTCTGACGACTTACAGTAGCGTCCAAAGGAGATCATGATGTCTGCAGTTCCACTGTAGATCCGGGTGAACCTAAGGGGAGTGACTTTGGCCCAGACTTGTAGAGCTTTTTCAATGGAATCATCAACCTCTGCTTTGGTCATGTCTGGAGTGTAGTTCTCAATTCTGATTCAAGCAAAAAGGATCAATAAATACATGTTTCCTTGGCTGTGATCACATGATATCAATATTATATTCCATCTCCATCTGATATTATCATAAAAGTCTATGAACCTATTGGACGTGGAGTAGTGTGGAGAGATGCCTACCTGTATGTAAGGGCATTGTTCTGCCATTTCAGATTTTCTCCAAAAGTGGAATATCGTGCCACTTTTTCATCAGGCACACCGCAGCGAGGCTTCTTCATCATGGCCATAGTTTCTTCATCGAGGTTTCCTGTGACCTTGAGTCCCAAAAACCTCTGCATCTCCCTCAGCTTTTTGGTGACAGGACTGATGGCTCGTCTGGATACTGGACTTGTTTCTTCTGTGAGGTTGTAGAACTTCTTGAGATAATCCTATGAAAAATATGGTGGATATTCAAATAGTGCACAACATATAGAAGAAAATAGCAAAATAAAAACACCAGAACATTTTAAGACCAAAATGATGAGCCTGACACCAGAAGTTACAGAGAGAGATAATTTTTCAATGTAAAGTCAATTGGAATAAGAGTGGATGGACCAGGAAGCCCCCCCCATTTTCACTATGCTTCCTACTTATACTTACAGTCTGCTTCTCCACAACACCTGTTATTCCCAAGTTTGACACCCCAGTACTAACCACGTCCAATATCAGACATGATCAGGCTTTCTCAAGGTGGTGACCGCAAGTCTAATATTTATGAAGACGTTTGTATCAGGCTCACATAAATAGAATAGAGGTACATACCAGTGCAAAGTCCTGTTCCTGCTGGGTGATGGTGGACAGCGGCATGCAGTAGACTGCAGAGGCCAGGCTCAGTACCAGTAGGCTCAACTTCACTGTCTTCATCTTTGCTTCTTGGTTGTGCTTTGGTTTGTGCTGTGGGTCCTGCTCTTTTATAGCCCAGGTATCAGGACGTGTTGGGCAACTCCACCGTCACTCACTGAGGAAACACTCCTTGTAAGGAGGCAGGAGGAAGTGGTGTCTTCTTTGCTCATACAATTAAAAAGAATCCCCAAACAAATGTAGTAAAACCTATGACTCAATGAGTGTACAATTCAATAATAATGTCTGTGTCAATTAATTTATTTCTATTGGTTAGTTTGAATCTTTTTTTTATGAGGTTCAAATATAAAATGTCCAAGTTAAAGTATATTTAAAAGAGTATACTGTAAAATGTTGTTTATATGTATATAGTTATTGCAGTACTAATCTGAATATCATTACAGGAATCAATCATCACTTTAAAGTTCTGTAAACTCTTTCATATACAATGAAAAGTAAAAACAAATAATAATACAAAAATAGCATGGTTGCATTTTAATTATTTGTAGTTCTTCCAAAAAACTGAAAATGGCTCCTAGCAGTATTATAAGTGATTATAAGTGACACATACTTATGGATTACGATAGTAAATTCCATTGGCTAAAATATCTATTTAAATGCATGTTGTGTGGATAATAAAGTAAGTAAATACAATTCATGTTATTTTACTTTTACTGTATTTTTACTGCTGTTTCATGACTATATGTGGCTTGAACCAAAAATATTTAATAAAAACAAAACAAAAAAGGCAGAATACAGGTTTTCATTCACCAGCACAGTAGATGTTTTTTGGAAAGGTGCCACTGCTGCATATACAGACACGTTTGATCACGTGAGATGATTCCAGTTTTCCACATCCACATCAGAAAGATTAATAAATAAGGCTATATTCCCGGACTAGCCAAATCATAGATCCTAATCACTTATAACTATGAATCACTAAGTCCATTTTTCCATTTTATACCCCTCCTCCATACAGACAGTTCACAAATGTCAATCGTCTTTAATAATATATTAAATAATTGGAGCAGTTCTGTATATTCCACCTGATAAGTGGGTTATTTTACACTTGGATGTAATGCCATGCCACTAGGCTTTTTTTGTATTTTGTGGAAAGCTACAATTTGGGTTTGCTGTTGCCTAAGAGTGGACATATGTCTTGGGTAATTATTTAGTCAGGTAACTTCCCCTTGTTCAAACTGTATTAATGCAAAACTGTAGAAAATCACATAATGACAAAAAAGAGATGAAATCATACTTTAAGGTGCACTTCATCTTATAATTTCATGGGGATGTTTACTTGGAGTGATTCGTCCACAGTAAGGCATTTAACATATATACCTTGCATTTATTCAATTACAGATGATTTTAGTGCTCAGAAATACCTTCAAAAACATACATCATATACATATACATATACTATAATACATCAAATTGAGCAGACGCTACTGTCCACAGATTTGACCTGTAACTTGACTTGGGGATATCTCTTAGCTTGTCTCCATAGAGATTTAACTGCTTGTGGGACATTCCAGGCAATGCAATAACATCTCCATGGAATCAAATAGCATGCCAGAAAAGTTAAGTCTTTCCCATCCATCCATCCATCCATCTTCTTCCGCTTATCCAGGGCCGGGTCGCGGGGGCAGCAGTCTAAGCAGGGGTTCCCAAGCTCAGTGACTTCGGCCAGGGTGATGGATGAGTCCGCCTCCGGGTCCCCAGCCTCGGCCTCCTCTTCGGAGGACGTGATGGTGGGATTGAGGAGATCCCCAAAGTATTCCTTCCACCGCTCGACAACATCCTCAGTCGAGGACAGCAGCTCTCCCCCCGCACTGTAAACAGTGTTGGTGAAGGACCGCTTCCCCCTCCTAAGGCGCCGGACAGCTTGCCAGAATTTCCTTGGGGCCGTCCGATAGTCCTCCTCCATGGCCTCCCCGAACTCCTCCCAAACCCGAGTTTTTGCATCTGCAACCACCCGGGCTGCAGCACGCTTGGCCCGACGGTACCCGTCAGCTGCCTCAGGAGTCCACCGGGCCTTGCTGGCTCCTTCTTCAGCCTGACGGCATCCCTTACTTCCGGTGTCCACCACCGGGTTCGGGGATTGCCGCCGCGACAGGCACCACAGACCTTACGGCCACAGCTACAAGTGGCCGCATTGACAATGGAGGCTGAGAACGAAGCCCACTCGGGCTCCATGTCCCCAGCCTCCCCCGGGATCTGGGAGAAGCTCTCCCGGAGGTGTGAGTTGAAGGCCACACTGACAGAAGGTTCCGCCAGACGTTCCCAGCAGACCCTCACGATACGCTTGGGCCTGCCAGGTCTTTCCGGCTTCCTCCTCCGCCAGCGGACCCAACTCACCACCAGGTGGTGATCAGTTGACAGCTCTGCCCCTCTCTTCACCCGAGTGTCCAAGACACACGGCCGGAGGTCAGATGACACGACAACAAAGTCGATCATCGACCTCCGGCCTAGGGAGTCCTGGTGCCACGTGCACCGATGGACCCCCTTGTGCTCGAACATGGTGTTCGTTATGGACAAACTGTGACTAGCACAGAAGTCCAATAACAGAACACCGCTCGGGTTCAGATCAGGGAGGCCGTTCCTCCCAATCACCCCTCTCCAAGTGTCACTGTCGTTGCCCACATGGGCGTTGAAGTCCCCAGTAGAACAACGGAGTCCCCGGTCGGTGCACTATCCAGTACCCCTCCCAGAGACTCCAAGAAGGCCGGGTACTCTGCACTGCTGTTCGGCCCGTAGGCCGACACTACAGTGAGAGACCTGTCCTCGACCCGAAGGCGCAGGAACGCGACCCTCTCGTTCACCGGGGTAAACTCCAACACGCAGCGGCTGCTGTGGGGCTATGAGCAAGCCCACACCAGCTCACCGCCGCTCCCCGCAGCCAACACCAGAGAAATGGAGAGTCCAGCCCCTCTCAAGGAGTTGGGTTCCAGAGCCCAAGCTGAGCGTGGAGGTGAGGCCGACTATATCTAGCTGGTAACGCTCGACCTCCCGCACAAGCTCAGGCTCCTTCCCCCCAGCGAGGTGACATTCCATGTCCCCAGAGCTAGTCTCCATGTCCGGAGATCCGGTCGCCGAGGCCCCCGCCTTAGACTGCCGCCCAGATCTCTCTGCACCCGGCCCCTATGGCTCCTCCCGCGGATGGTGGGTCCAGGGGAGGGTGGTCCCATGTCGCTCCTTCGGGCTGTGCCACCAGGCGCTCGCCCACGTGCACCCACCCCAGGCCTGGCTCCAGGGTGGGGCCCCGGTACCGCCTTTCCGGGCGACGTCACTGACCTCGATTTTTGTGTCATCATGGGGGCTTCTGAACCGCTCTTTGTCTGACCCGTCACCCCGGACCTGTTTGCCTTGGGTGACCCTACCAGGGGCATAAAGCCCCCGACAACATAGCTCCTGGGATCATTCGGGTACTCAAACCCCTCCACCACGTTAAGGTGGCGGTTCGAGGAGGGGTTAAGTCTTTCCCATTATCCATCCATCCATCCATCTTCTTCCGCTTATCCGGGGCCGGGTCGCGGGGCAGCAGTCTAAGCAGGGGCTCCCAAGCTTCCTTCTCCCCAGCCACTTCCTCCAGCTCCTCCGGACGGACCCCGAGGCGTTCCCAGGCCAGCCGAGAGACATAGTCCCTCCAGCGTGTCCTGGGTCTTCCCCGGGGCCTCCTACCGGTGGGACATGCCCGGAACACCTCCCGAGGGAGGCGTCCAGGAGGCATCCGGACCAGATGCCCGAACCACCTCAGCTGGCTCCTCTCGACGTGGAGGAGCAGCGACTCTACTCCGAGCTCCTCCCGTGTGACCGAGCTCCTCACCCTATCTCTAAGGGAGTGCCCGGCCACTCTGCGGAGGAAACTCATTTCGGCCGCTTGTATCCGCGATCTCGTTCTTTCGGTCATTACCCAGAGCTCATGACCATAGGTGAGGGTAGGAACGTAGATTGACCGGTAAATCGAGAGCTTCGCCTTTCGGCTCAGCTCCCTCTTCACCACAACGGTCCGATACAGCGACTGCATCACTGCCGACGCCGCACCGATCCGCCTGTCAATCTCGCGCTCCATCCTCCCCTCACTCGTGAACAAGACCCCGAGATACTTGAACTCCTCCACTTGAGGCAGAGACTCCCCACCCACCCAGAGAGGGCAATCCACCTTTTTCCGGTCGAGAACCATGGCCTCGGATTTGGAACAGCTGATTCTCATCCCAGCCGCTTCACACTCGGCTGCAAACCGCCCCAGTGCACGCTGCAGGTCCTGGTTCGATGGAGCCAACAGGACAACATCATCCGCAAAAAGCAGCGATGAAATCCTGTGGTCCCCGAACTGGACCCCTCCGGCCCCTGGCTGCGCCTAGAAATTCTGTCCATAAATACAATGAACAGAACCGGTGACAAAGGGCAGCCCTGGCGGAGTCCAACATGCACCGGGAACAGGTCTGACTTACTGCCGGCAATGCGAACACAGCTCCTGCTCCGGTCATACAGGGACCGGACAGCCCTTAGCAAAGGGCCCCGGACCCCATTCTCCCGGAGCACCCCCCACAGGGCACCACGAGGGACACGGTCGAATGCCTTCTCCAAGTCCACAAAACACATGTGGACTGGTTGGGCAAACTCCCATGAACCCTCGAGCACCCGATGGAGGGGTAGAGCTGGTCCAGTGTTCCACGACCAGGCCGAAAACCACACTGCTCCTCTTGAATCCAAGGTTCGACTATCGGCCGAACTCTCCTCTCCAGCACCCTGGCATAGACTTTACCGGGGAGGCTGAGGAGTGTGATTCCCCTGTAGTTGGAACACACCCTCCGGTCCCCTTTTATACAGAGGGACCACCACCCCGGTCTGCCAGTCCAGAGGTACTGTTCCCGACCGCCACGCGATGTTGTAGAGACGTGTCAACCAAGACAGCCCCACAACACCCAGAGACTTAAGGTACTCAGGACGGATCTCATCCACCCCCGGAGCCTTGCCACCGAGGAGCTTTCCGACCACCTCAGTGACTTCGGCCAGGGTGATGGATGAGTCCGCCTCTGGGTCCCCAGCCTCGGCCTCCTCTTCGGAGGACGTGACGGTGGGATTGAGGAGATCCCCAAAGTATTCCTTCCACCGCCCGACAACATCCTCAGTCGAGGTCAGCAGCTCTCCCCCCGCACTGTAAACAGTGTTGGTGAAGGACCGCTTCCCCCTCCTAAGGCGCCGGACGGCTTGCCAGAATTTCCTTGGGGCCATCCGATTGTCCTCCTCCATGGCCTCCCGAACTCCTCCCAGACTCGAGTTTTTGCCTCTGCCACCGCCCGGGCTGCAGCATGCTTGGCCCGACGGTACCTGTCAGCTGCTTCAGGAGTCCCCCGAGCCAGTAAGGCCCGGTAGGACTTCAGCTTGATGGCATCCCTTACTTCTGGTGTCCACCACCGGGTTCGGGGATTGCCGCCGCGACAGGCACCGCAGACCTTACGGCCACAGCTACGAATGGCCGCATCGACAATGGAGGCTGAGAACGAAGCCCACTCGGGCTCCATGTCCCCAGCCTCCCCCGGGATCTGGGAGAAGCTCTCCCGGAGGTGTGAGTTGAAGGCCGCACTGACAGAAGGTTCCGCCAGACGTTCCCAGCAGACCCTCACGATACGCTTGGGCCTGCCAGGTCTTTCCGGCTTCCTCCTCCGCCAGCGGACCCAACTCACCACCAGGTGGTGATCAGTTGACAGCTCTGCCCCTCTCTTCACCCGAGTGTCCAAGACACACGGCCGGAGGTCAGATGACACGACAACAAAGTCGATCATCGACCTCCGGCCTAGGGAGTCCTGGTGCCACGTTAAAAGGACTGAGTCAAAATATTCAGTTACAAAACAGCAATGACACGAAACAGGAAATATTCACATCACATCTTCTTATTCATCGAACTGTAATTTATAGAGGTTTTAACTGAAATAATGCAGTGTGACATACTGGTCCATGCATTTAGTCAGGCAGGATTTCATTGTCCGTCATCTTTGTACACTCCAGTATCGTGTTGACTGAGCCAGTAGAGACCACTTTTTTGGAGTCAGGGTCGTAAGTGTAATGCAGGTTTCCCTTGAAAAAGTGAATAAAGTCTGTGAGAAAATAAAATAGCATTAGGTTTTCTGTAAAAATGGAAAAAAGAAAGAACAGATTTACCTCGGTTGAAAGCAAAACTATAAACTAAACTGTATGGAGAAGGTGCAGTATCAATAAAATGAATATACTCTCATTGGACTCTATTAGGAAGTGAATTATAACAATAGATTTTTTGCCTTAAATAGTGGCCTATGATATTGTTAATACTACTTATTGTTCAGTTTTGTTTTGTTTTTTTAAGTGTTGCTTATTATGGTATTTGTAGCTCATTCTCAAATGAAATGTAATGTGTGGTTCATATGGATGGATGATCTAAGACAATATAAAATGATTAGTTTAAAGAAAGATGTTTGCACCATCGGAGTAAACTGCAGCATCGATTGGAGTTGGAATCCCGGGATATTCCTGTTCTATGAGTGATGGCGGGTGCTCCATTGTATTCATCAGCTTGAAGTGACATTCAACTCAAATGTATTCAGATTGTCTTTCAGATTTTCTTTCCAAGTACTTAAACCAGGTACAAGACTATTCCAGGTACAAATTAGAGCTAAACCCAGGACAGGACAGTATCTTTGCTACATCCACACATATTAAGGGCGTGACTGACGAAACAAGACATGGCGGATTATCAGTGAAAAAGTATTTTATTTTCAATTATGGCAAAGATAACCAAACAGTCTTCAAAAAACATTTCTTTTAAATTATAGATAAATAGCAGTAGAAAAGACAAGAAATGGCTTAAATATAACACATAGATGACATTAAATAAAGGTGCTTCAAGTAACTAACAGTATCTATTGATCAGTGCATTACATTAATCCTGTTAATTCACTTCATGGTTGGGAGTTCTAATTGCTGGTGCATGGCAGGAAGTAGTTATTCCCGAGCATTCTGAACAGATGTCCACTCCTCAGACTGTACTCCAGCATGTGGGGCCCACTGTAGATGTATGTGAAACCTGCAACACCAGAGGCACAGTTAGTCCACTATTATAAATACACATTCACAAACTGCAAAATTGCTATTCAAAAAGTGAATAAATATAAATAAAAACACTTTTTATATTTAGAATGTATGTAGATAATTTACTAAATATATATAGTATATAATATATTTAATTTACACAACTCTACATAGTGTGATCCTTTCTCTACTCCATAGCATCAATTTTATTTATTATTGTCACTATTCTTTTCTGTTAAATTAAAGCAATATATAATTTTCTGGAGGTGGAAAGTCACTTGCTTGATTTTAGGGAATTTGTATATTAAAACCATACTTTGGAATAAATTTCGAAGGTTTGCTTTATCAATTTCAACATGTATTTAATTTGTGTTGTGTAACTGTGTTGCTCTGTTGAACCTCTGATGTTGCCTGTGTTTGAAAGTACTCACCTCTGTACTGGAAGGCTGCAGTGACTTTGGTGGTCAGACCGGAGAACTTCTGGTCCACATTTCTAGGATATCCCTGGTCCATTCTTTTGCTGATCTCATCATAACTGCAAATAATAAATCAGATAATTAGGACCTCCTGTATGTAAGCCAGGGCATTTAGGCCAAAATAACAAATCTTGATTTCTGATTCTTTTCAAAAACATAATATGAATAGCTTTCAGTACTGATTTACTGAACTTAAACAAGACTGTGATATTCAACACAAAAAACAGCAACATTTATTCCTTCTATGTTGGATTTTTTTCTCAATCAAAAAGATCATAGCATAGTATTGCCAATTAGACATGACTGAATCTTGATCTGAGTAATAAAAATGATGATTTGCATATCCCTAACTGTATTCTTGGACCAACCGTAAGTCTCACCTGTAAAACTGATCGCCAACAAAGAACAGCGTCTTGCGGGTCTCCACGTCGTACAGGGCAGCATCTATTTTCTTCACTGTTTTGGGAAGACCATAGCTGGAAATGGATTTTGGGTAACCTGGCTGAAGATCATAAGCATTGAAGGCCCAGACCTGGCGATCTGTTTAAATATAGAAGAGTTTATATTTAGTTAAAGCTCTCTGATAAAAACATCACATGAAGATCATCCTACAATGAAAAAGTGTGTAGAGGGCGTAATGATAGTCAGTGCTGCATGTGAGAAGATGTTGGATAGGGTAAAAGAGAATTAAATGTGCATGTGCATGTACCTGTCTTTATGTAAATATTGTTCATTTAGGCTTCACTGTTTTTGTTTGATTTTTGGTTTAATACATTATTATCCAAAAAATAAAAAACATATCAGGCTGACATTGATAGACTAACCTTTGAAGAGGTATAGCCGGTCTGTTTCCTGGCTCTCATAGGCAGCGTCGACGGTGGAGGGAGCGTCAGTCCAGAAGTTGTTGATGAGAGTCTGCTGAGGCTTGTAAGTCTGAGGTTGAATACGCCAGAAGAAGCTATAACACAGAACAGAGCACAGATTTGTATTATCATGTAAAATGGTGTGATATGGTGTGTGACTGACTGTGACTGACTTCTGGATTGTCTGAAATGAGCTGTTTGTTTTTGTCGTATCTATGAAGACCGTGGGAGAGTCTTCCTAAATGGACATTTGAGATGCTACAGGCTTTTTACATGTGACGGCAAATGTGGCAGGAGATAAGCAGATGACTCCATGCCAGAAAAGTTACATAGGTACCTTTAACTATGATAGGACAACAGTTCAACGGGACATAATGTATTGAATCACTTTTACGTGTTATAACAAAATGGTACCTGTCTTTAAAGAAGAGCATTTCTCCTCTGAGAGTGGCCACAGCGTCAAACACCAGTGTGGAGTCACATGAGTCGGGGGTGGTGGGGGGCAGGGGGTCTGGGTCTGTAACATGGTCTTTGTCCGGGTTTGGTCCTACGATGAAAAGAAAACGTGAGTCAATGTTAAAATTGGACAGAGTAACAGTGCAAATAGAAGTATTGTATTGTTGAAATAAGTTGTTTAAAATGACAGGTGTTGTGAAGTGTTCATGAGTCTAAAGGCATATCCACTTCTTCCTTCTCATACTGAGTAATAATCTTACCATAGAGAGACTGGATGCCATTGACGTCATCGCGGGGCAGCACAAAGGTGTCTGGGTTTTTGTAGGAGTACATGGGGTACATGAGAGCGCCTGGGTCGTTAGAATGGGACAGGCCCAGAGAGTGACCAAACTCATGGGCAGCCACGATAAACAGCACATATCCTGGAACAAGATGGAGATAAATTAGCACTTTGCCATAGAAATCTCTTTATTAAGAAGGAAGCTGAAATCAGTGAACACAGGTAACATAATATAGGCCTAAGTAAACTAACCAGATTTTGAACGATAGGTGAAGTTCTCATCTTCGTCAAAATGTGCATCTCCTCCGATACCAACAGAAGGGGGAAAAGCATGGGCCAGGGTGCCATCAGGGCCATCAAAGGGGTAGTAGTCTCCATGGGCTGTTGGCGAGTGAAAAATATAGTTAGAATCAATTACTACAGCTACTGCTACTACTACAAATCATCATCTAGAGGTAGAAAAGTAACTAATTAGCTTCAAAATCATAGGAGTTACTAAGTACAGTTTCAGTCATCTGAATTTGTCTCCCTTATTTAAAACCACTAATTATTCAGCTTTAAGCTGTTTAATTCACCTTTAATGGCATAAGTCATTTTCAGTACTCTTTTCACCACTACTTGTTATTCTGACGACTTACAGTAGCGTCCAAAGGAGATCATGATGTCTGCAGTTCCACTGTAGATCCGGGTGAACCTAAGGGGAGTGACTTTGGCCCAGACTTGTAGAGCTTTTTCAATGGAATCATCAACCTCTGCTTTGGTCATGTCTGGAGTGTAGTTCTCAATTCTGATTCAAGCAAAAAGGATCAATAAATACATGTTTCCTCGGCTGTGATCACATGACATCAATATTATATTCCATCTCCATCTGATATTATCATAAAAGTCTATGAACCTATTGGATATGGAGTAGTGTAGAGAGATGCCTACCTGTATGTAAGGGCATTGTTCTGCCATTTCAGATTTTCTCCAAAAGTGGAATATCGTGCCACTTTTTCATCAGGCACACCGCAGCGAGGCTTCTTCATCATGGCCATAGTTTCTTCATCGAGGTTTCCTGTGACCTTGAGTCCCAAAAACCTCTGCATCTCCCTCAGCTTTTTGGTGACAGGACTGATGGCTCGTCTGGATACTGGACTTGTTTCTTCTGTGAGGTTGTAGAACTTCTTGAGATAATCCTATGAAAAATATGGTGGATATTCAAATAGTGCACAACAAATAGAAGAAAATAGCAAAATAAAAACACCAGAACATTTTAAGACCAAAATGATGAGCCTGACACCAGAAGTTACAGAGAGAGATGATTTTTCAATGTAAAGTCAATTGGAATAAGAGTGGATGGACCTGGAAGCCCCCCCCCCATTTTCACTATGCTTCCTACTTATACTTACAGTCTGCTTCTCCACAACACCTGTTATTCCCAAGTTTGACACCCCAGTACTAACCACGTCCAATATCAGACATGATCAGGCTTTATCATGGTGGTGACCGCAAGTCTAATATTTATGAAGACGTTTGTATCAGGCTCACATAAATAGAATAGAGGTACATACCAGTGCAAAGTCCTGTTCCTGCTGGGTGATGGTGGACAGCGGCATGCAGTAGACTGCAGAGGCCAGGCTCAGTACCAGTAGGCTCAACTTCACTGTCTTCATCTTTGCTTCTTGGTTGTGCTTTGGTTTGTGCTGTGGGTCCTGCTCTTTTATAGCCCAGGTATCAGGACGTGTTGGGCAACTCCACCGTCACTCACTGAGGAAACACTCCTTGTAAGGAGGCAGGAGGAAGTGGTGTCGTCTTTGCTCATACAATTAAAAAGAATCCCCAAACAAATGTAGAAAAAACTATGACTCAATGAATGTACAATTCAATAATAATGTCTGTGTCAATTAATTTATTTCTATTGATTAGTTTGAATCTTTTTTTTTTATTAGGTTCAAATATAAAATGTCCAACTTAAAGTATATTTAAAAGAGTATACTGTAAAATGTTGCTTATATGTATATAGTTATTGCAGTACTAATCTGAATATCATTACAGGAATCAATCATCACTTTAAAGTTCTGTAAACTCTTTCATATACAATGAAAAGTAAAAACAAATAATAATACAAAAATAGCATGGTTGCATTTTAATTATTTGTAGTTCTTCCAAAAAACTGAAAATGGCTCCTAGCAGTATTATAAGTGATTATAAGTGACACATACTTATGGATTATGATAGTAAATTTCATTGGCTAAAATATCTATTTAAATGCATGTTGTGTGGATAATAAAGTAAGTAAATACAATTCATGTTATTTTACTTTTACTGTATTTTTACTGCTGCTTCATGACTATATGTGGCTTGAACCAAAAATATTTAATAAAAACAAAACAAAAAAGGCAGAATACAGGTTTTCATTCACCAGCACAGTAGATGTTTTTTGGAAAGGTGCCACTGCTGCATATACAGACACGTTTGATCACGTGAGATGATTCCAGTTTTCCACATCCACATCAGAAAGATTAATAAATAAGGCTATATTCCCGGACTAGCCAAATCATAGATCCTAATCACTTATAACTATGAATCACTAAGTCCATTTTTCCATTTTATACCCCTCCTCCATACAGACAGTTCACAAATGTCAATCGTCTTTAATAATATATTAAATAATTGGAGCAGTTCTGTATATTCACCCTGATAAGTGGGTTATTTTACACTTGGATGTAATGCCATGCCACTAGGCTTTTTTTGTATTTTGTGGAAAGCTACAATTTGGGTTTGCTGTTGCCTAAGAGTGGACATATGTCTTGGGTAATTATTTAGTCAGGTAACTTCCCCTTGTTCAAACTGTATTAATGCAAAACTGTAGAAAATGTGGCCATACCGACTTGTCAAAGCCTGATCCCGTCAGATCTCAGAAGCTAAACAGGGCCGGGCCTGGTTAGTACTTGGATGGGAGACCACTGAGAATTCGAGGTGCCACAGTGGGGCGCCAGTGGCAAAAACTGTCGTAGTGTCCTTAGGCAAGGCACAGCACCCACATTGCCTAGTATGAAAGTGGTGTGTGCGTGAATGGTGGTGGTGGTCGGAGGGGCCGATGACGCAGATTGGAGCCTCGCTTCCGTCAGTCTGCCCCAGGGCAGCTGTGGCTACAATAGTAGTTTACCACCACCGGGTCTGGAGTGAATGAATAATGCTCTGTAAAGCATCTTTGAGTGTCCTGAAAAGCGCTATATAAAACTGATGCATTATTATTAAAATCACATAATGACAAAAAAGAGATGAAATCATACTTTAAGGTGCACTTCATCTTATAATTTCATGGGGATGTTTACTTGGAGTGATTCGTCCACAGTAAGGCATTTAACATATATACCTTGCATTTATTCAATTACAGATGATTTTAGTGCTCAGAAATACCTTCAAATACATACATCATATACATATACATATACTATAATACATCAAATTGAGCAGACGCTACTCTCCACAGATTTGACCTGTAACTTGACTTGGGGATATCTCTTAGCTTGTCTCCATAGAGATTTAACTGCTTGTGGGACATTCCAGGCAATGCAATAACATCTCCATGGAATCAAATAGCATGCCAGAAAAGTTAAGTCTTTCCCATTATACATTACATTAAAAGGACTGAGTCAAAATATTCAGTTACAAAACAGCAATGACACGAAACAGGAAATATTCACATCACATCTTCTTATTCATCGAACTGTAATTTATAGAGGTTTTAACTGAAATAATGCAGTGTGACATACTGGTCCATGCATTTAGTCAGGCAGGATTTCATTGTCCGTCATCTTTGTACACTCCAGTATCGTGTTGACTGAGCCAGTAGAGACCACTTTTTTGGAGTCAGGGTCATAAGTGTAATGCAGGTTTCCCTTGAAAAAGTGAAGAAAGTCTGTGGGAAAATGAAATAGCATTAGGTTTTCTGTAAAAATGGAAAAAAGAAAGAACAGATTTAGTTTGGTTGAAAGCAAAACTATAAACTAAACTGTATGGAGAAGGTGCAGTATCAATATAATGAATATACTCTCATTGGACTCTATTAGTTATTCTCAAATGAAATGTAATGTGTGGTTCATATGGATGGATGATCTAAGACAATATAAAATGATTAGTTTATAGAAAGAGTGTTTGCACCATCGGAGTAAACTGCAGCATCGATTGGAGCTGGAATCCCGGGATATTCCTGTTCTATGAGTGATGGCGGGTGCTCCAATGTATTCTTCAGCTCATTGTACCTGGACAAAGGATTTAAACCAAACTATGTTCATGTTCTGGAAACATATATAATTTCAGAGGGAAGGCAGGGGGAATCCATGGTTTTCAAACTGTTACCATAGAAATTAACAATGGTAAACCAACAATCATGTATTTTATATTTGAAAAGGTTCTCAAAAGGTTCTTCCTATATCAAGAAGCTGAAACCCATGAACACAACTCATGAAAGATTTACAGTTTATAAAAGAAATCCTATAATACTGAAGTCTACCATTGTTTGTTAGGGATTGACTCCACAGTTCTGTTTAATCTTAGGTTAAATAATGGCACCACTTCAAAGCTATTGTGAAAAAAATATATTTGTGGATAAGTAGGGCAGTATTTGTAGAAGTATTAACCATAATCCAGGTCTTAAACAGCAAATCCGACTATAAAATTCTGATCTTTTATCCATGGGTCCAGAATGATGAAAAGTTAGGATTGTTGTCATAGTGATTAACTATTGTAAACAAAATATTAAATCTTTTGAACGGGAAAAAGAATGTTGTATGTAACAGGAAGCTAAAACTGAAGATTAGGGAGATTATAAATTGTGTGATGTGATGTGAATACAACCTAATAGAATGAACTACAAAGAAACCTCAAAGTCATTATTTGTGTGCAATTAAATGACTAATAATTGTCACTAATACAAATGGCCAGAAAAGGAAGTGACTTGTTCATTTATTCATCATTGCTCATCGTTTTGACTGTAAATAGAAGACAAACATATTTTCTTAATAGGATTATCAGAATCTAAAAGGATCTAAAGTACTAATCCATACTAAAACTAGTATTGAAACTAGACGCTAATTTGGGCAAGTATTGACAAATAAAAAATACATAAACAGGACAAAATTGGGTCTTTTCTGAATAGTTTTAGAATGATCTTGAGTTTTATCAGAACTAGTATTAACCGTATTCTGTCCTGCCCCCTTTTGTTTGTAAATGCTCGTATGTGGTGCTTCCGGTTAAACAGAGATCACATTCTTGTCAATGATGAATTTGAGAAATGTTTTGTTGCTACTGAGGTCTTCTCTCAAACTTGTTTACATATGTTGAGAGCCATGTGCTCAGGGCAGGCTTCTCCTCTTTCTACCGGCCTCAAACATGAATAATATGGTGAAAAAACACTGCATAGAAATATAGGCTAAACACCATCCTCCATCTATTCTCGCTGTTTTGAACCTGCTGTGCTGTGGAGGATTTTAAGACATTACTTTATTGTATTATAACAATAACATTGGGAATTGCAAATATTATCGAGATCAGATCAGAAATTTAAAAAGAAAACTGGATCCCTAAAAGTTGTAGTACATGACAACACTAACTTCTGCTCTGTTTGTGTGAGTACCTCCAACACTCGTATCCCGTGAAGAACACAGAGTATCGCTCCAGTCGGAAGTGAAGGGCCGCATCTACTGATCTCACTCTGGGGGGAAAACCCAATTCTGAGATGTTTTTGGGAAAACCTTCTACAAGCTGTAACTGGATCAGCTTCCAATACTGATCACCTGAAAATGACAATTACAAGATTGGCTAAAGTTATCAAAAAATAAAATAAAAAAATAATCAAATTAATTATAGGCTTTGTAAGGTAAGGTAAGGTAAAGTAAGGTTTATTTATATAGCGCTTTACACAGACACATGTCCCCAAAGCTCTTTACACAGCATTTTACAGAGCATTTTTCATTCCTTCCATACCCGGTGGTGGTAAGCTACTGTTGTAGCCACAGTTGCCCTGGGGCAGACTGACGGAGGCGCAGTTGCCACACCAAGCGGCACCAACGGTCCAGGCACAGCACAGTTGGGGCTTTGGCCCAGTTGGAGGAGGTGGGCCAAAGCACAGGTATTTCATGCCACTGGACTTATCTTTTCCGCTAAAGTTATAGCTCTGCTCCGGACGTAGTCTATGTCTTTGTCAGTACTTCCATCGGGTAGTTTTCTGAACAGAAATTTACCGTCCAGCAGACCAAGAGCTCCCCACTCCAGTGTTATAGTCAGAACTCTGTGTGCTTCGGTATAATTGGCGTACCACCACATGGTGCACAGACAAACGTTCCGCGTTGTTTGACATGCAAAGTGCAATAAAATGCGTTCATATTTTTAATGCATTATTTTCTTTGTAATTAATTAATCATAATTAACCCCTAATAAAAACATAATTCACAAATCAAGCCAAAATTTAGAAGGGACAGCAAATTCAGATAGTATAGCCTTTGATCTGATGGTCAGAGGTTTGAACCCTGCTCTCACCATTATATACTGTGTCTGTGCCCTTGGGCAAGACACTTTGCCTCCAGTTTATGAATGTGTGTTAGTTTACATGTAAATGCTTTAATTGCCCATTTAAAACTCTTTATACACATGACTACCATTTAACTCAGTACAGAGGTTAAAACATGATTCATTTGTTAATTTAATTTAATATATACGTCTAGGCTCACCTTTAAAAAACACATTGAAATTTCTCTCTATGTTCATGTAGACAGCATCCAGGTGTGAGGGCACACTCTCTGGCCACAGGCTGTTGATCAGAGATATGCGGGTTTCATCAAACTGTGGATGTTTGCGCCACATGAACCTGGAAAAGAATAACAGTGTAAAGTTGGATCTAGTTTGTGTTGTTTTTGATAAGAGCCAGTGTCAGTCTGTATTATCAGCGTGGAAAATACATGTACCATACACACACCTGTCTTTGAAAAAAAGCACTTCTTGTTGCAACTCCGTCACAGCGTCAAAAGACAAGTCCGGGTCACATTTGTCTGGGGTTTTGGGAGGAGGCTTTTTGGAAAACATTGAGTCAAAATTTGGACTAATGCCTGGAAAAAACATTCAAAGGCACATGGGGATAGGTATGTACATGTCAAATGAAGAGAAGTGAACTACACTATCAAAGTCACTATTGTTACTGTACAATGACTATTGTTCTAAAATTATGTTTTTGCATTTTCTCTGTTTCTCTGCTTTAGTTTATTGCTTTAAAAGAGTACACTGTGTCTTACCGTACAAGTGTTGGACATCTTTGACGTCTCGAAAGGAGAGCTCCAGCTGACTGTTGAAGTTGTATGAAGGATACATGACTGCACCGGGGTCTGAGGAGTGGGCCAGGCCAATGGCATGGCCAAACTCGTGCACAGCCACAGAAAACAGATTGTAGCCTAAAACATCACCATTGTTCTAACTACTATATATGTACATTTTCTGTTGGAGGGTCTGCCACTTCACATCTCCATGGAGATGTTGTTGCTTTATTTGAATGTGACAAACTATCTTACAGCACTATCGAGCCAAGTTACAGGTCAAATAAGAGATGTGCACATAAAATGTTTGCTTTTGTTTGTTTTTTTAACCTCTTGAGACCCTGTGGCCCCACACGAGGACATTACATTTTTGCCTCTTAGCACCATGATTTTCAATTATTTTAAACTTTCACCTGTAATCAACTAAAAACCTCTACAGCAGCTCCCGAAAGTAAAAAAAAAACTGCATGGTAAAGTTTAGATGCAAAATTTATGAATAAAACCAATGTATTTATGTACAATAATGTCTCTTCATGTATCTTAATGTATCTTCATTTGGCATTAAAATTTGACACATTTTATTGACCACAGCAGACGAGAGCATCAGGAAATGTCATGTCCTCGTTTGAAGACATTGGGACTATGTTATATTATTGATTGTACATGTTGTTAGGTAAACTTGGGAATATTTAGATGAGTTTACAGTTATAAATTGCTGGACGTTTCTGCTGCTATAGGGAAACTGCTGCCTGTCTCCACTTTTTGCACCTCTACTTTTTTTTGTAACGATTGAAAACCAGAAAAAATTAAAACTGGACCACATTTTCAGGCCTTTTTGTGTGTTTTTAACCTCACTCACTGAACCCCAACCTGCTCACGGTCGACCTACGTCACATTTGGCAGGTTTAGAAATAAACAGCTAATTGCTGTTTGTTTTTTGTAATTTATTTATACATTTTAATGTTTTTACATTTTTTAACCAATGGTGTCATACAGAAGACTTACTTAGTAGGTCCTACTTATCCCAAATAGCAAGAAGAAATGAGAAATGCACACCAGACAAAAGCTCGGGTCTCATGAGGTTAAGGTGGAACATTTTAGTCAAGTCAATACCAGATGGCTGACCCTCCATCATGAAAGTTACACAATGGAGATTTCACTCAGATATTCCAAAGCTGTACCTGTAGAGTTTGTGGTCCAATCTTCATCTTCATCAAAATGCACATCTCCTCCGATCCCAGTGCCCGGTAAGAAGGCATGAGCCAGAATGCCTTGTTTGCCATCAAACGGGGAGCCATCTTTGTGATCTACAACATAATAAACACATTAAACACATATTAAACATGTGTTTGTCCCTGACTGTACATTAATATTTACCTCCTCTGTAGAAAGAGATAACAATGTCTGCCTCCCTTCTGCCTCTCTTCTGAAAATGCATGGGTGTCACATTGGACCAGATCTTCCATGCTTCTCTAAAAACTTTGCGGACTTGTGAAGAAGGAATGGGCAGCTTTTTCCCAACTATTCTGAAAAAAAAAAGGTTTGGGTTATAAACAAACCCTGTATAGTTAGCCTTTGTTGTTTTTGCAAACAGAAAACAGTTTGTTCCACCTTGTGTCATGTTTTTAAACTCCTTACTCCTTCACTAGAATCATTTGGATAATTTCAGCCCAGGATTTGCGAATCTCTACTCTCTATGTTGAAAATATGTCTATTTCTGTATTTTACATGAAGCTAGTCCCTCCATTTGAGAGTCACAGCAGTGGAGCATTTGTTTACCCATTGCTATGGTGATGGCCATAGCGTAGTGATATAGAACAGTGATTTAACTGTTGCCGGACTATTTGTGCATCTTAGTTTTACCTGTAGCTAATTTTGCTTTTGGTCCACCTCATTGTCTCCCCAAACGGCTCCACATCTGATAAACCACACCGGGGCTTCTTCATCACAGCCAGGGTGTCTTTGGTCAGCTCTCCACTCGGGGGCAACCCAAAGAAGTTCTGCATCGCTTTTATTTTTTCACAAAACTCTGTCGACCAATCAGCATGGACTTCATTCTGCACACTCCTCTTTGCCCTCCACTTTGGTTGGTAGCCATAGTAGTGCGTCAGATACTCCTGGACACAAATTATATGTTATGAAATACACTGTGTTTATCTTAACTGGAACATCAGCTGTTCATGTTTTTACAGTACACACATTCCACACATTTTCTGAAAGAGATACTGTACTTATATTCATAAAGCATGTTGAGTCATTTACAACATAATCACAAGTTCTGGTACTGCAACTGCTGACAACAAGAAAGCAAACCTACAAACTTAAACATTTATTAGAGGCTGGAGCTCACCCCCCAAATTATTTAAAGTATTTTTTTCATGTCATTTTATAATGTGGATAATACATTTTTAAAAGTTTATCTTGAAATCTTACACTCCCATTTAACTATATTCTCTGTTGTCTGTTCAAAGTGGAAACAGATGATTGGCAGACTGTAGAATTATTAATACAATTTATCAGTATATTTATCATACAAACTTGTGGCTTGACATAAGTATGATGCTATTATGATCTTAATTGACTGGTTTAGCAGGAATTTGTAATAAATTAATGATAAATAGCACCAACTATTGATTAAAAGCCATTTAAAGCCACAGAATATAAGTTTACTTGCCAAGAAAAAAAGATTAAAGTTAAGCCACATTTAGTTTTTTATGATTAAAATGAAGGCATGTTTGTTTGTTTGTTTGTTTTTTCATTTAGATTTTCCATGGAAAAATTGTTCCTTTGGCTATAATCTTGCACAGTATGGCATATAAGACTTTTCAAACTCTATTGGGGATTGTTCTGAGTATTTTCAACTCTTTGTTTCCATGGAATTATGACATACTACCTCCAAAAAGTTACATACTGCATCTTGAATTTGAGTTAAAGATGCAGTTTGTAACGTTTCTGGTGGGGGATGTGCCACATGCCTCTCTTTTGCTTTGTTAGTTTATTCCACAGTATTGTATTAAACTCAAACCTCCACCCTCAACCAGAAGAGTTACATGCAAAAACACAAAACAAGGCAATATTAACACTGCAGTCCACACTTAGTCAAAACCGTAAATAATCTGTGACATGTTCAGATAAGTGAGCTTTTAAAGTGTCCTAAATGAGTACGCGTACCTCGGCAAGAGCCCTCTCCTCCTCCGATGGGGCAGGATGGTGGGGTTTTGGTGGGGATGGAGACTGGACTGGTGCAGAGTTCACCAGATTTAGCCCGAACAGAGTGAGAAGACACCACCATAGCATCTTCAACGCTGATGACAAACTTGAGTCTGCACTGGGGCTGTATGCAAAGAAACACTTGGGGACCACCTGTTAATTATCCCTGAGTAGTCCTGTCCCAACAAGAAGAACAAGGTGGCTTCGTACACATTACCTGTTTGAGGTTTTTCCAAATAGAAGTACCAAAATAACACTTAAAGACCAAAATGTAATAACAACATTGACAATTTGGAAATGGTTGAATTCAGATTTTTAGCCCACAAATTCAAATGGTGCATGTTTTGATAACAGATTGTATTTTCCCCTATAGGGATGCAGTATGATAATTATATGGTATGCTTTGATGACAGGGTTTATATATCTATTTATATATCTATATCTTTCGACTCATAAGCTGCCAGAATATCCAAGATAACATCATTGTAATATAAAAGATTTGGAATACCAAAGCATTTCAGGTCTTTGTGGTTTGAACATTTAAGGTTTATTAAGGTTAACATTTAAGGTGTGTATGAGTGATGGCTTATTACGCTCATTATGCCACTGTTCATGGAGAGATAATATTACAATTGCTGTTACGTTATGTATAGTAAATTTAGTAGTTCTGATACTGGGCCAAGATCCAACAAAGGTAAAAATATTACACAAAATTGAAGCCTTAAGGCATAGTATAATGTTGTTACCTTAATTAAAACATACCTGGAGTCGTGTTTTGCTTCATTCACTCATGTTTAAGTAATCCTTTATTCACTTTTTTATTATATACTTTACCTTTAGCCTTTATTATATCCTTTATTCACTCATGTTTAAGTAATCCTTTATTTAGTCAGTCTACAGCTCCAAAGCTCAAATACGCTGTTCCACCTTATGATGTCATGTAGTGGTAGTTTTCAAGTTAACAGATACCATTTACCTTTTGTTTGGCAGAGATTGGAAATTCCAAGGCTGAAATGATCTATATGATTCTAGTGAAGGTGTATCGAGTTTAAAAACACAGTGGAGCACTTCCTGTATTACCACATGGCATCACAAGGTGGAACAGAGTGTTTTCTTTATGAGAGAAGAACCTAAATATGCAGGATTATTGTGTTAAACATGTGTGAATGAAACAAAACACAACTCCAGGTATGTTTTAGATTAGGAAACAACATTTTAACATAGATAAGAAAATACCGTACTATGGGTCTTTTTAAGTATAGAAGTGTGTATATGAACTTAATAGCCCTCCCAATATCATAATTTACTTTTTCATGTTTAATTGTAAAAAACAAAAACATAAGGTTTGGGGGGTAGTTTGTGTAATATCTAAGCAGAATTAGATAATGTAGCTGAGAGCTGCTCTCATCTTGCAATTCAAACATGAGCTGCATAGTTTGTTCTTTATACTGGTCCATAGGTGGCACATTATTTTATGAACTCATTTTTGACAAGACATACTGCATATAGTTTTTATTTAGCATTAAGGGGGCACTATGAAACTTTTCTGGTGAAGGATCCATCACCTGCCCTTCCCCACAGACATTTTACCTGGATTGTTCCACAGTATGGCATTAAACATATCCATCTGTGTTTATGAAAAAGAATCTCAGCTCTAGGATAAAGTCTAAAGTCTTTCTCCATGAGGACAAGTGAGTGACACCACCAAACCAAGTTACAGGTCAGATCTGTGCAGAGGTGACCCCACTCCAGTAAGAATTCCATGTTTTTCAAGGTATTTTCAGCAATAAAATGCTTGTAATTGAATAAATGCAAGCAATAAGTCCAATACCATGCATTCTAGGTAACGTAATAGGATATAGGTAGATAGATACGTATAACCCTAACCCTAACCCTAGAAAAGTTACACAGTGCACCTTTAAACTCAAGCATTTCTCTGTACCAGGCAGATTTTAATTTACATGTTTTTAAGGTTAGAACATATTTTTAACAAGCTATATATGAGCAGGAGTTTGAATATTTTTAACAAACAATTAAGTAAATACAGAGCAGGGGGTGGGGATGAGGGGTAGGTGAAACTGGAATTTTCTGAACACTCAAACCTTGACTATAGGGCAATACAGGATTACTTAAACATGGATGAATCAATCAAAATACAGCTCGGCTACAACTTCAGTAACCTAGTGCTGAAGGAACAGTGTTATACCAAGTCTATCCAATTTTGCACAACCATGTCCTTTAAAACCATAGCCTGCAGTTCTGGCATGAGTCTTAACTTTGCTGTAATGAGCTTTCTTAGCTCTGTTTTGACTATTTTTTGAAGCAGATGAATGTTTAGGTGTGTTGTAAAGGTGTGTATATTTTTCTTCATACTTGTCATCTGTTTGTAGTTGACTCAAGTCGGGAACTCCAGGATTACACCAACTGGTAGACCAGCTCATTATGACAAATCAGCAGAACACGTCACATCCACAAATACTGCAAGCCTATGTTTACACACAATACAAAAGATGGAATAGAGCTGCCTGACACAGTTTTGTAATGTATATAAATGGATTATGTAATATTTACATATTGTCACAGGAATAAAGATATCCTGATTATCTGACACCCCCTGATATATGGATACCCCCAGTATCTATATATCAGTTTGATACCCCCAATGGTAAAAAGGGGCATTTTTGGGCTAAATACAGAAAAACATGCTTGAATATTGAAAGAAGTGTGAGTATGTCATGAATGCAATGAGTGCATAATAATACAGCCAACCTAACCTGTAGATACAGTAATATCTACAGCAAACTGTAAAAAGTTTGCTGTAGATATTACTGCCAGTAACACTGAAGTGTAGTGACACTGTAGACCTGCCGTGATATATTACAGTAAAGTCAGTCTTCTGTACATAAAATGATACTGTTCATTGAACATACAGTATCACTACTGTAATCCATTTGTACAGTAACTTACTGTGAGTTACTGTAATATTTTACACTAGTATAGTAGTACAAATCTCAGTAAAATAAGGAGGCAAAACTCCTATCTATCTTCAAAGTGGTGCAAGGAACATACAAACATATTCCTCATTCACACACTGACTTTAGTGCTCTTATACAGTTCGACAAAACATCATACTGATCTGTTTTAAAAATGTATCAGATTTGTTCATGAACCTTTTAATCTCACTCAGTATTAATCAACCATTTCATCGGGAATAAAAAGGATTACTTTTTTCAACTGTGATGGTTTTAATGGTACAAATAGATAATACAGTGTATTTTAATAAATGTCAAAGTAATACAATTTTTTTTTAACAATTTCCTTTTTATGACAAAGACCAAAGTATATTATTGAACAAACAGTCCAGTGTTCAATGTCCCCTGATAAATAAATACAGCAATAAAGGATTTCACTTACCTAATTTGTAACACAATTCACCGTTTGATTCAGAAATGAATGAAATGAAATACTTCCTTCTGGGGTTGCTCTGAAAAATTACAACAGAAGATTAGATTTAATTATTAAACATTTCTCAGGAAAAACAGAAGCCATTAAATGTTCACATTATAAAAAAAAGTTAACTGGTCAAGCATCATTTCAAGACAAAAAGTAAATGATTTACTAAGTATAAAAACTTACTACATATGTATTGTATGAGACTGGACTATGAACGGCCCAGTAGTAAATAAATGCAAGACAGGTTAGATTAATGCCATACTTTGGATACTTTAAACCAAAGCATTAACATCTCCATGGAGACAAACAGGTTGTGGACCCCCTCCGTAAAAGTTACACAGTGCACCTTTAAACGTGTCTCTCTTTGTTGTATTTTGGCCCGAAGTCAAAATGAATTACTGTAATATATATCAAAGTTGCACCGTCTTTTTCAAATAGCAGCAAAACACCATTTGCAAGTAAAACAGTGACAAATTCATTGGATGTTAAATTCCTTTTCAAAGAAGAATTATTGCATTTTGAATTTTGATATCTTTCAGTCTTAATAATATTCAAAGGTACATGCTAAAACCCATGTAGGCTAATCTTTCTTTCAGTTAATTTCCAGGGAGAAATCTCTTGATGTTTGTGTAGGTAATTTCCTCTGTAGTCACTGAATTGCTTAAAACACAGATTTGTTGTGTCACTATCCAGATGTGAGCCCACAGTCAGACTTCTCTAAAATTTTACATCATTGCGTTTTTACATTTGAGCAAGGGGCTGTCTGGTACATGGTGCCACCAACAGCTTTTGGATGAGGAAACACCATTATAACATACAGTAGATGTTATAATGATGTACCAGAAAACAGCGCAATATGAGCCTATTCATAATTTGCTTTTACACTATTATAGTTTACTAAATACTTGAGACCAGTAAAAGCTTTTCTTTCTCCTCTACACATTTCTCCTCTGGTAATTTGTACTGCACCAAACCACAATGTTTACGATTTTGCAAGTGTTGAAAAGCAGCTGGGTGCGTGCCAGAGCCCTCTGAGTAAGGGAACTTTTCAGATTTGTCATTATAGCAATTGCATGTTAGTAAAAGGGACTGATTTGCATATTAAAAGTACTCCTAGATGTCATGTATGTATTTACTATTATGATGCACCATCTGTCTCCCAATCTCATCTTGGCTCTAACTTGTTTTTATGATGCAATAAAAAGTGTCAACAACCTGCCAGAAACACTTTAATAGTAGTAGAAGTAGTAGCATTGCATATACATAGTTTTGAGTTTGATATATATTGTGATTTGTTTTGTTGTTTGTGTACTCTGCTACAAATACAATAAATGTACATTTTAAAGGGCCCATTTTGCACTATTTCTAATCTATGTTATAATGTTTTTTCTCAAACATAGCTGGAGTTGTGTTTTGTTTCATTCACAAATATTTAACACACAAACCCTGCGTATTTAGACTGAGTTTTTCTCTGTAACAGAAAACACGTCATATGGTAATACAAGAAGTGCTCCACTGTGTTTTATACTCCGTACACCTTCAATAGAATCATTTGGATGATTTCAGCTCTGGAATTTCCCATCTCTACTGAACTAAAGATAAAGAGAAACTGTTGAAAACTACAGCTTCATGACATCACAAGGTGGAACAGAGCATTTTGCGCTGTGGAGATGCAGGCAGCCTAATAATTCAGAATTATTCAAACACGTGTAAATGAAACAAAACACAACTCCAGGTATGTTTTTGAGGAAGTAACAACATTATAACATGGCTTAAAGCTCACAGGACAGGACACAGTTCTGAGTAATATAAGACCTTTAAACGTTCAACCACGAGTTTATGTATCACAGAAATAACATTGACGTTTATATGTATAATCCTAGTTCCTAGTTAAAAGAATTGCGTTGTTTGTGGTTTGTTCCTCTTTCCCATACACAAAGACTGTAGGTTAAGTCAGTATTTTTAGCATAAATCTGTAGATTTGACAGTAACAACAGGAAAACATGCATGGCTTCAACGCTGACAGGTTAAAAACACCTTTATTATCAGTTGGAAGTAACACACCTTGAGAGCAAAACTGATAGTATCACTAGTATGACTCAGTCTTTATTGTATGGACACTGCGTGTTCACAAGGCTTTTTACAATTGGAGTATTGGTGTCATACTACAAAACAGCTCTCCATAAATTGTGATGACACAGTGTGTGCTGTTATACACATATGCTGAGATATTACTATATTATTATCCATTTATGATAATCATAGAGATATTTTCTATCTAAGTTTTACCCCTCTGCAAAATAAAATATAAGAAGACTTGACTAGATGGAATAAACTTTCTCTAATTGGCTGAATATCAACCAATAAAAATAATCCAAAGTACCCAAAATGTACTATCTTCTCTTCCTTAATTAAAAAAAAAAATAAAAGGCCAGAATCAAACTCTGCAAAAACCAAAAACCAAAACAATATGACAGACTTGACACCAAAAACTTTTATTATTTTTTATCAACCCAAATAGAGCATTCCAAGCACTAGTACAATCCCACCAACCCTGCCTGGAAAGAAACTGTTGCTGTAAATATACTTAAGGTGCAACTTTTCTGGTGGAGGGTCTGCAACCTACTTGTCCCCATGGAGAAGTTATTGCTTTGCCAGGAATGTTTCATGGTATGACTTTAAACATATAAATCTGGCATTTATTCATTATGTGTGTTTTGATTACTTAAAAATACACTTATTCCTTCTGTGAATAAGGGCAGCTCTCCACAGACCTGAACTGTAATGTAGTGAAGTGCTGATTGTTAACCTGTTTGTCCCCTCGTGATAAATACTTTTAATCTATACTGTGGAATATTCTAGGCAAAGCAATAACATTCCCATTGAGACACGAGAGTCAAAAAGAATGATTGATTTTCAAAGGGTTTTTTTGACATCAAAACACATATTCAGGCTAATCTTACTTCTGCAATTGAAATCCAGGTTGAAATATCTTCATGTTTTGTAGTTGACTTCCTTCATATTCATTGAATTGCTTAAAAACACAGTTTGGTTGAGTCACTTCCAGATATGTGCCCAGTTAGACTTCTCTAAAATTTTACGTCAATGCGGTTTTTACATTGAGGTAAGGAGCTGTCTGGTACATGTTGCCACCAACAAACTGAAATTGGTTTATTAAAAGATATGTGTTTGTACTATATCTATTGTGAAAGAAGCGATTCCAAGTAAAGAAGCCCCTTAGCTCATATCCGAATAGTGCAGGTGCCTGCATGTCTTACAAAGGAGCTTCCCTGTATATAAACACTGGGAAAGGTGGACTCACTAAACTAATTTAGCATACTGTACGTACAAGGTAGTAAATGGATACACATCTAAATGTTAACAGAATTGCAAAATATGTCACAGAAAGATTGCTTGTATTTGTAGAAAAGATTGTTTTCAGGAGCCTCTTGTCCCAACTACAGTATATAAATAGTTGCAGTCTGTAACTGAAGGAGCTGCAGTGGAAACATTTTAAAACAATTACACTTATTATTTTACTCTGGAAACAAGTTCATCTCAGTGTTTGTAATACACAGTAAATAACATGAGTTTAAATAGCAAAGATACTAAATTATGACCAAAATTCATGCTTGCATAAACATTACTGAATGTGGCCTTTGAATAGGGGCCAAAATGTGTTGATCTACACCACTTCAATAAAATCATCTGTGTCCTCCTCCGGTGATGAGAGACATGAGAGCTTCTTCTGTTGTGCTGTTTTCTTCTCAAGCCCCAATTTTTTCTCTGTAAAAACAAAAACAGACAACGATGAGTACTGTAAATTCAAAGTTAACATGAACTATTTTTATTGAGAATTGTTTTACCCATTTCGCACCTGTTACGCTTGGACAGGCTGAGAAGATATGTCTGGAATGGATAAACAGAAGAACAGGTCATATCAGCACATATTCTTGTTCTGTTTGCTATATTCAGTATATAGTATTAGTATAACTGCATCTACTGCATGTACTTCTTGGTCCATCGGTGGAGACGAGGGACACAGTTGCGGGTTTATCTGACGAGCAACTTGCCTTGCTGTTTGGGCCTGTTGCTCGTACTTGTATCTATCAGCTGCGCTCATAGCCTCCCACAGTAGAGAAATAAAATAGTCAGTATAATCAATAGTCAATAATCAGTAGTAACTTGAATGTGTGAAGGTGAAATCTTACATGTTCTTATAACGCATCAACAATAACTTGTGCATCTTTGGTTTCCAGCTCTGATCCGCTTTGGCTTTCTGGGGGGTTGGAACTCCTTTGAACTTGTAGACAATATACACAAATATGCAAACAGTGGCTTACGTTGATGTGGGGGCTAGCATAGCAAAAGGACTGTGGAGAGAAAGGGGCTTGTTTACATCCATCACTTCCACCAAGTCTCCATCTTGGTGGAAAAAATAAATTAAAAATGTTGGATTTTGTGAGCTGTTTGTTTTTCCTGTATCCATGGAGACAATGCAAGAGGCTAGCTACGGAGCTAGTGAAGGAGCTAGCTATGGACATTTCAGATGCTGCAAGTTTTTTACCCCATATGTGGCAGCAAATGTGTCAGAAGATCTTCAGAGGAAAAACTCTGAGGGAATGAACACAAGGGACTGTTGGATTGTGTGAAATTAACTGGTTATTTTTCTTGTATCCAGGAAGTGATGGAAGTGATTCCTCACCAAAGGAAACACCAGAGCCGAGTGGGAAATGCAAGATGGAGGCGAGGGGAGCGTACCTATGTTCCCACGGCCCAATGGTCCCACAGCCCAATGGTCCCACAGCATATTCCCAGTGTTCCATGTTCCCACATTTCTAAGAAAAAAATCTAATTCAGGCCCTATGTTCCACAACTAACCCTAACCCTAACCCAACCCTAACGCCGTGGGACCATTGGGCCGTGGGACCATTGGGCTGACCCCGCGGTGAGCATAGATGCAGCGGCTTGGAGCTCCTACAACTAGCACCATACTATGCTGTTTGCTCTGATACTCTATCATAATCTCATTGTGATTTTATATGACAATGACAATAAAGTGATTGAATTGAATTCATCATTTTGATTTCAACAATTTAATCTGCCAGATTTGTAGAGGCAGTACTCAGTCCCATATGGATGCAGCATGTCCTCACTGATCACATGGTGTGATGTCAACTAAACAAATAAAAGCATCTCATCAGAAAAGTTTCCAAAATACATGTACCAGTGGTGGCTGGTGAATAGAGGGCACAAGTGTGCCGCACTCTATAAATTTATTTTGTATTAGGCTATATGTTTAATATTTAATTTAAAACTGAACATGTATTTGCATAGACATATTCTTATCATGTTAAATGTGCTCATATCACTGTATTTGAGTCACATGTTTGGCATTTGAGTGCGCACAGTTGGTGTGCCCAAAGGAGGTCTTTGGAAGGGCCTGAACTTCTGAGAAAATTTGACATTTGCATTGCTTCTGCCCCATTACTTAACATTAGAGTCTCGCTGCCGAGACCGGGGCACTCGCTGCCGCCGGTGGGGCACCCGCTGCCAGAGCTGGGGAAGTCGCTCGCTGCCCCGTTGTTTCTGGGCATAAAAGTTTGACATGGGCGTAGAGCAGAGGGCTTAAGTCCACCCGGTGCCTTAGTGCTAATGTGGACTGGCATAACTTTCAGATTGAAGTGGGAAGTGGGACGAGTTTTAGAACCAGCTCGTGCACTCGGCTCCAGGACCTTGTCCCGTGGACCTGACTGGACCGGGACATATTGGAGACAGAACCAACAGGACAGCGGGGAGAGGACATACTCTGCATCAGTCCCCTGGAGAAGGTAAGAGGCTTGTTTTCGTTTTTTGGGGGCAAATGTGAGGATGGGGGCCTCACAGGTAAACAGTGTTATAGGTAAACAGTGTTAAAGTCTTAATACCTAAATAGCGCATAAATAAATGAGCGGTGGAGCTGCCCAGGGGTTCTGCTGTGTGCTCTAGGAGCGGCAGTGATGCTGTGACCGGAGCCTCATTTTTGCTGCATTTTCATGATGTTACGGGGGCTGGTTGTGGGGGCTGTTTGTGAGCGGTGTGTTACGCTGTGTTGTTGGGTTTGGGTGTGAGCAGGTGCATCAGGTTGTGCTGCTGCGTAAACTTTGCACTTGGCTGTGCGTTGTGCTCTAGATAAATTTCAGCCAATAGTGACTAAAATGACTGTTTCTGGCATTCGTTATAATATTATATAGCCAATACATAATACATGTATTTATAATTTTGGTCTATGCGCCTCCCCCAAAAAACACCAGCCGCCACTGCCATCTACATACAATCATCTTTAATATAATGCCCATGTTTCCACACCTCTTCAACACGACCACAGGGGTAGTGCCAGTCATCCTCATGTACACTCCCTGACCAGTACAGTGTGCACAGCGCCCCCAATGGTGCTGGCTCATCATTGGCTGTTGGGGCATCATTGGAAGATGATGCTCATTTGCCTCCTGGTTGAAGGTGGCAGGCAGTGCCCAGGCTGAGAATTTGGTGCTTGACTGTAGTGTCCATTGGGCATAACCATTTGTTGCAATGGATCCTGCCTTTGTTCACACCCCTGCTGGGTGGTGGTACTTGGTTGTCCCTGTTTTGTCAGAGGCATCTGAGTGGGTGAACCATACTGAGGTTCAGAGCTGCTCAGATGCCTTTTGCAGGAGGAACGAGGAGACTTTGGCTTGTAGTTCCGAGTCTCCTTCTGTTTGAACACTGGTGAGGGGGTGCTGTGCTCTACAGCATGTGAAGGACCAGGTTCAGGCTTTCTGTTGGGGGCAGGAGGAGACAATGAAGTAGGCCAGTAGTGCCAAGCCTGAGGACTTGGTTGTCCCTGCTCTGTTAGGGGAATCTGAGTGGGTGAACCATTCTGAGGTTCAGAGCTGCTCAGATGCCTTTTGCGGTTGGACCCAGAAGTCCTGTAGTGCCGTGTCACCCTCTGTGCAACTGCTGCCGTTTGGATGCTGCACTGTTCAGCGGTGAAAGAACCTAAAAACTGGATGAGGTCTTCAGATCTTGGGTTGTTCATGTTGTCCAAAACTACCTGTAACACAACATTTCATATGAGTAGGTTTAAACACTGGACCGTTACTTATGTAATGTTCGCTTTGCATGCATTTGTACCAGAGGCAGTTAAAATGTGCATACTTACAAAGACAGTAGACTAACATACACTCAATTCATATTTCTTAATATTAAATCTGATATTTCTTTGGTGAAGCCAGTCAAACTTGGTAGTTTGCATCTCAGTCATATCTCCCAGGATGAAAGTGGACTACTACATGTGCTACACAAATCTCTGTTGGATAAAGTGCTCACCAATTACTCTGAGGTGGGAAGATGTTATGAGTTGAAGTTGGACTTGTTTGGACTTAAGTCTGTGTAGAGACATGGAGAGGTTGTGAAAAGATGGCTTTTGGTTCACTGTTTGCAGAAAAATGGTACAAGTTCTGGGACGACCTTTAAAGAGAAGCTCTGAAATCATTTCAGATTCTGTATTAAATCTGTATTAAATAATATTTGTCTATAGAAAGACAGCAATGAAAGAAATCCAAATAAGAAACATTTAACCTACTCATTCAATAATTAAAATAGGATAAAATATTCAATGAATAAATATTGATTGTAGCAGAAAATTATATTGTGTAAGAGGCTCTCTTATTCTCTTCGACCGATAAAATGGTATAAAGTAGCTATAATATTTCTTTTTTTCCCCATGAGTACCACAGGCAAGTGAAAGGATGTGACTGTCTTACCCTTTCTTCACCTAAATTTTCACTCTGTACAGTAAAATCAAATTAAATCTGAGGTTATTGCAGCATTTGCCTCACTCAAGTCCATACCACATTCCACAGTACTTTTTGTATGGTCTACATCTATGGACAGATCAGTGAAAATGCGAGCAACAACCCCACAGTAAGAATGCAGTACACCCAAGTTTAATGCCATACCTAGGAACATCAAACCTAAAAAACGTGCACCGGGGACTACAGGTGGAAATTAGCTCTAATGCTACAACATGGCACAATGCATCTCTCCTGTTAAGGTTTATGTATATTGTGCACTGTCTCCATCTCATAAATAAACAAAATAAAATAAAAACAAATCATAGGCAAAGTAATAATATATAGAGTCAGTGTACTGTAATCTCCTCTATTAATGTGAAACATGAAATTATTAATATTGTTTTTTATATTATTTTTCAGTGTATCAATGCTTTAATAATTAAAGTTTATGTTAGGTTACACATCATAAGAAATTACTTTGTAGAAAATATACTAGGCCTATAGAGGACAAAACACAAAGATCCAGTCAAACTTCCAAAGCCATGCCTGTTTTTCCAACCAGTGCTACCTATAGAAATAATATGTCAAGAACACACTGTAAAACACATGAATTTTAATGTTTTTTCATCATCAACATCAAGGCAACTTGGATTACACTGCAATATCAATAAGGCACCTTTTTTGACTCGTGCTCATGTGGAGCAGAGGATACAGTCTACACATGTACACACACTGAACTATGGGAATACTTATGTGCCCTTGTGCTCATGAATGCTGCTGGCTCCACACAACTCTTACCTTTGTCAATGACATGATTGCAAAATTAGACCAAGTATAATGGACATTATGCACAGTAGTTAATGGGGCTATTCATCAATATAACTAGCATAGATCTAATAGCACGACGCATACAAAACCAAAGTTATTGTAAATATGAACAACATGCAATTAACATTACCACAAAATGTAGTACATGAAAACAATTACAAGTAAAGGGAGAAGGAAGAACTTCAATGCACTGAGGCTTGGCAAAGTAAGAGATGAGGTTTAATTCCACCTAGTGGACATACCTACGACTGTCCACAAAGTGTTTTTGCATGTGCTTTCTTCATTTTCTGTTGCAAAACAATGTATGTCAGCAAAAATAATATTAAATAATATGAATAAATAAGATGGTGGTTATACTTAATCTTTAGAAGGGGAACTAACTGACTTTTATTATATTAATTCATTATATTTAAGCATTCACTTGGTCCCTTCATGAAATCTAAATAACTATAAAAGCTTCTACAACAATTTATCATTTATATTAGGTTTAAATTCAGGTCTGAGCAACCTAAACCAAACACCTTCCAGTGTATCAGGTTTATAATATGTGCAAAATCTACATTTTAATCAAATCACAACACTGTCTGTGGGCCCACTTTTACATAGAACTACTGAGCAACATGACAACACATTAATGTGACATTATATGAATATTTTTTTCACTCTTGAAATGACTGTGGATGTTTTTTTTCACCCAAAAACCCAAAAAAATAATAATAATTCACTGACAGACCCTGTTATTCTGAACCAGTAATTAAGGCAAATTACTTTTATAGAAACTTTGGCAAAACAAAACTTTTGGCAATAAGATCAACTCAAGGCTACCAAATAACAGAATGTTGAATAGTATGAAACACAATGACAGTGTGTACATACAGTTAGTGACAGGTTAAAGCATTTTCACACTAAACTGACCAAATTCTAATGAATTTGACTATTGCAAATAATATATCTTTACTGACCTAGATGAAGACAGAAGACAGGTTTATACGTTTTTGCCTTTTCTTTACGAACATAAATTAAATTAGAAATTAAACTTTGCGTATTATAAACAGCTAGACTAATAAATTAGGATTAAAATAAGTCTTAATATTCTCAGTGCTATCTTGAGTCTCCACAGCAGAGAGGAGCTCCTACCCTCTGGCTGTGGGCTGAGGTCCCTTTAGTGGACAGGGCCTTGGCAGCTCAGCCCTGCCCCCTAGTGTCTGACTGAGGAAGTGGTCTTTGTCCTTCATCTGCCCCACTCTTCTTCATCTCAGCTGCTCTTCTGTGGCTCCATGTGCAATGTTGGCCACACTCCACACAGAAACTGAAAACACATGCATATCTGTATAAAGACCTTTATAAAGAAAAAAGACTTGTGACCATAGACTGTATAAAGAAATGGACTAAGGGAATGTGACGTCACCCATAAGTTCATGAGTCTAGCAGTTATAGAAGCGAATTTGGAGCCAAGGTGCATATTAAGAAGAGGAATTTATTTATGAACAAAACAGCAAAATAAAAACACCAGGATGCTTGGGACAAAATATTTAAATTAAACTTTTAAGAACTTCTAACAATGTTATAAGGGTTGTTGCATCGATTCAAGCATGAATTGCCTTGTACTGTCCTACATTTAAGACTTAAGTGTTTAGAAAATATGTTTTTTTTTAAAATTGCAATTAAGTCTTTGAAAAATTAAGATGGAGAGTCATACACATCGGGTTCAAAAATGGTGAGTCAAAAACAGCTAATTGCTACTGTGAAATACCAGTATGAAGAGGAAAGCTTCCTGGTTTTTAAGAGGAAATTGATGGACATGTTTCTATCGTTAAGCTTTTACAACTATGACAACTTTTGTAATACAGTAGTTCAACACTAACTACAGAAAAAAAAGAAAAAATTATCTGTATTCAAACATACCTTCACTTTTGGTCTGTACTTGAGGTAGGTTGCTCTGATTTGCAGGCTGAAATGAAAATGTTTGAATAGTTGTTTTTTAATAAACAGAAATTTGCAGACTTGTTTTCAAACAGAAGCCCACCTCAGAAGTATGTGCAGGTAAGAACCAAGGCCTGTTAAGATGTGCCACCATGCATGAAACTGTGTCATCACCACGCCAACACCAGAGGGCAGTGTTTGTCTACTGGCTCTGAAAAGGCAGAAGTGAAAGTGCAAACGTGTTAAAACATGAACTTTTGCCTATATATAATTATAGACAGCTTTCAGTTGCAAACATTGATCTTGGTAATAAAATGTCTGAGTTAAAGTTGCATCATGTAACTTTTCTGGTGGAGGGTCCGTCAAATGTTTTTCTCCATGGAGATGTTAATACTTTGCCTGGGATGTTTCATAGTATGGCGTTAAACCTTTCTATCTCCATGGAGACCAAACCAGATTAAGTTACAGGTCAGATCTGTGGAGAGGCAACCGCGCATTTCTACGTATTTTTCAACTATAAAACCACCTCTAATTGAATACATGTAAGGTAGAGCTGTTTAATGTCATATTCTGGAACATTCCAGGCAGAGCAGTGACATATCCATTAAAACAAGCAGGTGATGGACCCCCAAGCAAAAAGTTACACAGTGCACCTTTAATGTTTAAGGTCATGAAAACTTACTGTTCTCCAAAACTGTTTAGCTGTAAATAATATGACCTGGAAATGACCTTTTGAGACTATGCAAAAAAGAGCTGTAAAGATTTGTAGTCAAACTGTGTGTACCTTAACGAGTCACAGAATATGTTGTCAATATTCCACAGTAGAAATCCCAACATGAAGATTCCTAAAGAGGTGTAGCACAGTGGCTTCAGCCATGGGTACACCCTATTAAAAAAACACAAAACACATAAACACAAAAGATTACTAAAAACAAAAGGAGTGAGAGCTCAGTGAAGATGATCATGCTTGTGGTATATAAACTTACTTGTGATAAGAGTAAAAAAGTGGAGAGTTTTTTTTTCTTTATACATTTTTTATATATTCTTTAATTTAATTCTTTACAATTATGACTTTTTTCATTTTACTTATATCAATATCAATATTTATTTAATGTATGTTCTTATTTGGATACAGTGATCCCTCGCTATAACGCGGTTCATCTTTCGCGGCTTCGCGGATTTTTTTTATGCTTTTTTTTAATTTATTTATTTAACAGTGCATTGTGTTCTGAATCCTGATTGGCCAAGGGACTGTAGTCTAGAAGTGATAAAAGTTGACTGGTCTTTCACTTAGACCAGGGGTCGGCAACCTTTAACACTCAAAGAGCCGTTTGGAGCGTCTCCCACAGAAAAGAAAACATGGGTGCCATAAAGAAGGAGGAAAATAACATAAGGACGACGGGAGAAGAGACCTGCACCACAGCCTTCAGTAGAAAAAGACGCTACAGGAGTCAGGAGGAAGACGCTCAATCAGAGGCACTGTGAAATACACGTGAGTCACAATGTCCAACCTCGTGTTCGTATTCATTAAAATTATTATTTTACAGCATTTTTTTAAAACTATCATAGTTATTTGTAAGAAAATGTTTATATTTTTAAATGCTTGAGCCTGACAACAGGATTTGATCTTTGGTTTCATTCTATAGTACAGTATTGTATTGTATAATAATTGTAAAAAATAAAGCTGATACTTCACGGATTTCGCCTATCGCGGGTTCTTTTTGGAACGTAACCCCCGCGATAAACGAGGGATCACTGTATATCTGTTTACAATAAGATAAAGATACAGGGGTGGGGGAAAAATGGGAATAAAAAAATGAAACAAAGCATAAATCTTGTGTAATGTCAACCAAGAATATAATTTTCTTTTGTGAAACTTTGACACAATAAAGTATCCAAAAAATTGTCAAAAAGGTCTGTTGGAACTATTCTAAAAGTCTTTTATTGATTTCTTGGGGCGGCCAACGCATTTCAATACAGGTATGAGTAGCTCTCTGGCGTTTTCGTTTTATAAAGGCAGCTCACCAGAGGAAAAAGGCTGGACACCCATGCTCTATCACATGTAAGTTTTTATTCTACAAGCATGGTCATCTTCACTGCTGGTTATAAAAATGATTATTAGAAATCTATACTGTGTGAGTATGGTCTCGCTTTAAACAATGTGATCTTCAGCCACTTACCACGTAACAATAAAGATAGACCGTATCACCAGGCACGCTACTAGGGCCCCATACATGACCTAGAAACCACAACAAACAATTAAGTGTCAATAGATAACAGCGGACAGTTAGCTCCAACATCTTTAGTTTGGCTGCTGCATGTGGAGGCTAGTGCTTAGAACCTTGGGTAATACATGGAACATTATTGTGGTTGCTGTTTGGTTGACAGTTGGAGACAATGAACCACCCAAAAACAGTGTGATTCGTAAACAAAGGCTTTCCGTAGAGACAAAGAAAGGCACCATTGTGGTATTGTGCTGTTGATAATGGCAACACCAAACTCTGTGTCTTTTAAGTCACTGACAGTATCAGAAAAAAGAGAAGCAATTTTAGTATAGTTCACCATGTTAAACGTCAGTCTACAATTAGTCTTTCTTTGAATAGAGGAAAGATGTAGAATTATTGAATCCTATAGAGTTGTTAAAGGTACATTGCGCAACTTTTCTGGTGGAGCGTGCACCACATGCTCGTCTCCATAGAGATGTTATTGCTTTGCCTGGAATGTTCCATAGTATGACAGTAACATATCCATCTAGCATTTGCTCATTACAGGTGTTTCTATTATACTGAATTAAAAATAATTCCTTCTGTGAATAGGGGCGACTCTCCACAGATCTGGATTGTAAAGTAGCGTGGTGCTGTAACTTGCTCATTCCTCTCTTGATAGAGGTTTAATATATACTGCGGAAGATTCTAGACAGAGCGATAACATTTCCATGGAGACATCAGGTGGTGCCACTAGAAATGTTACACAGTGTACCTTTAAGTGCAATGTCACTTCTGGGTCCAAGGCAGGAAAAATAGTGGCAAAATAAAATAAAAAATGTAAATAAGCTATGAATTTTCCAGTTGAACCCGAAAGTGACATCATAACTTAGCAAATAAAAATCTGGTTGGGCTACGATATCTGTCAACATCAAATTCAAGAATTCAAAAAATGCTGTAGAAGCTGTAGTAACTGTCAAAACCTTGATTAAAATGTGTATCTAAAATCTCAAAATCTCCAGAATTTGCAAAACACAAAAAATACCATAAAGGAAAAAAATGACATTAGCCCAAAACAGCTTCCTCACATACCTGATGAAATACTGGCTCCTTCCACTGTAAATACACCTAAACACACAGAAATGGCCATTATAGTGGATTCTAATAACAAATATGTTTGTTATGTTTTTGATGATGCACTTACCACAGATACAGATATACTGAAGAGTAATAATAATGCAATTAGAAAGAAACTTATAGTCTTCTCTTGTTTGAAGCATTCATACCTATGGAAAAATAACAAAAGATTATGGAAAATAACAATGAAACTGGAGATGTAAGGTCAGTCTAAATCAATAGTTCCACTGCTTTCACTGTACTCTGTCTCTTATAATTTTCCTATGGAGAAAATTATGGTCAGCCCAGATGTTTGTTTTTTTGGGGGGGGTTTTTCACACGATCCCAACATTGCCAGAAGTAATATTTATTATAGCAGTAATAACTAAGAATAACTGAAAGAATAAAGAATATGTATTTGTTTCTATACACTTTTGGACTATATATGAATGAATAAAGTCACTTACAGACAGTAGACAAAAACACAGGTGCTGTAGATCATTGGCAATTCATCAAGTAACTGCAAGTAACAAAAAATAATCATTTGTTAGAATACTTATTAGCTTAAGAGTTGTTATTGTGGTATAGGCAAAAATAAACTATTCATACACAAAGCTGAGAGAGATACTGACAAATTGATAATGTCACAGCTGTTTATCAGATATATAAAATTATAATTTTTTTTTATTTATTTATTTATTATATTTATTTAGAAAAGTTTCAGTCTGGTTTCAGAGCTCACCACAGCACAGAAACTGCTCTGCTTAACTCTGTAAAGCCCACACCATTAAATAATTGGCATTAAATAATTCCAATTCTTTGAACTTGGAGCCTTTATTGGTCCCTCTAAACAAACAAACAAAAAAATTCAAATATCATTTTCCATATATTATTATTTATGGCAATCTTGTATTGTCACTGGAGCACCCTCTAATCAGTGAATCACACCCACTGTTGGACTATTTGTGCACTGCATGTATCTGATTGTACACATCAGATTTTTCAGGGGAAAAAATGTCACACTGCTCATGTGGAGGGCATGTATCAAATATGATACGTTTGGCGTTATAGGGTTAAAGTGACAAATGATTTGCTACTAGCTGCTGATAACGGGCTGGCTTCAGTCCTGGTCCTACTGGACCTCAGTGCAGCGTTTGACACCATTGATCACAACATTCTACTGTAGAGGTTAGAATGTGACATAGGTGTCAGAGGGACCGCCCTCAAATGGTTTAAATCCTATCTATCAGATAGGTACCAGTTTGTTAGTGTAAACCAGTGCGCCTCTCCCTGCTCTAAAGTAGCTTGCGGTGTTCCACAAGGATCTGTGCTTGGTCCAATCCTGTTTACTCTGTATATGTTGCCATTAGGTAACATTATCAGAAAACATGGCATTAATTTCCACTGCTATGCTGATGACACTCAGCTGTACTTATCAATGAAACCAAATCAGACCGATCAAATCAATAAGCTCAGTGCCTGTGTGAAGGACATCAAAACCTGGATGACCCTGAATTACCTGCTCTTAAACCCTGAAAAAATAGAGGTCATTGTTGTCGGTCCTAAAGGTCAGAGAGATTCTCTGTCTGACCAGATAATCTCACTTGACAATGTGAGTATACCCTCTAGCTCTACTGTAAAAAACCTTGGAGTCGTATTTGACCAAAATCTCTCATTCACAGCTCATATAAACCAAGCTTGTAAAACTGCATATTTTCACCTGGGAAACATAACTAAAATCTGAAATATTTTGCCTAAAAATGATGCTGAAAAACTTATCCATGCATTTGTTACATCCAGACTAGATTACTGTAATTCTCTGCTCACCGTCTGCGCTAAAGGTACTTTAAGAAGCTTCCAGTTGGTCCAAAATGCAGCGGCCAGAGTCCTAACAGGAACTAAAAGACGTGATCACATCAGTCCTGTGTTAAAATCACTTCACTGGCTTCCTGTCGAGTTTAGAATTAAATTCAAAGTTCTCCTCCTGACATACAAAGCCTTAAACAATATGGCCCCATCATATCTTCAGGATGCCATTGTCCCCTATCAGCCAAATAGAGCACTTCGCTCTCAGAATGCAGGATTATTAGTGGTTCCTAGAGTGTCTAAAAGTACAGTGGGGGGAAGAGCCTTCAGTTACCAAGCTCCTGTGTTATGGAATCAACTCCCTGTTGATGTTAAACAGGCACCCACAGTCTCTTTATTTAAGACTAGGCTTAAAACCTTCCTCTTCGGAATAGCTTATGACCAGGTTACTTAGTTAATGTCACTAACATAAGCTGCCGCAGGAGAAAACAAGCTAGGGGAAGTGTGGCAACCTGAGCACTGTCCTCTGTTTCCTCCTATTTTCTCATCAGCATCACTTACTATGTTCTCATCTGTAGCTCGTTCATTGCTATTCACATGTTGTCCCCTGTCCCACTCCTCCTGTGGAGTGTAACTCTTTCAGACTCCTGATGACAGCTGGACCCCTCTCCTCCTCCTCGCGCGACTCCTCCTCCTCGCCCGGCTCTCCTCCTCCTCGCCCGGCTCCTCCTCCTCCTCGCCCGGCTCCTCTTCCTCGCCCGGCTACTCCTCCTCGCCCGGCTCTCCTCCTCCTCGCCCGGCTCCTCCTCCTCGCCCGGCCTCCCCTCCTCGCCCGGCTCTCCTCCTCCTCGCCCGGCCTCCCCTCCTCGCCCGGCCTCCCCTCCTCGCCCGGCCTCCCCTCCTCGTCCGGCTCCTTCCCGTCCTGGTTGATGTGGCCATACTGAACTGGCCCACGGGCCTGGACATCTATAGCCTGTCCGTCCATGAGAGTGGATCTCTCCTTCACTGTAGTTCTCCCCGAGGTTTCTTCTTTTTCCCAGGACCCTGGGTTTTTTGGAGTTTTTCCTTGCTGAGAAGGAGGGTCTAAGGACAGGGGATGACTGGACGCTGTTTCATTTGCTGCTTTACATGAATGTTGTTTATTCTTGTTTTGATATGTCTGTGTGTATGTTTTAATCATCCAAATCTTGGAACGCCCTTAGAGGCTACTGTTGTTGCGATTTTGGGCGCTACAAAAATAAATTGAATTGAATTGAATAATATATATATATTTTTTTTTTACATATATACAAACAATAAAAAATGACATCAGAAAGAGGCATAAATGTCAAATGCAAAAATCCAAACAAGGGCATATAGCAAGATAGTTCTATATATGTTACGGTAATTACTATATTGAGTTATTGTTCAGTATATGTATGATGGAACAGTCATTTTGGGGGTTAGTACTTATCAAGGGTACTTTTGATATTTCTCTGTACATGATTAGATTTGAGCTGTAGAGGGTTGAATAAATCACTTCTATGACTCATTAGAGATACAAACTAACTACTAAGTGATTCATTCAGCTATTTGTTTATTTCAGTTTGTCTTTTTTGACCAAGTTTTATATTTAGAATAGTTTTCAGGGGATAATTCAACTTTCGGGTTATTGCATCAGTTTCAGTATCATCATTTATCAAATATATTGTCTTCAGCAATATATCGTACTTCAAAATCTGTTATCATGACACACCTAAATAGTTCTGCAATTTTGTGATTCATTTTGTACAGCTCTTGTACCTAAACCAAGACATGAACATTCCAGATGCATGTTAAAGTATTGTCAGCATATTGTTATTGAGATAATACAAACAAATACTGATACCTTTTCATACACTCAAAAAGTATTTTATACAATTCTTAAAGAGCCCATATTATGCTGTTTTCTAATCTGTGTTGTAATGTTGTTTCCTCATCAAAAACATATTATTCACACATGTTTAACACACAAATCCTGCATATTTAGGCTGTTTTCTTCTCTTAAACACTTTGTTCCACTTTGTGATGTCATGTGGTAATACAAGAGATCCTCCATCCTCCTATATCTTCATTGGAATCATTTGGATAATTTCAGCCCTACAATTGCCAATCTGATGATGTGTGAGCTAGAGTGTCCAAAAAATTTCTCTTGTGGATCAGTAAAGTTTGTCTAAGTCTATCAGTACAGAACCCAAACACACATTGTGGTAGAATTGTCCTTTGTCCTAAGTCTGGCCTTCCTTTTAGTGTAGGGAGTATTATATCCTCTGATGGCATGGACCAGATAACAAGGACTGAACTGGAGTTGCCCTTGGTCCAGAAGTGCAGGTTCTCAATATCCTTGTGATTCCAGGTTTTACAATCTGCTGATAAGAACTGATAGGCTGTCTCCATGTTAATCCACAGCTTTTCCTAAATTGTTATGAGTTTATAATGTCTTAATTTTTAGGGTTTTTGAAGGGTTGAACAAGTAAATGCATGTACACAAATGTAACCAATCAAACAAAATTATTGCATAATACTTGCCAGGCAACCCAAAACCACAAGCTTTGACAATAACAAGGGAAGGACTGTCTGCATAACACTGTGGATTCTTATATTGTGTACATTCATTACAAAGACTATTTTAGAACGTGTCATTCAATTTAAAGTATAAAAGAGCATTTGTTTATTTAATAAGTATCCACAAGTGTGCAGTGAATTAGCTTTTCCATTTTCCTCAACAGCTCACCTGCATTTCATAAAGCAGCGTCATGTGGAAGCACCAGGACCCAATGCCAACAGCTGTAGAAGACAAGAACAGTAAATTAAACCTGTATTTATACAACAACAATATATTTAAAAGTATAGTGTGTAACTTTGTATTTTAATTTCCAGAAGCATGGCTACTATCTTCAGCTGTCAACAGATACAAGGTAAACATGTCCAAATCAAATACTGCTCTTACAGATAACAACTGTCATGCTGATTTGTTCTTAATTACAAAAAACATTGTACATTGTATTGTATTGATGGCGAAGTTGTTTTTGTTAGAATTTGGTGTTTTGGTTCTTAAGAAAATGATCCAATCAAAAAGCAGTATGGACTTCTCATGTGTCCCATTTGGGTTGCCAGTTCCAATGTCTAAATCCAGTTGGTTTAAACCTAAAGTGTTGATATGAATGGTCACTACCTAAACCTAAGCACCGGCAGCCAGTTATGAATCAGTGCTAGTGCAGCCTATGAGTGAATTCTGGAGGTTATTATGGTATGTCCAGTCCATATACTGAGAATGAGAAAAACCTGAATGTGTCCTCTACATAGACTGTACAAAAGAAGTGGACTAAGCGAGTGTGACGTCACCCATAGCGTTTAGCGCCGCTCAAATGAGGCTCGCAATGCAAACGGCTACAGGAGCGAATTTGGAGCCAGGCTCTATGTTATGAATAGGGATTTTTTTTGACGGACAAAATAGTGAAAAAGAAATCCAGGATCATGTAGAGGGGGTTCATACGAACAAAGACCAAGACCAAAATGACGAGGCTCAATGCAAGAGCTACAGAGAGAGGACCGATAAGATCTCAGTGTAAGTCAATGGGAAAAAGGGAGAGAAGGAGCCGGAAGAGCCTCCTGGCCCACTTCCTATTTGGCACGTGGCAGCTAACGGGTTCGCTTAGTCCACTTATATATACGGTCTATGGTCCTCTATATGCAGGTGGCATCCCAGGTTCAGTTGTGATTGTGCTTCATTTTAAATCAGTAAAGTTGCAGGCTACATACTTAATGACCTTAATTAGACTTTAAAGGTAAACCTACCTGTCAGTCCTATAAATGAACATACATAGCGGAACTCCAGCCCATCCCGAAACGTCTGAATGGCTCCACAAATGGGGGGGATGATCATAATAAGATTGCTAACTGTGTTCCCTGTTAAAGACACAAGAGAAAGCATTAGTGTTAGAATATAATGTATAATACAGGCGTAACACACTGACACTGGCTGAGACAATAAAAGCAAAAGTGCCAGATATTTTGTTACGGCAACCCGAGCTGAGCACAAGGAGTTCACAAAGAACCCTGACTACAAAAGACACAGACTGTGAAGAGAGGCTATGTATTTGTATGCTATAAATATTTAATGCCTGCTTAGCAAGCTATTGTTTCTAGTGTCATTTCATTGTCCTTAATGCTTTAGCTGCTAAGGTGATTTATAACTGTTTTAAATATGTCGCTGCCTGCAGATCAAACCTCAACTATGTATGCAAACTCTGTCCCCTGAAGCCATGCCTTTGCTGTAAGTGAATAACTGCCACGTTAAGACCTTGTTAACACTGCAAGGAGTACAGATCTCACCCAGACGCTGTAGTTTTCCTTGCAGGCGTGGCTTTGTTTAAATTAAGACATTAGGATTACCAGGATATGTTGGCAGCTTATAGGCGTACGCTGCTACTGACTGTTAATATGACATGACTATTGCTTCAGTTTATCTTATAACTACACGTGTCTGATAAAGGTCAAGGCACTTTGAGAAGACCATGGACTGACATTTTTTTTCTGTGGACTTTGAATACTGATAATATTTCTGAAGTTAAACCTAGTCTAAGTTGTATTTACATTTCATCTGTCACTTAAACCCTATGCACACCTCTCCCTGATAATTAAACAAATAAAGAACAATAACAGCCATATACCAGGACTTAACTCATTTGATGTGCGGCTATGCTTTAAACTCACTCACATTCCATCTTTTGTCACCTGAATCTGCGTTTCAACGCCAAACAATTGTGGTGCTGCTGAAAACAATCTCTTGGCCAGGCCAGCATGTGTGTCACCAGTTCAAACAACCACCTCAACTGTCAATAACCGTGATGTGCTGAGAGACTGCAGCCCTGAGAACAGTTTTCTGACTGGGACCAATACCATCTGTTCATCTGTTAAAGAAATCATTTTCCTATCATATTTTAGAGTGAATACATACCATTCTATTGCAATGAATGGACATAGGCTAAAGGTTTATACCACGTATGCTCACATACAGTGATTGTTAAAATGTCATTACTAAACATCACAGTACAAAGGACTCACAGGGGCCAAAATAAGGGAGTAAAGGTCATACAGCGTGCGACATTCTCTACACGCCGGTATGTGCTGACACTTTAGGGAGCATAAGAGAATTTAAAATCTGTAGATAATGATCCTGGAGCAACCAGTTTTGTCTTAGTAGACAAAGCACAAAAGAACGACAGATGATTTAATGGCAGATTACTACATTGTCCCGGAATAAGGACCACACATGGGGGACCACATTGTTATAGCGCAACGTACAGTCACTTAGTTCGGTCACTTAAAGCGTCTGCATCATTTCTCTTCTCACTCATAACCCATGAACCAGCTTCATACAAAGCAGACGAAGCTGTACCAAATTTGCGTCATATTCTCGGGTTTTCCTAGTCCGTGTTGGATATACTGGGCCATGTTGACAAACTGTGAAATCTGATGTGCTGAAATGACCCTAAATAAAGTCACAGAATTAGCAGACCATTAGCCAGCCTCTTGTTTACGTTCAGGGGCGACGTACGGGCGCAGAAGACTGTGTCCGCGCTGCCACACGCTGTTTAAGAGTCATTTTTGGAGACAAAAACACGTCAAGGTACTCACAGAACTCTGCGATGTAGTAAGACACGACATAATTTTCTTCACACCAGTCCAGAGTAGAGGTGGGTCGCCCCCAGTATCCTTGCCTGTCCGCAGAGGGAGCCATGATGGAAGAGAACAGGCAGTGGGCGCTCACGGATTTGTCCCATCTCCAGCCCGCTCCATGCTCACTCCTCCTCCTCGGCCTCAGGTCCGCGGCCAGGCCAAAGCAAACACCACTCACCCTCTTCAATTAATTATTAATATGCACCCAAAAGCCACACTGTAAGCACCGGGGCATGGCCAGGCACGACAAGGAAATGCACAGAAGAATACTACGGTCTACTCACTAATTATCGCAACGGGTGTGTCAAATAATGTCTGCACCTTTGTTGCTGTAAAAAAAAAAAAAAAAAAAAAAAGAAGAAAAAGAAAAAGATTTTTTTTTTAATAATATTACTTATGCGTTTTCACCACGGATCGATTAGCCTTTTGGTAGCCAAAAAGTATTTGTTGCATTAAAAGACCTCTCCTCTAGATGGCAGAGTGCACACTGTTGTTCGTGGCTAACAAGGACAAGACTAGAACAGTGTTTATTGGCTGAATTGGTTGATAATTAAAATCAAAATTGTTTTTTTAACCAGTTTTCTCGCGTGAAGGAATTGTCTGTTCATGTAACAATGTGCATGCTACTGCTGAATAAAGAATGCAAGAACTTTAACACTGGGTTCTATTCTACTCTACAAAACCTTGCACTATATTTGATCATGTGTTTATAGCTACTGTTTTCATCTGCAGATCTTGCTGTCTGTTGTTAAATATGAAGAAATATATCAAACGAAGAACTATACACACAGACTATATATAACATGTTATTTTATTTGGCAGTAAAAAAAACAGTGGTGCTTTGGGACTGTAAGACATTATTTTTTTCTTACATAAAGTGTAGACTACTTTGTGTGGGGCTGTAAAACAGTAGTCATTGGAATGCTTTGTTTGATTCAGAGATATGCTCAAATTGCTAAATCTGATTGCAGTGTTGCTTAATTTAAACAGACATATTTATCAGCTCAGTGGTTACAACTCATCTCTCATTTTCTCCCCTTTGGGCCTCAACATTCTGCCAATGAACAGAATAGTATTAGTTTTCTGGTCTTTCACTAAGAAGATAAATGGGTGGTCAGCGTAGAAGAGTTTGGGGTTCTTAAGTTTTTCGGATGCATAGATGCTCGTGTCCATCTCATTCCCGTCTGTGTCCCATTCCAGGGCTGAAGCATGGAACACACTGGACAGGTACAGATCCTTCTTCCCAGACATGTTGGAGAAGTCAGCTTTGGATTTGTCCACAGCTTCGGTCAAGCCCAACACCTCCAGGTATTTCTAAAAAACACACATATAGATAAAGCATAATTATGTATGCTTACTATATAATGCACCACCCTCAGACTGTTGAGTTCTATTGAACCACAAAGGTTGAATTTCCTTCTTTGGACACTTTACCTTACATTCTGTCCTTAAAGAGAGTGTATGTCAAATTAGCAAATATGAACTATATATGTCTCTTCTTCTTTTCACTGATATTGTTATTTTTATTTATTTTTAATTACAAAAACACTGTACCTAATGGCTAGGTTTAAACGAACTCTGTCTGATCTGAATGTGCTCTACCTAAATCCCAGTCATTATCAGTGCTAGTGCAGCCTCTGCAGCTCAGGGAGGGAATTCTGGAGGTTTTGAGCTTTCACATGAAACCTCTGCGCGAATACTGAGAATAAGAAAAACTTGTATTAATCCTTAGGCACTAGTAAGCCAAACTTGAATGCGATCAGTAAAATGCCTCTTTTGAGTTGCCATTTTGTGCGTGGACAGTGTGAATTGTTTTTATGGTTGACTGAATGTAACTGCATTGTATAATTTATTCTGTAAATCAGGGACTGCAGATGGAAACTATTATTTATTTATCTATATTCTGGTGTGGAACATCTCTGTGTTTATGATCTTAATGTCTCTGTACATTGTCACTTCAAAAAAAGACTTAACTCAAAACTAGACTAAAAACAAATTTACAGACAAAATGCCTAAATTGTAATGGATAAATGCAAGATCAGAGCCTTCTAAAACAGCAGACTTGTGTATGAATTCCTGACCAGCCGTGGTCCATTCACCCATGACAGAATACACAGTATGTCATTGTAAGATTAATATCAGACTTTCTACCATGAAGCAAGTGGCGTTGCATTAAAAAGAGTTGTGTTCACCAGATTGTTCTTACTTGGAGGTTGTGACTAACTTCCATGCTGATTTTGGGCAGAGACACTGCCACTGCAGTCTCCTTGAGTTTGCTGAGCCATGAGTCCAGCTGCTTCTTGGTCAACATCTTCTCCAGTCTGTCCAGAGGCTCCACATGGTGAGGCATGATGAACAGCATACTGGACTTCTTATGGGCCAGGGGCATGCTCAGAATGGACAGTTTATTAGTGGTGTCTTCAAAGAAGCCATAAAGACCTAGACAAAATATATTCTGTGTTACAGTATTATGAAATGTAGGGAAGTAAATGTAACCTTCTTAAATGTGCACTTTTTGGTTGGGACCAGTCACCTGCTTGTTTCTATGGATATGTTATTGCTTTGCCTTGAATGTTCCACATTATGAAAACAGCTTTATCTTACGTTTATGAAATTACAGGTGGCCTTATAGCTCAAAATACCTAGAAAAACAGTCATTGTGACTGTGAGTGGGGTTGCCTCTCCACAGATCTGACCTGTAACTTCTGGTTTGGTCTCCACGATGATAGAAAAGTTTAAAACCATACTGTGAAACATTTTAGACAAAGCAATAACATCACGGAGAAAAGTGTTTGATGGACCCTTCCCCAGGAAATGCACACAATGCACCTTTAAATGAGCATTATTTAACTTTTTTGGTGTCTGCTACCATGGAGATAGCTTTGCTTTGTAAAGAGAGAGTGACATTATCCATATTTGCCTCACATATGGCTCATAACCTGAGGGACTACTCTTCATGCATTTTTTGCCTTGTGGTCATAGCTACAAGGCAAAAGATAACACATTGCCCTGTTTACTGGGCATCAGATTGGTCAAAAACAGTACATCTGGGACATTTCTTATATAAAACTGAGACAAATCTGGTTTTGGATAAATAGGGAGATCTGGTTCCCACTCTAATCTAGCATCAAGAATATAGATGGGTGTTAGACACAGTGATTGGAGGCTGACATAAAGTGTAGTGCAGTAGTAGTAGTACCTGTACGATGCATCATCTGGACAGAGACAGTGTAGCTGTTTGGAATCATGAAGCCACGATTGTCCACCATTTTGTGATGAAACTGCTGATCCCAGTGAGCTGTGGTGGTACAGAATGTAAAATTTACACAAGAGAATATTCTTAGATTTATTCAAATAAATGACCTTTATTATGTTAAATTAAATGCCTTCCTTTTATGTAAATTGCCCCTACATTTTTGATGGAATTGGATGGAACTCGCTACTTCTTGTATTTTTTTTTTACTTTTCTTCTCACCTTTTTTCCACAAACTGTCACTTAACTGATGTAAAATTTAGAAAAATATTTACCACATGTACTATTCCACCAAATCAAGTAATAATTTGAAAAACGCGAAAACCTGTTATATGCACTTCTACCCAAACTTGAGTGTTTTGAGCTTAAAGCCATCTTATCATGCTGTTACCTCATCAAAAACTTCAGACATCAAAAACTGGAGTGGTGTTTTGTTTCAGTCACCCTTGTTTGAGTAATCCTTATTAGTCTGTCTTTATCTCCAAAGCTCAAAATGCTCTGCTCCACCTTGTGATGTCATGAAGCCCTAGTTTTGAATCTCTTACCTGTTACTTAGTAGAGATCATCCAAATGATTCTAGTTTGTAGGATCTGTGTGATGAAGATGTGTGAATCAAACAAAACACAACTCCATGTATGTTTTTGATGAGAAAACAACAGAAAGTAGAGTCATCCAGGCCCTTTAAATATACATGACAAAAAACTGCATATACTCACGTTTGAAGAACATCGCGTTTACAATCATGGCTCCATCTGTCTTCTCAACCTCTTTAGTCACTTCCGGGAGTTTCCCATCAGTCGACTTGGCTGCCCATTCATTTATAGAGTTTAGTGCACTTTTCTTGTCTTTAAAACTAATCTTGGACTGGTCACAGTTGTAATGCTTCTTGCTATTCTTGACAAAATTATCCACAAAGCTGACAGAACTGGGCCCATAGAGGCGATTGTTGATCTTCCAGGTCACATTGCGTGTTTTCGGGTCGCTAACTTCTGTCAACAGTTCAGACAGACCAGAGTGCAACTGGTCATCTTTCACTTTAGCTGCTTTTAAAATAGTTTTAACCTGAGATGCAGTGGATGCCTTTCCACCCAAAGCTACCAGACCCAAAGATGAAGCTACTACCACAGGAGAGATTGCGATATTTTCCATGCTCTTCTCCTTAGCCATGTTCTTGTACAGTGTGAAGCCCAGATTGGCAGATTGGTCAGCCAAAATGGTGGCATGGTCACTGAGGACTTTCTTGGGTGATGCAGAGGTGGCAGCAGAGACAGCGTTTACGATCAGTGCCATAGTTACCACGTTTGTAATCCACATTTTGAAACCTAAAACACAAATAGTACGATCACACACATTATTGGTTGTAGCAAATAGTCACAATGTTAGAATTTCTTCAGATATACAAATTAACTATGGCATGAAATAAGAAGAGAGTGATTTGGTGGTACTTTGGGTCATAGTTCTACGTGGAGTTGTGTTTTGTTTCATTCACACGTTTAACACACAAACCCTGTGTACCTGCAAACTCTCTCAAACTGAAAACACTGTTCTATGTGATGTCATGTGGTAATACAAGAAGTGCTCCACTGTGTTTTTATCCTTCCCACACCTTCACTAGAATCATTTGGATCATTTCAACCCTTGAATTTCCCATCTCTACTGAACAAAAGTGTCAAATGCAGCTGCTAACAACCACTACATGACATCACAAGGTGTAAAATCTTGTTAGGGGTTATAATTAACAATACAATAAAATGAAGTAGAATTTCAAGTTAATCCATTTCATATTTACCTTTTATTTGCTACAGTTAGAAGTACTTTTACTAGCTACTCGGATATTTTCATCCTATTACCATGTTGTTATAAAGTTAGCTGCTACCGTCTTTGTATATTACAGTTTCACAGTATCACAGCAGGATCTATTTCCTGATGTAGCAGTGGGCCAGGCCTTACATAAGAGCCACGTTGGCAGCTGCATGTTTGTAAACCACAGCATCAGCTTCTTTTTCAGATGCATATCATGCCCGCAGATTCCTACAGAGATCTTTAACACATAAGGAGTTTGCTCCAAAGATGATTGGTTCTTTCTGTGTCGTCATGGAGATTCTACACCTGCACACAGTGTCAGAGTGCAGGTGCGGTCATGACGGCTACAGCGTCCCATGGGCAGCAGGCTCAAGTTGCAAAAATATCAAATGACGTCATTGCCTGTTTATGTATAATATTAGATTCAGTCAGGAATAGCACTTTTTGACTCTCCTCTAAACTGCTGCCTTTTGGAGATACTTATTCTTGGATTTCTAATTTCTTAAAGCTGCACCGCGCAACATTTCTAGTGGAAGAACCGCCATTTGCTTGTCACCATGGAAATGTTATTGTTAAACCTATCTATCACAAGGGAGACAACTACAGGCTACATTACAAATTGCATCTGTGGAGAGGCGGCCGCTAGATGTATATGCTTAAGGTCATACCATGGAACATTCCAGTTAAAGCAATAACATCTCCATGGAAACAAGTAGGTAGCGGACTCTCTACCAGAAAAGTTGAGCTAAAGCTGAGAAATTGTCCCATCGGGTGTAAATTTGTAAAAAAAATAATAATAATAATAAAAAAAGCTTTGTGTATGACTTTGCAAAGAATGAAAAACTATGCATCATCACCACCAAAAAGGTCACCACGTGGACAAATGTGAAGATGCAATTACATGCAAACAAAATTAGGTCAATCTTTTTTTCTTTTTTTGTCTTTTGTCTCATTGCATAAACTCCCAGAAACTTTAGCTGCATTGTTCCCATCCACAGAGGAATCTCATATCTCACTGATCTGACATAGTGGCCTCTTTTTACATGTCTCAACAGTTCCCATGGCAATTCCCTGCCCCCATAGCACCATTGCTTATTTTACCTTAATATCTGCCTCCAACAGGTCCCAGCTGTTGTCCTAGAAGTGATTGTGCAAAAAGTGCAGAAGTTATAAGCTGTCAGGAGCAGAAATGGATCCGGTTTTCATGCTGTGAATAAAAGTAAGAAAACTCTGGGAAGAGGAATTCAGTTTCTGGATGTCCCGCCCAGAGTATGTATCAAGAGGAAGTGGGGGGAGAATACAGCCCCTCTTGGTCCTAAAGCCTGAATAGAAGACCACTTTTAAGCACTGTACATGCATATATAGGTCAAGTTTTCTGTCATCTTATTTCATGTGTTTTCATATGGGTAAACCATACACCATACAACATGATACTGTTTTCAAAAGAGCAGTAAAGAACTTTGAGGAAACTGTTGTAAAGAAAAGTGATACATCTTAGTTCAGGTTGTGCAGTTTCTTAGCCTAGAAACAAGTACATTCCATATTAATTCCAAATGGATTTTGTTCTATACCATTTGATTGCACAAATACATATTATTTGAGATTTTTTGTTCAGTTTAATATAATAATATGTTTCCTCATAAGTACATTTACAAATTCGCAGAGCTTGGTCAGCCTTAACAAGGACAGTAAATGAATGCAGTCATCATTCTTGTTACCCTGATGTCCCATGCTCCCTCCTCTTGGGGCCATACAGTCTGTAGTGTGGGCGTGTCTGGGTTTGGAAGTGAAACAAACTGCAGGAAGCTGCAGTGTCACAGGATGTTGTCCACAATGCTGTACTGTCCTGAGTGTAACAATAAAAGTAATGTAAAAGATATGTGTCATTAACTAATAACGTTGTTTAGTTTACATTACGGTATATTCATCCAGTACAAAATAAGGTTTGTTCTTTTGATAAATTATTTTAGATTACTTAAAGGACCCATCTATCTTATAAATTTATTTCCTGATCAAAAATATATCTTGAATTGTATTTTGTTTCATTCAGACATTTTAACACACAAACTTTGCATATTATTTTTGAGAGTTCTTCTCTCAAGCAGACAACATCCTGTTTCTCTTTATGATGTCATGTGGTAATGCAGGAAGTGCTCCATTGTGTTTTAAACTCCAAACACTGTCACTAAAATCATTTGGATGATTTAAGCCCTGGAATTGTCAATCTCTACTAAACACAAAGTAAAAGGAGCTGTTCAACTGGAAAAACTACTACTCATGACATCACAAGGTGGAACAGAGCATTCTGAGCTGTGAAGTAACAATATTTATTATTATGGCTTAAAGGTCACAAGAGTAAATTTTGTATAATAAAGGACCTTTAAAATGTTAGGCCTATTTTTCCTATACATTATATTATATTACTTATTTAAGGCCTGGCATCTTAAACACTGTCACACTGTGCAACAGCGCCCCTTAGCGGCTTTATAGAGATTTTCTTGCTCCTGTTCTGTTTCTTTATTGTCCACCAGAGGTCAATAAAGAGCCGTATAACGAAGAGCAGGCTACAGACACTGGCATCTTCTAATATGGTACAGCCATTTTTTGTTCTTTATTGATGACTGTAGTTTGTGTAGATGTTGATTTTGTCTGCATATCCACTGGTGTAAAGGCAGGGAACCACTTATGACGGTGGTGAAGTTCAACGGAGGTGGGTAGAGTATCCAAAAATGTTATTATTATTACTCAAGAAGAAGTAAAACGTATATAATATCAAACATCTCAAATAAGAGAATAAAAGTATTTGGAGGAAATACTAGTAGCATGACATAAAAATCTGTAATAGGACAGACAAAACAAATGATACACAGATTCTGGTATTTTCACCACTTTTCACAATAATTACTCACAGTGGGAAGAGTACAAACTACACACTAATTACTTAAAGGTGCACTGTGTAACTTTTCTGGTGGAGGATCCGCCACCTGCTTGTCTCCTTGGAGATGTAATTGCTTTGCCTTGAATGTTATACAGTATGGAAAAAAAAACTGATTACTATGGAGAAGCAAGCATGCACATAGTAACAAATCATTTTTCAAGGTACTTTTGAGGTACAAATACATTTTTAATACATGCAAGACAGATAAGTTTACTGCCATAGTGTGGAAAGAAATAACATCTCCATAGCGACAAGCAAGCAGATGGTTCTTAGAAGTTACATCATGTGCCTTTAAGAAGTAAAAGTATGGTGTCAGAAAACTATGCTGAAAGGTAAAATTTCATTAAAAACTCAATGAAATGTAACTGAGTAAACGTAATTGAGTACTACCCACCTCGGTTCATAAGTACTGGTGAATTGTTTGGGATTAAAGGGATCTGACGTAATTATCCCAAGCCAAGGGTTAATCTGCTGCTAGGCCTGGAATAGATCTCCCACAAGACACTGCTCTGGCTCTTCACCAGGTGTGGTAGGAGCGAGATGGTTCACACTTAACCAACAAAATACAGAGAAGTTGTTAGTGAAATGTATAAATGTGTGAAATTTAGATATAATATATCATTTCCTTTGTCATTCAATAAATTAAGATGTTTTGTACTTGTTTTATTTTTGGTTTGTGCAATATATACACTGCAAAAAGCAATACTTAAGTTAAAATGACTTCAATTAAGAACATTTTAGTATATTTGAGTAGATTCAACTTGACAAGTAAAATTATGGAATACGTGTGTTTTTCTTAATTCAAGCAACATTTTGTTTCTGATTGTTATTTTGTTTCTTCTCTGTAGCAAGATGTATTTTCATATTGTAACTACAGAAAGTTCCATAATTTTACTTGTCATGTGAAATCTACTAAAACCATGATAAAACTTTCTTAATTCAAGTTATCATAACTTGGCTAGATTTTAGTTTTTGCAGTGAAGCCAACATTATTCCTTAATTTTGTTCAGTCATTATAGTCTGGATAGAAAACCATAACAAAAAAGACTTAGGGTGACAACCTCAAATTGTAGAAAAAGAGGGACAAGGTTCAGAATTTGGTGGGACATGGTTGCCTTTGTATTTTTTTTATTAATATACATGTTGATATCATAAAGTACTGCTCATATAATATCTGCAATGACACCATATGATTTTCAGTTTCTATCAGTTGCCAACATAACACAATTTTCTGTCGGGCACTTTTATAACTCACGTGGCATCAATGAAAAAGTGTGACATTCTCTAAATAAGATGGTCACTATACATGCACTGGTTCTATCCATATTGTTAATATTGTTAATAATTCCTTGTATTTTAAACCTTATCCAACCCTTTTAAACAGTACGTCTCCTCACAATGGCTTTTTCTTGGCACATTCCTAGAAACCCTGATATTGCGCACATGCCTGTTTTCCCCGGCAACTGCAGCCCTCCCACTGGGAGCTTTAATGAAACGATTTACTCCCTTCAAGTTTGATCTTCTCATGGTGGTATTCACAGCTAAAGCTATAGGGCAGAAGGTGGGTAAGATTGCTAAGAGTGTCATTTCAGTTCACGGTAACCTTTCCTTAATTTTTTGAGTAAAATATTGTTAGATTGATGTGCATTGATGAACAATTCACTTGCATGTCCTCATATCAGTGTATAGGCCTATAATTAATGCAACATTAGACTTGTCCCTTTCCAAAAATGTGACTTAATGTTAAAATTGACTCTTGTGAGCTTTGTCATGTTAGAATACTGTTACCTGCTTATCAAAACTATACTTGGAGTTTGAGTAACCCTTCATTATCATAACAGTGGAGTGTTTTCCATTGGAGAGAAAAACTCAAACACAACTCCAAGTATGTTTTTGACGAGGAAACAACATAACAGATCAGAAAACTGTGTAATATGGGCCCTTTAACTCAAGTAGGATGTAACTTTTCATGTAACAGAATCACTTAACTTCACAGAGATGTTACTGCTTTTATGGCATGTTCCACCGTCTAGTTTTAAACCTTTTTATTTAGCATTTATTTCATTACAGACTTAAACATACTTGTAAACACATGCATTCTTACTGTGAGTGAGCTTGCCTTTCCACAGTTCTGACTAGTAACTTTGTCTGGTGGTGTCACCTGTTTGTGATCATGGAGATAATAATTTAATTAATTTAAAGGGAAACTCAGGCACGTTTGAAGTTAAAGTCCATTGATAGAGGTGGCCGAATACTGTCAGAAGCATAGACCGTATATATAAGGATTTTTATATTGCGAAAGCCCAAAAGACTCGATTATCGACTCCAGCGGCAACGAGCAGCTCGAGCCGCCAGAAGCAACAAGTGAGGATCGACTATTGACTGTGAAGAACAATAGAAACTAAAAGCTGTTGAAAGAAAATGGTTCGGGAATGTATTTTTTTTAGCGTTTTCCAAAAAATATAATTCACCCGTAAATAAATGGGATTAGAAACGACATCGGCGATCGAGTCTTTTGGGCTTTTGCAATGCGCAGTGGGTAATCAACAAACTAATGCTAAGGCTGCTTATGAAGTTGTTTTATAACATTTCCAGACACTAATGAGTGAGCTAGGCATAGTGTTTTGTTTGTTAGACTCGTGGCTATGTTGTAAGATGGGTTAGAAAGTGGTATTAAGCCACTTTTGTGCAAATTGGTGTTTTACGTGGAAGCTAAGTACTTGCCCCCATCACTACACTAGTTTGTTACATTGACAGACTCACTGCCACAGTGAGATCTCCGCTGAGGCAACACTGATCTGTGCCGTTTTTTGGCTTCTGACAGTATTCGACCACCTCTAGCAATGGACTTTAGCTTCAAACGTGCCAGAGTTCACCTTTAATACCATAAAGTGGAAAGTTTTAGACAAAGCAATGACGTTTGAAATGTGAAAATGTTGCAAGTGCAATTGAAATGGCTTTACGCATGCCCATTTGTTTTTAGAACTACTGAGAAAGTTAAATTACTAACTCATGGCTCAACACGGTGGATCGCAGTGTTTACTTTAGATGATACTCCTCCACCTGCTGCTGCTCAAGCGATCTCATGTCCAGTGAAAGCGATCCAGACGCACCTTCGCTGTGTCTCTCGTCTATAAATAACCCAGATGAGATTTTGTTTTACTGCGCGCTTCTTAGCTCCGCCCATACAGTGTCGGCAGGATTACTTTGATTTGAACTCTTCTGGGAGCTCTGTCCGTGCGTCTTTCCTCCAGCCGAACTTTCTACGAATTTACGCCACAATTTGGAGTTTACTGCGCGTGCGTAAAGACGTCTCAACAGGTCCCCGCGGTCCACGTGAAAAGTGGGCTCATGTTGGCGATTGTTGTGCGGTAGAGGGGCTGCCGTGGATCACTTACAGGATTACCTTCTGAAACTTTGTGCTGTGAGAAGACGCCTTGATGACATCGTCCAGTGAAGGTTAATTCTTTGGACTGAAGGAATATCGTCTTTTGTGGAGCTAAGGTAAACGTCTGTCTGCGCATCATCCGATTATCTGCATTGTAATCCCACGAAAGCCTTTGTTGGTTTAGTTTAACAACAATTGGCACGGAGTTAATTAGAAATAAACGTGTGTATGCGTTTTTAGGACATGTCAATAATATCTATTTTAGACAAAAGTTAGTAGCTGTGTCAAAATGTAAATGTGCATTCTGTGTAAATGTGCAACTTTTCTGGTGGAGGGTCCGTCCAGTGCTTTTCTCCATGGAGAGGTTATTTGCTTTAGTCTGGAATGTTTCACAGAATGGCATTAAACCCTTAAATCATTAAATCTTCATGGAGACCAAACCAGACCAAGTTACAGGTCAGATCTGTGGAGAGGCGACCCAACCCACAGTCAGGATACTTAATGATTTTTGACCCATAAAACCACCTGTAATTGAATACATTTTAGAGCTGTTTAATGTCATACTGTGGAACATTCCAAACAGAGCAATGACACATCTATAGAAAAAAGCAGTGACAGACCCCCAACCAAAAGTTACATAGTGCACCTTTAATGATTATTTTAGACACAAGTTAGTGGCTGTGTCAAAGTTTAAAGGTGATTATAATAACAATTTCTGGATTTATGAATTGACAGGTAGCCTACACATCATTAAAGGTGCACTATGTAACTTTTTGGGGATTGGGGGTCCATCACCTTTGTGTTTCTGGATATGTCACTGCTCTGCTTAGATGTTCTAAGCAGAGCCTCATCTCTAAACCACATACTTTTACTGACAGAATTGGCTGTAGACCTCTTAATAATAAAAAAAATAGTTTACTTGTATCATTGACATTTTGAAACAATTCAAATCATATCTCTGTAATTGCCCAGTGTAATTTAGATTATAAGCCTTGATTCAATTTGATTCTGCTTTACAGCAAACCATTGTGCTGTTCATGCACATAGCTGTAGTTATTTGATGTACGGCATAGGCCTACGTGATACAGTATCATAAAACTATTCCAATCAGTGGGCTTTAAAGGTCCTATATTACACAAATTTGACTTTTATGAGCTTTAGGACATGTTTTAATGCTGTTACCTCATCAAAAACATGGAGTTGTGTTGTTTCATGTGTGTTGTTTCATACACACAGCTTTTACCTTTTGTTCAGTAGAGATGAGCAATTCCAGGGCTAAAATGATCCAAATGATTCTAGTGAAGGTGTGTGGAATTTGAAAACACAGTGGAGCACTTTCTGTATTACCACATGACATCACAAGGTGGAACAGAGTGTTTTCTATCTGAGAGAAGAGCTCATGTTAAATATGAAGGATTAGTGTGTTATGTATGAATGAAATAAAACACCACTCCAGGTATGTTTTTTAGATGAGGAAACAACATTTTAAAATAGACCAGAAAAGAGCATGACACAGGCCCTTTAACTAGATGCCTGATGTCTCATAACTGTAGCCTAAATGACTAATGTAGTTTTACTGTATAATTCCACATTTTGAAATTTGTCATGATCTGATGATGGGAGTGTTAAAGCCAAAATATCTCTTATTCAAATTAGCATCCCAGGCTTCATTGCCCTAATAACTGTCTTGTTTGTGATGTCTGGGGTTGGTTGGTCCAGGTTGAGTGATATTATGCAGCGTAGGAGGCAGGGTTTCACGCTAACTTTTTTTTTCAGAGCACATGTGCCCCTAAGTTAAAAATTTTAGGAGCACAGAAAAAAAAATGGGGGCACAAGTAAGTTTTTGTTTTCAATGATTATAACAGTGCAGAACTTGCGCAACACTGAATAAATTTAATACAAAAAAAAAGAATTATGACTGTACTTTTCCTGCATGATCGCAATGTTTTTATAAATATATCTTCATTTTATCTGATTAATATTTAGACTTAAAATAAGCCAAACAAACTGTACTGCACTGAAACACTCTGTGGCCCTTTTTGGACCTTCACCCACAGTTTAAGAACCTCTTCTTTAAGAGAACTTCCAGTGGCACTTTACACAACACTGTTTCAAAGTGTAAAAAGTGTGCAGGATTTTTAAACCTGTATTTTCAAATTCCTAACTGGAGTTACATTCTCTTAGTGGTTTTACAGTGGTTTTTAGACTCTGCACATTTACCAAACCAAACGCACATTGTGACAAACAGATTTATTTGGCATTTTCTTAGGCAAACTTCAGCCCACATATCACCTGCTCTGTGCCGTAGCTCTGCTCTGTGCGGACACGGACATAAAATTAATATTGTCGAATTTGATGTGAGGCGGATGGACAGGTCAGATGTTTAACCTGCCCTGTGATACACACTGGCACACGAGGCTGCGCGAGCTCCAGCGCACAGGTCCCGCACACCGGTACAAGTTTGTTGCCAAAGGCAGCGGCCGTAATGAAATATGACCGCACTCAGTATTCAGACCTTGAATCCGTGACGAGACCGAGTTCAAATGCGCTCGAGTCCGAGACAAGACCAAGACAAAACCATCGCTTTAGCGGGGAGGAAGTCCAGTGGCACAGGGTGTCTGTGAGTGTGGGACAGGTGTGGGTCCTGCTGCGGTGCCGCTCCTCGTTTAAGGGGGCGTGGGTGTGTTTTGAAGCGGAGTTTGTTCGTATCAGTGATATCGGCCACACGCGGAGCTCGTATGCTGGGGTCGTGCCTGGGCACGGTTCGGTTGCGCTCGCGCTGGGCAAGCGTGAGGTGCTTTAGGGGCGATCCAGGCTTGGGCAAGTTCCACAGTCCTAGTGTGAGTTTGCCCCTAATGTTTGACACGTTTAGAACGTTTAACTTACGTCTGTGCGCAGCTCTCCTTATTGTGGCTGCAGAAGCACTCGCACCGGTGCGACTGTTTTGATTTCCTCGTTCGCACGACGAAATATTTACTCGCAAATGCGAGTGAAATGGGCGCACTGTAGAGCCCTGGTAGGAGGATCCCAATCTGGATGAGAGGCTCCTCAGACAGAGGGACGTGATGACTAAACCTAGCATTTAAGATGGCTATGAATGTAACTTTCCAGCATCCATGATCCTCTGTTCCTCCCTGTGTCTTCATAATAGGCTAATGAAGCTCTATTTTGGGCTAATGGGGAGATTACGGGTATTATCAGTGCATATACAAATTTAATAAATATAGTGATTCAGAGACCGGAACAGTGACCGAGATACAGGGCTTATAATAGCTTTTCAGGCCAGCAAATAAGAAAATCATTTTATTTTTCATTTACGGTAGTCGACAGAAACAATTATTTATGTAGTACTTTGAGATTCTAAATAAATTTTAACCAGATGAAAGTAAAAATATGTGGACTGAAGTTGGGCTGCATTTTTCAAGCTTTTTAAATAAATTTTTAACCAAATAAATGTTGACTAAACCCTTCTAAATTGAGAATATTTATAAATAAAGGGTACTGAAGAGTATTAATTAAATTGATTTATTTTTGTTGTAAAAAGGTCCTTTCAGATATGTTTTAGTGTTTAGTACGACTGAAGGTTTCTGGATAGAAAACTACAAACAAAATGTATCACTGTCTATCTAATACCAATGGAAACCATACAATGTTACACATTTTTGCAGTTTTGACATTATAACACTGCTGTCCCTGTTATAAAAACCCCTTTAGATGTGTGTTTTAGAGTCTGTAAAGTCCAGATAACTTTTACTAAAATGAAACAGTTGATTAGTCATGTTCATTGAAACATTGCAGCTCGAAGCAGGTCCAGCACCCACAGGCTTGGAGACACTGCTGAGCTAATTTACTGGGGCTATTATTCGATGAGCTCACGACTCAAAGTGGCACAATGAGACACCTGCACTCTTTAAGGGCCAGTCACCAAGTTACCAGGCAACAAAGTGTGTGTGGCCAAAGCAGTGGAGACAGTGCAGGGTCTTCAGGTAGATAACAGATATCCTATAAGCCACAGGCACAAGAGGTCGAGAGTAAGCCCCTCCTTGGACACAGGCGCAGCTCATGGTCTCAGTTTTATTTACAGAAGGTTTAGAAGAAGGGGGGAGCAGACCTGTGGGAAGCAGACATCTTTTGGACTGCTTCATGCTGTGGTGTACACGAGCTGGGAAAAATATCTAATTGCACTTTTGTTTGATAAGTTTTGTGATTGGATTCAATAGTTTGTTTTTATTATTGGATTCCATCCAAAATTCACATTAAATGTGTACAGAAGAAATTACAAAAAGATTGAATGAATTATGAACTGACCAACTAATGCAAAAATCACATTTCAGAGCATGTTTGTGCATATCTATTACAGCATTTATTATGCAGAATAAGATAAGGTATTGAAAGGCCTACCTGGCATGGTTTTTTAATAGAAAGTTGGTTTAGATTAGTAATAAGGACTAAGCATAGCATGCCTTCTTGAACAGTTTGTCTCTGGGTCAGACTTTTTTCAACCAGGTTCTGCTGTCATCACAGAAGTGTGTGCGCGATTGTGCTTCTACTGTAAATATGACATTACCCTGATTTTATGTGCTGCAGGTTTTATTGGTGGAGGTATAAACACAACAGTCTTATTATTCAATGTGGACATTATAGTTACACAAGTTATGTGTTATGAAATCTGAAGATATGTAAGATAAATCTGAATCTGAATAACTGAAGTCTACAGTCTTGCTCCATGTAACTTTTCTGTTGAAGGGTCCACCATCCATTTGTCTCCATGGAGATATTATTGCTTTGCTCCTCTAGTTACCGATCAAATCTGAGGAGAAGCAATGTTAGACTGTGCACAGTTAGCACAGTTAGAATGCAAGTTTTCCAAAGTATGAATAAAACAAAACTGAAATTGCATAAATTCAAGATAGAAATTTAATGCCATGCTGTAGAACATTCCAGTCAAAGTAATTACAGCTCCATGGATACAAGCAGGCCTGTGAGTCTCCTCTACTCTCTCAGCATACTTTGTTCATTCCACAGCTTTGCTCCATTAGCACAATAGTGCCCACTGTAGTACTACAGAAATACTTGAATTGCCTTTGGAAGACTCCTTTCTCATTGCGGCATTTCATGAGGTATTTTAGGGCAAAATCACTCTCATTTCCTTTTATTACCCTCACCAAGGTCATGTGATCAGCTGCTAAATTATAACAGAAAAAAAGTACTCTGCAGATTTTGATTAAACTTTGCCAAAGTGTACTTCACGGGCCAAGGACAAAGCTATTAAAATGTGAAGCAAATGCACGGAAAGAGCCAAGGCTGTTATTGCTTTTTCTAACATCGACATTGAGTTTTGATTTAACTTAATTACAGAAGATGGAATAATGTGTTGTGCCTCATATTCTAGCTTTATGGTTAGAGGTGTAAGAATGAGGAGAAGTTAAAGGAATGCTTTATGAAATATTGAATAAATATAACTAAAATATCTGCATAATTTGGAAGTTGGAAGCAGACAGTAAATTCCTGTTAAAAAAAGAGTTCAGACTACACATTGTAAACAATTCCAGCATTAACATTAGAGAGAAGACTGAAATATGAAATGATAAGAATCTTGTGCATTTCAGAACATGTTTGTAGAGGTCTAAACTATAGATACAAGATGATCTGTCTATTATCTAAATAATTGCAACCTTCACAAGGTGATAACTGTGCCCTCAAATTGTGATTTGATGTGAATTCGATTGCAGTATTGTGACGTCTCAAATAGCAATTGTTTTTTTCAAAGTAACTTCAAACATATCCCCAATTCTTGAAAGTCCACTGTGTAACTTTGCTGGTGGAGAACCCGCCATTTGCTTTAAATGTTCCACAGTATGGCATAAAGCCTATCTATGTATCTCCATGGAGACAAACATGTGATGCCAGCAAGCCAAGTTACAGGGCAAATCTGAGGATGTTTTTCAAGTTTTTCAAAGTGTCTTAGAGAAATAAAATCACCTGTAATTGAGTAAATGCCAAGTTTAATGCTATACTGTGGAACATTCCAAAGCAAAACTATGTAATTTCTATGAAAGCAAGCAGGTTGAGGACCCTCCACGTGAAAGTTACACAGTGCACCTTTAAATATCAGTATCCGATATGACTGCACTTCTTCAGCTCCTGCACAATCATTTCTTTTGTTCTGCCCTCAATATTTAACATTTTCTATGATGGATACTTCCTCACATTTACATGCAGTTGATTTGCTTCACAAATAATTACTGCAGGTTTTACATTGTATTTTGGCTCCTCCCATGTCAGTCATTAACCCCATTTAAGGTAATATGTTTTTCCATCCCAATTATGCCAGACACTCTAAAATTAGAAAAGGGTATTGCAATCTTATCCAAGCCACTAAGATGGTGAGAGCTGGGCCCTCCTGATGACTGCAAATATAAACTGCTCAGATAAAGGCGAGACAGCTGCTTGTTGTGTTAACCTGTTACTTGGAAACCGAGCCTTATCTGACTGTGTAGGCCATTTAATTATATTTCTAAATTAAAATCCACACAATAGATGGTGTCAAATGAGATCTAAGCTGTGAGAGTTGTATCTTTGGATGCCATAGACTTTATAATCATTGCACAGTTTGCTTGCATTATCTAAAAATACAACTTAAGAATGGATTCATCTAAAGATAGGTGTTCTTTTCTGGTGTTATTTTGTTTACTTTATACAATTTTTTTCTTCAATCATATGTTAACAAATTAACGACAATGATAACTGCTTTCAGTATTTATTATTTCCTCAATTTAAACACATTTTTCATCCTAAATCTGAACTCTGCTCCAGCCCATAGACTGTATATATAATGGAAATGGCCTCGTTCCAAATAGAAAGTGACCATGGGAGCGCTTCAGGCTCCAATAAATAATAAAACATTGAGAAGATGTTGCCCCTCTCTGTAACTGCTGCTGTCAGGCTCATAATTTGGGTTTAAAACGTTTGTATTAATCTGCTCTATATGGTCCAGGTGTTTTTATTTTGCTATATTGTCTGTAAATAAATTCCTATATGGAACTGTAAAATGTAAATAAATAAATATCCTAATATGGAACTCTTCTGCTCTAAATTTTCTCCTATAAGTGCTGGCCTTGTGAGCTTCATTTGACTGCCGAGAGCCACACGCTATGGGTGACGTCACACTCCCTTAGTCCACTTCTTTATACAGTCTGTGCTCCAAACCACATGCTTGTACTGGCAGAAGATTGGCTTTACCCCATTAAAAATATGATTAATGCAGTTGATTAATTGCACAGTCCTATTCTAGGTTGTAACAGAGTGAAATGGACTCATGCAGGAAGAGCCAAGCACAGGACACCAATCAGTGCCAGACTGAAATAACAGAGTAGTTTTGTGTGTATGTCACTGTGACATTTTGGGGAAGCCATTCAACCACAGCTTTGTGTAGCACCACAGTAACAGGTCATATCTGAGCCTCTCTGACTATGAGGACGGCTTAGACGAGGTCTGTCATGATAAATACTGTATCAACTTATGGTTCAATACATGACAGATGGATGAATACTTTTTGGGGGTCAGTACTTTTTCTTTGCATAGAATTGGGAACTTTTGGGTTTTTTTGTATCACAATGAGATTTGAGTTGTAGAAGGATGAATTACTCATTATAGAGTAGACTCATTATTGATACACTGGAGGCTTGGGGTGTTCTATAATGCATTCCTTTAGTTCAACAATTAATGGTGACAAATTGCATACATTTACAAACACAGACAAAAAAGTTTTAAGTTTGCCTGAAAACTCAAGAAAAAATACAGAACTGATTTAAACAAAACATTTTCACTAGCCTGTGATCAACACGCATTCATGGTCCTATTTAAGGGATTTATATATTTCATTTATATAAATACATATATTGTATAAATACAATATACATTATATTGTATTTATATAATATTTAATGAAATGTATCTGTCTCTGCGTGTTTGTGTGTATTTATTTATTCATTTTTAGAAGGCTGGAAGATTAATCACAATCAAAATTAAATTGCACTTCCGATGGTCATAATTTGCAATTTGTAAACACTGTAATTATTTAATTTCTTTGCAAAATATTTTGTCTTATTGTATAAAAAACTACTAACTTTTGTAACTTGTTTAGACATCTATAAGCATGTAGTTAAATGATCAGATTATCTATGAGTCCACTCTCAAATGTTAATGCTTCTGAATAAATTTAAAATGTACACGCTCAAAATCTCAGTGTTTGCCAGAAAAATCAGGATTCCATATTTTGTCAATCGTTCAGCCCTAATTTATTTTATTACTAATTATTGTGTTTTTTTGTTATAAAATATGCTTTGTTTTATTGATCAGGTGAACATGGCCTTTTAGTGTTTAAAAATCGTCACTAAAACAGGTTAAAGAAATATTAGGAGGGCAGACTTTTGCATTCTTGCACTTCTAGACTCAGCATTTCAGACAATGTAAAGTTCCCCAAAGTTCATAATATAGCATTAAAGGTGCAGTATGTAACTTTCTGGGTGTAGGGTCCGTCACCTGCTTGTCTCTGTGGTGACGTTACTGTGCGCCACAAACCATATCTATCTTGTATTCATTTACTTAGTTGTGTTTATTGCTCAAAAATACCTTGAAATACATACATACATTCTTACTGTGAATGGGGTCAGCTCTCCATAGATCTGGCATGTAACTTAGTTCGGTGGCGTCGCATGCTTATTTTTTGGGCACATTCCAGGCAAAGCAATAACATTTCCATGGAAACAAGTAGTGAGCGGACCCTCCACCAGAAAAGTTACACAGTGCACCTTTAAAGTAATTTTCCCATTAGTACTTCATTGTTGATCTGCTGTTTTGAATCGTCTAAAACCTCACACTGAAGAGGCTGACGTCCCATTGAGTGTACAGTCTATAGAACCGTATCATTATTGCCTCTTCCAGACTTTAGCCACTATGGGACTCTGTTGACTTCTTCTGGGAGCTGTTGTCACTTCAAACAAGAGCAAAGCCTGCCAACAGAATCAGCGTGTTTAGTGAAAATACGCTGTGACCTGGGCTGCCTCTGTGTTTGCTGTGTTAAACTGTGTGAGATAGAGCGGCTGTGTCGGACCAAAGGATTTGAGCTGTAGAGGGTCAAAAAGTAACTTATAACCTATACAATTTATTTACTGCCGTGCGCAACGTTTTTTTGTTTGTTTTTTGTACTATATTATGCATTTATAAAAGGACTTGGGACTTATCCTGCTTTAAAGGTTCATTGTGTAACTTTTTTGATGGAGGGTCTGCCACCTACTTTTCTTCATGGAGATGTTATCACTTTGTCTGTAATTAAACCCATTTTTCATCATGGAGACCAAACCAGGGCAAGTGACAGGTCAGATCTGTGGTGAGGCGTCCCCTCTCACAGTGAGAATGCCTTTTTTTCTAGGTATTTTTGAGCTGTAAAACCGCCTGTAATTGAATAAATGTAAAGTAGATTTGTTTAATGTCATACTGTAGAACATTCCAGACCCACTACCAAAAAGTTACACTGTGCACCTTTAAGGTAATTTTGTCAGGGTTTCAGTGGGGGTTTCTATGTTATTGTTTATTGTGATGTTTTATGCAGCAATATATCATTTTTTAAAATGTGTTGATGTGACAGTTTTTTTCTTAACCTCCATTTATTGTTTTAAAATGTTATTATTTTTATGAGCACTGGTAGAGCATTTGTTTATTTGTTTTAAATGTTGTTTTTTTCTGTACAGCAGAAATATGCTATATAAATAAAGTGGATTGTATTGTATGTAATAGAGGTGTATTGTGCTGTGCAGGTTTGCTGTACAGTGTGGGATGCTGACAGACCAGTGGTGCGAGGCTGAAGGAGCATGGTGAAACACCAACCCTTGCAGGTCTATGAGAAGCAGATCTTCTTGTCCATAATCACTGGCATCTATGGTTGCCGCTGGAAACGCTACCAGCGTTCCCAAGACAACACCTCCAAGGTAAGACTTTTCACAGACTCATCTTTTTTATTACTCAGGATTATGTCATCACACCTCAAAGAATTTTCAGGATATATTGAACTAACAGAGTTTAAGATGCGAAATCCTAACTTGGAGTTTTATTCTACAGTTTGAGTAATGACCAGTAACAGATCAGGTTGTTCCGTGGCTCTGCTCCTTTGTTAACTTTTTATATTGCTTATATCTCTATGGACATATGACACATTTGCCCAGGCACTATTACTGGTTAGTTTCAGATATTTATCTTTGTGTAATTATAAGTATTTATTTTGGATTTTTCTTGTTTTTTATTTTTTGTTTGTTTTTTTAGAAAGGCTGTTCAGAAAAGTCTTGCTATTAAGGTTGTCATTATTTATACATAAAAGGTCTCAAGATATAAGTCGACCTTTATTGTGGTAAAGTTTTTATTTTTGCAGTGAATCTGTTACCACAGGTTTATTACTACAACATTTCCAAAAAATCTTCCAACATTATTTTTATTTATCTTTTTTTAAGGCATGCAAACATATTACACAAATTATCTGATCAATATTATAATGTTGTTTTCTCATCAAAAACATGCCTGGAGTGTGTTTCATTCACATGTTTAACACAGAAATCCTGCATCTTTAGGCTGAGTTCTTCTCTCAAACAGAAAACACTCTGTTCCACCTTGTGATGTCATTAGTGCTGCCGCGATTATTCGACGCTGTCGACGTAATCAAATGTGAAAATGAGTCGAATACAATTTTTTTGGTCGAATATTCGCCTTTATTTATTTTTGGTCTCAAACGGCTCGTCCAGAGACCTTTTGCTTGCCTGAGGTATTTCAGGTATTTCCCCTCCACACCACTAGTCGTACTACACTTGAGGCAGACACCGGTGCGGCAGGCAGCGGCTACATCCGAGGCGGACACCGGTGCCGCGGGCAGCGGCTGCGCCCGAGGCGGACACCGGCGCGGCTAACAGCGGCTACACCCGAGGCGGACACCGGTGCCGCGGGCTAACCTCGGCTTCACCAAAGGCTAACAGCAGTGGTAAATAATGGCACCGCCAAAGAAAACAAACTTGAGGAAGTATTTGCCGTGCGCACTCTGCTGGCTGGTCTCTCTCTTTCTCTCTTCCCCCTTCCCCCAATTTGACCATTTGAGAGCGGTATGAAAATGGCAGCGGCCGGTGGGTCAGAGTTGGATCCAAGAACAGTGGCGACTTCTTCTAGACCAAGACCTAAAGCCTCGAAAGTCTGGGAATACTTTCGGACAGATGGTGATAGAGTGGTTTGTACACTCTGTAAGACTTCTTTGGCTTATCACGGGAGCACAACCACGATGCATGAGGTATTGAGAATACCGTTGCAATATGCTGCTCGTGCAGACTCGTTAAATTGTGTGTGCATATCGTTGTTCAACATTGTCGAATGAGCACACACAACAGACATAACAGCAATAACCTTTGCAACTCGCACGCACAGCACACACAAGGTAACCTCCCGGGAAAATCTAACACACACACTTGTGTGTGTTAGAACCGCTTGTTTTTTTTTTAATTAGTCGTTTAGATTAGTCGACTAATCGAAAAATTAGTCGAGAGATTAATCGTTAGAAAATTAGTCGTTAGTGGCAGCACTAGATGTCATATAGTAAAATAGGAAGTGCTCCATTGTGTAAACTCCATACTCCTTCACTAGAATAATTTGTATGATTTTTACCCCTGGAATTGCCAATCCCTACTAAACAAGGTGAAACAGAGCATTTTGAGCTTTGGAGATGTAGACAAACTAATAATAAAGCGTTACTCAAATGTGTGAATGAAACAAAACACAACTCCAGGTTTGTTTTTGATGAGGGGAGCTTGAAGCCACGTTGTTGATACCTCAAGAGTCGATTTTGTGTAATATTGGACCATTAAGTAATAAGAATGCACGTGATTGTGTGATCCGGAATATTCTTGTAGATGACAAAGAGTATTTCCAAAACAAACAGAGTCATCAGATTTCCTAAAGCCTGGATTTCTGAGAATGTTTTAGATCTACCCTGACTACTGTGAGAAAGGGCCAGACACCCAGCTGTGGTCCTGAACAGGCAGCCCCCACGCTGCTGTTACTGTTAACATTACTATGTGTATGTGATTGTATATACAAGAAACTATGTCCGAAACTGTGACCTTTTGAAGTGTGACATACTGTATTGCTGAAGGCAATGAGGCTTATAAATGATATTGCTGAAACTAATTTATGCCACTGACAATAATACTAAAGCAGAATTATGCCAAACAATAATATTTTACTTGCATAATATCATTAAAAACATGAGCTGCAATAAATAAGTAGCATAGTGAAACATTTTAGTTGTTAGTGTCTACAATGAGTCATAGAAGTTGCTTATTCAACTCTCTTCAAGTCAAATCTTAATACAGAAAATAGAAAAAAGTATCCTACTAGTACAAAGAAAATGTACTCATAATAAATACTGATCCCCAAAATGAATGATCCATCTACAGTATCATGTATTAAACAATAAATCAGAATAGTAATTATGGTGATAGGCCTGTTGGTGTGGAGAGCAGAAAATGTATCAGTTAATGAGTCCTCTGGTCAAAAACACTTGGACTCATTGCTGACTGAGCTGCTTCACTTTGTCTCCTGCTGAGGTGGGGCTCTCAGGTGTTATGGACAAGATTTTCACCAGCCTTGAATGAAGGACGATACTGAGCAGTACTATAATTACTATATCGAAAAGCAGAGATCTTCTTTTTTAAATGATCGTTTATTGTCTTTATTTACTTTATAGCAATATATCGCACGACAAAAATTGTTATCGTGACAAGCCTAGAGAAGGGTAAAGTGATATTTCTGCATTTTTGTGGTCCATTCACATTTATGAACCTCAACCAACACTGTAAAGGCACATTTTGGCACAATCCTGAAGCATTAAAATTGCGTCTGAATATTGTTATTTATATCAGTGCTTCGAAAACTTTCCCCCTAAGTACCACAAGATCTAAACTAGGTCTAAACCAGAACTACACAAGGTATATACAGTAATTCTAAACAAGGTCTATACCAAAAGAGGACAGAAATGTAAATTAATTGACAGTTTGAGAACCAATGATCTGCAAAAAAAAGCCAGGCAGCCCCAGTTGCATATAACACAAAAATAATCCTGTTGGCGTGTTTTTTTAGCATTCACACTTGACTCAGTTCACGGCAGGAGATGAAACCGACAACGTGACTCTGGCTCAGTGCCTCAGTGTTTGACCTGAGTTTAGCGGCTAAACCAATTAAAACAGACCTGTCCTTACAGTCATTATTCACTCAACTGACAGCTCATGCAAAGGGTGCAACCTACTCACTTCCTCTACTTCCTCTGCTAATGCAACAAGAGCCAAACATGTCTAGATTGCACAATAATTATGATTAGATTAAAACAAATAAATTACAATACATTTAGTTTGTTAAAAAATGCCTTCCTTTCGTGCAGTGGTGGAGCATAAGTAAGTAGTCTACAAATTGATTAACAATTTTAGGTATCTGTATCCTCCTGTGGGCTCACCACCTGCAGAGGGGTTCATAGGGGGGGTCAGGTGCTATGAGTATTGGGCAGCAAGCTGCCCCCGCGACCCAGCCGGATTAAGCGGGAGAAGATGGATGGATGGATGGATGGATTTTTATTTAAGTAGTTAAACTGTCTGAGACCTGCTGAAAAGGCTGAGGGTTTATTTTGACAAAACAATAAAAAGATCAGTTGTTTCTGTTCCAAAATCCAGCACAAATCTTTATTATTAACACTACATTTGAAGATTTGTTAAATCTCAAAACCCGCATGGAGCACTTTTACTTTTTACTCTTTACATGCATTTTTAAACAGCTACTTTAGTCCTTTTATTTAAGTAGATTTTTTACCTGCATTTTTGATGGAATTTTCAGTATTGGATAACAGATTTTAGAACCCATTATTTCTTCTTGTATTTTTGCTCTTTGTTTTGTTCTTTTCTTCTCATTTTTGCCCCACAAATTACCACTTAACTGAAGTAAATCTATGTTAAATACTTCCCACAGGTACACAAGCAAACTGATAATTAGATAAACATGAAAACCTGTCATGGGCACTTTAAGCTCCAGAAAGTGCAGTGGCTGAGTGTTGTAAAGCTGCTAAAGCTGCACAGGCTCCAGTGAGTGAGTGATCATATTGGACACATTCTCTCTCCTGGTGTTAGCCCATAATCCTGTTAACTACTGAAGAGAAGAGTCCTTGGGGGTTATGTCCTCACAGGAGCTGCAGGAGCACACTTTTTACCCGTAACCATGCGGGACCAGAAGCAATGATGGAAGAAGTACTTTGACTTTTGTTACTAAATTAAAGTACAGATATCAGAGCAAGGTAAAAGTATCACATGCAAAAATCTACATAAGTAAAAGTATTAAGTACCTGTTTAAAAATGATGAGTAAAAAAGTAAAAAGATTTCATCCAGATTTTGAGACCTAATAAAGCTTCAAATGTATTGATTTTGATAAAGATTTGTGCTGAATTTTGTTCAGCAGAAACAATTGATATTTTTTTCAGTTTTGTTTTTTGTATATTTTTGTTTGCTCAAGCTATGACCATGTTAAAAATAAATCATGAAAAGACTTTTAGTAATTTTGTGTGGTGCTTATAATCAAGTCAATATTAACTATTTGATTAACAGTCTGTAATATCTGACATTTTGTATGTAATGTTCATATTAAAATCACAATTGTATTTTAATATGAACATTACATACAAAATGTTCATATTAAAATCACAATTGTATTTTGTGTGTCCTTTTCCTGCAGTGGGAGTGTTTATGGTTCACCATCCTGTGTTGCTCCTTCTTCCTCCTCCTCTTCTGGACATACTTTTGGTTTGTGGCACAAAATGACTTCAACGACTTCAATTGGTATGTTTTTATTTCCGCATTATAATTTCACCTGAAACGCCTCTCTCAGACTGCACGCTGAGTGACTGTGGCATGTAACATGAAAAGTGAAGCACTGCTTTGGTGCTGTGGTCACAGGCTTTAAAAGGCTTTTAAGACCACATGCTCATGTAATAACAATAATCATTTATAGAGGAAAATGTCTGTGGATGGCAGCAATGTCTGGTGAAAATGCTGTAGACACTGTACAGTCTCTGCTCCTACATAATGAATGAATCTACAGCACCACTGCCTCTTCCACAGTTCTCTGAGGCTGGTCTCAGATTTACTTTCATTTGCTGCCATAACTATTGTGAGGGGGGCAAGAGCCAGTTTTTCCTGTTGATTACACTCTATTTTGCCATGAAATGTCAGAAAGGTAAATTCCCAAATATGGAACCTGATCATTTCTATTATTGACTAGACCCAAGACCATGCTGCAGTCCCTGACAAAAGTCTTGTCACTTATCCATTTTGTAGAAACAAAAGCTTATAACCTGACATTAAATTAATCGATTGGTTTTAGAAATGTCTTATATGAAAGCTAAAACCCTCCCAAATTATGCTCAATATACTAAAATAAATTTGCTTCACTGAAGAAAGATTGATCATTTAATGAACACAGAAAGGTCAGATTTAGGCAAGACAAAAGTCTTGTCGAACAAGTCGAAAAAGTCTTGTTGAACAAATAACTTACTTCAAATACAAAAATATGTTGCATAACGTCAGTGAATTAAGTAGTGGTGCTGTGAGATCCATATTTAATATCTTGTATGACTTCCATGAGCTTGAAGGACTGCATCCATGCGGTTCAACAATGATTTATACAATTTGTTGATGAAGTCACCAGGAATAGCAAAGAAAGCGCCTTACATGCTTCCAGAGTTCATCAAGATTCTTTGGTTTTGCCTTCCATGCTTCCTCTTTCATTCTACCCCAGACATGCTCAATGATGTTCATGTCTGGTGACTGGGCTGGTCAGTCCTGGAGCACCTTGATCTTCTTCGCCTTGAGGAACTTTGATGTAGAGATAGAAGTATGCAATGGAGCACCATCCTGCTGCAAAATTTGACCCCTTTTATGGTTGGGAATGTAAGAGGTGCTAATACTTCTTGATATTTTAGGCTATTGATACTGCCTTCCACCCTGCAAATGTCTCGCACACCCCCATACTGGATGTAACCCCAGACCATGATTTTTCCGCCACCAAACTTAACTGTTTCTGGGTGAATCTTGGATCCATGCGGGCTCCAGTAGGTCTCCTGCAATATTTGCAGCGGCTGTGATGTAATTCAACCGAGGATTCATCTGAGAAATCCACCTTCTGCCACTTTTCCAGTGTCCATCCTTTTAGCAGGCTGTGGGCCTTGGCAAATGCCACACGGTTTTTTAATTGCCTTTTGTTTAATGCTGGTTTCTGTGCACTGATTCGACCATGGAGGCCATTTCGAGACAGAATTCTACAAACTGTTCTGGTTGACACAGGGACTTGAGGTGACCAGGCCTGGTGGAGCTCTGCTGCAGTGGAAAAGGGGCCTTGGATTTTCGAATCAACAAACCGAGCAGTTGTCTTGCGGGGTCTGCCGGACCTGGGCTTGTCAAAAACATCTCCAGTCTTTGCAGATCTTTTTCTTATTCTTTGTACTTGACGCGGAGACACATTGATGGTGTCAGCCACCTCAGCAATGGATCTGGTCTTCAGTTTTTAATTAACGCTTTGGTCTCAGGGTGGATCTTAGGCATGTTGTCAGAGGTCAAGTTGCAGTTGATGTGAAGGTCTGGTGTGCTGGGGTTCTTTTTATACACACCCACTAATTGATTGATCAGTAACACAGGTGAGGCTGTAATCTAGGTTTGGGTGCATCATATGACAAGGCGACAAGACTTTTGTCTTGTCAAAATCTGACCTTTCTGTGTTCATTAAATCAATCTTTCTCCAGTGAAGCAAATTTATTTTAGTATATTGAGCATAATTTGGGAGGGTTTTAGCTTTCATATGAGACATTTCTAAAACCAATCGATTAATTTAAAGTCAGGTTATAAGATTTTGTTTCTACAAAATGGATAAGCGACAAGACTTTTGTCAGGGACTGTATATTACAACAAAGATCTGCAAGTGAACAATATTAATTTTACCTGCCCCCATCTGTATTAAATAATATTGGCTTATACAATGTGATGGCATCTAAAACCCACTAGTTAATGGTTTAGAGATCTTGTAGCTTTTGCACTGCAGTTGCTCTGGGGGCAGTCTGAGTTAGGAGGTTAAAGATGTTCAAAAATATTCGGTAACTTTTATTAGTTCCCTGATTTGTTCCAGGTCCGTATATAACCGCACTGGTGAATGGACAGATGAGACCATTCCCATTGCGGCCTCTACCTCTGTGGGCATCAGCTACATCACATTCTTAGTGGTAAACAAACTGAGATCTGTCCTATTTTTTGCATATACATATAATACTGGTTTATTTAGCTGTTCTTCCTTTTTCAGATTTTAGCACTCTTCCACATTTCCCTCGGTCAGCAACTCAATCTTTATTGGGTGCACAAGGTAATTTAGTTTATTATCAAAATAATAATAAAGGTGACTTTTTGTGAAAGGTACAACAACATTCACTACTTTGCCTGCAATGTTCCACAGTAGTATCTTTCTAGCATTTATTTCATTACAGGTGTTTTTATTACTCAAAAAATGAAAAATAGGCATTCTTACTGTGAGGAGGGTCTTCTCTCCACAGATCTAACCTGTGACTTGGGTTGGTGTTGTCACCTGTTTGCTTTATTGATCCTCAAGGGGGAAATTATGAGATCGCTGCAGCTCCAATTAATATCAGAATACAATAAAAACAATAAAACACAGTATTAATCATCCATATAAAAGCTATAATAAAATAGACTCAAAGTTTAAAATGTATAAAATGTAATAGTTTTTAGTAGAATGTGCAAAAAAGCTGCTGTTGAATTAACTGATTGTTTGACTGATTGACAAGCAGGTTATCCTTTAAAATTATCAAGTATTTTCCTTCTTTCACTAAAAAAATCTCCATTGTAACCTTTTCTGTCTTTCTCCATGCAGATTGGTGTGTTGGCGACATTAGCCACCACTATCTCTGGAGTGGTGTCTGTGGATGACATTTGGGGAGATGAGTGGGAGATCCTATTCATTTCATTGCAGGTTAGTTTACAAAAAGGTATATTTTTGTTACTTGTCACTAAATTTTGTGCTACTCCAAACTAGGATTAATAGAGTAGCCTCTGATGGCTCATTGATGGTTCAGAGGGGGGCGTCTGCAGTAAAATCTATGATAAATTAATCTACAAATATTCCAAGATATAATTCATAAATGCCAAGATCACCCCAGGGAGCCAGAAGATAACTGACATTTTTGTTGTTTTCCAGGCCACTGCTCCTTTTCTGCACATTGGCGCCTTGGCAACAGTCACGGCTGTGGGCTGGTTGGTCGCTGGATACGTGGTTCGCAGACGGAGATCCAGTATGTTGTTTTGTTAATAATAGCATCGTTAGCATTTTCACAGTTCACTGGTTAGGGCTGGGCAGTTAAACAAATTTTTACTGATACGGATTCAGTCATGTCCACTTGCCAATGTTATATTGTAATTTTAGTGTTTTGGTTTTTTTTAATTGAGAAGTCTACAGTGAATCCTCTGTCAGTAAAATTATGTGGTCCGATGTGGAGTTCAGTCTTTGGAAGAAGAAATTTGACTGTTAAGTGTAAAAGCGCTGATTTTTACTATCTCAACAAATGTAAAAACAGAACTAGTTCATTTTAAACAGTTTGCAGTGGTCCAGCGTTATTACTCACCTCATGCATTTCAAGGATCCTAATTTTACACCTTGATTAATTTATAAGTGCTTAAAAATATTTAATAATAATACACAATCTGAAAATTGAGATGATCAATATGAGAAAAAAAATCATTAATTTATAGCCATATGGTCCAGCCCTCTCACTCATGCAAAATAAATCTTAAATTAGATCTTTTTTGACACTCACCTGGTTTTACTTCGTCAGATTTCCAGATAATGGTTCTGGTGGTGTACTTTGCCATCCTGGTTGCCCTGTATTTGGCTCCGCTCTTGTTTACCTGCCCCTGTGTCATGGACCGCCACAACCTCAGAGATCGGCCTGAAATCATCGGACGAAGGGGGGCGCCCATGGTCAGTAGGTCAAAAAACAGTAAAGCCCCACCCACACATGTAGCATATGCATAACCTCGGAATTTACATTACATTAGCAATAAAGGTTTTCCCTGCATTTTTGATCAGACATTTTCCCGTCCCAGGACCATAGACTGCATATATAAATGGACATAGCTCACCCACTTACAAATAGGAAATGATCATAGGGGTGGTACCATCTCCTCGCTTCTAGCTCGAATTGACTTTAACCTGAAAAATTGTCACCGCTCTATGTAACTGCTGTTGGGAGCCTCGTCATTTTGGTTTTAAACTGGTCATATTAACCTGCTCGACATGATCCTGGTGGTATTATTCCGCTATTGCTATTGTAAATAAATTCCTATTCCTAATATGGAACTCCAAATTCTCAAAATAACTGCTAGCCTCAATGAGATTCATTTGACTGGAGCTGAATGCGTTGGAAAACTTCACAGCCCCTTAGTCCACTTCTTTATATAGTCTATGATCAAAACTAAGTAAAATTACTGGGAAATTGCAGAGAAGGTTTATGTGTGAATAAAGATAGAAATGTTTCCTGGATCGTGACTTGGTTTCCTTAGTTGCGAACTTGATTCAGCACAGCCAAGGAAACCAATAAGATCACTTCCTGAATAGTTATCACAAGATCTATATTAGAACTATTATGAAATCACAGCATAAGAAACTGTTATTATTTTTGTTGAAAATTACATTGTATTCTTACATGGCATCAAACATTTCCTTCATATCAAAAAGTTATGAGACACTGGTTGGAGGTGGAAAGTTACTAATTCCAAATACATGTAATTAAAATAGATTTGTGTAATTTATTTAAGGTAATTGTTTTTTTGTTTTGTTTTTTGAGATTCTTAAACATGTGCTTGTACTATACTGACAAACACATAACAGTACTGCATCCCCTGTTATGACCGGTCAGAGCTCAAAGAATATAATATGACATTGTGGTTTCAAACAACTTAATTTAGTTTAATCCATCAAGTTTTGTATTGTATTTGTATTGAGTACTCTTTCCACCTTTGACTAAACTCATTATTTATTACATCTATAGTGATTGAAAGGTTATACGCTTTAATACTAATTGCCCAGTGCCCTTGTGTTTGTGCTGTAGCTGGCTCCAGAGAATACCATGCTGTCCTTCAATCGAGCGCTCCAGCAGGGGGCGACCTCCCTGGAGGCTGACGTCACCATCAGGTCAGAGTGCAGCGTCTGACATTTTCACATCACTGCATTGATTTAGGCTTTTTATACAAGACATAAAATGTGTATAACTACAGGCTGGGTTAGGTTAGTTTTAGTAGATGGACACCGAGAGCTCACATCCAAACAAAATGATGTTCTCTATAAACCGCCTCTCTAATAAACATAAGAAAACATTCAGACAGTCTGTGTTTGCATCCACACCAAAAATGTGGCCTTTATCTGATTAGTGGAGTGCTGAGTCAGATTGCTGAATGTCAGTAATCTGAGTAATCTGATTTATTTCTGATTGGTCACACCTCTGCATGATTTGACCAGGAGAATTATGCAAAAAGTGCAAAGCCAAAAAAGAAAGAGAAAACGTTAACGGTTGTGAGCTTTAAGCCATGTCATAATGTTGTTATCCCATCAAAAACATATCTGGAGTTGTGTTTGTTTCGCAGATGTTTGAGTAACCTTTTATTATTACTCTGCCTACATCTCCAAAGCTCAAAATGCTCTTTTCCACCTTGTGATGTCATGAAGTGGGAGCTGTGAGAGAGCTAGTTGTGTTTAAAAACACCGTGGAGCACTTCCTGTATTAGGACATGACATCGCAAGGTGGAACAGGTTGAGAGAACAACTTAAATATGCAGGTTTGTGTTTTAAACATGTGTTAATGAAACAAAACACAACTCCCCCAGTATGTTTTAGATGAGGAAACCACATTATCTCCATAAATACAATCAGGACAAGAAAGACTCATATGTCAGAATATTGTTCATAGACTTCAGTTCAGCATTCAACACCATAATAGCACAACAACTCATCGATAAACTTGACAAGCAGGTCTCAGCACCTCCCTCTGCAACTGGCAGCTTCCTCAGCCAGAGACCACAAGCCGTACGTGTTGGCAACAATACCTCAAGCACCATCACTCTGAGCACAGAGACTCCCCAACACTGTGTGCCCAGTCACTCTGGGAGGAGGTACCGGAGCCTCTGTTCCCGCACCGCCTGACTCACTAACAGCTTCATCCACCAGGCTGTTAGGATGCTGAACCCTCTCCCCAATTTAAGTTCTTCATATGTTTCATATGAAAATTGACAATAAACTTTTTGAATTGAATTGAATTCTTGAATTGAATTCAAACACAGATCAGAAAAACGCAAAACATGGGAGCTTTAAAGATTTTTTTTTTATTAATTGTACTGTCTTCCAAATACAATAGCTGACACCTCTCTCCAGCTATTTCAGGTGATCATATTTCTCTTGTACATGTAAACACACACCAAAAATCAGATATAATTACTTGGTTATTTGATCATTCTCTTCATTTTATTTTATGGCCATGTATATTTGTGATTTTTTTTCTTCCCCAGTGTGGATGGCGTTCCCTTTCTTATGCGAGATCGCACTTTGAGGCGAACCACAGATGTGAAAAAAGTGTTTCCCTCCAGAGAATATGAAGACGCTTCATTCTTTAACTGGACAGAGATACGCACTCTCAATGCTGGCCAGTGGTTCTTACAGGTGATACTATTTCACTTGTTTCCTTATTACTCATCCTCACCAGAGGAGCTTTAACTAATGCATACAACAGTAAACTACTTCTTTTTTCATATCCATACAAGATAAAGCTTCTTGATTATCACAAACCTTATATTAACAATTATTTCACTTACTGTTGAAATTAGGGATGCACCAATTCTATACTGGTATCGGATATTGATGTTGATACTGAAATATTTGCTGGATCGGATATTCTAAATATTAGTCAATATCCTGGTTGGACACATATGAATGAATTGATGTAAATGTAATATTTACTGCTCGTAGTTGACCCTTAAAGTCTCATAATTTTTTAATTTTTACTTACACAAAGTTGTTTGTAGTTACTTAAGAGATATACAACAACTACATAACATATTTGGATTAGTTTTGTTTTAATTTATTTTAGTTTAAAGGAAATAACTTCTATTTTCAGTCTCGGTATTGGCAGATATTTAAAGATATAGTGGATATGAATAATCTGTATTGGATCTGAAAAATCTGGATCAGTTATTTGAAGAGATAACTGTCCAAATGAACCTTTAGAGAAAGACCAAAATATATGTAATTAGCCTAAAGTCTATGGAGAATTCTAGAGAAGTGGCTTTGCTCCAAGATTTAAGTGTCAGAATGAGCCACACATTATTCTGAACAGACGATAATTAAATATACTGTCTTAGATTAAAGATATACATTATAGATCACAGCATTTTTATACTCACCATTATAGATTTGACTGATTGCACAGCCCTTTACGTTAAAGAAATCTCTAACATCATGAGTCAGGCTTTGTTTTCCCTGCTCTAGAATGACCCCTTCTGGACAGCCGCCTCCCTCACATCCAAGGACAGAGTGAGAATAGAGAACCAGACGGTGTGCACCCTGGTGGACATGTTGAGACTTGCAGCTCGAGCAAATGCCTCTGCTCTGTTGAACATCCGTAAGCCCCCCGCCCAGCACCCCCGCACCCGGAATTGGTTCATGGACACTCTGTGGGCCGTGCAGAAGGCAGCCATCCCCACCAAGAGGGTGAGGACTGTATGTCATCATTCTTCTAATACTACATCATACCCGTGCTTACTATTAGTGTACCTTACTAGTTACCATATAATGTCTTAAACTTATTACTTTAAAGTGTACCTTAACCTTAACTTTAACTTTCCAGCTTTTCTATACAGTATAGTTTCCTTAATCAGTTTTATTTGCTATTCTTTATAGTTTGCATAATAATCCATTCCCATAAATTGTGCTGAAATTAGAAGTCTAAATAAAGTTGAACAGGCCTTTTAGTGTGTAATGAATGATTATTATATTTTTGTGCATTACTACTGGTTATTTTAAAGGTGCATTATGTAACTTTTCTGGTAGTGGGTCTGCAAAATGATCCATGACTTTGCTAGAATGTTCAACAGTATCGCAGTACACTAAACTCTCTTTCATTAAATCGCAGGTGTTTTTATCTCTAAAATGCTTTTTTTTTAAAAACAAAAAAAACAAGCATACATTCTTACTGTGAACACCTCTCCACACATCTGACCTGTAACTAATAATAACTAATAATGCCATATTGAGTAACATTCCAAACAAGCAATAAAATCTCCATTGAGGCATTCAGGTGGCAGGCCCTTCTACAGAAATGTTACACAGTGCACCTTTAATGTACAAATAGAAAAACACAGAATGACACCCTGAATATACAATTACCCTAGTATAGCTGTACCACTTGCTCTTTTACCTTTTCTCATAAAGCAGATACAAAAGCCTGTCTCATGTGATGTGTCCCCTGTGTTTGGGGCAGGTGACTTGGAGCCCGGACAGCGACAGGGGGAGGGTGCGGGGCTTTCAGCAGACCGCCCAAGAGAAGCTGTCACTGCAAGAAATGAGGCAGAGGGGAATTACAAGCCTGACCCTCCACTACAGCAAGGCCAACTACAAAGACATACAGTAAGACAAATGACCCCTGACAGACAACGCTCAAAGTTACAGTGACAATAAAGCTATGTAAACTTTTCTCCACTCTGCTTAAGATTACAAGTGCATTCGTTCCTGATTTATGATTGCTGAAAATGAGCATATTTACTGTGCCTGTAAAAATGCCTGTTTTGATCTAGAGTTATGGGACAGAAAAGAAAAGGGTGCCAAGAGCTGAAAGGGAAGCCATATTTTGTTGGCAATGACTAGAGTCTTTCCTTTGCCCCCAGGGAGTATCTGGCCAACAATGTGAGCGTGACCGTGTACCCGGTGAATGAGGCCTGGCTCTACTCCACGCTGTGGTGTAGTGGGGTGCCTTCTGTGTCCTCCGATGCCCCCCAAGTTCTGCGAAAGGTGCCTTACCCCATCTGGCTCATGGTGAATACACTCCTTTCTCATCTGCTTCTAACACACACACACGCACATACATGCTTCTGTGGTTTTTGTGGACATTACGTTGACTTTCATTCATTTCCACAGACACAGATCCTAACCTTAACCACTGACACTACTTGCCTAACCCAAACCCAATTTTTACCCATATCTGGATTTTAAACAATGTTGTCTGATTTAATAAGGATTTATATCATGGGAAACAGATTTTAATGAGTGTCTACACAGATTTCAGTCCCATAATGTGGTAATTACCTGTCCGCACACACAGACAAACATGCACACATTACTTGCCTTACCTTATCCTTAACCTTAACCTAAACCCTAACCTATTCTAACAATATCTGAACTTTAAACCATGTTGTTGATCTAATAAAGTGATGATGTCATATTAATAGATTATTGACTAGACCCAAAAACTCAACTTGGAGTCTCATTTTTTGGAGACTGATCCCAACCTTAACCATAGTCACTACCTCTTTCTTGTGTATACATATTTCAGTCCCCACAATGTGATAAAACCCATCCCCACACACTCACACACATACACAAGGTCACGCAGCGAGACAGGGGGACAGCAGGAGAGAGGACAGAGACTGACGAGGGGCCCATGCTAGACTGCAGGGCAAGGACACTAGAGGAATGGGGCGGGAGCTTGTGGGCAGCCTTCAGCTCAGCGTGGTACAAGGGAATAACAACACGGCGCGATGGAGGCAGAGACGGCCTGCACGCCTTTAGACAAGGGCACAAAGAGACCAAAAAGCAGCTGTCGAGCAGATTTTTGCATTAGTCAGTGCCTGGAGACATGCTCAGTGCTGACGGTGACCCCCAGTGGCGCAGGGTGGAATTGACTCTTCTATCTCTCATGTCCTACAGAGCCAGACTGCTTACTACTTCATCTGGATCGCCTCAGATCTGTTGTCACTCGCAGTCGTCCTTGTGATTTTCTCCTTTCAGAAGTAAGTCCAAGGATATGAGCAAAGTCAAAGATGTATAATACACACATACATTTAGTCTCAGCCTTCTGTGCCAACTGTTGAAAAAACACCCTAATGGTGTACTATTATAGGCCTGTGATGATTAAGTGTGATATACTGCAATAGAAAATATCACAATAAATGATTATATTAAAACTACCACACTATAGGCAATCCAAGTAAAACATTTTCTAAATGAATCATGTAGTAAAAGTAATAAATAAATTGCTCAATAAAGTAATTCAGTAGATAGTTCTAGTATCTAGGATGTGTCATGGATGTTACTTATACAAACATCTACAAATCACATGTTAGCCTATTAGGCCTAATATGAATAATCCTTACACTCGTAATGCACTTTAAAAGATAGGCCTCAACGCACTGCACTGTACTCATTCATTCACTCCACACGCCTATCTGTGCCATTGGGCCCTCTGACCCCTGCAGTCAGGGATACACCACAGGGTGAGTGAAATGTCAACAACAGAACTTGGTCACAGCGGGAACTGGGTTTGGGTTACTGTCACCCCCGAATACTAGACCCACATAAACAAAGTTCCCCTCTAATCTAAAGAAGCTATTAAATATTGCACTAAAAATGAAGCCTGAAAAAATTGTTGATATAATAATCATATAATAATCTGTGACAGCCCTTTACAATTATATGTGTACTGTCTTACAAATATTTCGGTAGATTTTTGTTACCACTTTGTTTGTCCTTTCAGTCTGCTTCACCTTCAGCTCTAATTATAGCTCTTCTGTTCTTTTGCTGCTCTTGTGGATGTTTTTGTTTTGCGTCTCTTCTTCTCTATACCTAATCTGCATGTAACCTTGCTGCACTGCCCCCTGGCATCTGTCAGCTATCATATGATCAGGTAACTGCTCCAACACCTTGGCCTCTCCTCCTGCTCCTCTGTCCTGCTCCCTGTGCCCCCTGTACCCTCTGTGCCCTCTGTGCCCTCTGTACCCTGTGTACCTGACACTTCAAGGCCAAGCTCTTGATCTTTTAGCCCTCACTGTTTACTGCCTCTGTTTAATTTCCTATAATATATAAAAGTATAACAACAAAATATATTGCAGTGATTGTTTGGAAATATGCAAAATTTGAATTGGGTATATTGTTTGTAATTAAAACTATTCAAATTTAGTGAAAAAAGCAAGTGAAATATGTTGTGCATTTTCAGCAGTTTTGTGGTTATTTTCTGGTCCATTCACATTTTCGTGTGATACTTAAACCTCAACCAAGAAAGGCACATTTTAGCACAATCCTAAAGCATAATTAAAATATTGTCTGAATATTGTTAAAATATATAGATTTTTTTATTTTATTTTATTTTATTTTTTTCATTTTGACCCATATTGCCCATGTACAAATACGGTTTCTGTTTATTGTGGCCTCATGTTGTATTTGCCTGTACACAGGTGGAAGATGAGTGGGATCCAAAACTGTAACCCTGAGCAGATCGTGTTAAATGCAGTTGGACGCCCACAAACCCGAGAGGTCAACATCATGAAAGAGAAGCTCATATTCTCAGGTGCTTTGCCCTCCTGTTGATACAGCAATAGACATAAGACATACTTAATCAACTTAAACCTACTTAATCAACTTAAACATGCTTAATCAATACTTAAACATACTGCAACATACTTAATCAATAGACATAAACCATGCTTAATCAATACTATACTTATGGGAATGAAAGTAGTGGTAGAGTCATCCAGTTTATATAAGGTGAGGTACATGTGAAATGAGATGTCCTGTTTGAATCACAGACTGTATAAAGAAGAGGTCTAAGGGAAAATGAAGCTCACGAGGCCTGCAGTTATAGGGGTGAATGTGGAGGGTCCGTCATCAGCTTGTCGCCATGGATATCTTATTGCTTTGCCTTAAATGTTCCACCGAATGGCAATAAACGTGTCTATCTCTATGGAGACGAGCAGGTAGCACCACCAGTTCAAGTTGCACGGATATTTTTGAGCAACAAAACCGCGTGTATGAGAATGATGTTTAATATAATTCTGTGGATTCTAGGCAAAGCAATATCCTCTCCGTAGATACAAGCTGGTTGCAGACCTCCACCGGAAAAGTTACATAGTGGACCTTTAACCAACAGATGAAAATGAAGTAAAAGTTTATTATATCTTTTGCAGAGCTCAGTAATGGACACACCAGTGCGGAGGAGATTTCCCTTTATCCTGAGAATGGATATGCAAGCTACTCACACGGAGGACTGTTGTAAGACATCACAGCTTCACATCAAAACAGAATAGCAGAGTTAGAGACACTGTCAATCCCAAAAATCTATGAAACATTTATTGCTTTTAAATTGCCATTGACCAGTGTAAATGTATTGTTTTAAATGTACCTTCAGGATGTAAGCAGTGTTCGACCACATCTCATTTGGGACGTAACAGTTTTATCTGAGTACTACTCCCTATTACACACAATGAACTCTGCGTGAAGAGCTTCAATATTTTGTACATGAACATTTCTTTCTTTTACATGTGTTTTCTTTCAAGAGTTTTGGACACAACATTGTCAAAACGCTTCTTGAACAACTGATTTATTTAAAGATAGTATTGTTCACATGGTTGCCTTTTTACTAATCTTGTACTACTGTATATTGGGAGTCACATGTTATCTGTAGTTTCAAAAAGTTTCTTAGTTTCAATTTAAGCTCTGTATAATTTTAGATAGAGACCAGAGTTGAAAAATAAATGGTTTCCCTTTTTGAATGCTTCACTGTGGTTATGTTATTATACCCAAAACTATACATTAGAAACATGTAAGAGCTGTAATTGTCCTTTTGCTTTGAATATTTTATCATTATCAGAAAAGTTGCAATTGGAATATACACATTTTAATGCTAAAATAATTTGTCCAGATGTGCAATATGGCTGCTAGAACAACCACGCTAATATAAAACCAACTTTATTTTTGTTAATAATGCCATATATCCAATAATGTGAAAAACAATGTATAATCCACATCTATGAAATCAAATACTCCAATAATATTGTTTTAGCAGTACAGCAAAGTTTATTTTACTATTTCAACAGAGTGTGGCTACATCGGTGTGACTTTCAGATGGAGAGTGGATTTCAGAAGTGTCGTCTGGGCTGATCATTCCACAGCCTGAGTCTCTGGGGCAGTTCTTCGTGTTTTCGTACACGGCCTCCTCCTCCTCTGCTGTGAACAAAACAAACACATACCACTAGGTCTGTCAATGAATTGAATATAGATGATAAACAATAAAACTGAAACCAAACTATAAAGCAGAATCATCGCCAAAAACAATTCTAAATGTGCAGTATTGTTAAAAACATGACTGCAATGAATAAATAGCACAATGCAACACTTAACAGTGCAATGTGTAACTTTTCTGGTCAAATGCTTTTCTCCATGGAGACGTTATTGCACAGTATGGTATTAAACCTTTCTACCTTTACAGAGACCAAACGATACAAAGTTACAGGTCATATCTGTGGAGAGGCACCCATTCTCACAGTCAGAATACCTGTTTTTGCAGGTTGAAGTCTAAATTACACAATCAAAAAATTGTATTCCTTTGATTCTAGTAAACTGTATGTTTTCTGAAGAATAGCCTGCATAGGAAATTAAAGGATGTATTTAGTTAATTCCATAGACTGTATAAAGAACTGGACTTTATTTACGGATAATATACTGAAATGAAAACACCAGGATCATGTATAGCCGGTTAATACGAACGTTTTAAGACCAAAATGAAGAGCGTCACTGCAGAAGTTACAGAGAGAAGGGTGACATTTTTTAATGTAAAGTCAATTGGTTCCAGAGTCGATGGAGCCGGAAGCGCCCCCATGCTCACTTCCTGTTTAGAATGTGGCAGCCAGCGGGTTAGCGGTGTGCATTTATACATGGTTAGTATATATGGTTAGTTCTCAGCTCCACATATACATAATCCTTTTTTGACACTACCCCTTGGCCCTGCCCCTACTGCCCCCTATGACATCAGCCTCCATTTCCAGACGCACTCTCTTTGGGGTTATCCTGTTGACCACTCGGTTTGATTAGTGGGAAACTAAACACCAACATAGTCTTATCTGTGCCCAATGTAATGTCATTCATGCTCAGCTGTAAGGATATTATTTCGAGTTATTTTATCATGTCGTAAAGCGTTCTATGATAAGGCTGTCCTTGAGTGCCCTATGCTATGTTCACTGTCTCTCCTACACACTACAAATGTTGACGTGAGATATGTTACTGAAGAGAGTAAAGGTGATAAATAATATTACTGAAATGAATTTATGCTGAGACAATGGCCATAAAGGATTATCCACCTAAAATATTCATACCAACATGAAACACTTACAGGTCCTATATTGCGCAAAATGGACTGTTAAATGTTAGAATGTTGTTACCTTAACAAAAACAAACCTGGAGCTGTGTTTTGTTTTATTGACACGTTTGATTAACTTTTTATTATTAGTCTGTCTACATCTCAAAATGCTCTGTTCCACCTTGTGGTTACATTAAGTGGTAGCTTTCAATTTAAAAGCTCCTTTTATCTTTAGTTCATCTTTAGTTTATGAAATTATCCAAAAGATTCTAGTAAAGGTGTATAGAATTTAAAAACACTGCGCTTCCTGTATTATCACATGACATCACAAGGTGGAGCAGAGTGTTTTCTGTTTGAAAAGAGCTCTAAATATGCAGTGTTTGCGTGTTTGAAAGAAAACACAACTCCAGGTATGTTTGTGATGAGAAAACATTATAACAGGTAGTATCTACAGGTGGTATGTGACAATACAACAGGGGGAGGGTCGACAAATGCAATTACGGATGTTAGTTTTAATTAACTGAGCCATAACTCAAGCTTATCGCAGTACAAAATATATATATATATATATATATATAAAAAAAAAAAGGTTAGTACCAATCCAAAGAAAAAGCACCCATGATAATTACTGGCCCCAAAAACTGTTGTTCCATCGATCATCTAAGTTGGAATAGTAATTATGGTGACGGGTCTAAATCACGTACAGAACAGAGGCTGGAGCGTGCTGACAGCGGTGAGGAGACGCTGCCTGTGTTTGGGGTCAGTCACGTTGAGCTCGATCAGGTGATGCTCCGTTAGCTTCACCAGGTCTTCAGCTGTTTGGTAACCGTGCAACAACAGAGTCAAGGCATACTCCTGGGGAAAAAAACTGAAATTCTTATCGGTAATAATCAGATACCTAATAATGATGATTTTTTGGTGTGTTTACATGCACAAAGGAAATCTGATCGTCAAAAACACCTAACAACATGTGTCAATTAATACTCTAATAATCTCACTCACATCAGATGTAATAGTTTATATGACATTTCAGATCAGTTTGGAAATCAGATAATCAGAATCAGAATAAACCATAGGCATTCATGAAAGATTAGAACAGATCGAAACAAAATACATTACCTCTAAATCAAAACTCTTTAGTAATTCATGAACGCATGCATCTCCTGGTTTGGTCTCTTCTTTTATAAGGTCCACATAGATAAATTTAAAGTAACCGATTTTGTTGTTTAGCATTCCTGTCCATGTTCCCATAGCAGGTTTGGATATGATGTCGATCACATCTCCCACCTGAAAACAACAGTCATTACATTCATGTCACAACATTAAGAAAACAAGCAGCCATTAGGTTTCAATACACACATGCATTGCTTCAAATCAAGATGCTGTCATGAACCCATATACAAACAAAAACGAAAATATGCACACATTTTAAATACTACTTTACTAACATGCATTTTTATTGTAAGGTGGGTTGCCTCTCCACAGCTCGGACCTGTAACATGACCTGGTGATGTCAATATAAATCTAAGTTTAAAGTCTGTGGAACATTTTGGCAAAGGAATAACATTTCCACAGAGACAAACAGGCGGCTTACTGTCCACCACAAAAGTTTAGAATAAAAGAAATACTTTATATTAGTACTATACATTATCATAGGTATTCCGTGTATTCCCAGTCTGTTAGGCTGAACAGAAGATACTAACTGACTAAAAGACTAGGCTAGAATGCATATGAGCATACATATGTGTACAGAATTATTTCTAAATACAGTCTATGCCATAGACTGTATTTAGAAGGTAAAACATCTGGGAATATGCCAGGCATATTCCCAGATGTTTTACCTGGAGTTTGAGAGACTCTGTGTCATATGGACTGGGCTCAAAGTCCGTGTGCACTCGAGCTCGTCCACAGAAGGTTTTGGGGGAGGACAGTTCCTCGTCCAGCCTCAGACTGGTCCTGTTACTGGAGCAGTTTGATCCACTGGTGACCCCGCCTGGTGAACAAAGGAACAACAGGGTCAAGTCAAGGCCACACTCAATTATTCAAATTCAACTTTTGACCTGAACTGTGCACATGCTGAGACCAGTGGGTTTGTCAGTGATGAGGGAGGTTAAAAGTGTAGCAGGATAGTTTACCTTACAACATGGGCTGCCTAGAAACCTCAACAGACTAATTTCATTATTCCAAGATATTTATATCAAATTAAAGATGCACCGAGTAACTTTTCTGTTGGAGGGTTCGTTGCCTGCTTGTCTCCACGGAGATGTTATTGCTTTGTGCCAGATGTTCCACATTACAGCATTAAATGTATCCACTGAGACAAACTTGAGATCAAGCAGCATGACACCATCAAGCCATGTTACAGGTCAGATCTCTGGAAAGGCATTTGTTTGATAATAAAAATACCTGATTGAAAAACTGAATAAAAGCCAGGCTGATAAGTTTAATGCCACACTGTGTAGCACGCAGGCAAAGCAATAACATCTCCATGGGACAAGCAAGAGGCAGAATCCCCACGAGAAAAGTTACATCTTTAAGTTCTTTATTTGTAAAGTGCAAGTACAGCAAAATGTAGTAGACGGAGAGACAGAGAGTTAGATATTTGTAAGTCTATGGGTGAATGTGAATGGGAAATCTAAGTGCAGTCACTGTTGAGCTCAATTACACTCAGTTAGTGGTGAGTACATTAGGGTCAAAGGTCGATGGATTCTTACTAGAGGAGCTCTGTCCACTGCTGTAGAGGCTCTCCATGGAGTTACTTTGTCCTTTGGTTAATTCTCCCTGACCATTCTGCTGCACCTGCCAAAGAAGAACAGTTTAACCAAATTAACTTTCTAACACATATCCAAATTTTGATCAAATGTTGAACTGGTTATTGTTTAATGTTGAACTGATTATTATTATTATTACCAAAAAATATTTGGTTGGTGTTTAGGTCAAGTAATTACGTAAAGGTGCACGATGTAACTTTTCTGGGGCAGGTACCCCACCTGCTTGTCTGCAAAGAGATATTATTGCTTTGCCTGGAATGTCCCACAGTATTGCAGTAAACATGCCTAGCTCCATGGAGACAAAAAATTCATCAAACAAACAAATAAATAAATAAAAGCAAAATGAATAAATTCCTGACGAAGCAAAAACATCTCCTTTAACTTAATACTCCTTGTATTGTTGGTGGTATTTGTTTTTGTGGAGGGCTGCACCTTGAGTGTTTAAAGATGCACTGTGTAACTATTCTGGTAGAGGGTCCGCCACCTGCTTGACTCCATGTTTTTTTGTTTTTTTTTTCTGAAATACTCCTTTTATTTAACTATCTGTAATTATCTCCTTGTCTCCATGGAGAGAATTAAATGTCCCTGCTTAGTATACTTTTATTTACAAGGCTGTGCCCAGACTGCAGCTTTCCTACATGTGTACGTTAATCGCACAGAGAAGTGTTGACTCGTACTGCTAATGATCAGACAATCATCTGTTGCTTTCTGTTCCTTATGCCCACAGGGCACAGCTGGGTAAGAAAACTTTTATCCACTCAGCTCCTGTTGCTTGGCACATGTTGCACAAAGACTGGAAACTGACGGAGGTCTTGTCCTTAAATGCTTTAAATTCAAAGATAAAGTATCAAGACACTATCAACACTGTGCACTTTTACTAACCTGTGATCCATGTTATTTTATTGTTGTTTGTATGTACTCTGTGTTGTAACTATGTAACTGCTGCCTTTTGGCCAGGACTCCCCTGAAAAAGTTTTTTTTTTTTTTTTATGTCAATGGGATTTTATTTCTGGTTAAAGGTGCATTGTGTAACTTTTCTGGTGGAGGGTCCATCAAATGCTTTTCTCCATGGAGATGTTATTGCTTTGTCTAGAATGTTTCACAGTCTGGTATTAAGCCTTTCCATCTTCATGGAGACCAAACCAGACCAAGTTACAGGTCAGATCTATGGAGAGGCGATCCCACTCACAATCTGAATGCCTGTTTTTCTAGTTATTTTGAATCTTGAAAATCTGTAATTTAATAAATGTAAGATAGAGCTGTTTAAAGTCATACTGTGCAACATTTCGGGCAGAGCAATGACAGGTCCTTAGAAATAAGCAGGTGACGAATCCCTAATCAACATAGTGCACCTTTATATAAAGGTTACATAAAATAAAAAATGTCCCTAGAACTCCTTGCAAGCCTCATACATTAATATAAATTTCATTGCGTCTTTTTGGGATTTAACATATTTTAGTTGTAAGTACATGCTCACTTTGTACACTGCACTATCTACAAAAACACAGACACCGCTCCTCCTTTCAAATCTTGTCAACTTTTCTTGCACAGCCAACAAAAAACTACAATGAAGCAACCAAAATGCTGACTTAGGGCTATCGTCTGCTAAGGTTTGAGTCCACGTGTGACAGAGGAGCTCAGTGTCCCTTCGGTGTGCAACGCATGTGACAAGAAATAGACCTAATCCTACAAGAGTTGCTTAGCTGTTAATAACCCGAGTGTGCAAGCAAAGAGAATAATCCGCAACTACCTGTGCTTTTGTCCCTCTGTTTCTCCAAAGGCAACATAAGAGCTACTGAGAGCATTTGACATAATTATGGAAGTGGGGCGAGACACGTGAAAAGTGGGTTGCAGTGGAGTTAACTAAGAAGAGTGTGGGGGTGTACAAGAGAATAAGAGATTACACATGTGTTTGAAAGGGTACCATAAATAATTTTTGTTGTAAAAATGTGTCAGATGTGTCAAATTTAAATTAAACAAAAGTGATTAATCAGAGTTGATATCTAGTATTGAAAGCTATGTCAAATTATTATATGTGTGTGAGGAGGGAATTTAACATTACAGGTTAAGTACACTTTATTGGGGAAATGTATCTTCTGCATTTGACCCATGGGTGATTTGAAGAGAAACTATTGGCTACTTAGTTTTAGCAATTTGAATAATTATAAGGTCACAGTATTATTAATAATGAAATAATCATGTATCTTATATTGAGCTTTTTCAGACAAGTGCAGAAGTTAGGCTAAGTTTGTAGCCGCAGCTGTTCTGGGATAGACTGACAGAAGTGCAGCTGTGTCATGTGGGCAAAGTGTTTTGCAAAAGGACACAACAATAGTATGTATTCAAGTTGCTGCTAGCCCACTACAGCCCCTAGTATTCCCACTGGTCTCACATTCAAGTACTAACCAGGCACAAAACTGCTGAGCCCCCAAGACCAGACAAGGTTGGGCATTCTCCAGGTGTTTGGCTGTATATCTGCCTATGTCTGTTTAAAGGAGCAGAAAATAGCTTTGCCTGGAATGTTCCACAGTATAACATTAAAACTATCTTGCATTTATTCAATTACAAATGCTTTGTTGCTAAAAATAAACAAATAAATAAAATGCATTCTTACTCAAAAAATCTGACCTGTAACGTGGCCGGGTGATCTCAGTGGAGTTTAAAGACATCTGGTGGAACATTTTAAGTAGAGCAATAACATTTTCTTGGAGACAAGCAGGTGGCCTACTCTCCACCATGAAAGTTTTGAGCAAACTTAAAATGTATATTCCAATCGTCACTGTGACCAGTGAAAAATACTTAATGGTGTTTTTACAGTCGCTGCTACGTTTGTGCATATGTGATGTCTAAGTGAAGGTAGCACAGGTGTGGGGCTGTCAGCTCAGTGAAACACGCAGCAGATGTGGAGCTTCAAAATACTAAAAAAATAAGTCTGATTTCAAAGTGTGACAATTATGTTTTTCATGTACGTACACTGATGCGTGTGGTGTCTGCAGTCTCTGGTTTACTGTCTGTCTGTGATGTGTCCTCTGTCTTCTTCCTCCGGCATGTAACGTTTTGCTGTCCCCTCGGATTCATCTGTTTAGGTGAAACATTTATAAAGGGAAAATTACAAATGGACTGAAAATGTAAAAGCAAATAGTAAGTATAAGTGGCCATAAATACCATTGCGTGTTTTGCTACTGCTACAACTACTGCAAAAAATTATACTCTGATTCTTGTACTCTGCATGGAATGTACCACAGTCTCCATGGAGACAAGAAGGAGAGGGCCCCAGGGCAAGTTACAGGTCAGATCTGTGGAGATGTGATACCACTCACAGTAAGAATGCATCATGTTCAAGGATTTTTTGAGGAATCAAAACAAACTATATTTAATGACATATTGTGGAACTTTCCAAGCAAAGACGCCTGTACAGACTCATTTTTGGGATGTAATTTTAAGTGAGGCTAGATATTCAATTTGTGTGTCATCTATAGTAAATCTTCCCCTTAGAATTATAGAGTTCTATCTGTGTTTGTGTATATCTGAGATACTAAAGTTTTGACTACAGAGAACTGCTGACTACTTAGAGCACAAAGGAATCAGGGAATAGGTTTTTGCTCATCTATACCAAAAAGAAAAAAAAAAACACTACAGATGCGACTTTATAATACTAATGGGGATGAAATCTCTGAAATTGGATGTAGTGAACGTAAACAGATGCATCGACAGCAAGATTATAGATTTTAGATGCTTCTCTTACCGTGCTGCCATTCACATTATCCGTCGTCAAAGGCCACTGCTGTCTGAAGGCGTCAAATCTCCCAAATCTGCTCCACTGTTTGGGTCAGAGACAGATTAAAATGTGTTTTCTCTTGACAGATGGTGTGTTATCTGCCCACTCTGCACCACTGACCTCGGCCCCTGTTTATTATTCCCATTTGTAACATTTTTCCTGAATTAGCGCAACAACTGGCACACTATTTTTTTATGGCCTGTCACAGCGCTGCTCCTGTCTCCTTTATTTGCTCCATTTTGTTGATGCATATTCTGTTATTGTTTGGGCATAATGAACTGTTAGTGGCCAAATGGTGGAGGCAGGATGAAAGCAATGAGGCTCTCCTTAGCGGTTACCCATTAACTTTAGTTTAGCGGTCATCCTGCGCTCCTCTCACAGCAGCTGTTACACGCACTACTGGCTCATTCCCAACATGGGCAGTTAGAGAGGGCGCACTAACTGGATGGATAAGCAACAACATTATAACTGTCCTATAAACAAAACACAACGGTGGAAATTTTCACATTAGACTAGATTAGATAGTTGGAGTTTCTGGTTTTACTTGAACAATATACTGAATAAAGAGCTATTTATTGAGTTGGTGCAATTATCAAATGATAAAAGTTGAAATTATTTAAAGGTTTTTATTTCACAAAATTGACTCCTGTGTTTACCTCAATAAAAAAACATACCTGGAGTTGTGTTTGTTTCAACATTTCAAACAAAATAAAAGTTCAGATATGTTTTTGATGAGGAAATAATAATAATAGATAAGAAAATATAGTAAAATGGGGCCACCTTATGTAAGTGGAGGAGGGCCTACTCATGCTTGTTTCCATAATAATGTTGTTTCTTTGGTTATAATATTCCACAGTATGACATAAAATGTATCCAACTTTCTATTTATATGAAATCAAGTAATGTACTCTACAAAGAATCTCTGTTTATATAAAAAATGTTTAAGTAGTTTATCAGTTTATATTTGAGTCTTCTCTCAAATGTTAATGCCCCAGGAGTTGTTCACAAAGTGCACTCAGAACAGAATATATTTTTAAACAAATAATGCTGATCACATAATGCAATCACAATTGGAATATTAGATTTTTTTAATGACTCTAATCCCTGGAGTGAGGCCAGCTATTTTCTTACAGAGACCATTTAGTTTGAAGGACAGACGTGAGTAGAGGACAAGCACCGCCCAGACTGATGACATGACATTCTTCACAAACTTTTGATCTAAGGGAGCATAAAATGAACAAGGGTGTTTTAATGATAATGTAGTTAGTCCGAATATGGCAAAGGAGAGAAGTAAAATTTGTCAACTGGACAAAGTTTATATAGTCAAATATGTTTCCTCACTGTGTTTGAGATTACTCCATAAATAAATAGAAATGTATTTTATAATTTTCAGTATTTGGACAGGATGCAAAATATATCCTGTAATGCAAATATTTTTGTAGGCTAAAATAAGTCATACAAATTTTGTTTTATTTTATGTAAGATATATAACCTGCTAATATGGTTATTTACAAACTGCACTTAAATCCTTGTATTAGTTTGTCAGTGAAAACATTTATTTTTTTTTGACAGTTGCACAGTCTGTGAGAAAAGTCACCATTAAATATATTTCCTAAATTGTAAAAACATTCAGATGTATCACTATTGTTCAGGGGACTTACTTCATCTTGGTGGAAGTCGAGGTCGGTGATGGAGCGGATCATGTGATGCTGGCAGGGCTCTGGTTCTCTGATGTCCATTTCCTGAATGAGGCTCTCGAAACGCTCCCAGGCAGCAGTGCGAGGCAGAGACAGAGCAGAGTCGCACTGCCAGCGCTCATGTGTGAATGTGTGTCTGGTCTCAGGGCAGCTCACAGGGGGTATCCACAGCTCACAGGGGCTCTGTAGAGGGCTCCAGACCCTCTCCTCTGAGTGCTCATGAGACCGGCTCTCACACTGTGTAGATGGAGAGGCGATGGAGGAGTCCTTCTGCCTCGTGCCCAGACCAATGCAGGTCAGAACTGGGTTATAGGAGCTCAACACTGTCAAATGGTCTAAAAAAATAACAGTGAACAAGTCAAATTAAGGCTTATAAAATTATACTCATACAGAAATTTACAAAAACATTATAATGTTCTGTTAAAGGTGCACTAAGTCGTAATATTGATAATGCTGCATTATAACAGTGCATTATTCACTCAATACTCAGTGGGTGGCAGTAAGTTTCTATTGTAGCCACAGCTGCCCTGGGGTAAAGTGAAAGAAGCAAGGCTGTCAATCTGCACCATCAGCCTTTCCATCTACCAACAACACTCATAAACCACGTTCATACTACACGTAGGTGCCATGATCAAATTTAGACACCATTAGAAGTTACACACAAGCTCATAAAAAATCCAAATCAGGTTCAACATTGCACCTCCCGTGTGTTATTGACTAAATACACTCACCATAATTCTCAGACAGGCTCTTCTCTTTCCCACTTGCACTATGCTGTCCTCCTTTCGTAGTTGGCACCAGATTCTGTAACTTCTTTAGTCTTCTTGCTCTTATTGATTCTGCTGTGTCAGCTGCGGTTTTGCTGGCCTGCAATAAAGAACAATATGTGCAGCGTGTACACATTCAAGGCTAAGCGTGTTTCGTTTTGCATTAGAAGTACAAGCCATTTCTCATCCCTTTGCTTGTGGTCAAAACCTGGGAATGTAGGGCTCTTTGGGAAAAAAGCATGATAAGATTATTAGCAACAGAGTCATTACAAAGTCCCATTCACACATGCAGCCTGATATGGGACTTTACCAAACATTTAGCCTTAACCGTCATGTGTGAACAAAGCCAGAATTTGTATTTTTGATTTGGCAGTTTCACTGGTAAATTATCAGGAATATGCAGGGAAGGCATTTTGTACTGAGCAATTTTCTGAGAACTATGTGTGACAGGAGCTTTAGATTTTTATATTCATTACTGAACCAAAAGCTTGTCCAAGTAATTTCCCTTGTGAATCAATAAACTTTGTCTAAGTCTTAATAAAAGGCTGTTAATAACTACGATCTCTGCTGCCTTGTCAGTTCTGGCATGTGAAACCTCTAACAATGAGAACACTTTCACATCCAGGTGTCCTCGAGAGCGGAGACTCCAGGGCTGGAGAAAGATTAAAGATCATGAACCAGATTAAAGTGAACAGTGGATCAGATCTGTCGGACACAGCTGACCTCTCTGACATTGTCTCACTTTCTACAAAATCTGTTAGGATTACAACATATGCTGTGCTATAGGATGACTCATGCATTACTTACTATACTTCAATACTTTAGACGCAAACTTCACTGGATTCAGGAGACACTGGAGTAGAACAGGACGATATGGACATTATGGAATATTATTATTATTATTATTATTATTATTATTATTATTATTATTATTATTATTATTATTATTATTATGTAATCTAATTTTAACATTAGATTACAATGAGTTTTTTTTTACAATGTCAACTGGTTAATTGCATAATAACCCTGCACTGTGAGTAAGAAAGTCAGAAGTAAACTTACCATAATAAGCATTATTTTGCAATTTTTCTAAATCTTTATTATTAAAAACACAAATTCATCAAATGAATTTGATTAATTGCTCAGTCCTACTTTGAGGAATAAGTAAAACATAAAATGCAGTAATTTGTAGCATGGTTTTCATAAGAGGGATGTGATGTCTGTCTCTCCAACCATCCAGTTGAGTCTATACTAAATATACATGCCAAATATACACAGTGTTATATAAGTAGATGTAGAATATAGAAGATAAGTTTTCCCTCACATTTCCCTGATAAGACACACGTGCACCTCCTCGTGCAGCAGGTACTGCACTGGCAGGGGCACACATGGCCATGTGGGCACAGGATTACTACAGATTGAACTGTAATTCACTCTCTGGCTCTGGTACAAACTGAATGCATCAATGAAAGACTCAGTAAAGGATCTGTGATGTGGGAACATTTCAAAATAAAACTGATCTTTGGCCCAACACTGACAGTTAGACAAATGTTTTACCTGAGATTTAGATTCTGTCTTTATCCTTTCATGGTCCAGTCCCAGTATTATTGCAGTATCTTCTGATGTTTTACATCTGTCTTCAAGAGCAAAAAAACATGTTATTATGGAAGAATGTGTGCACCTTACCCTTGTCAGATTTTATTACTGTACAATTCAATATGTAAAAAAATTATATAGCACTTGAATGAAGTCTAATGTACTCATTTCCATACTTTTATCTGGATCTCTCTTTTGATGAGCTAGGTCCTTTTTATCAGCAGATGAAATCCAGCACGCACTATGAATATCTGCAAGTATGATCATATGGAAAATGAATGTAACACATGAGACAAGCTGTCCTTCAGTGGAGCAACTAATTAAATGAGGAACAAAATAATTAATTCTATAGCGGATGCCACTGGACCTACCTGCTGTCTCATTATCCAGGGCTGAAGTTACAAAACATGACCTGAAAAATAATTTAAAATAATTCATGTCTAAGTTTTAATAAAGTAATGACTAATAATTTACATTCATTCCTGCTCACCTAACGTTGCTTCTTTGAGTTTTTGTGCTCTGGGATTTGGTCTGAAAAACAAAACCAAAAAAAAGTTTGACACGGTATATTAATGTTGTCTCTCTTCTTGATTAGAATCCACCAACAGTACATACACAGTTAATGAAGGGGTCAGATCCACCCCACTCTGGCCTCCTCCGCAGCAGGGCAGGGCTGCACTGGAACCTGGACTGTCGGACTGCCGGGCTGTAGGCCGGCTCATACATGCTTTCTGTTGAGCCCTCCTGGACAAATCACGTGAAATAATAAATACTGCAATAATTATCTCAGATTGATCACAATTCATCAGTATTCAAGTACCGATAGCTCTTTAAATGGTCTTTTTTGTGTACACCAAGGCTTATATTAGAGTGTAAGACCTCAGGTACAGAAAAGGTGGGGGAATGCAAAAAGGTGTACGTGTAAATGATTGCAAATATAGCTACCACATCATTTGCTGTTGAAAATCATTTAAAGAAAATTGAAAAAATTAAGATAAGGGTGTAGATAAGATTATTCTTCTTTCTGCTCCTTTTCATTCATTTCTTGTACGTCTGATATTATGACAGTTAATGTCTTTTTATACTTCATGAATGAAATAAACAAATAAATACAAATAAATAAATAGATATTAACATATAAAGCAAACAAACAAACAAACAAAAAACAGACACATTTGGTTTTCATGCTTTTTAGGGACACTGATTTAGACACTGATTTACATGAATCTCTTGGAGACCAATTCTAACTTAACCACCTAACCACAGTAACAATATAACTGGGGCATGGTCTGGGGTGGTTCTCTTTTTTCTCTCCTCCCCCTATCCTCATGTGATGCTGTTTTTTGTTTATTCTCTGAAATTTCCCCATTGTGGGACAAATAAAGGCTTATCTTATCTTATCTTATCTTACACTGGCCTAATAATAATAAAAAACAAACAAGAAAATAGAATACGATGGTGGAAATTGGGGGCAAATCCTAGATTGACCAGATGAGTTTTTAGTAGTGATTTGAAGCGTTGTAATGAGTCCGAGGTTCTGATGAGTTGGGAGTGAGTTCAAGAGGATGGACAAAGGTTTGGTCCTCCAAGGTCTGGTGCTTTGAAGATACAATATAATAATATGTAGATGATGAAGAAGAGGGGACAGAGCACCAAACCTTGGGGAACACTTGTGACAGGGGAGGTGTGAGATTTGGTTGGTGATTTATTTACTGAGATGTTGTGGTGACGGTAGAAGGAGAACCAGGAGAGTGCAGTGGTGGAGATACCAATAGACTGTGGCATGAAAAGGGAACCAGAGTCTGAGGCGAGGAGGAGGTCACTGGTCTTTCAGGAGGGCTTTTTCAGTGCTAACGTTACTTATTTTAACCCATATCTGAACTTAAAATCATGCCGTTGCTAATAATAAAGGATTTACAGTTACAGAACCTGACTTTTGTCCCCGTAAAGTGACTGCGCATACAAATTTTAGGCCCTGTAATATGATAAACACCCGTCAGACACCAAACACACACATGTATTATTCATTTAAAAGAGACAGAGATGTGGCTGGGGTGGTTTATGTCAATGATAGGAATAAAAGACAAGAAGCTCAATCATCTCCATCGTAAGACCCTGACACAGATACCCTAAGCTGCTGCAGTAAATCCTAGTACCTGCTAAACTGTCTTGTGCCACATGTGCTGAGATCTCCAAGAAACTATTATTTTAGTTTTTTATTCTTATTTCAAAGTTTATGTTCATATTACTGTAGTTACATCTTTCCTAGTTGGATCAGTCATTTATCTAACTAACTTAAAGGTGCAGTATGTAACTTTTTGGTTGTGGGGGTCTGTCATCTGCTTGTTTCTATGGAGATGTCATTGCTCTGCCTGGAATATTCCACAGTATGACATTAAACAGCGCTACCTTACGTTTATTCAATTTTATAGCTCAAAAATACCTACAAAAATGGGCGTTCCAGTTTGGTCTCCATGAAGATAGAACGGTTTAATGCCATACTGTGAAACATTCCAGACAAAGCATTAACATGTCCATGAAGAAAAGAGTTTGACGGACCCTCAGCCACTAAAGTTTCACAATGCACCTTTAACATTAATGTGTACTGGCCTGTAGGGTCACAGTGCACTTGAATCAAATGTGCAAATAGCATGTGGTGGTTTTGTCATTTAGTCCAACAGTGTCCTTATGGAACTGTTCAATGACAATATAATGCATAATAATTCAACTCCATCTTGTTTACTTACGGAAATCTTTTTATAAATAAGCGTTTGCATCATCCTACTCCTTTTCAGATCCAGTTCCAAAGTTTTATGTTATGAAACTGTAACATATTTTGATTTGCTACATGTCTGAAATAAATTGATTGATTGAATATAAAGCATCAGTGCAAAGTGTGCAGGGTGACAGCAGGAGATGTAGCCATTATAGTAGTAGTAAAAGTAGTGATCATGGTTGCATACATACATAACAGTGCTTGAAATAGCAACTCAAGAAATTATAATAGTGGAGATATTAGAGGTGCAAGTAGTAGTAAGTATTTTAGTAGTAAATATAGTTAGTAAAATTTAGTATTAGTAAAAGCAATGGTAGAAGCAGTAGTTACATGTAGTGCATCTAGATATGTATTTACATTATATGGAGAAAGATAGATTTACTTAATAATACTAGAATAATACAAGCAATACTATTTAGAAGATAGTAAAAGCATTTCAGTAAGTTACTTGAGTATAAATTTGGAGTGCCTTATGCAACAGAAATCTACTCTGAAACGTCTTAATATATTTCCTAAACTTCCAAGTCTTTCTGATGCACAAAATGTTATCAAAAAAGACATAAAAACAACTCTTACCAGTGTGAAGCAGAACAGGTTCATGTCTGACAGCTCAGGCTGGAAGCCAAAGCTTCGATGTGCAGAGGAGATATGCAGCGTGGCCTGAAGAGAGGACAAAACAACACACTTTCACACACACGCCTATGCCACAGTAAAGCTCAAACTGCCCCCATGCTGCCCCCACCAACCCCCCTCACCCCACAGCCTAATCCCAAGTTCAAAATCCCTAACGTAATCCAATAGAAGCACCATCCAACAGGGGCCACAGGGAGAGCCAGGCCACCCACAACAAGACAATAAACAAGCACAGACAGCTTTTGTTTCGCCAATGTCTGTGCCGATTACCGTAATGTCAGGACGAGGATTAAGTTAGCAGAAGGGAAAAGAAGTGATTATCTATTAGTGAATAATATAGGTTGTAACCTGTGTGTCTGTACTTATATTTCTGTATTTTACTGCTTTTATAACATCATGGTCAGGGGACTACAGATGAAAAATAGCCCTTTGGCTAATCCTGGCTTTTTTAACTTATGAATTGTCATATGTTTTATTAAATTGCATTGTCCCCTTCAAATAAATAAATCAAATCAAATCAAATCAAATAGCAAGTGCAGTTTAAATATACATGTTTTAATTATAAAGGTCAATATATACAATTTTTTTTATCATTCTCAGTATCCGGACAGGCCAGAGGCTGCACTAGCACTGTAATGATTGGTTGCAAGTGCTGGGGTTTAGGTAATGAGGATTCAGATCAGAGAGATTTTCATCTTTCATTCATTTACATGGATCTAAGTCATTTTAGGTTTTAATCACCTGGATTTCACCACTGAAACTGGCAACGCAGATCTTGAGTTATGTCTAGTAAAGAGGAGTACCTATCTATTTTTTGTACTTTCTTTATTTTATTTTTTCTACTTTCTTTATTTTATATGTATAGAGTATTTATATTTCAATTCTCTTTGTAAATTTTGTGCAATATACTTATTCACTTATATTATTATTTTTATTATTATTTCTATTTTTTATTATTATTGTTTATCTTAATTGCATCACACTTTTTTTTTTCCTTTTTTGCACTAAACTGTCCTGGAGCTACTGTGACTGTTGAATTTCTCCACTGCGAGATCAATAAAGTCCTATCTTATCTTATCTTATCTTAAAATTACAATGAAAATGTGTATATTTGCACATCTTAAAGGCCCTGTACCCAATTTTCCCATGAATTTAAGCAGAATGTGTCTTACCCTAATGCAGATACAGTGATAGACTGATAGAGATAGATACTTTATTGATCCCAAAAAGTCTTATCTTATCTTATCTGGATGAATTTACATATTGTAAAGTTTTACACTATTATGCTCTGTTTCTATTGTTATATGTCTCTGTGGTAAAGCGTCTGAATCATAGACTGTATGAATCTACTCTAACCCTAATATATCAGCCTCTTGGTTTAATAAGATGTCTTTACTTTTATGTATTTATAACCATCACATAAAAATAATCCTTGAGAATTGTTTTTTTTTAAAAGGCTTAACATTTAAATCTTGTTCATTATAGATTTTGTGTTTTATCGAGGCTTGTGCGCCTTCAAAGCCGGCAGATATAAGTATTTGATGTATTTTTCAACATGGGGGAACAACATGGCTCTGACAGGTGCATTACAATTGTATTCATGAGCAATGAAAAAGTCATAAACCACAACACGAGATAAAAGCCCAGAGCACCGATGTCTCCACAATCTTTACAGTGGTTTTGTTCTATTTATTTCTATTATTTCAAACAGCTGGTTCACAAAAACACTAATGTTGCTCATTTGACAAATCCTATAAATCTAAAAATATAAAGAAATTGTGTTGAATTTTGATTATATGCTCAAAGGAACTTATGTAGCCTGTTCTCTTCCTGTTTTGAAAAAGGTACAATCAAAAATGTAAGGTTGGCAGTGCCTTAAAGCAGACCTATTATGCAAAATATTGTATTAAATATTATTATGTTATAGCTGTCTCCCCTCACCATTTACTCGAAGCTGTTAACTTTTTAATTGCTTATTTTCAACACACCATTTTCTGATCAACTCCCATTTTCACCACCACCGGTATACATTTCTAATCTGTACTCAATTTGGTCTTGGTGGACCAAATACCAAATTAATATGGCCATCAAACCCAGTGTCTTTTTTTTTAAATCAGCATTACAATTGTTACCTCCTACCTCTTATCTGTGGACACAATTTGGTCATGTTTATAAAATATAACAAATGGATCAACATCTTGTATTGTTGTTCAGTTAAGTTGCATTTTAAGCCACTGTTCAGTTCACAATAACATTTCTACTGTCTGTCAGATAGCACCCTTTTTGCACTGCCGAGCTGTCTTTTTGTCTTTCATTCAGAAAAATAGAACATTGTTTCATCGTGCTGTGATCAAGGCTGTGCAGCAGAATTAGGTCAGAAAATGAGGCCAAAACAATTCACTTCAAAAGACAGAATTACACAAGTTGTCAAAAAATAGGCTGTTCTCTGTCGGTCTTACAGTTTGTACTGCTAAGCAAGTTTGAGCAGGACTGGATGTTAGTTCCCTTGATTTTGAACTTTCAAGTATCAAAATGACAGTTCAAAGAAGGTCAATACTTCATTATTTTTGGGTCATGTGCTACAAAGGAAGAAGCATTCTGAATAATAATCTAGGCCTATTGGTACTTAATCTTTAAAGGTGCACTGTGTGACTTTTCCAGTGGAAAGTCTGTCAAATGCTTTTGCTTTGTCTGGAATGTTTCACAGTATGGCATTAAGATGAAGGTCAAATCCGTGGAGAGGCGACGCCACTCGCCGTCTGAATGTCTGTTTTTCTAGGTATTTTTGAGCAGTAAAACCATCTGTAATTGAATAAATGTTAGCTACAACTATTTAAAGTCATACTGTGAAACATTCCAGCCAGACCAATCACATATCTATAGAAATAAGAAGCAGGTTACAGACCCTCAACTATAAACTTACACAGAGCACATTTAACATTTTATTAAAATTACTACAATAAAACAGTATTATTGTTGCATTATTGTCTTTTATTTTATTTATTTTTTTATTATTATTTTTTTGCGTTTTGTGTTGGGGTAGCTCCACTCTACCCCACTCTCCAGGGCCTCGCCTCAGGGTTGGCTGTTTTTTCTTGTCCATTGTCCATTTGAGGCCCTAGTTCACGGTCCTCTACAAATTCTGGTCTGGTGGAGTCCGATTTATTGTAATTATTTTAATAAATCCATGGTCCCGACCTTAAAAATAGACCTCTTTGTTAGCACACAAAAGAAGGATGATAGAACATAGAAACGTGTTGAGGGAAAATACCTAAAAGTGAACACGTGGAGTGAAAAATAATGTAATTCGCAACAACTCACAGAGTATCCCAAAGGCGGACATAAAGCCACGCTCTTTAATCCAGCTGGTAAGTTTGGTCATGGATATATAATAAGAGTATAATAGTTCTATGGTTTAGGTCTGTTTTATATCGACTACATGTTGATGTTTGATTGGGATTACTCGGGTTAGTTAATTGTTTGAAGGGACCCTCGCATCGAGCTAGAAGCATAAATGTTAACCTGTTGAATTCCACCTCAAACTGGCTGTTTTTCTCGAATTGTGCATACCCAAATATTAAAGCTTATTGTTTGGGCACCTTACACTCTAGAGGCTTTGTGGATGCATAATTTGAAAGCTAAATAACTGGATTAAATCAAAGTGCAGAGTGAAAAACAAAGTGAAAATACTATTAGATTAAAGTATAAGTAGAGGCTTTTCATTCGTGCCTCTCGCTGATCCCCCTCGCTCCTCTAGATGGCAGTGTCCTTCTAACTCATTCCCCGCCGCACACAGAGGCCTCTCTTCACCTGTCATCAGATCTCACAGCTTTGCCTGTGCTACCAGCTTCTTTTATTAGCAATGCTCAGGTGTCCGAGACATTTAGCAGAGCCTGTATTTTAAGCCTTACCTTAAAAGCCCTGTCTTAAATACTCCACATGCGCTTGTCTGCATTGACGTTTTTCAGCCTTGTAATAACTTACAGTATGCAGCGCGGTACAGTGTAGGCCTTGGAGGAATTGCTGTCATGGGATCTTATATTACTTGCATAAATTTTAACCACTGCAACAGTTATTCCTGAAAAGTTTAATTAAAATGCATAATTCTTCTGGTGACATTCTGAATGTAATATGATCCATCAATTCCCATTATATCCTCCCTTTGTGTGTAATTATAATATTAAATCACAGTTACACCTTTGGCTTTCATCCGCACACTGCTGCAGGCCAAATCTGACCTCCACTTTTAGGATAGGTGCTAGGCAGAAATGCTCGTCATTTTCATCATCTATGAAGGGGGTGGGAACCACAATTTTAACCCTTTGCCCTGTCTCCCTTTTACCCAGCATTCCTCTGGTGACCTTTAACCCCAGGACATGCACAATATCAGCCTGAGGACGATGACCCCGTGACCTCTGAGATGACCTCCTGAACGCGGGACACCTCTCGGTCAAAAAGTGAAACAGTTTGTCCCCGCCGAGTGGGCGACCTCCAGTGCCCTTGTCCGAAAAGGTATGTGTGCAGCTTGACCCCTCGTGACCTTTCATTAGCGCTTCCCTTTATTGCAGGACTTCCTCCCTATTGCCTCGTCAGCAGCAGGGTGGGGGAGGGAGTTTGGGAGAGGGGAGGGAGAAAGTAAGAAGGAGAGAAGGGCACAGAGTAGTTTAAAGGACAGAATAAAACCGAGGGATGGAGCAGAGGAAGAGAGAGATAGGGGAATAGAGTGAGCACAGCACGTAAAGCCAAGGAAAGATAGATTGGCGGCATCTGCTGCGTTGACTGAAATGTCACCTTTAAATGGCTTCCCTGTCCTTGATGTCGGACCTCCCTATCTGATCGCCATTCTCCTTGGGAGTTGTAGTTGTGATGACTTATGCGGGACACCAAACAGATCTCTTATAAAACATTGCACCTCCTCTAGATAAGCTTACAGCAAATACAGAAAAAACATTTCTCATAGCTCTCTCCAGCATGCTGACGGCTGCTAAAATTGACCATTTGAATGTGGGGTTAAAGGTCAGTGTGCCATGTATGAATAAGATAATTGGATTTTGTGGTTTGCTGATACCAAGAGCTTACCAGGTGATGCATCCTCTCGCCTCAACAGCTGTAATTCACTCAAGCTCTTCTTTGGCTATCATAAGAAAATGTTTCTTAAACCGTGGTACATTGAGTGTGCTCTTCATATCAGTTAAAACTGGCACAGAACGTGTTCTAAAACAAATTAGAAATAGTTAGAATTTTAGCTTTAGTCTGTTATAATCCCCCCAAAGGGGAAGAGGCCTGCACATCTGGAAGGTGGCAGATCGCGTTGGCTGTCACTTGACATAAGCAGCAGCTGACATGTGAAAGCGCTCAGTGTGAGAGAGTTTTCTGGGGACGAGAATCCTCAGAAAAGGGAGGATCAGTCAGATCAGCTGACATGGGCTCCATGTGGTGCACTGCTGCAGGGCACAGCGGTGCCACACTTGATGTCATTTCTATCTTAAATGTCACTCTCTTTGGGCCCATCACATGTAGTGTGTCCCCAGGGCCACATTCACCCTTCAACCTCTCAGTGTTGTAGCAGAGGAGCAGCCAGACCGCATTCAGGCCACTATTTCCTGCCTTTTACATAATCTATTGTGTCACTGTAAACTCAAATAAATATAATGAGCTGCTGGGCCTGTCAGAGCTGTGTCTCTGCTTTTACACATACACACCAGTCTTAGTAGTGGCCCTATAATGACCTTCGACCTGACTCGACCCAGGGGTCGCAAAATGCCCTTTCATTCCCACCAGTGTGGCGACAGCCAAGCTAATTACCACCCTGGGTGAGTGCAGCAGCCATAAAAGGAGTTCTAACCTCAACATGACAAAGCACTGGAAACGCTGCTGCTGAGTGATAAAGCACGAGGTGTGGCAGCGCGTCACAATAAAAGAATCTGCATGGCCCAGAGCTTCAGCTCAACAGAACAGACACACAGGCAGTGTCAGAGGTAACAGTGACAGGAAGATGTGAATGAACTTTACTTTATGTGCTATAGCTTATTTTAAGCACAGTAATTCCTCTTTCACCCTTTTTATGTGAAATATTATAAGGAAATTCCTAAATGTAACATCAAAGACATACGGGGAAGGAGGCTATATATATGTAACACGCCTATTGCAATATCCTTTGTTTCTTAAACAGGCATCCACATCATGCAGAACCAGATGAGATAAATGTAGACACTAGTTGCAGTTTTATATCAGACGCTGTGTTGCAAAACCACATAACAGAAATCACACTCCCAGTATTATCATTACAGTGCGTTGCCTAGACACACAAAGACGTCTGCCCACAGGATCAAAAGTCCACTTGTTCACAATGTTATCACGCTACACATTATGACCTATATATTTTATTTATTTTGTCATGCAGCTCCAAAGGTCTACTGCTCTTATTCAACTACTGTTATAGTTTTAGATTAACCTTCACCTTTGCTTGACTTGTTTTTTATGTTGCTGTTTCAATGTTCATTTGGCTGGCCCACACAATGACCTTTGAACTGCTCATTTCATAACTAGAGCACTGTTTGTTTGGCTTTGGGACCTAACAAAAGCAGAATCCAAGAGCAATATAAAGTTTGAAAAAGAGATCATTCAAGATTGTAATTTTCTGGAACTTATTTGACTCAGAACACACCGTCCCAAATACTTTTTCCAATGTGCACAAATATCTACTACTAATATCTACAACAACTACTACTACTGCTACTACTGCTACAAATATCTATAACAACTACTGCTACTACTGCTACTACTACAAATATCTACTGCTACTCCTACAAATATCTACTGCTACTCCTACAAATATCTATACCTCTACTGCTACTACTACTACTACTACAAATATCTACTGCTACTACTACCCACAAATATCCACTACTACTACAATTACTACCTACAAATATCTATTATTACTACTACTACTTAGAAATATCTACTACTTAGAAATATCTACTACTACTACCACTACTACTACTACCTACAAATTACAACTACTACTACTTAGAAATATCTACTACTTACAAATATCTACTACTACTACTACCACTACTACTACTACTACTACTACTACCTACAAATTACTACTATTACTACTATTTACAAATATCTATTACTTACAAATATCTACTACTACTACTACTACCACTACTACTACTACCTACAAATTACTACTACTACTTACAAATATCTACTACTTACAAATATCTATTACTTACAAATATCTACTACTACTACTACTACCACTACTACTACTACTACCTACAAATTACTACTATTACTACTACTTACAAATATCTACTACTACTACCACTACTACTACCTACAAATTACTACTATTACTACTTACAAATATCTACTACTTACAAATATACTACTACTACTACCACTACTACTACTACCTACAAATTACTACTACTACTTACAAATATCTACTACTACTACTACTTTTGCTACTACAAATGTCAACAGTAGTAGTAGTATTTCTAATTATTAAGAGCAAACTGCATTACCAGTATTTAAAGTGACAGAACTGTACTGATGATAGCGCTGGTGCTAGTGTCAGTCATAGTAATAATATGTGATATAACAGCTGTTTTTTATTCACTCAAGGTGAAGTTTTGCGCTTCAGTATTGAGTAATTTTACCTCAAAATGAGTAAAGTTCTAAGGGCTGCAACTAATGATTGTTTTAGTAGTTGACTAATTAACAGTGCATGTTTTGATTGGTCAACTAGTTAAAGAGCCCATATTACACTATTTCCAATCTGTTTGTTATAATGTTTCCTCATCGCAAACATACCTGGAATTATGTTCTGTTTCAACATTATAACATGGCTTAAAGCTCACAAGAGTTGACTGTGTAATAGAGGAACAATAAAATATTCTAAAAGTTTTAAAAGCTATTTCATTGGTACATTGATATTTTCAAATACATTATTATCCAAATAATGGCTGAAATGGTGACAGAATATACAGAATATTTACAATTAAAGTGTATTTTTGATCAAGAATCTACAAATTGTTTATTATTTTTGGGCCATTATTATTTATGAACCCGGCTGTCTTTGTACTGAAAGGTCTTTTGGCTTGTGTTTAGCGCTGTAATCCAGATAACGATTATTAAAATAAACAGTGATTATTTTATTAATGAACTGTGCGCTGTCCTAGTTATCAGTCCTATTCAACAACATTTAGAATCACGTTTTTATGACGTCTAAATATAGCGCACAGTGAAACCAGTGTCAAAACCACAAAAGCAAAAAAGATAATCCAATTGTGACCTATTTCTGTTCCTGTGTGGGCTCTATTGTTAAGTATAAAATATAAAATAATTAAACAGTGCATTTTCCCCCCAGGCATCTAAGCAACTACACCCCCTATGTCTCAAAAGAACATCACTACGGGAATGTATTTAGCTGTGAGACAATCAGCGCCTCCTCCAAAACATGACATGAAAATACAACTGTCCCTCCCATTTGTGTGGAGTAGTAGCTCTTAGCCCCCGTGCAGTTGAATAGTGTGTGTTACTTTAATAGGATAGCACAATAAACCTGTTTACTGGTCAGCAATTATCCATTTTCCAGACTGGATGTATAAATTAGGCAGAAAAGAGCCTTTGAAGCCGTAAGAAGTAGACAGGATTTCAAATTAAGGAGTTTTTTACAACGTGGAGCTGCCAGTGAAAGAGGGCTTCACTGTAATAAGCAAACAGTTTATTTGCAGGATATTGCGAGAATAATATGACCCATGGGAGAGGGAGTTTATTCAATTTAATTCTCAAATCAATACAAGCAATCAGAAACTAATAAGGTGTTAACGTCACTCTTAATAGTTTGCAGTGCGCATTGACCACAGGCTGTTTGATTAGTCAGATATATTAAGGCCTATATTATTGAATTATTATTATTATTATCTTATTATTGAATAAGAGAACGCATGTCATACAAAGTGTTGGCGCCTGTCACATGAAATACTGATTTACTTGTGTTTTCATCTTTATCTGCACTTTTATGTCTATGAATTAGAGCATGTATGAAGAAATGTTAATTCCAGTTGAAATAATCAACAGTAAATGCAGTGTACACCGAATAAATATATTACATGTTTATTTAATTTTAATCTTAACTGTTGTTTCCATGGTTTCCTAATGCAATTCTGCAGAAATTTTAATGGGACATGTTTTAAGTGTGTGACCTATTTGGCATTCTTGTTAAAGGGCCCATAATACCCTGAGCTATGTTATAATGTTATTTCCTTATCAAAACCATACCTGGAGTTACATGTTTCACACACAAAATCTAATTTCAGCCATAGAATTGTTAATGTAGACAAACAAAAGGTAAAATGTAGCTTTTAACTTGAAAATTACCACTGCATGACATCACATGGTGGAACAGAGCATTTGGAGCTTTGGAGATGTAGACAAACTAATAATAATAGCATACACAGGGTTAGTCAAACATGTGTGACTGTAACAAAACACAACTCCAGGTATGTTTCCGGTGAGGTGAGCATTCTAACATGGTTAAAAGCTCCCAAGTCCATTTTGCATAATATAGGAAATTGATAATACATTCATACTTGAAAAAACTTTACCTCCATCTAGAGCTGAGCCAAAAAAACAAATAGATAGATAGATAGATATATCGTGACCTCTACTTTGGTCGATCCGATGGTAAGGCACGTGCATTTTAATCCAGAGGTCTACAGCCAATCTGTCTAAAAGTCCAGTGTCTCTCTCCCTCTGTCTGTGTGTGCGATGCCATCTGCCCACTCCACTTACCTTCCTCTTTGATCCAGCACCTCACCTTTTCTCCTCTTTCTCCCCTCTTGTGCTTCTTCATCATTATAATCATTATAATTATAAGCTATAGAATGTAAAGACTTTTTTTCCTCACCATTTATGAGGGAAAATTTTAATCTCATTTAGTGCACGGGCATCGCAAGTGTTTCTGTTGATGGCGGTAGCGTGCGCATTCACGTGTTTCTGCTGCTAACGGTAACACACATATGCATTTAGGCTTAATATGCTGTACAAACATTCCAAACACATTTTACACTTTATAGACTTCATAGATTTCTCCTGAATTATTGGAAAAGAAAATCAAGATTGATCAATATCGGGGGAAAAAATGTGATTCTTTGTTTCCCCATATCTCCCAGCTCCAACTGTAATTGTGAAAGAAGCGATTTCAGGTAGAGAACTGAAAGAAGCCCATTATCTGATATCAGAATAGTGAAGGTCCACACAGCAGGTGCCTGCATGCCTTACAAAGGAGCTTCCCTGTATATAAACACTGGGGAAGGTGGACTTAAACTAATTTAACATACCATATATACAAGGTTGTAAATGGATATACCTTTTACTGTTAACAGAAATGCAAAACATGTCACAGAAAGATTGCTTGTATTTGCAGAAAGGATTGTTTTCAGGAGCCTCTTGCCCTAGCATATAAATAGTTGCAGTCTGTAACTGAAGGACCTGGCTGCAAAAACAATTACACTTATTATTTTACTTTGGAAACAAGTTAATCTCAATGTTTGTAATACACAGTAAAGTAAAGTTTAAATAGCAAATTACAACCAAAATTCATGCTTGCATACACATTATTGAAAATGGCCTTTGGATAGGGGCCAAAATGTGTTGACTACACCACTTCAATAAAATCATCTGTGTCCTCCTACGGTGATGAGAGACATGAGAGCAGCGACAAGAGCATTTTATTCTTCTTCTCCTGCGTCTCTTTTTCTTCTGCTTCTCAAGCCCCAATTTTTTCTCTGTAAAACTGTAAATTCAAAGTTAACATTTTACAATATGTAACAGTGGCTTACGTTGATGTGGGGGCTAGCATAGCAGCAGGACTGTTGAGAGAAAGGGGCTTGTTTATATCCATCACTTCCACCAAGTCTCCACTCCAACTAAAGAGAACAATCATAATTTTTAATCAGTTAGACAAAGTATGTGAAGGTTTGCCTACATTGGTGCTGCCTTGGTGTTGTAAGGTGAGGTGGAGGAGGAACGTCAAATTATTTCTCCTTCTCTAAAGAGGAAAAAAATAAATCAACCAAATAGTGGAACAACTCAACTTTGATTAAAAAATACTGAACATGTTTGGAATAGCAGTACAGTGCCACAGGGTCGTAGTATGTCCTTAGAGATCAAATGGTGACACGTAAAATAGACAAAACAAAATACCTCAGGAGAAAAGTAAACAACCAGGAATCCATCAAATACAGTCCCATGTTTCCATACCTCTTTTACACGACCACAGGGGCAGTGCCAGTCACTCTCATGGTACACCGCCTGACCACCGCAGGAAATTGATAATTAGAAACCACACAGCCAGTCAGAAGAAAGGTTTTTTAACAGTTTGTGAAAGTTTGCCTTTCTTGATGTTGACACCATGGCATAAGTAGTGTTAGCCCTGGGAACATTGGTACAATGAGGTATCAGAGGTGGCAATATTTCACCATTTCTCTAGAGGAAAAAATAAATCAAAACGAATCAGTGCAATAACTCATCATTTTAATTTCAACAACTTATCAATGCTAGATTTGTGGTGGCAGTACTTACTCAGTCCCATACGGACAGTATGACCTCACTGATCACATGGTGTGACGTCAAATAAACAAAAAAAAGCATCTCATTAGAAAAGTTTCCAAAACCCATCTACATACAATCATCTTTAATATAATGCCCATGTTTCCACACCTCTTCAACACGACCACAGGGGTAGTGCCAGTCATCCTCATGTACACTCCCTGACCAGTACAGTGTGCACAGCGCCCCCAATGGTGCTGGCTCATCATTGGCTGTTGGGGCATCATTGGAAGATGATGCTCATTTGCCTCCTGGTTGAAGGTGGCAGGCAGTGCCCAGGCTGAGAATCTGGTGCTTGCCTGTAGTGTCCATTGGGCATAACCACTTGTTGCAGTGGATCCTTCCTTTGTTCACACCCCTGCTGGGTGGTAGTACTTGGTTGTCCCTGTTCTGTTAGAGGCATCTGAGTGGGTGAACCATACTGAGAAGACCTAGGAGACTTTGACCTGTAGTTCCGAGTCTCCTTCCTTCTTCCTCACTGGTGAGGGGGTGCTGTGCTCTACAGCATGTGAAGGACCAGGTTCAGGCTTTCTGTTGGGGGCAGGAGGAGAAAATGAAGTAGGCCAGTAGTGTCCAGCCTGAGGACTTGGTTGTTCCTGCTCCTGCTGTTTTAGAGGCAGCTCAGTGGGTGAACCATTCTGAGGTTCAGAGCTGCTCAGATGCCTTTTGGACCCAGAAGCCCCATGTCACCCTGTGTGCAACCGTTGCCATGGGGATGCTGTTCAGTGGTGACATTATACTAACATACACTAAATTCATATTTCTCAATTTAAATCTAATATTTCTTTGGTGAAGCCAGTCAAACTTGGTAGTTTGCATCTGAGTCATATCTCCCAGGATGAAAGTGGACTACTACATGTGCTACACAAATCTCAGTTGGATAAAGTGCTCACCAGTTACTCTCAGAGGTGGGCAAGTGTTCTGAGTTGAAGTTTGCACTTGTTTGGAGTTAAGCCTGTGTAAAGATGTGGAGAGGTTGTGAAAAGATGGCTTTTGGTTCGCCGTTTGCAGAGAAATGGTATAAGTTCTGGCTCCCCACTTTTCTCCCAAATTTTCACTCTGTATGGTCAAATCGTGATTCTTTTTTCACATATTGCCCAACCCTCCTTCCATCTACTTTATAGGCTTGTTTTTTAGCTGATGGGTTCTTTAGCTGTTTTTTGTCAAATTTAAGCATAATTAAACCTATGTATTTTATAGTGTGGAGCGTTATAACAGTACCATCATATCTATGTATTTCTCTATAGGCATTTTCATGTTTATATATGTTCTTGTTGTGTTTTTTTTTTTTCATAAAACGGTTATGCTGCAGTGAAACCAAACACCTTTTCTTGATGGCAGACCACAGAGACAAACTGGGAGATATGAACCACAGACAAAGGAACAGACAGAGCAAGAGATCATGACACTGCGCTATCACTTCCCCTTCGGCCTCTGAACCAGAGACCAGGGACTCTGCATAACTGCATCTTGAGTCTGGTGAGTTTACTTTGTGCTAAGGGCAAAGAGGTGCTCAATTAAAGACCAAGAAGGAACATACTATGTCAGAGTAGGGGTGGGCCATATACTGCAAACAAATTCTATCATGATTTTCTTTTAGCCATTTCATGATTTTAGATTTTATCCATAGACATTCTATTTAAACGGCCATATCTAACCTGCTATTCACTGCATTCCAAATAGGAAGTGATCATGGGGTCGCTTCCAGCTCCATTGACTCTGGCTCCAATTGACTTTACTCCAATTGACTTTACATCATCCTCTGTCTATAACTGCTGCAGTAAGCCTTGTCATTTTGGTCTTAAAATGTTCACGTTAACCTGCTTTACATGATCCTGGTGGTTTTATTTCACTATTTTCTCTCTAAATAAATTCCTTTTCCTAATATGGAACTTGCCCCTATAACTGCTAACCTTGTGAGTTTCATTTGTCTGGAGCGAAAGTGTATGGGTGATGTCACACTCCCTTAGTCCACTTCTTTATACTTGTACTGTCTACAATTTGGTCACAATTCAGTAGGAAGTAAGTTGACTGTGGAAAGTCTATCTCTTTTTACCATAAAGTTGCATTAAACAAAAAACACAGAATCACAGTATGGCAATATTACCAAAACTGCAGATCGTCACAGGGATGAGATCATGATTTGCCCCTGTGGTAAAATGCCTGACTTAAATTCTGATGCCAAACTCAGAATCTCTGCCCCAGTTTGATTTGAGCAGCAAATTGTCACACACATTTATTTATTTATTTATTTATTATACAGATGCTAGGAGAGGTATTCGGTTACAGGGGGCAAGAAACAAACAGGCAAATATTGGACATGTACTGTATACCTACTAATATTAGATCTGCAGTGACGGCCCCATCTCCACCGACTCGCTTGTACTGTTTTTTGTTAAAAGGGAAAGTAAAAAGAGGGAGAGACATTTAAAGAGTGCATTTCTTAATATGTATGTAGTTTATATTATATTTAAATTAATTATTATGAATACATTTTATTATTTTTAGAAGCTACAACATTTTAGCGGTAATGCTAAATTTTGAAACGCCTCTGAACTTCTCATTTCACATCGCTTACTCTCACCTCCAATAAAACCTGTGGCCCGCAAATATCTTGTGAGCAGTTAGAGGGGTCATGACTGGCTAGCTTTGGCTGTAGTAGAAAAAGTAATGGTAGATAAAACCAAAGCTCCTGTTTTTGTTTTTGTTTTGTTATTAACAAAATTACATATTATAATTTTTTCAAACTTATTTTAATTTTGCTCATATTTTATTATCCAGTTTGTCTAATTTTGTGTTGTAAAATAATAAAATAAAATAATAATCAGTAATTTTATATTTTGCAGGTTGTCGATCTTGACAGCAGAGACTGTGAGGCAACCCCAGGACAATTGCCAGGTAATTGCCAGGCGAGCACTGGGAGACACTGACACTGACTCACAACCACTTTCACCTACGTTCATTCCCTATGGACAATTTAGAGTCACCAGTGCTCTGATGTATGTATGTGTAGAGGCAGTACGAGACCCAGAGGGAACCTGCTAAGCATAGGGAAAGCATGCAGACTCCAGAGAGAAAGGGGAGTGCTGACCTTTGCATTAAACACATGCATAAGCAATCCCTAAGCTGCCTATTAAAGACGGATTTTTGCCTGAAAACGTAGTATGTATAATTTAGTCCCTTCGTTTTGTCTGTCAGGCTTCAAACAATAGATTGGTATCATGACCCATATATTTTGATCTCATTCCAGCTCCATCAAAGCCACCTGCTAATTAACAGTGAGCTGACAGGCCATGTTATTCAATGTACAGCTAATATGTAGCAGCTGTGACAAGCCTTTGACATTTCTCACTGTGTTTAGTGCAGAATTGTAGTGGAGAGAGCTGTCAGGGAAGTGTATATTAGAATGTATAAACAGAAGTTCTGCCATGAGCTGTCAGCCTAAACATCTGGGTGTGTTTCACTCCAATCAGATCTGTCAAAGTAGTCGAACCCTAATCAACTTTTTTACACTTAGGGTTGCACACACATGAACATATGCGTGCGTACATACATAACATTTCAATATGCTGTTATCACTGTTTCATACTATGCTATGTGAAATTACTGCGTACGGTCTTCTAAATAAAGATATTGGCTAATACTAGAAACATATGTTAGTTAAAGGGGACTTTTTATGTCAAATTTAGTTTTTAACATTAATTTTGTAATAATAATCCCAATTAAAACATTTCTGAATATACAGTATCATTAAAAGGGATGAGCTGCATCAAATAAATGAAGCAATAATCAGCCACAGAAGTGACTTATTCAACCCTCTATAGCTCAAATGTTAGTGTATTACAGCAAAAATAACACAAATCTCCTCAATTTTGCAAATACCCTATAAATATTGAGCTCCAAAATATATTGTTCCTGCTGTCATATATCGAACGTCCATACAGTAATTATTATGATGATAATGACATTTGAACCCACTGCACTGATGTGTAGATGAGTACAAGACTAGACCCTGGAGGTTCATTTTGTCTGTTTGTACAATCAAGCCCAACTTCCCTCTATCTTTATTTCTGCGATTACAAATGACTCACATAATAAATTGTGTGAACTTTTCTATTTCCTCCACTAAAACAATAACCTTTGATGGTAATGCGTTGACGGAGATGTATTTTCACAATTACAGAAAGCTTTGAAAATTAAAAGGTCACAGATGGCTCATCTTTTTATCCTTTTCTCTGAATAAGCCTTCCAGTTCTTTTAACATCAATGCCAAATATATTCAGACTCCTGAATGCAATTTAAAGATTTTTTGAAACCTTTTCTTTTTGGAGCATGTATAGGTGTATCTGATCAAAAATAGTTCCCAGTGTCAGGCATCTGTAAACGTGGTGCTTCATCAGTCTATAGTTAAAGGTCCAATATTACGCAAAATTGACTCTTGTGAGCTTTAAGCGATGTGAGAATGCTGTTCCCATAAAAACATTTTTCAGTCGCATATGATTAACCTTTTATTATTAGCTCCACCTTGTGATGTCATGAGGCGGTAGTTTTCAAGAACGGTAGGTATTTTTCTAGTGAAGATGTATGGATTGTAAAAACACAGCATTTCCTGTGCTACTACATGACATCATGAGGTGGGACAGAAAGAGAGAAATATGCAGGTGAGAGAAATATGCAGGGTTTGTGTGTTAAACATGTGTAAGTGAAACAAAACACAACTCCAGGTATGTTTGTGATGTGGAAATAACATTATAACATTGATAAGAAAATAGTGCAATATGGGCCCTTTAAAGGACTGCAGCCCTAGTATATTGTCTAGGGCTGTCATAATTTCCAGCACCATTTATAAATGTTGCTGTGCCGTGTTGACTAGAGCTCCGTCAGTGTACAGCGCATGTTCATAAAAGTCCGTGGGTTGTGTGGGGGCAGGTGATGTGAGACTGTGATCGCGCTGACATCTCCCTCTGAGCTGTTTTAGGCAACAAATAGCAGGTCTGTCTGCTGTCTGCCTTTAGGCCACCAGGGGGGTCAGACCTGACACTCACCGCACTGACAGCCCATGCCCCCTTTCCCCTCCTCCCTCCTCTGTCGCTCGCTCCTACTCCTCCCTCTCTCTATTCCTTCTCCTCTCCCTCTCTCCCTCCTCCCCTTCTCCTCCTTCTCCACATCTTGCGTCCCAGAATGCACCGGGACCCATCAGCTCCAATGAGAAGTGACGCCAGGCGAAGAGGGAGAAAAAGAAAAAAAAAATCCCCCTCTTTCCTTAAGGTGCATCGAAAGGTCAGCATCTCCGTATCACTGGGAGAATTACGCGCCACGCTGCTTACCTTGACATGAACACAGTAGCGACCTTAGGGGGGAGTCGTGATGGGGGGAGGAGGGAGGGAAGAAGGAGGGGTGGGAGAACAGGTGGAGGAGCACGATCGTCCGAGTGGGAGTAATAAGTCGAGGGGAAAAGATGAGGATGACAGGGTCAGAGGGGGAGCCAGGTTGAGGTAATGGCCTATAGGGAGTGTGTGTTATGAAGCACGCACACTATTTAGGTGGATTTGGGACGGGAGGAGTTTTTCGGTGATGCAGAGAAGGGAGGGGAGGCGGGGTCAAGCCAAAGACATCTTACCCTTGCAGCACTTCATCACATTCAGTTTTTTTTTTCTTCAATCTTTTTTCTTCCTGAACTTCCCCTGGCTTTTCCGCTCCACTTGTCTTGTCTCCAAGTACGGACAATGTGATCAGAGCGTCCCTCGCATGTGCATTGTGCCTATTCTTGTCTTTTTTAGTTAAGATGTCAACAGCACACTACACCTACAAAGTCAAATCCGTAATGAGACAACTCCTGGGGCTATGGGAATAATCATGAACACATTAAAAAACTGGGCAGTATGCAGTTAAAGTGTATATGACAGACTGGATTACACTGGAATTTCACTAAAATAAAGTTAACATCATTATATTTAAAGGTGCACTGTGTAACTTGTATGCTGGAGTGTCCGTTACCTGCTCCATGGAGATCCATAAACTAAGAATCTCCACAGAGACTTGTAAAACAAATTACAGGTTAGATTTGTGGAGAGCTAACCCCACTCACAGTGAGAATGAATGTTTTTTTTAAGAGCAATACATTAATTTAGTTAGATTATTAGTCCATACTGTCGACAGTTCAAACTAAAGCATTAACATCTCCATGGAGACAAACAAGTTGTGGATCTGGGTTTGCATCTCATCATGCTTAGAATAAAATTGAAAACCTGTCATGTGCACTTTTAATTATTAGACATGGTTTTGTTGATGTTTTGGTTGTGTCAGATACTTTTAGCTCGTCAGGGTCTGTCATGTTTGAGTCCTTGCACCATATGCTTCACACGTCTGTCCTAATAGCTCTCATCGTACACGCCTGTCACTCGGTCTGACACACCAAGTGATGCACAAGGCTTTGGTTGTACTAGGCTGGTTTTATTCTCACATGCCATTGAAGATCTTAAAAGCTCTTACATTTGGACATATTCATTTGTAACTTTGCATAAATATAAGAAAAGAAATCTGTTTTTTCATTATGTCTTCATTTAAAAAAAATATGTGTGCCAATGGAGAAATTGCACATATTTGGGACATAAAAAAATTAATAGAGCCAAAAAGAGTTACAACATAATTAAGACAGATCATTCAAAATTGGCATAAAAATTACAATTCTAAGTCAAAGACAAAGTCCTTTTGTCTGTCAATATTGTGTAAAGTATAATAATGTTTGGTGTATGTAAATATATATATATATATATATATATATATATATATATATATATATATATATATATATATATATATATATATATATATATATATATATTCTTTCTTTTTTTTTATGGTCTTTGATGTTACTATGTGCTATACAAATTTATTGATGCTAGTTGATTAATTTAAATAACGCAGATTGGGTAGTGTTGTTGTGTCTAGGTGAAAGCTGACATGTTGAGAGCAAACTGACCAAAAAGCAAAACAAGAGTAGTAACTTTTGCCTGTAGTAGTGCCTAGCCTTAAGCACATATCAGGAGAAGTTGAGCTGAGTTCATGCTGTAGACTTTGAGATTGATCAGCAGTGAGACAGTGGCTGCAGCCCTCCTCCGCCAGTGTTTCACATTGTTAAGGTCACCCTTGCCAGAGCCAAAAGGGCGCATCAATTTTAGAAGGCCCTTCTGGGGGAGGGGAGGAGGAGGTGCGCTGCGTCTCCTCCTTCGATCACTCAGACCCCTGTGGAGGGACGCACATCTGAGGGTGCGTTTGATTTGTGTGAAACTTGCTAGCGTGCATGATCAGAATCTGAAAATATAACGCTGTGCAACCTGGGTAAACAGATGGATGGTACCTCGGCATGTGGCGCCAGGCAGCTCCACGGAACAGGCAACAACTAGAGAGACACTGATTAGGAACAAGGCAGTTGTCAAAAACAATATGGCGCAATGTAAAGCTTTCTCTATGTAAATTTACACCTTTTAACAACTGTCAGCATAAATATACATGAGATGCTAAATATTTAATTTCATTGGAAAGAAAACTTGCTATACGACTGTTATTTGCTTTTTGCCTAGAGGGCAGAGATGAAGAATTCAATAGAGGCCAGTGGCAAAATAAACATCCTGCCAGACTGGTAATACAAAAGACAGCTTTGAGGGCTGGAGAGGAGTCTGTGTTCAACCACTGTAGACACCGTTTAAACCAGCTGCCTCATATATTGACAGGGAAAAGCATGTGTCATATAGTGTAATAGAGGAGCTCAACAACACTGCATGTAGGGATGACTGCAGTGATTCACATAGATTAATTCCTTTTTAATGTATTTTGGTTAAATTAACAACCTTGGACGCGAAAAGGCTGTGCAACAATGTTTTAAATGTATAATATCATCCTTCATTATTCTATGTTTATCCAAAGCAATTTATTTGATTTTAAATTAATCTGCCAGATCGCAAAGCCTGTGAATAGTCTTACCACAATCAACATCAACAACCAACATCATTTTTATTCCAATGTCTGTATTTTTATGTTTCTCATAGAAGTCTACATAGTCGGCAGCACAATATATAATTTAAGTTCAAATGGTGATATTGAAGACCAGATTTCATATTTTTATTTTCATTTTTAAAAACTCAATAAACTATTGTTCTAGAAAAGGCAGAGCTATAAAACCTCTGCAGCAATGAATGAAATAGAACAACAATATGCAATGTGTAACAATGTGTTCATATTTGAAATGAGCGACCTTGTACAGCTCAAATGTATCACAAAAAGTCCTTTTCAGTGCAACAAAGTATGTGCGATAAATAAGGACCCGTAAAAATGACCGTTCACATTTACTGAAACTTAAGTTAGTATAGTACAAATGAGATAAATAGGATATTGACTGAACTGATAGCTTGGGACAATGCATCACAAATTTCAATATTTGCACCAATATCCAATGCCAGTATCATATCAGTGCAACCCTACTAATTATTGCAGCACTACTGTATAGCCTTGTACATTTCCACAAGTACTCTGTTCATTAATTTTCTGTATGGTTAGGGTCACGTCTGCCTTCATAACCACCTCCATGACATTACTTCAGTCAAATAAACTGTAATATGTCCAATGTGCCCTTGATTTGTCACTGTAGCCGTGTGCGTAACATTCGCCTGTGTGTAACAAAAACAGGCAGCGTAGCTTTTAATTGCATAATGAAGAGACTAATGAAAAAGCCCATAAACTGGCTGCTGATGAGTACACTTTTTCATATAGAGTAATTAGCCCAGACATGACCTCTGCAGTTGTAAAAGGGAAGAGGTCAAACTCAGTGCAAGGGCTCTTTATACGCAGTACACAGAGTCTGCAGAGCCACGCAAGGACAAAAACAATGGAGCGCTCATCCAGGGAACAGCAGTGAGTGGGAGGAGAGTGAAAAGATAACATCAGAAAAACACAGACAAGGAGAGGAAGAACGAGGAAGAGGAGGATGAGGAGGAGAGGCATCAGAGATCAGGGTGACCTCGCGCCACTTAGGAACACTCTGCCTATACACAACAAGCAACAAAAGAGCAAAAGTTTAATTCAGAAATCATCTCAGTGCTGTTTTGATAACTTGGCCTTGACATTGGCCATGTTTCTGAGAAGAGCAGTGATTTTACCCACATTTTGTCCCCTGAACTTTGTCACATGCTCCAAGTATTTGCTAATGCTGTTACTAAATCCGTGTACTACAGTGTTTTTTCATTGAATGGAAAACAACTGTATTACACTCCAAAATAGTTACACCTCAGCAGCCTATTCTATACTTCTCTCTCTTTAAATGAAATATCCTCATTTCAAATTAAATTTCTAGTGAAAAATATAGATCATCTTACAGCTGTATAGTGAATTAATATAATTACATTTTCTTGATCATTACTCAAGCCTAACCATATAACCTTATAACCTTCTAACCAAAATACCTTTATTTTTTATTTTCTAGCACTGAAAAACATAAAAAAAACATGTATCCTTACTGTGAGTTGGCTTGCATCTCCATAAACCTGACTTTTAGTTGAGGTACCTCCTGCTTGTCTCTATGGATTTTTTTCCCTTTGGCTATAAAATTCCACAATATGGCTTAAAAATTCTATATATGTCCATGGAGAATGTGCTGAAGTGTGGTTTTAACTTTTATTTCCATGTAATAATCAAACAGGTGACATGCCACCTCCAGTGCTTTAAGTATGTAAAATTTACTACAAATAACGTTTTTCTCACTTCCAAATATTATTCACCTTTAGTTAAAATCAGAAACCATTCCAAGTTGCTCATTATTGTGCTTCCTTACCCCTGGTTTTGAAAGACTGGAGAAGAGAGCAGACTGCTCCTAAAATCTCTATTTATTGAACTCCAATGTCAATTCTGAGAAAGCTTTTCTAAACAATCACTTATTAGCAGCACCACAAGCTAAAATAGCCAGAAGGGGAATATTTTGTTCCACGGGGTTGCCAGAGCAGAGGCAGAGTAAGGAAACAGGCTCGCACAAACATCCCCAGCAGATGGTGTCTTGCTTTGATATATGTGGGCTTTAATGGGCTCTACCTATCTTCAAAGCAAAACAAACTCTTACGTAAATTGACTGAGGCTGACCAAGATGTGCATTAGTCCATGGCAACAAGGAAGAGGGCTGTCAGGGTCACTGCAGACTCAAAGAAATGGCAACAATTAAGCAGTGGCTCAGCTTTTACACGATAAATGGGCCAATGTACAGTTTTACAAACAATAAACTGTCAGTGGCAGAAGCAGGAGGGATGGAAACAGACTGGAAAGGTAGACAAGAATTTGTTTAGCGTGCTGCCTTATAGTGAACTCAACCTGGGTCTGTGAACTCAACCTGGTTTGTGACTTTTCTGGTAGAGGTCCACCACAAACTTGTTTCTATGGAGATATTATTGCTTTGCCTAAAAGGTTTCACAGTATGGCATTAAACTCATCTATGTTGCATTTATTCAATTACAGGCGTTTTACTGTTCAAAAATATTACAAAAAATGTACATTCCTAGAGAGAGAGAGAGCTTACCTCACCATAGATCTGACCTGTAACTTGGCCTGGAGGCATTGTGGGCTTGTTTCCATGGAAATGGATAAGTTTAATGCCATATTGTGGGACCCTCTACCAGAAAGTTACACAGTGCACCTTTATCGCATTGTTAACATACAAACAATAATTGGCTCAACTTTCTACATGCAGTTCAAATAGTAAAGCATGATTTTTAACCAAGGCTACGAAAAATATTTGTTATCATTTTGTTTATTTTGGTGCAGACAGTTCAAATCTAGAGGTTAAAGTTAAGGTCACAGAGATTTGAGTTTAATTTTACATAAATATTACAAAATCCTGAGGGGAATTCTTTACATCTGCACAGGTGAAAGGTCACAGTCCTCTCGAGAAAAAAAAACAAAAAAAACTTTTAGATCCAAACAAAACAATAGAGTACAATAACAATAAATAGCCAACAGTTACAGTTTTCATCTTTGTACATATTTCTAAGCACTTAATTTTTTTGCTTGAGTCACTACCAGCCTCTTTATTAAGGTCATACTTTATTACCTGCCTTCAAAACAATTGTATGTTTTGTCTGGGGGTGTTTTTGTACAAATAATTTAAGTTTCGCTCAGAGGATTTGCATAGTTACTTTACATTCTATTTTCATCCCACTTCTTACAACATTTGAATATTTATTTTCCTCCTCAGAGCTACATCACCATTTCTGATAAGAACATTAAAAGCGGACCTTCTTCCAAATTGTAACCTTATATCCTTAAGAGTGCACTGCTCACTCCCCTCTGCCGCTATGCAAACTAATAAAGCTACACAAGCGGTGAGAGATCATCTTAAAACGAATAACCCCAGCAAAAATGACTGGCCTGTATTGACCCCATACATAAACAACATGGCTGCAGAGACCTGGGGACATGCAGTAATGTGTCTAGTTAGTATTTAATGCCGTGGCCACTGCGCTCCAGATCCCTCCTTGGTGTGACCCTTCTCTGGCGCCGCTGACCTCTCCCTAAGGTCCTTTGTTAAAACAGCAGCTACAGTGTACACACACATTTGCATTTTACAATTGTTGCTGCTTCTTCCTGCCACCTACTGTGACCCTCCACCCACTCTCCTCTCAGGCCGATCAAAGGTAAAAGAACATGCAGTGTTATTGTCTGGTTACTGTTCAAATGCTGGTCAGGGAGAGGCTATGGAAGTTGGTCTAGCCATTTGAAAATGGTTAAAGATTTGCCTTGTGGCTGCACGACCAGACAGACTCCTTAATGTAGCTCTGAATGACTGAATTCAAATGGCGTCATTTGGTCTTATTTATTAGGCACCATTTTGACATAAATCTCTGCAATATTGAACAGGACCATGTGGACTCACCCTGACTCACATTAGCCCATGATGTCAGTGGCAGGTTTATGCCACTTGGCATTTTGGAAATGTGGTGATGCCCATGCTGTCAGGGCCCTGTGAGGAGCAGCTCAGATCAATAATGGGCTGTGTGTAGACAGAGCCATGTGCTGCAGTGCATTCTGGGAGCTTCCTCTGGGGACCAGTAGGTCACCAGGGGGCAGAGCTCTGGCTGCTCGTGTTGTTTAAGATGAGAATACTGGCGAGTGCTGTGTTTGTGTCGCAGCTGCTGAGCCGTGAAATGGAACTCAGGTAGTTGGGTGGGCCCCGGGCCGCCGCTGTATCTTCCGCCAAGTGATTACTTTACTCCATTGATTTTACTCCCTCCTCCAATGATCTGAGAAGATCACTGCTGAGAGGAGGCAGAGGGAGAAGTGAGAGGGCACAGGAACGATTGACTGACCTAGTACCAAGATTCAACAATTGACAGAAGAAGCTTGAGTGGCAATGCTCCTCTTAGCCCCCTAATCTATGGCTGCTGTTATGGACTCTGCTCCTCAAATCCTCTGTTGATCAAAACGTGTGGTGCATCACAATGCTGAATCCTCCATAAGAATGATAAACATAATAAAGTTGTATTAGCACCATATTGTGAGTGTGGTCCGTGTTGTGTTTGTTTTCTTCATGCTTGTGTCAGGGTTTGTTGACCTGCCAGGCCTATGTAAATATATTCATGAGTTTGTGAACCCTTTATTTTATTTCCATAATGCGTTACGTCTTTCAGACAGCATGACTTCTCTCAGAATCACAATTACACTCCCATGCCTCTGAGGCAGATCACACCAAGGCCTAAGCAAAAGGTGCACCTTATTACCTTAAAGCGACACTGGCTTTGCAATGGTAATGGTTAAGTATCTGTTAGAGGTAATTGCATTTTACTTTTTTATCATTGCAGAGAGTTCATCTCGAGGGCATTTTGATGTTGGAGCTGCAGCAGGCTGAGAGTTTGATCCATGGGTGCATGACGCTGAAGCGCGGTATGTAAACTCATCCTGGAAATACAGCCTGGGGTCTGTATAAGGCTAAACATAGTTGTAGTGAGATTGTGTTTATCATCACGATGCTTCAATCTACTTTTACATTTCAAAACATATTTTTTACATTTGCCTCCACAATTCCCAGATACAATTAAAATAATGATTTGGTTATGCAAAGAAGGTTATCTGTGGGTCCAAGGAGAAGTTGGTTAATTTGTCATTGACCAAGACCTTGCTTGTTAAGATTTTGCCTGCATTTTACATATACTGGAGCTCTACTTGATTAGTTTTAGCAGCTTTTATCCTCTCATCTTTGGCCTGGTGCTGCTAAATTGCTCCTTAAACTCTGCAGTCTACTTTTCATCAGTGCACCCATCGCAGCCAGCATCTTTGGCTTTAGTTTTCACAGTAACAAGATCCTACAGAGTAAACTATTAGCAATTCCTCCTTGTGATTGTCTTGGGTACATTTTTGAGTTGATGTGCCGAGTTGTTGAGATGATCAAATCAACAGATCGGCCTATAAAAGCTAACTTGTTACACTTGCATTTATCAGATTTTTTAAATAACACAATAAGCACCTACTATATTTAGTAGTTTAACATCATATTATGATATTATATTGTTATGTATTATAGACTAATTCAAAGTTAATATAAACAGTTTGATCCAGATGAACAATGCAGACTCTCCTACCAGTTCCTAACCTTAATCAAACCATAACCTTATTTCTAACCCTGTTCCTCAGCTTTATTCTTTTGAGTGATCAGTTGTAGCAGATTGTCCCTCTGGACCCAACCATTTAGATACCAACCATGAGTGCCTGGTGTGTGTTTAGTGCTCGAATGATGAGAAAAGCCTAAACCTATTGCAGCAAAAAATGTGATACAGAATTGGTAGTTAATTCATCATATATTACACAGAATTACTGTAACTCTTGTGATAATTAAACCATGTTAATTGTTACCTTATCAAAAACATATCTGCAGTCAATGTCCCCTCTAATATTTTTTTCAGCACTGAGCAAACAGAAATGTGTTTGAGCGGCCTCAGCGCTATGAGCAGCTTCCAGAACTGTACAGTATGTGATCAGCATAATGGATAGTAGGCCTAATTGATCATCATGCTAATAATCACTTCAGCAGTATTTATTTATATTTATTAACTTGAGTTCAGCATTTGTGTTTAACAACAGGTTTAGAACTGGGATTGTGTTCACTACATTGAAAATTTTAACAGTCTGGGCTAGAAAAGAACACAACTGAAATTCAGCTGAACAGAAACAAAAATCTGATACCAGCAATAAAGTCTCTTCACTGACTTCCTAAGGAGCCCCGTCAAAGATAGAGGGAAATGACACCTCTGAAACTGTGACACTACATGTATTAAATATACTCAAATGTTGGCAGTTAGCTCTAATCCAAATTATATCAGTGTCTTTACATTACAAGTGCATTACAAGTGCAAATGAAACACAATCTTATACACAGGGGTTAAATACTGAGCTGGTTTAAACAACTTTGGAACAGTTCTTTGTGAACCACAATCCACTTCACAGATCAAACCGAATGTTTCCAAACACAGTTCTACACTGCAGCAGATTATTCATAATAATCTTCTGCAAATAAATAAACTCAACTTTACAACATATAAACCATAATTACTATAGAGCCACATCAGCCCTTTTGATAATATAATGCAGCTTTGCGCATATTTGTTTACGTTTCACAGAAACAAAACTTGGCTCATTTGGATAAACTGTGGTGAAAAAACAGAACGGTCCAGCTGATGCATCAGCTTCTGTCGGACTAAAGGACAGTGGATTATAGGTGTTCTTTCTGTGACAGAGGAATGTCTGCTGATGGTGAGTCGGTTTTGTGCATCGCATTGGAGATATCAGTCTAATAAAACAAAAATTACGAGAACTTATTTAATGTGCAGTGAGAAAAATCATATGCACGGTAGGTCCGAGAGACACTTAGAGGGAACAGAGCCTGCAGTTATGTTTTGTTTCATCCACACAACCCTTTATTATTAGTCTGTCTACATCAACAAAGCTCCGAATGCTCTGCTCTACCTTGATAATGTCTTGTACTGGTAGTTTTCAAATTAACAGCAAACGTTCAACAGAGTTTGGCAATTCCAGGACTGAAATTACCAAAATGATTCGAGTGAAAGGAGGTGTATGGAGTTTAAAAACACAATGGAGCACTTTCTCTTACCGCATAACATCACAAGGAGGAACAGAGTGTTTTCTGTTTGAGAGAAAAACAAAATATGCAGGGTTAGTATGTTAAACGTGTGAATGAAACAAAACTGAACTTTGGCTATGTTTTTGATGAGGAAACATTATAACACATATCAGAAAACGGTGATATATGGGCCCTTTAACAGATAAATAAGAAGGGGAAGAATACACAAATAATGATGACAGCAAAGCCCTTGGTCCTCTAGTCTTCCTACTGTCTGTGTGTAAATCAACAAGGAGTCAATTCAATAAAACTTTATAGATGTTTTAATAGACAGCCTGGCTAATGATTACGCTTGACATTGTTTGACAGGAAGTGATCACATGACCACTGCGTCTCTCCCTCTCTCTCCTTGTGTCACCTTTTTCCACGCTAAAGCCTCTCGCATGTTGTGATTAAACCAAATTAACCTTTCCACTGTCATTACTGTCATTAAGTAAAAGTGCCTTGCCCTGTGGCACGAAAGCACAGCATATGGCGTCTGCAAGCGCTGTAACCTCCCATTAACAAAGCGGTCACCTTATGGACAAGGTTAGCGCTGCTCACGGATATCTGTGGCAGGGCTGTGACAGTGATGGAGTTTCAAAACCACTGCCAGATACAGCTCCACGGAAATGTTAAAGGTGCCCTATGGAACTTTTCTGATCAGTTGGGCTGTAAGGTTTTTGGGGTAATATCTAACTATTCTCTGACAGACATCAGTTTTTACGATTTGGTTCATCAGGATCAGGTTTAAAACGGCAGGAGCGGAAAATTGAACTGCTTATTACATTTCAAACATAGACTGTAAATGTAAATGTCAAGTGGTAATACAGGGAGCGCTTCACTGTGTTTTTAAACTCCATACACCTTCACTAGAGTCATTTGAATAGTTTCAGCCTTGGAATTGACCATCTCTACTGAACAAAAGGTAAAAATGTAGCTGTCAACTTGAAAACTACCACTTCATGACATCAAAAGGTGGAACAGAACATTTTGAGCTTTGGCGATATAATAATGGAGGTCTAATAATAAATAATAATAAGAATTAATCATATATGTGTGAATGAAACAAAACACTACTCCTGGTATGTTTTTGAGGAGGTAACAACATTTTAACACGTTTTAAAGCTCACAAGAATCAATTTAGGATAATATAGAACCTTTAAATTCTATATTTATATCTGGGAATTTGAACCTGGCAATGTACAACGCACATGAACTGAAATAAACCAAACAATCACATGCTGCCTATACACGCCTAGGTTTAGAGTTGCTTTGAAAATTATTGAAGCTGTAAAATTTTATCCCTGGGTGTAGCGGGTCCTGGCGTCCACCCCGCGAAGGTCAAACTCAGCAGTGTTATTGGAGCATCATTAGGCCTGGAAGCATGTAAAGGCCACTGGCGTAATTAAGACCTGCGCGTTAGCATTGGCACACTCCGGCTCTGAGTGATAAGTGTTTGATCCGGATCAATAAGATGCACAGCCCCGGTTGCCACTCGCCCCAAATCAATATTGTTTTATTTGCTGTTACAATAGAGCTCGTCTGGTTGCAAATGAGGTCTGAGCTGCACAGTTACTTTAGAAGTGCATGGAGATCCGAGAGTCTATGGTTAGCCCCATTCAAGGCTGTAGTCATAGTGTATGGTGTGCTAGGAGGAAGGTTGATGCTGTTAAAAGAGCTTGTAAATAGCTTTTAATTAATATATGATATAAATAATGGATAGAAAGGTACTCAGATTAATGCATATGAGAAATGGGGAATTATAGGGATTAAATGAAGGTACATCTGATAAATCTTAAACCTGAATTTACATAATAATCTCCAAAACAGTTTTTTTTTTTTTTTTTTTTAAAGGTGCACCGTGTAACTGGAGATGTTATTGTTTTGCCTGGAATGTTTCACAGTATAGCATTAAACTATCATTTCACTATCTCCATGGTGACAAGGAGGACAAGCTATAGGTCAGATCAGTGGAGTGGCTCACAGTAAGTATTTTGAGCAATATACAGAGTTGTAAAATGGATAAATACTGTGGAACTTTTTAGGCAAAACAATCTTATCTTAGTGGATTTAACCAGCGCTAAACAGGGCCCAAGCTTTACTATAGTTATACCTGGATTAAGCCTGTAACTATAAAACTAGAATAGGGCTAAAGTACTGTTAGTGCAAAGTCATTCCAACTGACACATTTTACAAGCAGCCTCAGTTTTTTTGTGCTTTTGCAACCGTGCTTTTCTCTGGAAATAAAATAACCAAACCATACCATAATTGAATTTACATACACTGTAGCATCACTATAAAACTGTACTTGTGATATATGATCTTAATTGAATTGAGTATAACAGTTTGTGGCCATTCTTCATAAGGTCCATTTTTAGTGCGAGCGTAAAATGTCACCTTGGTGCATTAGGACTGCTGCAGTGATTAGGGTCTCCTTAATGTTAATTCCCTCTGTCACAGGACCATCTCAAATAGAAGGGAGCACATTGTCCATTAATCCTCTTCATATGTTCTGTAGATATAGAGGTGGGACATGTTAATCTGGATTTAGCAAACACGAATCCTAGCATTGAGCTTAATTGTCATGATAGAGCAGAGATGGGCCAGGAACAATGATTTATAAGATAGCAGAGGCCCATGTTATGGATGGCGTCGGGCAGTTCAGATAATAGAGAAAAAGGTCTAGAATAGAAGGTCATTAATAGACTCAACAAATCTATTCATTCAGGGAGAATGTAGTGCTTCGCTGCTCTAGTCAAATCATACATCATGCTAATACGGTGGCAGGTGTGGCCTCCCATCTCCACTGGCTCCTAATGTTTATTTCAGACTCGTATCGGCTTCATCACGCTCTCTGACACACTCTTATGGGCTCGCAGGAAGAGTAAGGGCTGAATTTGCTTGATATTTAAAATGGGTGTCTTCTTATGTTCTGAGAAATAGCACATAGCAAATGTGTAGCTTGCTTGGATTTTCAACGAGAAATCTATTACCTTTGTGTTATGTAGGATAGATTATGTAGGCGTAAATTGGTCTTATTGTTTTCTTAGTATCAGAGGTGTTATTGTGCTTTTACTTCCCAAATTTGACCAACTTCTGCTGCAGTGCAGTGCTGTTACTCACTTGTGGATTGAACGTGATGTTGCTGTTTAGTTTGTAACACTAACATGCTTATGTTACCATAAAATGAACAAAATGACCCCCAGTTATAGCTAGTCAGCAATATATATGTTGTTTTACTTACAAATTCCAATTAACAGATTATTACCTGATCTTGTCAGATCTTGGAAACTAAGCAAGACCGGTCCTTTTTGTGCCCTTAGGCAAGGCACACTTCACTCATACTGGTATGAATGAGATGTGTGTGTGAGTGTTGAGGTGGCTGGAAGGGCACATGGTGCAGTTTTTTATATTTACTTTGCTTGTGCTTCTAGCAAAGGAACATATCCATGTATCCATTTATATTGTATAGAAAGTTGTAGTTATGTAGTTATATTATGTACTTTGTTGACAGTTGCTTATTCTAGCCCTGCATACATTAGCTGCTCACACAGTCAGCTCCACCTTTTGTATCTCACAGCTGTGGTTTGCATATGTGAGTCACATTGCAGTGACCTCTCCATGCAAACTATTCCAGGAACAGTGGAGGAGACACGCACCGCCCAATGCTCCCTGTGCCACCTTCCCTTTTCACACCAGCCTCCTTTCGCCTGTCACCACCATCCTCCTAGAATTCTCCATTATCACCAGCTCCCATACAATGAAATCAATAATGTTGCACTTAAGTCTTGTTCACTCCTCAACAATTTAAACCTGCTTACTTTATATCCTCATAGCAACCACCGCTCCAGGAAATATTCAAGCCATTATTGTCAATTGAAAGGTCTAAACCTTTATTTTTGTCTTAAAAACAAGAAAAACAGAACTCATTTATTTTAAAAGTCCTATATTATGCAAAATTGACATTTGAGAGCTTTAAGTCATGTTATAATGCTGTCACCTCATCAAAAACATATGTAGAGTTATCTTTTATTCATACATGTTTCAGTAATCCTTTATTATTCTGCCTGCATCTCCAAAGCTCAAAATGCTTCTGCACAAAACCGTAGTTTTCAAGTTAATGGCTACCTTTTACTTTTTGTTTAGTAGGAATTGGCACTTTCACTGCTGAAAGTGAAGGTGTATGGAATTTAGAAACAGAGTGGAGCACTTCCTGTATTACCACATGACATCAGAATGTGGGTTTTCAGTTTGAGAGAAGAACTCAGCCTAAATATGCAAAGTTGAGCTCCTGAGCTGCTTTTACATTATGAGCAAGACACCTGCACCATTTTGCTTCCAAACTTGTGTATTTCTTCTGTTTGTCTTTATTTGTTTCTTCATGTAAAGCGCCTTTGAGTCTCTTGAAAAGTGCTATTCAAGTCTTATGTATTATTATTACACTCTGTTAATTCTGGGATCATCTGGGATTATTTCTTTGTTCATGTTCGGCATGTTTGTTTTGAAAAGGTTTGCGATTTTACTGTGTTAGAAACAGGTGATGTGGCGTACATTAAGCCAAATTTGCGTGACCAGCCACTAATTTGTAACATGTCTCCCAAATGTGGAAGACATCTCCTCTTGAAAATTCTCAATTTTTCTGAATAAAACATTGCTGCTCCGATTGTTGATTCTGCACAAATCTGTTTCTCAGTCTGTTTTTATGTGTAAGCCGCCATGTTTGTTTTGACTCAAACTGGTTTGGTAATCCATCTGTCAATCACTCCTATCTGAAATGGGGGAGATATTGTTCTATATCCACACATTTTTGTATAGTAGGCCTGTAATGATAACACAATTTGAATATATATCGTTACAGGGATGTACTGTGATAAATCATCATAGTGAAACAATTTTATGCATCCGACACTATAACAATACACCAGAAAAAAGTTGATGTTTAAATATATAACATCATTAAAAGGCCTGAATTGCAACCAATACATAGCAGAAGGAACCAATAATTAGCCATAGAAGTTACATTTTCAACACTCTACAGCTCAATTTTTTTTATATTACAACAAAAATACCCCATACTCTCCCCACTATTATGAAGAAAATGAATGCACAATACATAAACTTTGAACGATAAGTTGATATAGTAGTTATCGTGACAGGCATACTGTATGGTATTGTCAAAGTGTGCATTTTAAATTCTTATAGCAGCTCTGTGTTAGGAAATATTCGCCTCCTGTTCACCTCCTACTGTAATACCTCGACTTGTCTGTACCATAATTCACCTGGCTTTCACCTATGGGGCGCCATTTTGTCGGGGAGCGCTAATAAGGCCCTGTAGCTTTTTATCCATGGTGCTTGCGGTCAGCTCCCCTCCCTGGCCTTTACTGCACATCAGATTCTGTAACCCAGATGCCCCGATACTGTATAGATGCTTGCCCCTTATGACCACTATCCCACCTCTTGACTCTGGACTTGTATGTATACCCACAGTGTTGGCGTTTTTCCGAGCCAGACCACTTCACAACCCTAGGGCTATTCTGTCTGTTCAGCATCTCCCTTTAACCTTCATCTATAGGAAACAATAAAGCAAGAACAAGATGGGAGGAGGAAGAGGAGGGGAGGAAGAGTGGAAGAGAGGAGGGAGGGTGCTGTGGACATTTGACACATCTCCTTAAGCCAATGTCTACTTTATTATCTTTGGCAGTCCTTATTGGTCGCACTAATCAAGTGGAAGGCGATGGCATTGTGGGTGTACGTGTGACAAATATATTATTAACTGGAGGGAGACAGGCGACCTTGGCCGTGTCACCTGAGGACCCCGCCGGCTTTCACTCCGCCAGCAGGAAATGACCTTCATATTAAATCCCCGCAGAGGTCAATAAACTAAATAATTCACAAAGGTTATATGCTTTGCGCTGAAATCTGCTAAAGAGGGGAGGGGGGAGACAGTGAGACAGCAAATGTGTTGGAAGTTGTGAGCAGCAGAATCCGAGTGTCCTTGTCACCGTGGCGATCATGGCAGGCCGTTTTATATGAGCGTGTCACGGGACGATGTAAATCCTGGATCTCTCTCTATTTCCTCACCCGCTGTCACTCTTCTATCGATCCCTCATCCCAGTGCAGAGAGGGGAAGGGGGAGGGGTCTGGGGTCAGTACATGCTAATAACACTGTAGGGGTTTCTGAATCTTAGATGCAGCTTATCTGATTGTTTCCAATAGTTATGGATTACAAATGTACTATCACATGCATGAAACAACTTAAAAACAGCTATGAAAGTGCAATTTGCCCACAATAGTTTGCATTCATATGACATTATAGCGTTTTATAGCAAGTTCCTAACAAATAATAAGGTTTTTATAAATATATCTCTCATAGTTATAAAGCCCTTAACCTTATTTGCTAAGCCTGGATCATTCTTAGTTATCTATTCTTAAACTGTTATATAATGTTGTTTGCCCATTAAAACTTACCTGGAGTTGTGTTTTGTTTCACTCTCACCTGTTTAATGCACAAATCTTGAGTATTATCGTGTTCTTCTCTCAAACAGAAAACACTCTGTTCCACCTTGTGATATAATGCGCTAATACAGGAAGTGCTCCACTTTGTTTTTAAATTTCATACACCTTCACAAGAATCATTTGGATGATTTCAGACCTGGGATTGACAATTTCTACTCAACAAAAGGTATCTGTTAACTTAAAGACTATCTCTTAATGACATCACAAAGTGGAATAGAGCATTTTGTGCTTGTGGGGATAATAAAGGATTACTCAAACATGTGTGAATGAAGCAAAACACAACTCTGGGTATGTTTTTGATGAGGTAACAACATTGTAACTTGGATTAGCTCACGAGAATCAACCTTTAATGCCAATGGAGGTGTATTATAAAGTGTAGCGGTGAAATTACTAGTACCTGTAATAACAATACTTCCTCTTCTTGAGATCAAACATTGACAACTGTGTGTTACTGAAGTATTGCATGTCACAGGTCGTTTTACAGCACATTAAGCAACACTTTTTACTATACGTGTGTGGCCTCATTGTTTGATTTGTTACTTGACCCTTACCTCCATCAGTTCTTTTCCTCATAAAAAACTAAATTACAACCATTTTATAAATTTCAAGTTGATGGATGCTTTCTCCCTGTCTTCAGATTGGGCCATTCTTGTCCAGCCAGACCTGTCACATCCAAAGGTCAACTCCGATTGAGACACCAGACCTCTGAGTCATCGCCACAGCGACATAAAGCAGGCGGAGACGCTCATTTATTCTCAGATGAAGTCAGCAGTGTCCGGGCTAATTACTGTAAATGTATTTTAGTCGGTGGAATGTAAAATCTTTATGTTTTGGGGGCTGTCCCATTCTCGCATTAGAATTTGGCAGCAATTAGCGGTTGGAGTTTGTGGCAGCGGCGTAACCTTTCACTGGATGTCTGGAGTTATAAAAATCTCACAGCTCAGAGAATGAATACGTTGTGTCGTCTTTGTTTAGAGTTGGGTTTAGTCATGCTGGGTGTAGTCGTGTTGGCAATGCAAACTTGTATAAACTTGATGTAAATTTTCTTGGCATAATGATCGATAAACTTGGTTCCATCCTCAGTAGTCATTAATTTGATGTTTTAGACAGCAGAGGTCTATGATATAACTATAACTAATGAAAATTCAATATAAATATTCTAGGTCAAAACTAGAGATCGACAATATGCATTTTTTATGACTCTGCTGATATTTTTGGGCTGATATGTAGAGCCAATTTAGGTCATCTTCCCCTAATTATCAAATTAAATTTTTGTACAAACTCATCCACAACCTTCTGTAGAGTCTAGAGTTGTCACATTTTAGCAGCACCCTCTTTGGTCTAAAGTGTTCAAACAAAGCTTTATGCAGATAGTTTTCATTATTTAGGCTGCTGGTTGGGCCAAATTATATCAGCCTCTGCAAGAGATGCCCTTTTTAGCGTATCAGCTATCAGCCAAAAATGTCTTACTTCTTGGCAGTCTATCTCTCAAAACTACAGTTTAAAAAGATGTAAATATGTCTTTATTTAACTTTTCAGACCCCCTGCACTACTATACAAGCCCCCATTATGGTAGTATATGAATGACATATGATTTAAATATTTGTTTCTTTGCACATGCACAGCGCTTGCATGACATGATTATTTATACAGCTGACTCTAATATCCAGGACACAGCAATAGAAATGTAAGCCTCTTCATGGATTAGCCAAACCAAGCATGTCCATACAGAGGCAACAGCCTATGGGATCAAATGCAGACATCGAAGGCCATGAAACGCAACCAGAGCAACATTTCACATTCAGCATATGTACTGAGGTACCTTAGAGGCTCCACAAATACCACAAGTAAATGGCTTCAAAATGTGTTTAAGTTCTGCCGTGGTCCATGCAGTAGAAATCAACTAGTTCCCCCTGACATAGCAGATGGTGTGTTTTTGTTAGATTATCAGCTTTTATAGTTATAGTATATTTCAAATGGGTTAAAATAGAAATTTAACCACTATTGTAACTTTCTACTCAATAAAGGTGAGATATTACACAACATTAATTCTTGTCATATTAGAATGTTGTTACCTCATGAAAAACATACCTGGAGTTGTATTTTGTGTCACTCACACGTTTGAGTAAAGCTTTATTATTAGTCTGTCTACATCTCCAAAGCTCAAATTGCGCTGTTTCACCTTGTGACCTAGTTCAGTAAAGATGGTCAATTACCACATGACATCACAAGGTGGGACAGAGTGATTTCTGTGTGAGAGACAAACTCAGCCTAAATATGATGAGTTTGTCTGTTAAACATGTGTGAATGAAACAAAACACAACTCCAGATATGTTTGGTACGAGGAAATAATACTATAGCATAGACCAGAAAACAACGCACTATATGTTTTCACTTAAAATCCAGACTGTACAATTCAATACCAGTTCACTCATACCCATTTTTGAACTGCAAAATTGTTGTTATTCACATTTCAAAAATTTAACCAAAAGATTATTTGATTTATTAGTGTAATCTCTTCTCATTCTGTTGCAATCGTGTTTATAAAGATTGCCACAGACCATCCAAGAAATACTAAGAAGAAGTGGACGCCCTAGACATCTCTCTCAGTGCCCTTAGAGCTGTGGTATGCATTTGTCTGGTTACTTTAGCTTGTGAAAACCGCACTTAGCCTTCCAGGAGAATATTGTGCAAGTTGACATTGAACGTGTGTCGGTGGCATGTAGGTGTGCTAGCATTCCGACATGATCTGGAGATTAACCTTTGAATGATTTGTTCACCCTGGTTAACCCCATATGCGTCCTAAAGCTTCTGCCAGTGTATGTCCCATGTGTTCGACTTTAATCTAGTTATTCAGTAGCTCAGTGCGCAGGAGAAATGCACTAGCTTTGCAATCTGCTTGTTTTACCTCTTTTAAAAGAGTGAGATTAGCAGTGATAACCCAGATTGAAGCCAAATATAGGTCATGCTGGGGGGTTTCCAGAAAATAAAGTTGCACAGTTCTTTATTTGGTGTGAGGGGGTGTTCTGTCATATAACCTACTTTTAAATAGATTCTGCAGCTAAATGTGGTTGGTAAATGTTTCTCAGTGACTATCTTTATAGATATATATCTTTATATATATATTGTGCTTTCCAATATTTCTTGTCTTTATTTCATCCCATTCATCAATAGATTACATGTAAACTAAACCATTGCTATCTAGATGTAAAGAAGCCTAATCTAAAGAAAAACATTTAAACCATGATTAATCCAGAATTACAACAAGTCTACACCTGGTCAAAGTCAGGTCTTCACAAGTACAAAGGGGCTAATCCATAGATTAGACTAAACAGGGTCTAATCAGGACAAGTCTAAAGTTGATTTAAACCAGAACTGGATCTATCAAAGGTGTTTTTTTCCCAAAGATTCATAACAGGCAGAGACTGTCAGCTCTATGTTCCCACGTTTGTGGGGTTTTTGGGTTATGGTTAAGATTAGGGCAAGGATAAGAGTGAGAGTTTTGTATTTACTTTCAAAAATAACTATTAAATGTAAATAAACAGAGCTGTGGAAAGATATCCTATCCTGCTGCTTTCCATTTACTCTGTGAGTCTGTGTTCCAGTGGTCAAGATGGAAAGACTATCACCAGTACATTAGGGTTTATGTAGGGCCTACAGTAGTGACTTAAATGTAGTAATAAAATGAGGAAAGTGCTCAAATATGCCAAAATGCTGGTCAGTTTAAATCCATTTTTAATCTTGATATTACATTTGTTACTTTTAAATCAACTTTTGAGAGAATTTGTGCTGTTGTTGACTTTATCACTGTCTACATGTTAGCAACATTAGCACAACGGATCATAGAAGCATATTTATAATTGAGCAGGGATCTTATTATACTTCCATCCTGCAGAGGCTCAGAGGCTGCACTGGAGCAGATTTACCTAAGCAGAAGGAAAGGAGGGGGCAGCTAAAGGAAAACTAACACAAGTACTATCAGTATTTTAACTGTCTGATAACAGTTTATCCATACACAGGACATAGCCATGTTGGAGTTTCTAACTCTAAGGCTTGCAACTGAAATTCCTGACAGGTTTGAAGCAGTGTGGTGTAATCACATATATACACATGCTTATAAGACTGCTGTTGAGTCCTTAGGCAAGACACTTCACCCACATTGCTTAGTATGAACGTGGTGTGTGTGTGAGCGTTGATGGGGGTCTGGCAAAAACCGTCAAGAGTTAAAAGAAGACACTATCCGAATACAGAACTCCCACCAGGTTTGTCCTCTAACTGTAATTAGTCATTTCATAACTGACATATGGAACTTGCTGACACACTCGCAATTTACAGTGAATACAGCAACTCCCGTGACATCCTTTACTATACCTGGAGGACCATGGGGGAAAGCAGAAGAAGGGGGGCCCGTTGATGGCATGTATGTTCACCCCGCTCCCCCATTCACGTTCTCAAAGCGTCAAGTCTTTCACAGCTCAAAGAGTTCTTGTGGGGGAAGTCTTTAATATGGCGGGTAGAGTCCCAGCTCGTCTTCCTCAGATCAGAGACATCAGTGCCATCACGCCTTGTCATCAGGAACAATCACGTCTTGAAATAACACAAACAGCCACGTTCAAAGAGCAGACATGAAAAGATGACATCCATTTGAAGACTCGCAAGTGTGTTTTGGCGCGTGCAGACCAACGCCGCGTGGAGAAGAGACAGATTTGAGAGAACGGGAATGAGACCGACAGTATGGTTTTACATAAGGCATACGGAAAGAGACGTTTAAGATGCTTTTGGACCCATTTGTGCTTTATGTGTTGCTTTAGTAGGCCTTTTTACTGTTTACAAACCATGATGATGTGGTGATCATGTCTGTGGGGCACTTGAAGGGACTGTAGGCTTATCTGTAGTAAACTGATGGCAACATTCACACATCAATCAACAACACTTAAAAACTGGCCTAAACTTGGAACTGAACCTGGACTAAATGAGGTCTAGAACAGGACTAGAACAAGATTAGAACAGGATTAGAATTTGATCAAATCTACATTAGGACTCAAGCTGGGCCCAAACCTTCTAAAACTGTCAGTCAAAAATCAAGATAAACAATTAAAAAAACAGATCTAACCATTTAATAAGAATATTAAAATATTTTTGGATAAACATTAAGATAGATAGATTAGATAGAGCGATTATGTACATTAAAGGTGCACTGTGTAATGTTTCTTGTAGAGGATCCGTCGCCAGCTTCTCTCCATGTAGATGTTGCCTGGAATGTTCTACAGTATCAGTGTAGGGGTGAGCCCACTCACAGTAAGAATGCCAGTTTTTAAGTGAATAAAAACCCATGCTATTGAGTAAATGCGTATTTAATGCCCTACCGGGATATACCAGACTACAACATCTCCATGGCAAGACAAGACAAGGCAGAAAGGTAACACAGTGCACCTTTAAGTGACTATATGGTGGCTATATGTGCTATATAACAATAAAATGCAGATAAAGTGACTCGCACTGTACCGGTGGTGATTCACTTTATGATCATGTATAGGGCCATATGATATAATGTCAGAGCACGGTAATGTTAATTTAACTCAGCTACATAGTCCTGGTGTGCACTGGCCAGTTCAAACAGACAGAAGTAGCAGTAACTATTTCACTTGTACCAATGAGGTGCAAATGGTGCATGTTGCTATAGTGATGTCACATTGCTGCAATGTTACACACACTCCCCTGAGAGCCCCTCGCCGGAGAGCGGGTTCAAATCACCCAAACTGTCTGTAATGAAGTGGACTAATGCTCTACTGTAGTCCTTGTTGGAAATGAAGCCTTAATGTGAGATAAGTAGTGTAGACGACATGTACAGAGGCAGGGGAGGACAGCGTGAGCAGTTGGTGGGGGAGGGCGGATGAGAGGGATAGACTTTAACTGTCTGAAGGACAAAGCTACTGACCCGCGGATCATTCAGAGGATTGCCTTTCAGTTACAGAGCAAGGTCAGGCTGCTTATTTTACCTCCGTGTTTTCACTAATCTGTTTTTGGTGTGACACAAACAAACACCGCAGCCCTGTACGCATACAGTACACACTCTGAAACTAAGCTGTCAACACGGAGCTGAAATCATAACAGCCTATGGAGATTTTTCCTGCTATAAACATGTGTAGATTTGTGCCTGTACCACTGCTTGAGACCTGCCATGAATTTCAATTACAATACTAAACCAAACAAGGCCTCACTAAGATAAAGCTATGGTTGATTTAAACTTGAACTAAATTAGGGCTAAACATGAGCTCAATTCTTACTTAAAAATGAAACTAAACAAAAATTCTAAATTATACAGAAAAGTAGTCTGCGAGATGTCTGCCAAATGGGATTCACTTAAAATCAATTGTGTAGACATGCAATACAGGACTAAAACAAAACAAAACCAGGCCTAACTAAGGCAAATCTAGTTAAGAGTTGATATAAACCTGAACAAAAACTACAAAAGTCTACACCAGGGCTAAACATGGTTTAAACAAAATTCTTGCTTAAAGCCCCTGTGCCTGATTTTATGTGTTAGAGCAAAATCTAACTTGCCCCAGTACAGATATATTTTATAAGCAGCTCTTGAGGTTAAAATATGTCTATCGCATGCTGTCTGCATATAAAGCATTTTATTATTTGATAATCAAATTAGTTGCTTTACTGTGACGTCAAAGGATTTGAAAAGCACTTATGGCTCATCATAGTGAATAATTAGGAAGCTTAGAATGGATATATTGAGTGAGGAATAACTTTGTACCTCTGCAAACAGCTAAAATGAGCTAGTTCTGTTTTTCATGTTTTAAGATAGTAAAAATCAAGTTTAAAGATGAAACAAAAAATTCTAACTAAAGCAAGACTAATATAGGGATCAGTCAACAAATAGCAAAATTGCCATACTGCAGTGAAATCATAGTAACTGCCCTTGTAGGTTTTGATATCCATAAACACGTGCAGCTTTGTGCCTACCCGAGTACCACACAGCTTCAGACCTGTCGTGAATTTCAATTGCACCAGGCCTGTCACAGTTCACACATGTCCACACTGCATCTTAATGTCTCCGTGTGTTTTCCCCCGCTGATGATCCGGCCTTCAAATAAATGAAAAAGTGTGCGCGGCGTGCTTTAATCTAACGCGAGACGTGTTAGTGTAACGGAGTAATGAGCTCGTGCCGGCCCCTGTCTCGTATTGACAGGTCTTAAGGAGCTGACAGTGGCGCTTCCCTGGCAGCTCATTAGTAGCCACACTACATTTATGTCAACACGTTTACTGACAATCAGCAAGGGAGGGGGGGTGGGCGGGGGTCTCCAGGGAGGTGAAGCATCTGTGGACGAGATGTTCAGGGTGTGGAGATCCAGAGGGAACAGATTCACAGTTACATACATTCTATAGGGCCATAATTCTACAGTCTGGAGTTTTGATTTTGAGTTTGCGGCTGTCATCAACATTCCCTGGGGGTGTGATGCTAACTGAAAGCACTGCTGTGTGAGAAGCTGTTGCCCAAGTTAGACTAATCTGAAATTTATTTACACACAATCTGACGAGGAAGAGCTGATTTTGTTAGAACTACAATAGGTGAGCTGATGATTTGATGATTTGATCTTAAAACGTCTCTGTCTGTGTTTGCTGATGTGTGCATTGTCACCATGGAAACTGCTGAGCATTCCACCAATAGAGTTACATTATGGAGCACCACCAGCACAATGTCACTGCAAAGTATCATTAGTTCTAAAGTCTTGATACTAACAGAAATGATCAGGTTGCACTTTTGTGAATTTATCTAATAATGATCGGTTCAGTCAGTGCTCAGTCAGTGTTCAGTCAGAGATGGAAGACCGAATACAGAGAATCAGCAATCTGCAACACGCATTCTGAAAAAAATAGTGCAATTATTACAGCTACACACATATGGACTATAAAATGGACTACAAATTGAAATTAATGAAAATCTGTCATCTTTCAGCGCTTGTTCAAAAACGCATGCATGCACGTATGGCCTTGAGTGCTCCTGGAAAATATTAAACTTAAAATAAAGGTAAAATCATTGTACTTGCGACATAAAACACACACACACACACTCACAAACCTTTTTAGATAGCTGTTTATCACTGGAATTAAAGTTAGGCTGAATGGGAGGCTACGATTATGTGTATTTTTATTGTTATACTATCCTTTAGAAGTGGGCTTTAAGCTATCTGCAAGATGATATTGAAATGGATGTTTTCAAGGTTTGCAAAATTAGTATATCATGTACTTTGTCGATCATTGAAATCTGCCAGAAAGCTGCGAAAGAAAGATCTTGCTGCATAAATAGGGTAATAACATTCATGTTTTGTGAACCTCAACAAAGACATTTTAGGCATATTTGAACATTTTTAGTCCAACAATATAAAACTCTTTATTATTTTTGGGGGAGTCCAGAGAAACACAGCAATATAATTTTTTCTCGATGCTCCACACCTTCCTGAAATCAGTATGTAAATTCTTCATCTTACTTTGTTCCTAAAATCCAACCAAAGACCTAGTTATAAGATTTAATGGCATTGCCCATAAAACAAACAAAATAACATTGATGACTTTAATTAATATAACAAGGTAATATTATTTTATTAGACGATACAACACTTTGGGCTCTTATTTAAAGCCAGGGTTAAGCCGCACTAAAGTGTACAGCTGGGATAGGGCCAAAGCGCAGGTTCAAATGTTTGGTACTGATCTGATAATGAGCAGCGGTCAGAAGGATGTAGGGCCCCGGTGGGACTGGGTGGAGGACATACAAGGGCCCATGTGGGGACATATAGTTCCTCTGTCCTCTCTGTGCATGTACTGTGTGTGTGGGGACATTGAAGGTGCCTGTGTCCCTGATATCTGACTCTTTAGTCCAACCCATGCTGTGTCCACCCACCAAAGCCCCGGTCAAACAAAACAGCTAGTCTAGTGTAAAATCAACACTGCTGCAGCTTTGACTTTGAGCAGTTCACAGTGCAATATTAAAGTTGGACAATGTCAGACCGGCCTGTGGCGCATGGGAACAGTGCAAAGGTACGAAGGTGAAATACAAATGTTTTGCACTTAAAGGGTCCATATTACCCCATTTTCTAATCTATGTTATAAAGTTGTTTCCTCATCGCAATCATACCTAGAATTATTTTCTTTCACTGACACATATTTAACACACAAACCCTGCATATTTAGACTGGGAACAGAAAACACTTTGTTCAACTTTGTGACGTCATGTGGTAATACAGGAAGTGCTCCACTGTGTTTTTAAGCTCCATACACCTTCACTAGAATAAGTTGGACCATTTCAGCCCTAGAATTGTCCATTTCTACAGAACAAAAAGTAAAGGTAGCTGTAAACTCAGAAGGTGGAACAGAGCATTTTGAGTTTTGTAGATGTAGACAGACATAAAGGGTTACTCAAACATGTGTGAATGAAACAACACAACTCCAGGTATGTTTTTGAACATTCTAACATGGTTTAAACATGGTTTAAATCTCTCAAGAGTTAATTTTGCATAATGTAGGAACTTTAATAATTTCAGAATATTGTTACTTTTCTAAAATTAAAGGAATATTTCAGCTTCAAAGTGCACAGAATCAGTGAGAAAAATATGAAGCACTGCTCTTGTGGTCAGTGCATGTGTGATTTTGGTGAAAATGTGAAATAATAATAATAATAATAATAATAATAATAATAATAATAATAATAATAATAATAATAATAATAATAATAATAATAATAATAATACATTTTATTTCGAGGCGCCTTTCTAGACACTCAAGGACACCGTACAAAGACAAACAAAGAGAAACAAATATAAAGCTGTTATTAATCCTATGTTGCAATTTACATTATAATTTAAATGTAACTCTGAAAACATTCAAAGTATTCAGAATAAACTACTCTAATTGGCCTATGTATTCAAATATGTTACAAAATAATTTTTTTTACAGGTGTTCAGTATTCTGTAACTAAGTACATTTTCAAAGAATTCTTCCCATCTCTGTGTATTTGTAGCAATGTCTTTCCAAATATATTGTGACCATGGCCTATTCCAGTGCAGTAGCTTTCCTGTCATCCCATCCACACCGTGTATCGTTATGGTTGCTAATGGCCCATACTTAGTGTAGGAGTGGGTTAGCTGAGCTGTAAACCACAAGGTGAAAGAGTAACAGGATCACCTCAACATAAGTAATAAAACCTCATACAAGGGGACAGCATGTTAGAGCTGTGACAGTGGCAAAACTCCTGTTACACGTGTAAGCTGAGAGAGGAGCAGATCTGATCACTCAAAGTATCAGTGTCGCTCACGCAGCCAGCGCAGGGTCAGTCGGCAAAAAACATGGTGGACAAGAGGATAAAGGCGTAACTATCTCTTTGGAGCGTGTTAAATACAAACATTGCGTGTTGAGTTGGCAGCAGTTCCACTCAAATCCCCTAGCGTTTTTTTTTTTATCCACGTTGAATCCCCACCCCTTTTCCTCATTTCACCCAGTATTTGAATATTAGATGGCAGAGCTCCTCCCAGACCACCCGGAGAACCGCTAGGGATTAGTCAAAGAGCACCAACTAGGTCAACAAGATGCAGACAACCCGGGCCCGTGTTACAGGAAGGGGGATGCACCCATACAGCCACCCAGGAGTTGGCCTAGTCTGCATTCCTATTCACACACACAAAAACGCACAAACGCCAGACACAGTTACACGATGACCTGTTTTTCCCCCACTCGTATTTTTGACAGCTATCCAAAAACAACTCCAAAATTCCACTTGATTTTTTTGTGGAGCGAGTGGGTGTGGGTTAAGCATCAAATACGAGGACAAGCATAAAGAGAAGTAAGGATTCCCAGTGCCGTGAGGAGAGTGAACAATTGATTCCCAAGAATTTGTAGGGCATAAGCAAAACATAAATAAGCGTGACCTCTTTTCCATTTCTTTTTAGGTGCGATGTAAAGTAGTCCCGGGAGTTTAGGTCAGGTCATCCAGGGACTATTGAATAACAGTCACACCTTCACAAAACAGTTCCAGGCGGGGTGGCGTTAGCGACTTGTCTTTGCCTTTTTTCGGGAGCAGGGGTGTTTATGAAGCCTATTCTTCTGTGTAGGTGAAAAGGGAATTAGATACCACTGCTATTGTGGCGCTAACGTTGTGATATTCCCCCAGTGCTGAGAGGAGCGTGGGCCTTTCAGTGGGAAACTCAAGCTGAGAAAGATGAACCAAGTAACAACTGACATACTTGGACCCAGACAGGACCAGCCAGAAAATCCCACCATGACCTCAGAAAAAGCTAGTGTTTCTGTCGTGGAGGGGGGCACTTTTATTTGGGCAAATTCAAATAATATACTTGTAATATCTACATTTTGACTTGAATTCAGAACATGTACCTTTTAGATGTATTTCAGTAGATTGTTTTAGGCTGAAAAATGTTAAGTCTGTTTATTTATGTAATATGTATCTAATATAGTTCTTTGTGTATATTGATGGCAGTGAATATACACTATGTCAGGGTTTCTCAAACTGTAGAAGCAATTACTACCAGATGGTGCTTGTGTACCAGAGATACACAAGCACTGTCTGAGAGTAGTTCTTTAGTTTATGTGTTTGATTAATTTCTAATTGATTGAAAAGTCAGTTTTATCAACATTTATGTCTAGGGAGGTTGGGAATAGTAGTAGGGAAGGCTAAGTTTATTTGCATAGCAATTCACACAAAGTGCTTTACACAAAGTGTAAAAAGTGCTTTATACAAACAAATACAAACATAAATTATCATAATTAACATTAAAAGAGTGCAAAAAAAAAAACTTCCACATATGCACAGATACAGATACCTGTTTGACATGTTCAGGAAGATTTTAGCTGTATTCAAGTGAAATGCTGATTCCCCATGTTTAGTTCTGACTCTGGGCACCAGCAGGAGGCTGGTTCCTGAGGTCCTCAGAGTGCGTGACATGATGGTTCTTTGTGGCAATTCTACCAGTAGTAGAACTACTTTGGCGATGATGTATTCATTGGTTCAGCCCTTGAGTAGACCTGGAATAGTTAATGTTGTAGTTAGAAAGTCATAGCTTTTCTTTGGTACCTGATGTTAAAGGTTTGAGAGACACTGTATAATATAGTTGTTTTTTGTAAAGTTGTGGCATATTTTTATAGTTTTCAATTCCAAAAAGATTCATTTGAGGCTGAGGCTTAGGACTCGCTTGCTGAAATGTACATAAGTTTAGATTAATTTGTTAATAAGTAATGATGTAAGTAAATCTGTAAGTCTGTGTTGTTGTCTGTGAAGAGGCAAAAATAAGTTAGCTGTGAGCTCTGATTGTTAGAATAAGCACATTTCAAAGTTCAAATTATGTAAAGACATAATAGACCTATACATATTTCAGTTTGGTTTCATCCGTCTCCACAATAACTCATTTTCCCCTGTCCCATAATGTCTTGTAAAGCTACTCCGTGTGACATTGTCTGCCTGATGAGAAAATAATGTGGCTCTGGAGAAAAGGTGATCATTCTGCATCAGTAATGTGCTTCACCTTTTCGTTAGCGGTGACTTTGAGTTCTCCCTCCTCTTCCCTCTCCTCTCTCCTACGTAGCATTATCCGTCTTGTCTATCACACACAACTCCATCTCCTCTGACACTCCTCAAGGACAAAAGTGGAATATTTACCGAGCCTATACGCGGACTGGCTGTTTAGCATGTCTGCCGTAATCCAGTCATAATCACTCCTCCTGTGTTTGTTTTGAACGGAGGTCAGGAAATTTCGACGCCAATAAAGAAGACAGTTCCAGTGGTTAATGTGTAATCCACTCATCACAAGGTCAGGAAGAACGCCACTTATTGTTTAACTGTTTTTGTACAGGAGCGGCCCGTGACCTTGGAGAGATGACTTTGAAACTTGGGGAAGATTTATCCACTTATCACATTGTTTGTTTTGCCGCATTAAATACACAGCCCTGGTAAGTAGACGAACTGTGTAGGAATCTAAATGAGGAGTTTAGTACGATTGGCGCTACACTCGCAACTGGCCAAGACGAGACGTGGCCATTTTGTTTGCATTTAAAGAACATTGTATCATTTATGAGCAGTTGCTTTGTTAGATTAGATCAGTTTTGTGCGGTGCATCTATAAATTGCAATGCAGGACCCTAACACGATAGATGGGTGGAAACTTTGAAGATCGAGGAACAACTAGGAACAAAAACAACAAGAAAGTGTCAAGACTGCATATTATGTTGCTTTTTTTTTTTTTTTTTGAAGATAACTATTTTTGATATTGAAAAAAATATAAACGGATAGATGATAATATTGAAACTAATTCAGGCCACTGACACAGTAACCCTAATGTAGAATTATCCCCCAAAAATATTGTTTAAGTGTATTGTATAAGTGTTTAGTTTGTATCTGTAAAGAATCATAGAGTATTCAACATTCTTGAGCTCATATCTTTTCATAAAACAATAACAAAAAGTAAAATCAAAAAGTTATAATATTAAATGTACAGGTAGTTGTTTTCATTTATGAATAAGTGCAGCTGTGTTTGTGTGAAAGAATCTGCAAGTTACATGAACAACTTAACCATGTTATAAGCCAAGCAAAAGTGCTATCTACTAAAAAGGCTCCAAATTATTTCTCAATTTGGGTTCTTTTGATTATGACACTTGAAAAATTCTGGTTACCGGTAGTTAGGGCATTAACCTGGTCATGCTAATGTTTTTTATTCAAGGCTAAATATTAGTAGACCACTTGTAGAATGTGTGTGAGAATCTTCTAAGAAAGAAAAATGAACACATCAAAACACTATAATTATTTTTGATTTCTCATAAAAACTGCACTTTGCAATTAGATTTGCATTTAAAAGTTCTGTTAAAAGTTCACATTTTAACTTGTCCAGGACTCATAACATTTGATGGACATGATAAACTTTGTGGAAGTGTAAACTACAAGACTAGGTTTTGTCTGACAACCTGTTTTTGTTGTTTGAAGAAGAAATTATTCTACGACCCATATTGACTTATTTTCTATCTATGTTATAATGTTTACTCATCAAAAACATACTTGGAGTTGTGTTTTGTTTCATTGACACATGTCTAACACACAAAGTGGCCCACTATGTTTTTAAATTCCATACACATTCACTAGAATAATTTGGATAATCCCTTGAACTAAAGGTAAGAGGTCGCTGTTAACTTAAAACTACCACTACATGACATTACAAGGTGGAACAGACCATTTTGAGCTTTGGAGATGTAGACGGACTAAATGAATGAATGAATGAAGCAAAACAGAGCTCTTAAATATGCTTTTACACTTCCGTTACAATACATCTCTTAGTCCTATTTCCCATGTAGGTTTTTGCCACACCACATGATTTTATAATGCCACAGCTGTATACGTGAGGAATGTCACAATCCTGCCTTACTCATTCTAGTTCAAAGGTGACAATATGGTGTGACTTCCACTGGGCCCTCCCTCCAACCGCACCTGCCTCTGCCCCTGCCCCTGCCCGGCACCCTGCCACCAAGCAACAGCCAACCTTAGGAGACCCTGCCGATGACCCTTTGGGGGTCAAAGTTCAAAGGTCGAAGGTTAATGTCTGCTGACTCCACGGCCCCCTCCCTCAGAGACAATCAGGCGTCAGAAACTGAAGTCTTAACTGTTTGTACAGCCACACGAGAAACCTTTACCTCTGTTTTCAATGAATCTGAGAAATACCCAAGAAGCTTTTGCAATGGACGAAGTCAAATAAAGTAGAAGGAACTAAGCCAATCTGTATGCCATTCAAAGATATGAATGATAATGTGTGCTAGTAACCGTCGCGTGAACTCTGGCTGATATGAAAAGTGAGTTTTAGTTGAATAGGCTGTATAACTCCATTGTTATGGCTTTAAGCTATGTAAATGTTAAGTCTAAGTTTGCATTCACTCCAGTTCAGCTCGGAAACCAGTGAAGTTTGTGAATGAAAAATGTAAGCTAAAAGTGTATGATTTTCAATGTTTATCCCTTAAAGCGCAGTTAGAGGGTTTGAAATGACAATAGATCAAGTCATATTACAAGCCAGAAAGACAGGACCCCCCAAAAGTGATGTTTTTTATGTGTTCTGTATGTAAACTCACTATTTTAAATCATTCATGTGAACAATATCTAAATGAGATACAGGGGCTAAGATGGCGAGGCAAGTCAATCAAATAATAGACAGTCAACCTATGCTTTTCACAAAATTAAAATCAAGAAAAAAAAATCTACCTTTAAATATTATGACTATAAATATAAATAGATCTACTATTTCTCTCTGCTTGTTTTTGTATCAGTGGTTTTCGTTTCCTTTTTCCCAAACTGCAAATAATGTTTTCCATACTGAAGCATATTGTGTAGCATGGTTCAAACCAGGTTAAATCTTCCTGTTAGTGCTAACAGTAAAGCTGTTTTGATTACAGTACTTTGTCACAGCAGTATAGTAGGCCATACTTTATGGAATTGTGTTAACAAGATTGTAAATGGCCTACATCCTATTAACTTTTAAGACAGTTGTTAACATTTCTGTGTTTCCTTTTTGAACAGCTGGTTAACATCTGCAGCTTTGCTATATTACTCTGATCCAGACGGAAAGCAGTATATAGCAAGCATAAATAACTTCTGATAAAAAATGTTTCTAAAAGCAGGTTTTGTTAGCCACAATCTGTCCCTGCCTGCGAGGTCAAAGGTCGAAGCTCTGAAGCACTTTTCTGTGAAAAGTTTCAGGGGTCAAAGTTGAGCGGTTTCTGTTTGGGCGGGTGTGTGTGAGGAGAGGTGGGGGGCAGGATGGTGTATCTCCATTTATGCAGTGGTCCAGGGCGGAGGTCAGAGTTGAAAGGTCGCCGGGGTTATAGGTTACAAGGTGAGATACCTTCCAAATGACTGAACTGGTTTGCTCATCCAAATCTGCAGCACAAAGACAGAGGGTGAATTTGTGGCGCAATCAAAGAACAACAATAAAGCAGCAACATTAAGTTTTTATGAACAGCACTTTGGAGGGGACTTTGATCAGACTTTTAACAGCTCTTGTACTCAAAATGCAAATGGCAGGTAACACCTAGTGTGAACAACAGCCCTGTAAAAGAAAACTATCCAATTTAGCTGACTGACACGTTGAGTGCAGCCTGTGTTTATACTACCGCCTATGAAGTGAATTACTGTTTAAACACCACAGCAGGGTTACAGCAGGTTAGCTGCACTGTATCCAAGCGGCCCATAACACAGTGTGATGTGATACCACACGGGGAGGAGGGGAGGAGGGGGAGGAGACACTCACAAACCTCCCCCGCACTCCCACTCCCACATGAGAAAAGTGAAACACAGAGAGGGACACTCAAAAAGTAGGTTATGTTGTTGTGTTCTAGTTCATGAGAATGCTGATGTTCCCCAGGTCCTTAGAGACATTTTGTTCAAGGCCATGTTAAGATATCAGCTGCAGGCCAACCAAACAGATAGGAATGATACTAGAGGCTTGATGTATTAAAGCACTGACTGTATATTTAAATAGTACAAAATGGCATGATAGTGTACACAAGTTACAGACTTAGACAAACTTTATTGATCCACACGGGAAATTACTTGGACATCCATTGTAGCATTTCCAGTAATACTTCTAATGTCAATATCAATAGTGTATACAAGTATATCAAAGATTTTGGTCTGCCCTGAGTTTCAATAAAATAAAATTGTTCCAATCTTGATAGCCATCCAAAAAAAAACATGATCCTGGACGGGAAAAGCCACTAGGAAAGATGAAAGAATGAATTGAAGAATGGATACGTGTATTTACCTGTACATTTTTACTGTAATTTGAAGTAACTACTAAACAGTTTCAAAATAGTACAGGTTGTCTTGTCTAAATCTTTGTAAATGGCTCATATTAGACAATTTTCTGATCTGTTATGCTGTTGTTTCCTCATCACAAACATACTTGTAGTTGTGTTAGGCCGAGTTCTTCTCTCAAACTAAAAACATTGCGGTTTCATGTGGTAATACCAAGCTTCACTGTTCATTTTTTCTTCTTATATACATTAACTTCTTGGGTTCTTTTTAAGGACAATGCAATAGGAGGTGTATTACCTTACTGACAGTTCTTAAGATGACTTGCAGCTAACAGCCGAAACATGTCAACAAGGAAAATAAATTGCCAATCTCTACTAAACAAAAGTTAAAATGTAGCTGTTAACTTGAGAACTACTAATACATGACATTACAAAGGGGAACAGAGCGTTTTGATCTGTGGAGATGTAGCAGACTGATAATAAGGGTTACTCAGCCATGTGTGAATGAAACAAAACCCAACTCCAGATGTGTTTTTGAGGAAGTAACACATGGCTAAAAGTTCACAAGAGTTAATTTTGCATAATATAGGACCTTTAAACTACAAGAGAAACTGTTTCTTATTAGTTATAGTTGTTAATGTTTTTCCACCACTACTCTAGAATATTTCCTGCACAAATAACGCTAAACTGTCAGAAGTAATCTTTCACAGGTGACATATGAAACTTTGCTATTAATGACTGATGCTCTTCTTCACACTTTGCTGTCACCCTTTTGCACCTGAAACTGTTTCTGTGGTGCGTTCAAGGGCACCTCTGTTGCATTTATGTTGTTCATTTTCCCCACTTGGTCAGTGAGCACAGGGCAGTCGTAAATCTCCAGCTCACTGGCAGATATATTCTTTTAACTCTGGGATTTTGGAGCAGGGCCAGAAGTACGCTAATGATTTGTTTAGAGATGCTGACTAAAAGGTTGTGTGGCTACTCCTTATTTAATTCTTCATTTTACTGAAAGGCCATTTTTATTGACCCGCTTTTGTTAATAGGACATCAGTTATATGACTAGGATGGGGATCAAATTACAGCCAATTGCATGTTTAAATTTACTATGCAAGGGTACTGGTACAAGGTTGTTTACTTGGTACTGTCATTTTGCATAATTTCAGACTAATGCTGATTCAAGACTGCAGATTTGGTCACTTATTTAGATACTTTGCGTTGTAGCTTGAGACAAATGCGTGTGCTGCCTGCGCATTGTGTGTGTGTGTGTGTGTGTGTGTGGTAGTGTGTGTGACCTATTTGTAAAAATGTGTATCCTTGAACTTTATCAGTAGACTTAAACATTTTGTACTCGTAGTAGTTCTCGTCACAAAATGATACAGTGATCCTTTTTTTCCCTCAACTTTGAACTTCAGATTCAGTTTCCAGTAGATGCAATTTTTAAAGTCAGGTTTAGGACCGTGGAATAGGTCAGAGAGGTAGCTTATAGTATTTGTAAATAGGCCTATGTATTTCAGTGTGTATTTTATCTATCTTATATCTTAAAGGTTGACCTACACCTAACCAAAACAAGTGACCGAATTAAAATGTAGGCTACTGAATGGGGCGGGGATGTAGCCTACATATCCCATTGGCCCTTTAACCCTTCTGTTAGCCCATAGGCCTACTTGTGATGCAGTCTGACCTAGATGCGCAACCCGCAGCTCTGAATAACATCACTAACTACGAGTATTCAGCCTGATGTGTTGACAAATATAAAAAATAGACTGGACTAATATTACCACTTACCAGTAGTGCTATATGATGATGACATATGTCGTGTGGTGCGCTGCGTGCGTGCGCTCCGCGTGCCCGTGCCGTGGGTGAGCCTGCTTCTTTAAGGGTGGTGTCAGCGCAGGCAGAGGAGGAGGAGTGTGGCTGTCTCCACTCACTTCTCTACAGCGAGGGGACTCCGACAATAAACAATCCCCTCTGACTACACGCTACACGCTCTCCCGGCTCGCACACGGCTGAGCCCTCCTTTTTGAAACGACGACACGTTTTTAGGACTAAACGTTTTGTGTTTTATTCACTGACCCGCCATTTTCCCCTCCGTAAAAGTGTCAAGACAGATGCGACGCTTGTCTTTGGGATTTGCCTGTGCCGAATACTAACGATGCGCCTCTCCGGCTGACTGTGCGGTGGACAAACGCAGGTAAGGAAACGCACTGTCACAGTCACACATATGAACACCCGGGGCTTAAAACATTGTATTTCGGGTCGCGGTGTCGAGGCTTAGGTTGGGAACCAGCGGGCTATTGGGAGGGTTGTTTGTGTGACGCGAGGCGAGCCGAGGCGCATATGGATAGCGCTGAAAACGCTGCATAAAGAAGTGGGGAATGGACCTGGCTGCGTGCGTGCGGTGACACAGGCTTCTGTATTAGCTCAGCGAGTGCTTACTGGCATTTGCCCCTCTCCACGGCTTCATTATGTCTAACGCTTTAGGCACAGTAAAGTAGAACACGGAGTGCAAAGTCAACATATTAGACGGCTGCTATTTAGACCCGAAATTCTGCTTTTGGCTTCAGCTTACTGTAGCGCCACTGTCACACTGACTGTATGGTGTGAATGGGTGCTCCTTTTGGTTCATTCATAGCCTCACCAGATCACCCCATCCCCATGACACGTACCCTCGTCTTTAGCTCTACCAGAAGCAGCACCGTTATGAGAGTTTCAATAGAAGGGCTTTTACGCATACACTTAATACTGGGTCAAACTGCACACGGTGTGATATTTTGGTACGAAGCACTTTTAGCACCACTAAAGACTACCACTTCACAGTTGTAGTGTTATGTAAAACAGTATTAGCGAGGCCTGGCACAGTATGCTCAATTTGCTTCACAATACAACATACAAGACCCTGCAATGGCAAAACATAGGCTAGTGATTCATCTTGTTTAAATACGAAAACCAACACCTTAAAAATCTACTCAAAATTTACTTGTACCATAACTGACATAGAATAGAGTAGATAGTATGTTGTCTTCTCACTTTAATTGTATTTTAAAACATTTTCCCCCACTGTAATATATCAGTTTTGTCTGTGTACTAGTACAGTTGCCTCTTGTTGTCTATCACTTGACTTGTCTAGTTGAGTCAGATATGTTCCCAATGAAACTCGCTGACATTTCTCTGTAAGCCTTTTTGAGTAGCCTTTTGTGCTTCCCCCTCTCCAATTCCTCCACTGTCTTACTCACTATAGTTCACTGGACTTTGGATCAGTTTAGATCCAAAGGTCACAGAGTAGAGAGAGTTGGCTGGAAGTTACTGACAAGCAGCAGTCAACCTTTTAATGGGGTCAAATCCAGAGCTTTTAAGGACAGATAAAACCAGTTTGTCTTCTATTGTGCTTAAAGTTTCCCAAATTCGACTTCTTGCACTGTCAGTGCCTGGGGGCCTGTCTCTTTAGCCTTGCCTTTGTTGAGTATTTAAGCTGCTTAATTATTTGACCTGAACTTACACAGGATGTTCAAGGTAGTTCACCCAGTGTCCTCTGTTGCTATAGATAACAAAAACACTGCTCATTTTATCCTAATTTTCCTAGCTAATTCTAGATGCAGTGGTCTCTATACAGTAAGTCAAAGCATTCGGGTATAGGGCCTCTGTCTGGGGAGCTGCTGTACTGTTGAGTGAAGTGCACTAGGCTGCGACAGGAGCAGGGAGGGACATTCAAATAACCCCATGCAAATGATGGGAAGGCTGGCCTATTAAGTCACAAGGTTGGACTCTGCACTTGACTCCATGATCCACTCTGGCTTGTCTTTCATAACAACAACTGCTGGCCCATGTGTTGTGTTTAGTTGAATGCTGGTGGTTCACTTGTAGTCTTATTACAGTATGGTTAACATGAGGAATTTAGGGTCTGTGTGTCTATGTGGATATGTTCTATGACTTAATATTAATCACTGAAGTAATAGAAAGTAAATAGGGCTTAAAATAATTAAATGATTGCACAATGTTCTCTTGAGGATTACTGTTTGAAAGGTGTAGCTTGACATCCCGTTTAATAATGAGAACAAAACGGCATTGGCCATGTTTGGTTACTACAGTCATTTTAAGATAAGGTTGTTCAATTGCTGCAAATTAGCAGTGCAACAGTTTTTTTGTTTTGTATACTTTGTTTCCTAGTTTTTAAATTAATCAGGGATAATTAACTTGTATTTATGCAATTTTACACCTTTTGTGGAGACTTGTTCAGACATTGTATTCAGTTTATGCACTGGTCCCTTTTTTTTTCTTTTTTTTCTTTTTTTTTGGAAATGGCCTCTGTAGCCTGTTTTTGTCCCCATAGCTCCACAGCACACAGCCATCCACTTATCTCAACTAACAGCCTCACTGACTACTTCCACTGAGCCAGCCTCAAAACCTACTGTTTGTCAATCTGTCACTCAGTGTAGCTACAGACAAAATTGAGGGTGGCACTGGGCTTTCTGATCGCCTCGGATAGTTGGCAAAAAAACAAACTAATGTGCAATCTACCAGAACAAGTGTCATGCATTTACTGCGGAGTTTTTGATTTATTATAGACCTGGGTGCTGCCCAGAACTTGTGTTGTTGGCTGCCGAACATTGTTCAAGGGCACTTTGACAGTAGATGGAGGAATAGAAGTGCATTTCTCATCTACTTAGAGGCCTGCACTCTGTCAGGCCTGCTCGGGATTCAAACCAGAGACCTTTGCCACCAGCACATTTCTCTAATTGTCCAGGGCTCTATATAATCTCTGTGTGCAGCATGAAGCCAAATCATTTTATGGCTCTTTTTTTATTGTTTGTTGGTTCTATAGACACTTTCTAATAAGTCAAAACAACATCTGGCCATGAAAGAAGAATTCATGTTAACTACAGGATTTAAAGAGTAAGTAGTTACTTTGTAGTAATTACTTTGAGATACAACAAAGATTTATTGGCAATCAGACAAGAAGACCTCAACTAAAGGTTGTGATAAAGATATAATGCCTGAACATGGACTTTTTGTGACTTCAGACTTGCTTCAACAAATATATCACAATAGCTTTTTTTTTTGGTAATGCCCCCTTGTGGCCATAAAGGCACAGTCATAAAAACATTTAAACTATCCTTACTTGACACTGTGTGCTAGATCCACACCCTAATCTGTTGGCCTCTAAAATAATAATATTAATGGAAACACATGACAGGCAAGATAAAACAAATAAAATCTGGGCAGAGGTAACAGTTTCCTCTATATATAATTCTATATGCTCATATATGGTCTGAGATGGCTGGTTTGTGCATTTATCAGTGTGTCAAGTCAAGGCCTGTCAGAATAATGAATTTAAAGTACAATATATTGATGAAGATAATATAGATCAATGATAAACCGAAACTAATTTATGCCACTGACACAAAAACCCTAAAGCAGTATTATCCCCAAAAACTATTCTAAATCTACAGTATAGTTAAAAACACAAACTGCAATAAATGTCAGAAGCACTGGTAGTTAGTTTGTATGTATAATGAGTGATTATGATATTCAACCCCTGACCGCTCAAATCTAATCGAAGAACAGGGAAAAAAAAGTTCCTTTCTTTTACTAAGAAAAAGTACCCAGGATAAATATTGAACACCAAAAAATGATTGTTGTTGAATCTAACATATACTGAACAATAAGTATAAATAATATTTATTGTGACAAACCTAGCTCAAGTCATAAATACAATTTGGTTGAACTTTGAATTCATATCCTTGTCTGTAATATATACAAAGCCAGCATACTGTGCACATTGACCAGAACCACTTAACAAAGCATTTGCTTCACACTGATATCAATAACTGTACAAAACATACCTCTTTGGTCAATCATCTAAAAATATAAATTTTGGCTTATTTTTAAACTAGTATTGTCTGTACTTTGACACTAGCTCACTCCTGCTGCTCCACACCCCAGCAGTCTGTTCGTTTCGTAATAATATACCACAGACAGCCTTTATTATGAAGCACTAAAGTCAATACCAAAACCAATTGCCTGCTTTTATTATTTGACAAAAGGAAAACCGATTTGATTAGCACAAAATAGGGTTGCACAATTTGAGGGAAAAAAATTATATTAGCTGTAATTTATGTTTTAAAAAGTAGGATTCTGTTCAGAGTGCACAGTGAAAATGACACCAAGGGGATTAACATTTGATGGAAGACTGAAATATGAACTAATAAACAAATACAAGAATCCCATGTATTTCTGGTGCAAAAACTATTAAGATTTTGAAGCACGATATATCACTACAGAGCTGTACTGCGATAAATGATAATCTTAAAATTACTTTATGCTGCTGACACAACAATAAAGCAGGATAATGCCAACATTTTTAAAACAAGACAAATAACGGAGTGAACCAAGAATTAGCTATAGTCATTTATTCTATCATCTACAGCTCAAATCTTACCTTATTACATATGAATACACAAAACTCTCCCCACTTTTACAAATAAAATGTACATGCAAATACTGAGCCCAAATTATATGGTTCCAGCTTTATGCAAGTCAATACAGTAATTATCATGACAGGCCTAAATGTTTTATTACTTCATAATTAAAATTTGAGTTGACACAATTTTGATTAATGTACAAATTAATTGAGTAGTAGATGTAGTAGATCGAGTTTTCTAGAATCAAACTGAACTCTGACTGTAAATGTTAAATCACGCTTTGATAACTACTGGAGACAAATGCTAGCTTTCTGAAGGCCCATGATAGTGTGGGCAGTTTAGGAGTATTCCCCATGTGCACTGTTCTGGAGATGGGCTTTGGTGAGTGCTGCTCCGTAATAGCTGTGCACTATCTCGCTCAGAGACAATCACTCTGGCTCCTGTTGGTGCCTCAGTCGCCAACAGAAGGCAACCAAAGTCAATGGGGCTCATTCTGATGACAAAGCAGGAACCGCTAAATGCGTCTTTACAGCCATCGCTTCTGGGGAGCGGTGGGGGGGATGACGAAATGCTAGCAAACCCCAGAGACTGATACTGGTCGGAGCTCATCTGTTGAATGGAATGAGTGGTTCTCCCATCTCACCCTCACCTCCAGCCCTCCACCCCCTGTACACGCCTGCTCGCTTCACCTTGGCCTTGGCCGCAATGACAGGGGCCCTCAATTATCCACTGCCAATTGATCGCTGCTGATTGCAATTGCCGTGAATTATTTAGACTTTGCCGAAAATTGAACCGCGAAATGGGAGGGAAACAGAAAAGATATTGTGGGACAAATAAATAACCCATGTGGAATGAAGGGCTGCTTGGAAATAACAAATGAATGTGAACATATGAAAGCTGTGCCTAGAAGGGTTAGCTTTTATTTACATAAGATTAAATGAGTCATATTATTAACGTTGAGGTATTCAGTCACAGTGATGAATTTGTATTACTATTACTGCAAACAAGGTGACTAAGTTCATAGAGAATGCAAAGTACACTTCTCTTCAACTTTTATGTTTACTTTTTGTGACCTATTTTACATGCTAGTTTACAGTTAATACTTATACTTATATTAAAATCTATTTTTTTCTGTAGTTGAATTGCTAAAACTTAAAAAAAGTGAGAGAGGCGAGTTGTTTTGTCTAACCTAATCCATGATAATACACACAGCCTCATGGTCAAAGCTACTTGCTATTCTATTCTTATTACTATCATTTATCATGTATACATTAAAATAAATTAAAATGGTGAAAAATTATGTAATATTATGTGTGAAAATCAGCTAAACAAGATATTTATGCTGCAGTTTGCTTGCACAAAAAAAAAAAAATCTTGTACCCAAACTGTGTACCCATGTAACCCTGACTTGCCAATATGAGTGAAACTGACTATTCCCATGGCCAGTCCACTGTGGCACTCTCTCCTTTCTATCTTTTCCTTCCTTTCCTCTTCTCTATCCCTCCTTCTCTGCCCCGGGGCCTCTGAGGTTCAGCTGACACCGATGTGGTTAGAGCCCGGGCCAGGACGCTGCATCTGTACCCAGGTCCAGGTTTTCCTCCTCTGGGCCACAAACAGGCCAATGTCAGGGGTGTGACTGAGTGGAGTGCAGTAGCCTTTTCGTAGACAGCCTTGTTTTAAGTGCAACAATGCTGATAGCTTTTCGGGGAATTGTTTAGAAGATACGGAGGTGGAATATAATTAGGTCTACGATAATGCAGACCTTCAGTCCAAGGATCAGGGATTTGTAGGAGCTTATAATGTCCCACAGACAGGCTCCCGACAAGGCTACTCTGCTTCACTTCTGTTTACTGAAGTTATATATTGCATATAGTCATTGTACATACTAGTGTGTGTATATAAACATAGGAGTCACAAAGTCAAAGTAGGGCAACTTGATATTAGATAAGCAGCAGTGTTTTGAGATACATGAAGCACACTGTAAAGCATACAACTACAAAATTAGTAAAAATTGTATACATACGTGTTTTTGAGGAGTCGTCATTAGAATGATAAAATTAAAGTTAATCACTATACTTTTAATTACCTTAGTATTCTGTGTGGTTATAATGTTCTGTCTAAAAACGCATACCTGGAGTTGTGTTTTATTTCATTCACACATGTTTGACTATTCCTTTTCTATTATATTTTGTCAGCCTAGATTTCCAAAGCTCAGAATGCTCTGTTTTACCTTGTGATGTCATGAAGCAGTAGTTTTCAAGTTATCAGCTGCGTTTTACTTTTAGTACAGAATGGCAATTCCAGGGATGAAATTATTCAAATGATTGTGATGAAGGTGTATGGAGATTAAAAATACAGTGGAGCACTTCCTGTATTAGCACATGGCATGAACATGAACAGCGTGTTTTTAGTTTGAGAGAAGAACTCGACCTAAATATGCAGGGTTTGTGTGTTGAACATGTGTGAATGAAACAAAACAACTCAGTATGTTTGTGATGAAAAATCAACATTATAGTATAGATCAGAACATAATATTGGCCCTTTTAACAGAGATTGATTTGGAAATATAAACATGGCAGGTTTTATACTTATTTCCATTTCCATTATTAGGTACATCCATTCAATTAAATGTAAATGCTGAAAACCTGACCACTGTAGTTTAGTGAAGTGTGACATTTGAAATCATAACTTTGCTCTATACCATATGCGTTGAATTTTCTTGGCTAGATTTTGCTCTCCCCAAAATTGAAATAATGAAGAAATGTACACTTTACCCAAACCTCTTCAGTTCTAGTTGCATATGTACAGTGAAGGTGTAAATGTGCCCAGGGGTTGTCGGCCAGAACATTGAGTCACAAAGTCAAAAGGAGAGTGAGGTAGCTTGTTATTGCGTCCTATTTTAACCAGGTTATGTGGCGGGGCGAGCGAGGTGCTGGGAGGAGAGAAGCAGGGGCCCTAAGTGAAAATGCCAGTCATTCCTGAAGAGTCCCTGGTCTCGTCAAGGTTAGCCGCTTGTCTTTGGAAGTTGAGGGATTGATGCATGAGCCTGTCTGGCGCTGAATTCAAAGTCCAAGGCTGTCACAAGCTGTAGCGGTGTGCCCCCCCACCCCCTACACCTCTCTCTCTCTCTCCCCCCCCTCTCTTTGGATTCTGTCCTTCCCAACTTCTTAGCAGCTCGTCCTTTTGGGGGACCTTGGGCAGCACTAGGCAAGGACACAGTGTCTGATGCAGTATGGAAAGGGGGGCGTTTTATGTAACGCAGGGCTGTAGGTGATGAATGTGGTGATGAAAATTGATTAGTGATCTCATTAGGTTATCAAAAATCCGTTTCTAATCAATACTAAAACTAGTATCAAAAGTAGATACACATTTAAGCAAGTATTGATACTGAAAAAAAGTCATAATTTTCACCTTTTTTTTTTACATGTCCAATTTGACCTTTCCTGAACAGTTTCATCTTGAGTTTTGTCTGAAGTGTAAGACCACTACACACAATACAAAACTACAGTATTGTTTAAAAAAAATATTATTTGTGTATCAAATCAGTATCGAGTATCAAGTTTATTCCTTAGTATTGAAATCGAGTTTGAAATTTTAGCATTGTGACAAAAAAAATAAATCTTATCCCTTGAAGGCAGCTTTACATTCACCCAAAGACTTTTTCTTAAACATTCCTTTTATTGGTCAGCTCTGTGTGAGTGACAGGCGGATCTAACCAATTGCAATGAAGCGTGAGAAGAAACCCATTACTTTAGTTATCTTTTCAAGGCAATATAACATTTTTACATTTTTAGGTTTCCGTGAATTGTAGTAAAATCAAAATTGTGATCTGGCTGCAAGAAAATTTGAGATGTTAATTGTTTGGCATATTGCCCACTCCCACTTGGTTGTATGACTTCTCTAACACAGAGAAGTGTGCTGCAGAGCTGCACACTTGCCCCCCTCCAATCTTCTACTCTCCCACTCCTCCTCCACCTCCACACACGCCCGCACCATACCATCCCTGCAACTTAATTATATCTTTCTCTTTTAAAAGCTTTCGTTTGAAATTAAATTTTCCCAGGCAATTAACTAAAGAGGAGTTTTCAGAATTTATGAATGAATGATGGATATATTGCACAGGATGACAGCGAGAGGAAGGAGCAGAGAGGGAGGGTATGTGAGGGGAGCTTGGGTGATGCATATGCGACACTGTATGTTTCCATAGGTCCCAGAGGGTGCATTTTATACTAGGGTGAAGTGCAGCGGAATAAACCTGGCATTTTTAAACGTTGTACCTGCTATATAAACATCAACAGTGTTCAGAGTTTACTAGTGGGTCAATGTGAATTTCTTTCAGTGTAATCTGCAGTGTAGCCTACTTACACTTCAGAAAATTCTGAAATGAAATTACAAAACTGAAAAATGTGCAAGTTTGGATTTTCCAAGTTTTTCAATCACTTCTAAGTCAAGTTGGAAGTGTCTGCACCGCGCAAATCCTCCTTTGGTTTCTGCTGTTATTGTGTAACTTTTTGGTTCCTGGTGATGAGCCGAACTGTTGCCGGGCAACAAGGGACCTGTGCTGGTAGCCTTGAGAGTCAAAGCAGTGAACTCGGATGCTCTGAGGAATGTCACCCAGTGTCATCGCTATGGTACAGCTGTGATGGTGTTTTAAAGTAGTTTGTTGTATATAGTACCACATTTTCTGTGAAACTTGTCATGGCTGTGACCTCTCAGCTACTTCCTGCTTTATCTGTAATTGAATACACGAGTGAATCAGTGAACCTTCAGAGAATACTTGCACTCAAATTAGTGGCTTGTCGCTAAATGACGATATGAAAGGCGAGCCACATCAGAGCACAGAGAGCGAGGACATTTGGCATAACCTCAGACTGCCTCTTTCTCTCAAAGTGCTCTGCAAATGTCTGAAATCTGCTGTCCTTTTGTGAACCTCCAGCCCACTTGTAAATCCATTAGCGAGGTGCCGTTATTCATCGCATCCTTACCAAAGCCTGGTAAATAGACTGAAAGAGCATGGCGGAAGTGCAGCTCTCTGCTAACTGTGTTCGAAGGCTCTGTGTATTGGAGAGGCCATTTGAGAGGAAGAGGAGGAGGGTGGGGAGCAGGCCTGATGACTAGAGGCACCCATATGACCTATTACTTAGGGAGAATGGACTGGTGACCAGAAGATTGCTGGCTCATACTCCACTCACCCACTGCCCTTCAGCAAAGGCAATTAACCTGGATTCCTCCAGTAAATATCCAGCTGCAGAAATGGGGAGAGATGTGCAAGAGTGATAATGGTGTAAGTGACTTTGAATAAAAGTGCCCACTAAGCAGCAAGACTAATACAGCTAATAGAAACATGGCTTATGTTTTCAACTTATCAAGGACTTGAGGATGGCTGAACATGTCCAGATAGGACTTCTCCCTCCTCCCTCTGTACTATGTGACTGCAGTCTTCATGTCACATTCAAACTGACGGACTGTAGTGATTAAAGTTTTGGGTGATTCACTGACCATCCGCACAAAAAATGGTTCAAAAGAACATGGTGCAGTTGGATGTGAAGAACACAAGTTAAGTTATAATTTGTAACTTTTACTAACACCGAATCAAAATCTGGATACGCCGTGTTCCTTGATAAAGAACAATGTGTATAAATGTGTCTTTGAAATAATGTTTGATACATAACACACTAGATAGAAAATAAATAATTTTGCTGTGTTGCATTAATTTGTCTGCAGTAATAATAAAGGTATACGGTTTATTTCAATGGCCAGACAAATAAGTGCTGGCAAACATTCCTTTTCTGAATCCATAATAGTGTTGAACATGCTTGGATTTGAGGCTATACTTAACACTGCCCTCATAACAATAGTGGTCCCATTGATCAGCATGTAAAGTGACTGTGACAGTATTGTTGGCCTATCCTGGCGGCCTCCCCTCGACTCGTCTTTCCTCTGGCATTAGGGCGCTGGGGCCTGACCTTGACCTGATTGCTGAGGAGGCTTTTTAAGTAACTCTCCAGGAGCAGATCCAATCATGTGACACCCTTCACTCCCTCCAATCCCCTTTTTCCTTTCATCGCATGCTCCCTCCCTCTTTGACCTCCTCCCTATTTCTTTCTCTCCCCCCCTTGCTCTCTCTTGCCTTCCTCCCTCTCCTCCCCCTTGTTCTTTCCCTTCCTTTGGCCTCACCCCATTCCTTTCTTTCTCTCTCCTTCCCCCTCTTCCTCCTCTCTCTTTCTCTCCTCTTTTCTTTTTCTCTCCCCCCCTCACTCTCTCGTTCCCTCTCTTGCCCTCTCCTCCCTCCCTCTTCCTCTGACTCCCCCTCCTTACCCTTATTCCTCTCTTTCTCTCCCTCCCTCTCTCCCTTCCTCTTCCTCTGTCCTCTCTCCTCTGACCTTGTATGTCTGCCAGAGTAGCGGGCAGCAGTCAAGCACGTCAAGGCTTTAGGGGCCAGTCATTCAGTTGGCTAATCGCCCTCAAGGTCAAACGGGGTCGGGGGCGAGTCACACAGACAGATCCTTGTCCCGGGACCTTATCTCAAATTGAGGAGAGGGGGGCCGTGACGAATGGAGCAGGTTTAGTCATCCGCTGAGTTCTGGGTCTGTGATACCAGCGTATGTCATGGGGAGGTTGGGTGGTGGAGTCTGCGCTGATTCATGGAGGATTTGTGTTGTTGCAGCTGCCCTTTGCTTAGTGGCTCACTTCAGCACTGCTATTCACGCTGGTGTCCATGAGTGAAGCATTAGTCTACTGACATGTTTAGCAGGGATGTTACGATATTTAAATCACCATATGCATATAGTACGACATGAACTGCAATATTTTGTGGAGGCGAACAAAATTATGAATAGGCTAGTTGGTTCTGTTTAAAATGCCTTTGGTTTTGTTGTTTAATAATCACCTCTTTATGTAGTCTGCGTTGAAGTAGAGCAAAGGATCGGCCTGTGTTGTTTGCACTGTTTTTTTTTTTTTTTAGCTCATGATGCACCATAACAATGAATATAAGAATCTGGCATATTGTGACACCCCGCAATATTATTCTAAGACTTTTGACAAAACATTATCACAGTATTTTAGTTATTGTTACTTCCCTAATGTTTAAGTTTGTGTAGTTAATCATGATTGAGATTCTGTTAGGTGTCATCGTCAATAATATTTGGATCTTTCATTCGGTAAAAGCATCTGGTTTGGAGCAAAGTTTGTTTATTTATTTTATTTTTTATATATATTATACATACTAATCATCTTTCACTTTTCTTTACGTCAGTTTTAGTCATCATGTATTGTGCGTGATGACATTTTGATCCTGGAGAATTGGATCAGACAGGTTAATGCACCAACATAAATTATAACAAATATTTATATCTGATGTGATCATTTGTTAGTCTGCCAGGCCCTACGATAGGAGCAGACTGTTTTTAACCTGAAATCTGATCTGCCCAGTGCATGTCAGCGTGATGGACTGTTAACAAAGGAGCTTTTGAAAGGGAGATTAGCTGGGCCCATAAACATATTTATTCTTTTAATGCATCTGTCACATAAAAGAAGCCATGTAATTCTGTGGGATTTAGCTTGACATACTCCCATTTAGGTTTTAAGGCTTGTTTACAGGTTCGAGACTTTGTTGAAAGTTTCTCGTTGTAAATGTACTTTTAAACGGGTAGGACCTTTTGGGAATCAGAGTTTGGTATTTTTAGTTTGTTCCCCTGTGGCTCGAGATGTGATACGAAATGTCTGACTGGATGGAGCTAAAAGTGATCACCTGTGAAGATTTGACATTTACAATCAGATAGAACAGTTAGATACAAATCAGAACCTGTTGCTAGCTTCATAATATTTTACATGCTGAAAGGTCAACACCAAAAAGAATTCAATGGAAAAAATAAACTAAATAATTTCAAATATGTGATTTAATAAAAAAAATTAAAAAAAAATGTCACTTGTTGCTTTGGCTGCAGCAAATAATCAGAATATTTATGACTGTCTACTTCTAAAATAACCTTATTATGATGAGTGTAATTTTACAAATGTATTATTCAATCCAAATCGCAAATTAGAATTAAAGTTTTGATATTTACATATTTCATATGTAATGTAATGTAATTCATATTTTATGTTTTTATTTTGTATTACTATATTTTTCTTTATGTAATTTTTATATTTTATTTGTATAATTATGCCTTATTTCACACCAGTCTCTTGCAATTTTTGCTACTTATTTAGAATTCATTATTACCATTTATATTGTTGCTCTTTGTTATTATAATGTGACGTGTGAGCTACTGTGTCCAAATAATTTCCTTTGAGGATCAGTAAGGTTTGTCTAAATAAGTTAAAATGTGAAAATTTTGAGCAGTTGGCTTACTGAAAAATAATCACATAGTTACCTTCCTACTTCTTGTTGTGTTTTTTTTAGCACATTTATCACCCCAACAAAAATGCCTTGCATAACATTTGTGATTTTATTTTTGCCTTTTTACCCACACTGCTCCTTGGGTTAGAAGCCCTGTGTAACTGTGTTTACGTGACTGGCGCTGGCACAGGCTCCACCAGACCGGTTCATTATCCAAGTTATCCTCTCTCACTCTAAGCCACCTTCCCTTCCCATGCTGCCCTGACCTTGTTGTTTCTGACCTAAATCCAGCCCCCTCTAGTCACACACTGAGACCTGACACCCTATAACACCACCTTATTTTATACAGGCCTATTTTCTATCCTATCATATTTATTATTACTCTTAACATAGGTAGAAAGTGGAGCAGAGGGCGGGAAACTATAGAATGAGGTCTGAACGATTTGGGGAAAATATTTAAAGGTGCACTGTGTAACATTTCCAGCGGAGAGTCGGTCACCTGCTTGTCTTCATGGAAATGTTATTGCTTTGGCTAGAATGTTCCACAGCATAGATTAAACCTATCTATCACAAGGGAGACAAGCAGGTTACAGCACTACATTACATTACAGTTCAGATCTGTGGAGAGTCGCCTCTATTCACAGAGGGAATTATTGTATTTTTAAGCAATAGGAACACTTGTAATGAATAAATGCTGTATGGACATGTTTAAAGTCATGCCATGGAACATTCCAGACAAAGAAATAACATCTCCATGGAGACAAGTAGGTAGCGGACTCTACCAGAAAGTGCATCTTTAATTTGATTTGTGATTTAAATGTGATTCTGTTCAATGTTCGCTTTTTAAACACTTCCAGAAGAACTGACTAAGACTGAAATATGAACTGACAAACTAATAAAGGAATCACCTTTCAGGACATATTTGTACTGATCTAAACTACAGGGTTAGCAGTTTTTCTGCAGAATTAAAACGGGTATTTTGTTTATCCTGAAGGAAATTATGGTACTTAAAAAAATGATTTCAGTTCGATTGCAAGTGATCTTACTGCCCCTCCACCAGTGTTTCCCATTATTAGGGGAGACTATGGTGCCCCCCATAGTCTAGTTTTCACCCCATAGACTAAAAACTACAACAACAAAAAACAGTTTAAAAAAACTTTATTCTTGTAATGTTATCATTAACAAATAGAAGTAACCATTTTAATAAGTGATATTCATAATATTGTATTAAAGAAAATTATTCAAATGTGGACCACTTGTGCAAATAGTCTTTGTATAAAAATGTGGCACACACTGCCTCCACCATACCTCATTGTATACAAGCCTATTTTTTCTCATATTTACTAGTCTTTTCACAGGTAGAAAGTGGAGCAGAGGGGGAGCGAGCTAGCAGCATGTTTGTGTGCACTGGGTCACCGTTAGTCTAGCGTGGCTTAGCACCAGGCTGGTTGGAGTTTAGCAGCAGGTCAGGCCTCCTCAGGTTTTTCCAGAGCGCCGTGTCAAACAGGGGCTGATGCAAATGAGTCCACACGCAAACACATGTTAGTCGGGAGCATCTGCCAGCGGTGTGTAACATGGGGTCACTAATGTACCACCAACATGTTATGTTACAGAGGACTAGTTTTTAGGCTCTTGCTTGTTAATGTGTGTGACTATAGGTATAACATTGTAAAGTGACATATTCTCATATACTAATATACTTTGACAATGTTTAAATCTAGGCTCAAAACAGATCTGCTTAGATATACAAATGACTCAAAGGCTTTTATTCTGCACTCTTCTCTATTCTCTTTTAATGTATATTTTATGATGATTATTTCTTTTGACTTGTTTGTATTCTGAGTTTAATATCTTTCTTATTCTATAAACCACTTTCAATTACTTGGTGTACAAATTGTGCTATACAAATAAACTTCTTTTGCCTTGAAATCTGAAAAGCTGAAAAAAACTGTTAGGAAGGGCATCTGATTTAAAATATGCATTGGAGATGCTGTCATTGGTCATACGCTGACTTTAAACAGACGTTGGCTGTTAATATTGGAAATAAATATGCCTATTTTCCATTACAGTGCAGAAACCCAAGTATTTCTCATATACATTATTGCAGTGTTTACTTTCTGCACCAAAGCAGGAGCCTCCATTATTATGATTGATTTGCACAATTTAAGTGTATTAGAAACTCAAGTGTAGTTTTAAAACTTTCAGTAGCTTAATGGTCACAAAGTAGGCCCACTTCAGACAAGGAGCATTGGCCTAAGTGTCAGCGCAAATGTTGAGTAGCTCACCACCTCTATATTTAAAACGCTATAACACTAGAGCAAAACGTGTTTTTAAAAGGTAATAATTAGCCTAAATGTCTTGAGTCTACGCTAAACAAAGGTTGCTCAGCAACGCTGTGGCATGAGTGGAGGAAGAGTGATGATTTTTGGCAAATACATGAATATTTAATCATATTTAAAGCAGTAATTTGAGGTGTATGTAAGCCTGTCACAATAACAAATTTTGAAGCACAATACATTGTTACAGAGAAATACAGCAATAAATGATCCATATTGAGACACCGACTGATTAAAGCAGGAGAATCCCAGAAAAACTATTTTTAAATGGACAGTATTTTTAAAGGCCTGAGCTGCAACAAATACATGGCAGAATGAACTGATTATTAGCTATAGGAGTTCTTGATTCTACAACTCATATCTTATGGTATTGCATAGAAATAGCTAAAATCATCCCACTATTGCAAAGAAATAATACCCATGATAAATACTGAACCCCAAAATATATTGTCCCAGCTACCCTATATTTAAGTTGATATTGTAATTATCGTGACAGTCCTAGGTATATGTGGGTTAAATATTTCCAAGTGTTTTGTGAAAATTCTGCTCTTTGGGTGATTGTGTTGGCGGATAGGGCTTGTGGTTAATGCATAGACAGGATTACTGGGAGGATGTATGAACCAGCTTAATTGAAGTAAGGGTTTGCATGCCAGCCTCCCCTGCGTGATCTGATACATCATAGGCTAACCCACACACAGAGCGCCCCTCGTGTCATGCTAGCAGGCATTAGGGCAGCTCGTACTCCAGTATCTCTCCAAGCCTACACACGCTCCCATTTCTCCCACTGTTTGACATGTCATACCTCCTGACGGTGTTAAATGGCCACAAAAAGCAGGAGTCTGTTTGAATAATGCTAGGGGTCTCTTTTTAGTATTCAGGGCTGAAGCCACAGATATGAAACAGTGGAGGTGAGGGCTACTGTGTGTGTGTGTGTGTGTGCGTGCATGTGTGTGTATCCTCGGGAGCAGTTGTTGTATCAAGGCGTGGGAGGATTTATGCCAAACGTACAGCTGATAAAAGCACTGAAGAAAACAGGGCTGCAGTGTTAAGAGGGAGCTCTGGAGTCAAGATCGCACTAAGTAATGGCTGAGACGAAATGAGTCCATGTCAAGATCACAACCCCAGCAACAAACATGCAAAGATATACTGAGAAGGGAGATGAAGTCAAATACACTCTAATATTCTTGCAATGATCCTAATGCTTGGTGTAACTGAAAGACTTAAAAAAAAAAAACCTCATACCTACTTTACTATGCATTCATTTTTACACATTTGAGGTAGATGCTAGTATCTGGAATTCTGTATTTCTTCAGTTCTCCCAGTTCAGGCCCTCATGTTTCTCTGTTTTATAATGGTATACAAAATATAAAAATTTGAATATACAAACTACTCAAATTGGCATTCACTCACTATGTAGCGCCATAGCTGTAGTGGCAGAGATATGCAGCTCCTATGTATATTTTCCCCTATCATTTCTATAAACGTTATTGCATTTTAGACATATTCACTGTCTGTTCAATTCAACATTTGTTCTATGACGTGAAGTCTATTGTGGAAAACCACAAGTTCATGGGTAAGCTTGTAATGATGTTTATAGTGGAGTACTAGTGGAGACAAGTTTCAAATACAATACCTTAGTACTACAAGTAAATGGTGTGCCCATGGAGATTTTTTCTTCCTTTATTTCTTGTACTGTCTCCCTTCATCACGCTCTGCAGAACTCCTCACACGATCTTAGGGAGAGAAAGAGGAAAAAATAAAAAAGTGGGTCAGGGTGACCTATTTTTTTTCCCACAGTTCACGGCGGCAGAGGGTGGCGGTGTTATCGTCAGTTAGACTGGAGCAGGGCCTGATGGGGAGGCAGGGCCCTGTCGCCAAACGCAGCCACTCAGAACTGGGTCAGCAGCAGAGGCTACGTCTTGTAAACGGCTTGTCATAGTGGGGAGAAAAGCTGCAAATGAACCATAGATTATACGCCCCAAGCTGAGCAGCGAGGTCCCTCCTCACTCCCTAGTGCCACACTTCAAAAACACCAGCCTGTGCGAACATATAAGGCTGCAGCAGCTCTGAGCCGTCACCGCACAACCACCTCCCTTAAGTCCCGCTCTCCCCTCTCAGTCTGTGGTAATAGCGTTTGATTACTGCAGTCAGACCTGACAAGCTCAAAGCCTGAGTCGTGCACTCTTTTAAGTAAAGGATCCTTTCACATTTCTCTTTCTGACACACGCGAGCTGTTTTCTAAATATAGAGCGCTTTCTCCCAGATTTGCTCGACTTTATTCAGGTCAGGTTATTTACTGTACTAAGTTCAACTGTGGTTTAGAAATGAGCAATACAGATGCTTATTCAGCTGCAATGACCTCTTTGCATATCATCTGTGCCAAAACCAGACATGTGAAGTTATCCCTTTCTGTCCATGCGCTCTGCAGTATCAGAACTGAATGTCCTTAAGGTTATTTTTACTAAAGTGAGTGACTTTGGAGCTGTGCTGACAAAAACACAATGATTATGCCAAATATAATATGATGAAGTCCAACAACAGAAAATTGTTAATACACTGAAAAGAAAACATTGACTTTCCGCTACTTATACAGCCCTGCTCTGTCCAGTTGTGGTGCTTTAATGTGTCTGTTCACTTAACTTCATTTTATTTCAGTTATTTGTATTCATAGTATACTGTATTAACCCCAGTCATGTCCACCATTATCCATTGTCTTAAATTTTTTTTCAGTTTCTCCCACTTGTACATGTAGTAAATTAATGGATTCCAGTGTTTTGTATTTACTATGCTGTTGTTGCCTTGCCTGTAGACAAATCAGAATAGACACTTGTTTTGGATTTCTTTCATGAATAATTGTGGTGAACCCTGAAGAAATGCAACATTTGAAATACGTCTTTCTTGTTTATAATAAAAATGCAGCAAAAAGAACAGATAAAAATAAAAAATGGAAAATAGTTAGAATTTTTTGATATGCTTTGTAAAATTATCCTCAAATGTAATTTACATTTGTCTGATATTTCACCTCAATACATTTAAAGATATGATGATTTTTGTTATTTTTGAGATCTTTTTTTCATTGCTTCTCCACTACTATATAGTTTTGAATGTACCACGGGAAAGGATGAAATAGGGGGAAGGGTCTTGCTGTTGTCATATGAATGTTTAATACTTTGAATCTGACCAGACTTTTTGATGTGAAAGATCTCTTATGTGGAAAAACTCTGAGCACTCATAATAGGGGTGAAAAGGCTAATGATAATCATATTGGTTTCAGTGTTGAAACGGCCCTATTAGCCAAAGTGTCAGACTAACAAACATAACATAATAACCTGAGGTGGGGCTAAGCATGTTGGGGCATTCGATTAGCTCTAGTTAGCAAGTACACACACACATACACACACACATAGAGGGGCAGTAGTGGATGGACTGGGCACTCTGCAGACCTGCTCATGTTATTCTTAGTCCCAGAACTTAATGTCTCATAGCCAACGCCCCTCATTGCTAATTGAGGGACAGCTCATGGCTGGTGTCCCTTTGGTAGTGCAGATTCTGATGGATGTGTAACTCTCTCTTTTTCTGCCTGTCTTATATGTGTCTCAGCTGGGACTGTAAATCAGATACTAAAACTAGTATTGAAACTAGATGATCCACTGAACAGCTACCAGTACTAAAATGAATCACATAAACACAAAACTTGACCTTTCCTGAACAGTTTTAGAATGATCTTTAGCTTTATCAGATAGTATAGGACCACATGGGTATCACTCTTTTTAGTTGAAAATTACAGTCCATTTTAAATGATCACTGTGGTATCAAAATCTGTATTGAATATCGGTCCCTCTGCCTGGTTTTATGTGTTTCTGTCTTTGCTTGTCTGTGTGTGTAGCTAACCCATGCTGGGCACAGACCAGTCCAGACCAGTACTGCACCACTCCAGCCAACAGCATGTTTTCCTTTTCCTTTCTTTCTTCATGCAGAGACAGGGAGCCACCACAGCGCTGCCTTCAGCAGATGGTTTCCAGCAGGCCAGCGTATGACATGTGATAACATTACAGTTTGGAAAGGTCAGGCATGAAGGGAAGCCGTGGGAGGGCTGGGCCACTCTGCGTCCAAACTGTCTGCTGCGGGCAGAGCACCTCTATGAGCAGTTACGGAGCTCTTAGCTCAGACAGGCCCTTAAATGGGCCCTGTGTCCTTGTCCCTGCATATATGCACCACAGGATGCAGTGTACGAACACACGTCTTATATGCTCTAATTTGCTTATATTAAAAGGTTAAACAACTTAGTTGTAATGTTCCTTTTATTTAGCTGTGCAACAAGTATGGAGATTAGATTTTAGATTTTTTTCCCTCCTATTCATTGAGAATTTCCACATGCTGTTACAGAAAACTGACTGTGGACTTCTCTTAAAACCCAAGCTAATCATTGACAATTAAAAAAATGACTAATCTCATTCTTGGTTAAAAGTTGATTTATTGCACGTCCCTAGTTTGTTGTCAGTAGTAATGCCTTAATGTGGACATGTTACACTATTTAATGCTAATAAGTCATTTGATTTGATGGTTGGGACAATGTGAAACTCATTGTGGTTCAACTTCACCACTGCTTAGTCTTGCTAGTAAGTAATATTTAATTCTAAAAGAAAGGCCCTTTTGTCATTATTCACTAGTATCAGAGCACACCACTTTTAAGAGGGAAATGCAAATATTGACTGTATTACTTGAACCTCAGCGGCCTGGTTTAGCAGAAGGGAGGGTGCTGCATAATATTTGTATTGAGATAACCGCTCCCTGTGCCGTTACTGTGCACTAACACACATGCACACATGGACAGTGGACTGGCCTGCAGACTTTGCTCTGTGGACTGTGTTTACTGTGGAGAAATGGAGGTCTGAACAGGGACATAGCAGGTCACCATCAGCCTGTCAAAACACTTCTCATTCAAGCCCCGCCCACTCACTCAGCCCCGGGCTCTGATTGGCTGCTGCTGTTGCATTCATCCTTGGAAAGCGGTTTTGTTAGTGTTTGTTTTGAAGCTACAGGTCAGTGTGTGCCAGCGGCTTGGGGCAGATCAGGGAGGAAAAACAGTCTGGTATTTCCTGGCTCATAAACACCACCTATGTACTGTCAGTGGATCCATCTCCACACAGGTGTATTCTACTGAGGACTCCACTTCCTCATGACTAGTGCTCCTACCAAGAAGCTCTTTCCTGAAATGGCACAGGGGGGAGGAGGAGGTGGTGCTGGAGGTTTAAAAATAAATGTGCACAAGCGCGGTCAGACATTTTGAAATTCTGTTTGTATCTCAAGTCTGATAGAGAGGTTAAAGATACAGCATCCTGATAAATCTCTTCCCACCAGGGTAACAGATAAGGAGTGGCGTCGATTGAATAAAAGAGCTGAGGAGGAGAGGGAGGGTTGCAGAGGATATGCGGGGGCGGTGGGGGGCTGAGATGTCTATCAGGCCGCGTGAAGGCTTTTTTTTGTCTTGCAGATCCAGTTCAAGGGCGCCCGCAGGCAAGGCAGCTCTCGCTATTGCCGTGCCAACGCTGGTGCTCAAGGTCATATGAGCTAGTCCTGTGACATTAAAGAGGAAGAGGAAGGGGGGCGGGGGTGAAAGGAGGGCAGGCTGTCACACACATGTACATACAAACATGCAGAGTTGGGTTGCACTAGTGAAGAGTAACCGCACTACTTCTTGTGTGACATTCTGCTCGTGTAGTGGATTTTGTGAGGGCGAGAGCTTTATAAGGGCAGTAATGAGAGTGTCTTATTCTCTACACACAGAGCCAAGAGATGCTTGGCTAACTGCTTTGTAGTTGCCAACCACACATACACTACAAGCTGCACTGTGTGTGTGAAAGAGGGAGCGATGGAAGAGAGGAGAGGAGTCACTGTGATAAAGCTCTGGGGAGGGAGGTAGAGAAGAGAAAAAAGGTCTTAAAGTTATTTAAAGGGACAGTGAACCGATGGCTGCCTCCAAATGTGCTTGAGTTGAGGGTTGGGGCTGAAGGGGTTTCAGCTCCAGTGAATGTCACCTTTTTCACCAATCAGTCTTCACTAGACTGTACCAGTGTAGTTTAGAGAAATAGAGTGTGGAGGGCGGGGGCGGCAGGTAGCTCCTGCCAGCTGTAATAGACAGTTCTGCATTCGTTCACATTTTACTCCCCACTTACTAAATGGATACATGCATTTATTCATGTCCATACATTACAGTAAGAAGATGAGACTTGTCAAGCTTATGATATCTAGTGTACCCACTTTACTGCTGAGTCAAACTTATACTATATACTTAACTATATTCACACTTTAGTCACACATTGGCACAACGATCTTTTTTCTTATTCAGATAATTTACTTCATGTGGTTTATGTGAAACCTAAAGCAGTTACCAGAGAAATCCTATTATAAAACACAACACACAAAATCGTCACACTTAAAGGTGCACTATGTTACTTCGTCAGTCGGGGGTAAGCCACAGTGGAGATTATTGCCTAATCTGAAATGTTCCTCTCTGTTGTATTAAACATAAATCTAACACATTTGTTCACTTATTAATTTCTAATGCTCTAAAATGTCTTTAAAAACATACACTGTGAACTGTGTTGACTTTCCACAGCTCTGAACAGGTGGAATCATCTGCTAGTCTCCATGTAGTGTAATGCCATATTGTGTAATTAAATCCCCATGGAGTAAACAGTTGCGCCCTCCTTTTGAAAAAGTTGCACAGTGTACCTTTAAAGACGCACAGTACTACGCAGTCAAGACCTGAAATGACTTGTTAAAAGTTCACCATTAATGAGCAGTACACTGGCTCAGTAAGACAAGGGACTATAAATTGAATGTTCTTTACTATCTCGTGCTTTAACTACCTTGCAGTGATGTGACGACCGCCGGTTTCATCAAACCGAAAGGTCAAGTGATATAATAAATACATGAGCTAAAGTGGCGCCTGTAAATGTCAGCCTGCTTCCCTCAGAGCGCGCACTGGAGTTCTGTGTGTACACTAGACACGGACCCACTTGTCCGTTTCACTTTTGTTGACGCTGTACTCATGTTATGTCCATTGGTCAATCGGGTGTCATCTTGCACTCCCTGTTTCGTTGTGGTTGCATATTGAGGACAAATGTCTTTTCACACGGCAATGCTCGTCAAGATTCACTGAGAGACATCTCTGGACAAGGTTAGAAAAAAAATATAATCAGTGTTTTTTAGATACTAGAATGTGATTATGTCATACTCTCAGATGGGGGGCCAGAGAGTTTCCTCTATTGATTACATTGTACTTTGTCACAAAATATCCAAAATGTAAATGCACAAATGTTGAACCTGATCATTTCTAGTAGTGACTAGAACCTACTGTGTTACAATAAAAATTTGCATTCCAACTATATTCATTTTAGCTGACCATCCGTATTAAGTAATATTGGCTTATAGAATGTTATGATGAAATCCAGCAATTACGATTTCTATTTCGATTATTAAGTATTGCCATTAGGATGGAATGATTTAGGGAAAAATTAAATAATGATTTATTTATTTTTTTACAAGCATTGCAGTTGCGATTTTAGAATGAGCCATTTATGTTTTAATAATAGCATTCTGTTCAAAGTTCACATTTGCAAGTACAAGTGTACAGGAGAATTGACCAAAAAGTGAAAATTAAACTCATACAAGAGTCACCTTTCAGAAGTAGTTAGTAGAGCGCTCATGTTTAAGAAGGATTCTGTTCAATGCACATTGTAAACAACTCCAGGATCATTAATATTTGAGAGAAGACTGAAATCTGGACAATAAATACAGGAATTCTATGCATTTCAGAACATGTTTGTTGAGTTCTAAACTAAAATATTTTTTTCAATTTTTCTGTTATCTTAATAATTGCAGCCTTTGTGATTTGAAACTCAAACTGCAGTATATCGTGCAGCCCTATCGCTCTGTTCTGTAACCCTCAACTTTGACCTTCTTACCAAGTGGTGCATTTATTATTATGGTGAGATGAATATTTTATGCATTTTTGTTTTAAGGCTAGCAAGAAAGTTTTATGATCCCTCTCTTAAGTGCTGAAATAGTCCTTGTCTATGCTTTTTACACCATTTTACATCATTGACTTCTTACAGTGAATTGTAAAAGTGCTACAAGGTGAACGTACCCGGGATTTTGGACGCCGATAAGGCTGTGTTTTCTGGAACAGAACTAATAGCTCTCCTATCATCTAAATTTCCTTCTAGATGTAAAAGTACAAGCAGACATTGTTTGAGTCCAAAGTCAGTCTTGTGGGCCGCTAATGGAGTAGCTTCAGGCTATGCATCAATATGACATCACAGATTACAATCAGCAGACTTTGGGTGCACTTTAGGTACTTTCAGCACGGCAAGAAGAAGGCGAGCGCGAGCCAAAAACCACTGACTCATTAGAATAACAATCTTTTAGAAGGGTGGGGCCACATGGATACAGATGTATAAGGAGAAGTGACACATACTACCATATTGTTTAGTGTAGCATTGTTGTCATTTTTACTGTGACTCATTATCTTGTCATTCATTTAAGTTGCATGTATTTGGAGGATACAATAATCAACAGATGGTGTATTTTATGTTATATGAAAAGGCTTCACATATTAGAATAAACTTTTTAATTCATAATTTTTATATTCATATAATAATCATCCAGTTCTAACAAAGTCAAACGCTGTGCTTTAAATTACATTACATAAAGTATTTGATATTGGCTAATTGTATCTTATTCAGGAAGTTGCCACATGTCGTGCCCTTAATTGTCCCCTCTCTTCTGGTTGTATGATTTTTGCATAGAGCTACCGATCTTCACAGCAAATAAGTTACATACCGACTCAATTTTACACAAAAAGACACTTTTTGTAATATTATATAAACATGTGTTGTGCAAGGTTAATAGTTCAGGCTATAAAATTGCTCCACTGTGAGAAAATTACACCTTGTACTTGTTGCAATGATACTGGATGATATATGAAAAGGGTTAATTCTTAATCTTTTCTGGCCTCACCTCTCAAACAGCATATTTTATAACAAGGCTCATACAGTAATGTACAGTAATCCATCTACCTGGCTTAGTGTTGCTTAAAGGGATTCCAATGTGCAACAATAGAAGTGTAACAGTGGACACTATATGCGCTCGGGCTCGTCTTTTCCCCTATATTCTGTGCACATGGTGGGGAGGATATCGTAATTTAACCCAGACACCTGCAGTTACGTGAGAGCCTCCCTTGGGCTGTACAAGAACATATGTATCCATAGCGTATGACATGTAGCCCAGTATGAACTGCACTCTCTTCTCAGACAGGATTTACCGGATCAGTGTCCCTCGCACCACTGACGCAATCCTTCCGTACACCCAACCACTCAAAGCTGGATTTGAAGCCCCACTAAACCCCAATAACCTTTGACATTTTTGGAGAAGACTTGGGGAAAGAAAAATGGTGTCATTTTGTATCACTTTGGGACATTGGATCCCACTAGCCTGGCATAAACACCATTTTGAACTCTTCCTTTTTGATTAAACGGCAGAGCATTTAGACTAAACAATCAATACATACAGGCTGGAGTCTCGGATCGTCCTAGCATAAATCTTCGCAGTCCCTGGCGTGGAGTCTTCTCTGTATCATTTTTGCTGATTAGTTTTCCCATTACTCAAAACAGATGTGTTTGCCAGTGATGAATGATCCAATTATAGGATATTTGTCACCCATTTGATATCTGCTGCTCGTCCGGGGCAGTAAAGAATGTGTCCAGTCTGTGATCCGCAGCTCGTATCTGCTTGAGGACAGTTTGGGGTTTGGTTTGAATCTCCAATTTGATGTGGAAAGGAGTACTCAACAGAGTACTCAACATGGCCTTCATTTTCCAACAATGAAAGTTACATTCAGGTGCAACTTTCAACTTGCCGCAACTTTTTTGGTGGAGAGTTCGCTACATGCTTGTCTCCACAGAGATGTTATTGCTTTGCCTAGATGTTTCTATTGCTCAAAATACAATAATACCTTCTGTGAAGACGGGCGACTCTCCACAGATCTGAAATGTGAAACATTCTAGACATGGAGACAAGCAGGTGGCAGACCCGCCACTAAAACGTTATTACGCAGTGCACCTTTAACTTTGCTCTTTCTTTGTCTAATACAGTATGTTGTCTGTCACTGATAATACAAAATCCAAATAATTACTTGAGCAAAGGGTTGACTCACCATCTGGTTGGCTATAAATAATATAGTCGCGTCAAAATGTGCTTTCTGTCAATTAATAACCTGTCAGCTGTGGTTGAGTTTGGTTACCCATAATTATTGTTGTAGGTGCATTTATTCCCTTTATTGCAGCCTGAGTTTTGCTGCCATAGAAAGTTTTATTTTTCTCCCCTTTCCCCCAACATGAAAACACTTCCAGCTGAAAGGGTTCATATGCCCCCCTCATGCTCGTCCCACCCTCTCTATACAGTCTGTGGACAGTAGGCTGATTCTGCATCCTCTCACCCTCCCTCTCGTTTCCTCCAGCCCACTCTGCTCTGTGTGTTTGTGCGTGTGTATGTATCTGTGTGTGTATGTGTCTCTGTGTGTGTCGTTTTGTGTCTGTGTGTGCGTGTTTCTGTGTCTGTGTGTGTGTGTGTGACAGCTGCCTAATTGGGCATTCTCCCCTCGTCCGCACGCCTGCCTCCCTCTCCTCCCTGTCTCTCCTCCAGCCCAGGCCGGGGCTCGCTGCTGCTGCTGACGAATGGCAGCGGATTACAGATGAGGACACGGTGACCCGCCTGACCTTGCTGCACCGCGGTGGGAGGGGGAGGGGAGACGCTGAGGGGTGGGGCAGGAATGCGGAGAGAGATAGAGGCAGGGCATAGTCGGGCATCGGTGCCAGAGGAGGGGCGGAACAGCGCAGGTCACGGGAGGATGAGGTCATGGGGTGGTGCTGAGGTGGTACTGAGGTGTGGTGGTAAATAAAAGGAGGGAGTGGGGGGGTGGGGGGCGGCAGGTGGCCAGGCGGACCAGTGACCGGGTGGACGGGCGGGTGATCAGGCGAATGACAAGTGCCACATGACAGCGCCCCCTCCCCTCTCTTCCCTCTATAGCCCGTGTCAGTGTGTCAAGGGCACAAACCCCCGCTGGCTGCCACCACTGCGGCATTTTCCCTTATTTATTTATATATTTACCCCTCTCTGCCCTCTCTCCCCTTACTTTTTATGTGTCTATCTTCCTCTATATGACTGCTGGCTCGCCTCCATCTGCGCACATACCCCTAGGCCGCCTGAATGTGGTCGGTCAAAGAGGAAGAGAAGGCGGGAGGCGACAGCGCTGGCGGATCCTTGAGTGTGTTGAATTTTAATTTCTGATGTTCACTATAGATATTTCCACGCCCCTGCCCCCTCAACCTTCCCGCTGTGCATGTGAGACTGCCAAGGTGAGGCTCTGTCCCCTTGTTAAGAGCGATTAATGGCACTCGTTATGTACATAATGAAATATCCCTGCTGATGCATAGGGTGGCGTGGTCTCCCTGGCGCTCTGCTGTATATAACATGCAGCGTTACAGTGAGTAGGACGTGTCAGTACAGCCCCCAGGCAACTCCACTGTGTTTGATACGCCGCACAGACCCCCCTTAAGCCGTCTCCGCAAATGAAAAACGAACAAGAATTAAGGTCTTGTCAATTCACTGTTGACTCCTTTTTTCGCTCTGGATGCTGAACACTCGGCTCCTGCGTGACATGTGTTCTGAGAGATAGAAGTGAAGGTGGCTCTGTGCTGTTCTGACTGACGGAGTAAATTTAGATGTAATCTTCTTGCGTGTGTGTTCTTTTATAGCCCGAGAATGTTCACCTAACATTAGCTTTTAAGTTGACCTTGTTGTGGTGTTTGCTTGTCTGTGGCTTCAGAGTTTTTATGTGGGTCTACCTTTCTGGAATGAGACGCAGCAGGCTACCCTATAGGTTTTTTATTTTGACCTCAAATGTGTGTGTATGTGTGTGTGTGTGTGTGCCAACAACCATTCAGTGCCTGAGTCAAGCTGTGCAAGCTCTTTTAATCCCACGGCCCGGTGCACGTAGGCTTGATTAGTGGCAGCAGTTATCTGTGCAGAAGACAGCCCGCCCTCCTTTAGCATTTGGTCAGGTCTGGGGCACTGGGGGGGTGTCAAGTCATGAGAAAGGTGAACGCCAAAGGAGAAAAGCAGAAGGGGAGGAGGAAGAGGAGGAGAGGAGAGGGAGACCTGGCCAGGAAGTGTGTAGTGGATGGAGGTGGAGGCTTATTAGTATTCTAAGGGAGTGCTCCTGCCAGTAGAGCAAATTGATTACTGCACTTTACCTGTATCAGCCTCCATAGCCAAGGATGACAAGGGACCAAAGTGCGGTGTGTGTCTACTCTAAGTCTCTCCTCATGCTAGTGCTACAGCAGAACATCTCCAACTTTAACTTTTTCACTGTGTTTACTAGGCCTGTTACTATAAATACTATATTAACTTATCATTCAATACATGAAAGCTGGAACAATATACTTTTGTGGTTATTTTTTGGCTATATGATGAGATTTGAGCCGTAGAAGGATGGATTAATAACTTCTATGACTCATTATAGATACAAACTAAGTACTGAAGTGTTTTTTCAGGTATTTATTTGTTGCAGCTCATGATTTTTGAACAATATTGTAGATTTTGAGTATTCTTGTTGTTTAAGTTGAGTTTTTGTGTCAGTGGCATAAATTACTTTCAATATTTTCGTCACTATTTACTTCAGCAACATATCGTACTTCAAAATCTGTTATCGTGACAGGCCTAGTGTTTACCTCTGGACACTTGCCTCACTCCCCACGATCACCTTCATTACAGAGAAGTAATAGGCTGTTGCAATTGGGCGCTGGCCTTGTCTATCGCTTTCTGTCTGATTTAATAGTCAATGCCTGGCTGGGGAAGACGGGCTCATTTCCTGGGAGCCTTGGCCCTATGCTCGTCTGCAAAGGGGATGACAATTAGTGTGGTTACAGTCTGCCGCAACTAAGATCAATCCGCAGCCAAAAAGGAAAACTACCGGGATCGTTTTTGTTACCTAGTTTGCAATTAAGGTCCGTTAGGCGTGATTATCAAATTCCTCATATTGTCCTTCAGCACTGATTAAGGGGTTGTGTACCTGAGCTGACAAGTGAAGGCAATTACGGCAATTAACCTCTGTGTGGGAATAAAGAGCAGCACTTTGACTGATGACAACCAGGATTAACAACTACAATGACTTACACATAATACTACTAATATTGCTAGAATATTATTCAGCCATTAAGGCCAGGTCAAACTGTACATCAAGTGAAATAGGCCATTATCAATAGCTGGGCTTGTGGTATGAATAGTAAAATAATAGCTTGAAAAATGTATTCAGTGACCACAAAAAACATTAAACTCAGACAATGGATCTGTCTTGCAGGTGGTATACAAAGTCCTCACTAAAATACGTATAACTGCTTATTTGCCCACTAGCTACTCTTTTCCATTTTAAAATAGATACTACACTAGTAATTATGCTTCCTCCTCTCTGTTTATGCCATATTGACTGAGCCCTATTTGTTAGTGTTCTATTTAGGACACGTCTGATAAAAAAACAGAAATCTGAGATTCTGGATGTTGACTGTAGCATGAAACTTTTTGCCCAGTGGGTACAATGGTGAAAATTTCCTGATAATCTCTTGTGTAATTGTCCTGAGTATTCCGGTCTAATAATAATTGGTTACTTTCTGTGCAGCTTTGCTTCAAAGGGACTCTTGGGTTTTCTCCAAGTTGTGCGATGACAACAGACGCCATACTAGAAAAAGTGACTTGTTTTACAGAAACTGGTGTTTGGCACATTTTTAGAATAATCCTTTGTGGCATTTTTAGAATCTGGGTTTAGTTTGGGTTGTTGACTCATTCAGTGACTTCCTGTTTTACAGGTGTCTGCCTTTCCCCATAAGTAGGTCAAATGTGTATTAAAAGCATTCTAACCCCTAACCAGTTTGGCTGTGAGAACTCTGCTGTAGCTGTTATTGTAGGTTGCACCACCTTTTGCTCCACAAGTGCAGGGCTGGACATCAGGTGTACGGCTAATCTTATTGAAGTCTCCTGTTCGCTGGCATGCATTCAGCTCGGCTGCTGTGCCAACTGGATTGGTGTGGCTTGGGAGATTTTCCCAGAAAAGGTTACACATAATTGTTTTATACTTTATTGGGTTAAATGTATCTAAGAGATGTAGCAGGTACCTTTTAATGGGGCAACTTTAAATAGTGTTTGGACTCAGGTGTATCAGAGATTGATGGAGAAACGTTAGTAATCATAATGTCGTTACATTTATTATCTGCCCTGGCAGAATCAATACAATTCTTCAGGCCGAGAGCCAGCACAGAAGGTACTTTCACTATGTTTACATTATTGCTAAAACTTTGTTCCTGTAATTACTATTGTTGAATAGTCATTAAAGTTTAGAAAGATTGTGAAATGTATTTTGCCAGGTCCAGTTGAATGTCTCTTGGCAATGTCGGAGTGTGCCATTGACATGCATTGGTTCTCTGAGTGAATGTAGAGGTCCCCAGTTGTGCTTATGCATATTCCTGCACTTGCATGCAGTTTTGAAATCCAGTTTAAATCTGAGTAGGCCACAATTTGTTTCTTCTTGAGCATGTGATGCTGTATTGACATTTGTAAGACCCTTTCAAATCCATGGCAAAGTAAATATGCATATGGGCACTAGTGGGTGTATGATATGTCTGTCTTCTATACTCTGTCGCTTACAATTTTATTCCAAACCATTTTAAATTACTCACAGCAAAAAAAGGACTCTTTTAACCCAATAAAGTCGGACATCTTGCTGACTCATTGCAATGGCCTTCTCGGGACTGATGCCAAGGATATTATGGAAATGATTCATTAAAGGCCAGGGTTTTTAGCTGGTTTTATCCGGTTTTTGGGGCAGCCTGACAGTGGGACATTTGATCTCGATTGCATAGCAGCCCGCTCCCCTCAGACTTCACCACTGCAGTCTGCTTCAAAAGCTTTGCTCTGCCTTTTGGCCCTTACCGTGGGCAATCAGCTGTTCCTATTTCCAGCTCTGTGTTTACAAATGGAAACTGTGTGTTGTTTCGGCAGGGGAAATGAGCACCATTTTGGACAGACGATGTTACAAGATTACCTCAGAGCCCAATAGAAATGAATCAGGTATAGATTGATAGCGGCCACGGCTCATTAAGAAGGAATGTGTGTGTGTTTAATTGGAGCACTAATTCTCGGTCGCTCAGGAAATGGCCCTTGGGTGGGTCTTTGAAAAGGCACACAAATATTTACTATGGCCACACGCAGTTTTTGTAAGCACATCCATGCAGACTAAGTATGTAAGTTACAGTACGGAGGCAGTATCATCAACTCCCATAGACTCTTCACCAGTCAACTGCGCCTGGACTGCTCCGATGACTCATCAGAGTATGCTCTCTCTCTCCACCCTGAGAACTCTCTGTACTGATGAAGCCTGTTAAAATCTGCCCCCATGTTGGCCATCTTACGGCAGATGCAGGCCAAGGACTTTATAGCTCCAGTCCCATCTCATTTGATGCACATTATTCCTCGTATTCAAGTGCTCTGTGCAGGGTGGTTTGTCCCAGTGGATTAGCACTAGAGGCCTGACTATAGCAGAGGTGGATCGCATTTCCTTTATGTGAGCTCCATGCACAGCTCTGTGTTGGAGCACATGGGGGCGTGCACTCTATGCATGACTTGTTTGGTCAGTGCATCCTAAGAAGTGGGTCAGAGTGCCCTAGTTCTCTTTGTGTGGATCTGCTTGTGTCTGTGGCTTGCATTTCATTGTTAGTTTGTCCTGATTGACTTATCTACAAAAACAATTTCTTGTTGGAGCTCTCCCGCTGTTCAATGGCATGTTGTTCATGTTGTTTACCACTTTCAAGGTGAACAAGAGCTTTAATACACCTTTCCTCAGGTGCACTCAGGCACTGGTGGAGGAGTTGGAACAAGTGCTTTTGGTCAGGTAGCTTATGTTTTGTCTTATTTAATCATGTCAGGCCATATTGAATTTACAAATAGCGGTCATGGCGCATGTGTAAGTGAGCTCCCCCATTGTGTGTTCTGCAGATTACATGATATAATAGTGTTTAGGCATCGCCTCTCCTTTAAATTCCTTTAACCTTGACTCCTCTTAAATGCATGGAGAACGCATCTGCCAAGCTGGTGTCAGACATTAGTAATACACACCACTTGGGCAGCATTGTCACTTTTTATTAACGCCCAGAGCTTTGCATGGACACCAGCTGTTGCATCAACTGGAAAAGCCTTGGCGCCATGAATGACCTTGACTTTAACTGGCACTCCTATGGCTCTGCCCCTCTTAATTCTTTTGTTTGGTCTCATACATTTTAAATGGCTTAAATGCCTGACAATGAATGTCATTATGAACTCAATAGATAGAGCTGGAGCGGTGCTGTGCTTGGTGAGAATGTGCGGGTGATAGTGTGTGTAATCTGAAGGTTGGTGAGCCAGAGAAGGTCACTTGTCCAAATCTAATCCATGACATCTGCATTGGCACAGTTGTATGTCACTCGGTGGTAATGCCTCATATCTCAGAAAGTGGCTGAGAGAGCAGTGACCTTTCCTGTTCCCGTCTTTAAGCACAAGAAGAGCAAGACAGACAGTAATAAATGAAGAGTGGAGCGGCCAGGGGATGATGAAGCTCTCCCCTTCTCCTGTCACTTGGCCTCCCTCTCACATCCTCACATGTGCACAGCCCACTGTAGAGGTAAAAATCACGTTAGGATTGTGCCTGCTCTGTCATTGGCTGACATTGTCAAGGATAATGGATAATCACCACAGAAAGTGTGGAGGTGCTCATTGGCCCGCTGGTGTCCCACAGTGGGGGATGGGGTGGAGGTCAGGCTTTTTGGGTGCCACCACCAATGAGATGACATGTTAACAGATGTGTAAGGTCATTTTCAATGTATACACTAGGGAAGATAATGTAATAGTAATGCACAGATCACACATAGTGAGAAGGGAAGGGAGGAGGGCCCAGTGCTTTAGGGGCTCGCTATAGAGGACGGCTTTTCCTATATTAAGGTCATTTATTTGTTAACAGAGCACTGTCGCAGAAAAGAACAGATTTCTTCTTGCCCTTGCACTGTGCCAGGGCTTTGAGATACATGCTGTGTTGTTACATGTCTCTCAAGAGCCTGAAGGTCCCCACTTTGTTGAAAGAGTTATTTGTAGTTTATGTGAGATAGAGTATGCAGTAGCTGTGCTGTATATAAATGAATTCTGTGCAGTGTCCCTGTGCAGCCTTGTCTGCTCTATTGAAGTTTCTTTGGGCAAAAACACAGACAAGGTCAACTGTAATTCCAAAGGTTCACTGCCAGCAGTAAAGAGATTAACAGCATTTTCCATGTTGAAACCGTGTCACTCTTTCTTTTTCCATTTATATTTTCTGGCTCTATCTTGGGGGCTGTATCAAGCCACATTAGTTACGGTTTCCAGGCTGTGTTGAAGGTAAACATATGTGCATGTTTACCATGCTGATCAAACACAGTGTTACAGGGCCTTCTATTATAATTGCACTAATCTTACTGGCGGGAAAATAGCCCTAATCCTGAGCATCTAAGATTAGCATGGCAGCAGACGTCAGATGGCCCAGTGTGACCAGGTTGGCTTTTGTTGTTGTCAGATTTAGGTCAACAGCTTAAGGTGGCCTTCAAAAGATATTTGACACTGATGAGCCAATCTATAAGTGAAGTTTTTGTGTGCAATGCCATGTTTCACATTTGAAAACATTTGCTCAGTCTGTGGAGCTGGCTTTGAAGAGGTGCTAACAAAGAAGACCTTATTGTCTTCCTGCAGCCCAGTAGACAAATTTGTGCTCAGATAAGGTTGAGTCGAGTTCTAATCCCTGCTCATTTTCCTGCTGGCATTAAAGTGGCACCTCTCTGCCCTTACTGTCAGGCCAGCCCATGGACTTGGTTGGATTTCTGCCTGATTAGGAAGCAGCTTTTTCTGGCTTCACTGCAACTCTCTCAAAGTATTTAAACTAGCAACTGCGTGGATTGCCCTAGCCTTTCATCATTATCAAGGACTGCTGTCCAGTGTCCTGTTGTGTGACCTGCGATGTTGGTCCACTCGGTGGACACCGAAGGTGAGAGCAGCACCAGGAAAGGACACGGACAGCAGCTGAAGCGAGGTGGAAACTCTGTATTAATTAACCTTTATGAGACGGCCAGGGCTGTCTGCGGTGTCCTGTATCCACAGAAACCACGCTGACAGGGTTCACAGCAGAGGTCTCTCAGGGCAGCACCACTGACACTGTCATGGCAACTGGCACCATGGTCACCCCAGTGTCAGGGACTCTGCCCTGACAGGGGTGGGCTGTGACAAGTGCAACAGATTCTCACTCTATCCTCCCCCAGCTTCAAAACACACAAGATATCAGTATTTTGACATTTTTTCTTTCATTCCTCTGCCTTTTAAAAGTTGTCTGTTAAACCACTTTGTTCTTTTACATACAACAGATTTGAAATTATTCATTTAAACCTGCTGGGAGATGATCAGCTGGAATTGTGTTCAACAAGCAAAGGCAGCAAGGTTTTTCGAAAAAGAATGTTTATGTTCATATCCAAAAAAATCAGAATACATTTATTTTATACAAGCTGTGTAATAATAGCCACTAGTTATTATAGTCATGCTTCAATGCCTGTTCAGATACATGTGGGGGACTGGGTGGGAGGCTTCGTTTTCATACATACTGAAGGTTGCATCTCAAGTGCATAAGGAGCAGGGGGTGGTGTTGGTAGGGGGGATAATCCACTGAAATGACAAGCTGCATAAGAAATTATTCACAGCTCTCATAAGACCCTTCACTTTTGAAAGACATCGCTGTGAGGGGCTTATAGCTCAAGACCTGAATGTTTTCAAGGTAGTGGGCTTGAATTTTCAATTTGGATCCAATCAGTTCTAATCTACATTTGTCGTCTGCTGGGTGGCTGACAGGGGAGAGTGCTGAGGAGAAGGAGCCGTGTGCAGTCAATCTGAAATGTTGCTAAGTAACAGAGATGGCAGACAAGGTGCTGAAATGAATGTGATATAGTGCTGTGCAAATCCCAGCTTCTCACACACTTTCTCTTCTCTCTCCATTCCCTCCCCCCTCCCTCCCTCTTCTCTGACTATCGCTCACTCCCACAGGTCCCCAATGAGAGGTCTGCAAAGCTGAAAGGCGCCACTGGCAGAACCACAACCAAGCCTTGGACAGACATCTCAAACATCTACATCTTGGTTTCTCCACTCCAGCTCCTCTCAGGCCTGGGGCTGGGCCTTCTGGGAGTGTGCTGTGTTTAAGGACATACGACAATGCCTGGGAGGCCCACCTACAGCAGACTGCCTTCACCTACAGAGGCTGTTTCAGCATAGAGCTGACTGGCCCACATCACAGAATCTCATCTGAGCTGTTTAACCCCGGCAAACACAAACCTTTTGATATTTGGGACATACCATACTATGCCACCCAAATGACCTAGTGGACATCGTTTTCTGCTCACTGTACTGAACTATAAGAGGGGATCTTAGTATTGAACATGACTCATGGGGAGGAGCCTGGCCCTGAGACACACAAGGATTCAGCTGTTCTAACTTATCTGGAAGGTTTACTGATGCATCCAGTGGTGGCCGGGCCTGGGGCCACGGTAGGCGGGAGGTCTGAGGCTGCCCATAGCAACCAGCAGCAGGTGGACAAAGGGGGCAGACCGCCTACTCATGGACCCACTGCTCCAGCCGCTGGAACCAATGGGCCCTCCCTGGGTGCTTCACAGCACCTAAAGAAGGCCCGATTGCTGCGCTCTGGGGCCTGGAATGACTCAGCAAGCCAGCGGATAAGCTCGCCCTCAGTTGAAATGAACGGTCAAGGAGGGGCCATACAAAATGGAGGTCTGGAGGGGTCGCCTCATGCCGGTGAAAGCACCCTGTTAGCCTCCTTGCTACAGTCCTTCAGCTCACGTCTACAGAGTGTAGCCATGTCCCAGAACTCTGCTAAACCCGCAGGGGAAACGTCTCCTTCCCCTAAGGCCCCTGCAGAAAAGGAGCCACTCCCTGTGTATGGTACAGCTTCAAGTCGCTTGAAAGGTCTTATGAGAAAAAACAAACTGCAAAATCATAGCAACACGCCTTATAGTCGCAGAGGGCACAGCCAAGACCGCCCCCCAGAGTCCCCACACTCTGCGCACAGTGCCACACCCCCCACAGAGTCCTGTGCCGAGCGACTGAAGGCTGTGGCCAACATGGTGAAAATCCGCTCCAGTCCTGCACCTTCCCCAAAGCCCAGTGTGGCCTGTAGTCAACTGGCTCTTTTATTATCCAGTGAGGCCCATCTCCAGCAGTACTCCAGAGAGCATGCCCTCAAAGCCCAACTCTCTGGAAGGTCTGCCAGTGAACGCCTGGCAGCTATGGCAAACCAACAGCATGGTCCAGACAAAAGACCACCTAGTGTGGGGGGCACTCTGCCTGGAGCCTCAGACACATTAAGCTCCTTAACAACCTTAAACAGTATGTCGACATCAACAACAACACTCCCTCGATCAGGCCTGTCAAGTCCACAGAGCCCCTCTCTGCTCCGCAGTCATAGCCAAAGCTCCCCGCCCACACACTCTCAAAGTTACAGCCATACACCAAGGGAGAAAAGGGGCTTTGACTCCCGCCCCACTCGCCCTCCACAGACATGTAGCAGCTTACTACTGCTACTTCTGAATAATCACAACAGTCAGAAGCAACTGACTAAAAATGGTCACCTGGAGGACCCCTGCAGTGTTTTACCTCCCAGTGGCCCTTCCTCTGTGACATCTGACAGTGAGTGTTCCACACAGGAGCGTAGCTTGGCTAAAGACAGTAGTGATGCTGAGAGCTCGTACTCGAGCTGCTCTCCTATTGACCTCTCAATGAGAAGTCGCATAAGTGTCCGTGACACAAGCCCCAAAACTAACACTCTGTCCAGCTCCCACACCCCTCCCTCCTCTGTGCTCCCCTCTGCTCCAGCTGCTTTCTCACCTCAACCCTCTGCTCAGTCCTCCACAGCTCTTTCTCCAACGTCCGCTGCTATTGCCACTGTTAATACTTCTTCATCCTTGTCTTTCTCTACCTCCTCCCTTGACAAACTCACTGAGTCCTTAATAAACAAGTGGAAACCAGAACCCTCCAGTTCAGTGCTGTGTAGAAATAAAGAGCCTGAAATGAGCCCTGACCTCAAATCCCATCCTAAACTCACCCTTATGCAGCTCCTTCTTGAGCGCAGAAATAATGAGATGGCAAACAAAGGAGTTAGTAATGAGGATTTACCTCTTGACATTACTATGGCCACAATGTCTCGTAGTCAGTCAAAAGGTCTGGTTTCCTGGGATGAAAATGGTACAAATAGTCCGCCCAGTCGGCCAGTCCCTCCTGCTCATCCCCTTTACCCACTTAGTCGAGAACAAAGCGGTGCCCTCTCCCCTTATTCGTACCCTTCACCTCATGTCCAGTCAAGTCCATTAGATCTTTGCAAATCCAAAACATTTCCTGTAGAGAAGTCCTCTGAGCCTGGCTTTAGTGCCAGTAAACTCTTGCAGAATCTGGCTCAGTGTGGCACTTCTCCCCCCATCCCTTCTGCTAAACCAATGGGTCCAGAGCTTGACAACAGACCCCTTGCACTTTTAGAAAGACTCAATGCCCCAGTGCACCGGACCACCACTACACCTTTGTCAGAAGGACCCTCCGGCAGCTCGACCCCCTTTAGCCGCAAAGAGCCCACTCCTCCTTCTTCCCAGATTGAAAACCTTTTGGAGCGGCGCACAGTACTGCAGCTGCTCCTTGGGAACAGTTCTGCTGCCTCCACACCCAGCCGCAAAGACAGGCCTTCTATGAGTGGTCGTAGGAGCGTTGAGGTGTCAGGGGGGCATAATGACAAGAGTCCTAGTGCCTCCATCATCTGTGACAGCTCCAATGGACCTGCTTTAGATGTAAAGGTCAAAACGGAGAACTTAGAAGAGAAGGGGCAGCTGTCTGGCACATCTGATGAACTGAGTAGCAGGAAAAGACTAAGTTATGAGAAGAATAACTCTCTGTCTGACTATCAGCCTGACCTAAAAACAGAGCCCCGGCCTGCAGAGGTTATAGCAAAATATGGCCTTCTCAGTCAGCTGCTGAAACAACAGACTGCCACTTATTACACTAGTGCTGCTGTACAGGTTGAGCCTCAACTCAGACAGGTGAAAGAGGAGCAGAGGGACTATCAGAGCCCCAGTCCCAAAAAGAGGCGTCTTTGCTCCGAACTGTCTGACACTTTGAACAATGGCAACTCTCCCAGTGTAGTGGAACATTGCAGCCTGGGTTTTGCTTCTCCTGGGGTTCAGGAGGAGTTGGACCAGCGGAGGAGTCCAAAAGCAGACGAAGCTCCACAAAGAAGAACTCCTAATGAGACTCTGAGCAAAGAAAGCCGGGGCTTCAATGTGCTCAAGCAGCTGCTCTTATCAGACAACTGCCTGAAAGAGTTGTCCCAACAGTCCAGAGGAGCTCCCAGCCCTTCTGTGCTGCAGGCCAATGGTAAAGCTAATGGCAGCATTCACAGTCAGCCTGCTCACAATCACAACTTCCTGAGCCTGCCCAGCTGGCACCCGCATGGACCCCTCAGCTCTGGGCCGCCAGGACATCTCAGAGCACTGTCCACCCCACCTGTGGCTGATGGACCCAGTCGTACCCAGTGGGGGCGCCAGCCGGCCCCATGGCCTATCTCTCAAAAACGGGACACACCCACTCTGGTTAAAAAGGAGCCTGAGAGCCCAAGCCGCTGGAGTGGTCCAGAGAAGGAGGAGGACTGTGACTCTAACCCTGACTCCCCCCGACTGTCCCGCTCCAACCCCATCCTCTATTACATGCTGCAGAAGGGCAGCCTCCAGCTCCGAAAAGACATGAAGGACCAGGCGGAGGGCACTCAGTCTGTGGTCCGAGTCAAAGAGGAGCCAATCAGTGACCTGCATGCTTATGAACACAGCTCCCGCCCCCAATCACCCCCCCACAACGACAAGCACAGCCATAAGAGCCGAGGGCTGAGCCAATCATCTGAATAGAGATTTTATAAACTGTTCCAACATTACTATATAGTACTTCTCTTTTTATAATGACTTGCCAAATTGGTTTGATGAGACAAACAACAGTAATTGTTTTTGTTTATGCAATTGCATATTTGCATTGCCTCTTTCTTATGTTCTATACATTGTGGGCATGAAATTGCAGTAAAGCCCCCACAATTGTTTAATTCATTGAAACCTCTTTTACCACCCTTGTGAGTTAAACATTGCTTCGTCAGTATCAAAAGTCCTCCTTTAAACTCTGTCTCTTTTAACTAACTACACATTTTTATATCACATTAGTGTCCAAATCATAGTTTTTCTTATTCTAACTGTCATCATATTACAATGATCTGAACAATCACGAGACAGTTTCAGAGGAGGATGTTTGATTGGCTGCAGTAGCTTCATGGGGCACATGGAGGTTTGCATGGTCACAGCTTGTCATGGGCTTTATTTGAAACTTATTTTAAAGGGCAATGTTCGACAGTGCAAATTCAGGGTATTGTGTTTTCAGACTGAGCAGTTTTGAGCAGATGGGTCAACAGTGTGGTGCAACTGTGTAAGCAGGTTTCTAGAGCAACAGTTAAAGGCTGCTACATGTGACAGGTTCTTTCTATACTGGTTAAACTAGCACCTCTCATGCATGTGGCTTCATTTAGTTCATTCCCCCTCACTGTTATGATGCATCCTGAGTTTGCACTAGAACTCATGCGTTTGGAGAATTATTTAATAGCATGTTATTACATTCTCATTATTGTTCTCTGTTGAGGGTCTGGCTGTTGTGATTACTTCTTATTCAGTTCTATTGTGATTTATCTTTTGTGGCTCTCTAATCTTCAGAAATGTCAAAATAATTGCATGATACAAAGAGATGACCACAGGCCCAGCTGGATAGTTCTGCCTCTGAAAAAAATCACCGGTTTAGGTGTGCTGAGGGTATCTGGCTCATCATTTTGATTGTCCTGTATTTTTTAGTATGGGTTCATTTCACACCACTTCATCCACAAAGTCTTGTCATCTTTTTAATATTTACATATATGGAATATGTCTCTTGGATGAATACATTTTCACTATGGTTAAATATTCTGTATTTGTGTATATAGTACTTTCAGTATGGAAGATGACTATTTTGTAATGTTTAAGAAAAGATATAATCCTAGTTTTTAATGCCCTGTAAATAGGAATTATATGCATACAAGTGTACATATAAAGGCAGAGGATGTTATGCCCATCTTTTGGTTGGTTTGTTTTTTGCATGTGTCTATGTGGTAAATGATAATCTATCCTGCGCTGTGTTGTGTAACAATGTCTGACTCCTCACTGCTGCCTGTTGCATGCAGACGCATGGGAACTACCTGTGTACCCTCCTGGTGACTGGGGACAATGTCAAGTCTTAATATAGGTCTTTTCTATCACAGAGAGCATTTGTTAGAGTATGAACAGTCTACAAATAACCTCAGACTGTTAAGCAAAAAGACAAATATGTGAAAAAACGTGCATTAAATATTTTTGTGATTTTCCTTTCTGTTACTGGTTAACAGCTCTGTGAAGGAGCTAGGGGCTCTAGTGGGGGATTGACGTACAATCATAGATTTGCATTGTGCATCTGACAAATACATTTGTAGCAACAAACAAAAGACGTTTCATTTTCTCATGTGAAGCCCTGAAATGTCATTTTTTTATGTTTCTTTTTGGTGTTCATTTGCACTGATATCTCCAAAATAAAGTACTAAAATGCAGGATGTGTTTGCATTTTTCTTGTTATTTTTAGATGGGTGATAAGAGTCTAATGACCTGACTTATACAATAGAGCTGGTGGTTCGTACTGAAGAGAACTTCAAAGAGACTGGTCTTATTAAAGTGCAGTGGGAGGATGTCCTGTATTCCCTTAAACCTGCACCTCTTGGGCTGGTTCTGCTCCTGCTCACAAAGGCAGGAAAGACACTGGGAGACTGAACTCCAGATGTGCACCATTTCAAAAAACACCCCAGATAAGAATAACATAAGTGCCATTAATGCAGCATAGTTTGTTTATATATATATATATATATATATATATGATGAACTGATGATCGGCCCTTTCATGCGCCTACGCTGCACCCCGCAAGCAGCGTGCCCTACAAAACAGCGTGCCCTGCAAACGATGTGCCCTACACATCGTGTTGATGCCCCACACTAACCCTAATAACAGTAAACCCCAACCACACTTTTCATATGCTTTACAGTGTATTATATTCAGGCCAAGATCAAGTATTAGTGATTCAAATTTCCCAGGCCAAAACATCCTCCATCAGAAAAATTACATAGTGCACCTTTAAATTATTTTTGAGGAGTCTTTGTGCCCCTGGTGGCGAACAGTGGAAAATTCACCATGTCCATAATGTATTTTTTTGCTTGTAGTCAGGCATAGAATTTAATTCCCAAATTTTGTAGAAATCCAATAATGTTGATGTTTCATGTCTAGGGGGCGCTATAGTGTAATTTTTCATATGCTTTATAGTGTATTATATTCAGGCCGAGATCAGCATCAGTGATTCAAATTTCAGCACGATCGAACTATGCCTGTGCCAGCGGGAACAAATCTTGACATTGAATATTGTCTAAATTTTGACATTTATCAAAAAAATTCAAGATGGCCGCCCCCTGGTGTGTCAGGGGGCGTGGCCATAATAATATTTTTTACTTGTCTTGTCATGATCGACTTCTGTGTTAAATTTAATGATTCTACGTGTACTTTTTTTTGGTGTCATTCGTATTCTCTAATGTATTTTTGTGATGTTAGGGGGCGCTGACGAGCCATTTTATTTATTTATTGAAAATGGAAATGCAAAAGTTAGAGAGGCAGACTTTTTAACACGTGGCCAAATTTCGTGACTTTTCGTCATTGTTCACTGGGTCTAAAATGGGTGAGTTAGGAGAAAAATAAGAAAAACCTTGGAAACCTCTGGCACGTTGCTACGTCATGGTGAGGGTCCCTGGTCACTATGGGCGACTCATGTCATGTCATTTTAGTTCCCGCCCCCTATGAGCATCATTATGTGATACTAATAGGCCCTTTGCCAGCCTCTGGTGCTTGGGACTAATAAATGTTAAAATAATGTTACTCAAGTACAAGTAGTGATCCTGGCAGGTATTTGTGGAAACTACTATAGTCTGTGTGTAACATTTGATCGGAAAATGAACAAAATATTAAATAACGTACAAACTGGCATTTTCAGAGGGTAAAGCAAAAAATGAGAAAGAAAAGTAATACATGAAGGAGTGGCGCAAGGAACACAAATATTCCCATAATGTAATATTGTCAACATAAAGCATTTGTCACTTAGACTTACTTACTAAGTGTGGGAAAAGTAACCAATACTTTTACTCAAGTTAGAGTATTAATCAAGAAGGAATAAAAGTATGTAGTCCAAAAACTACACTACAAAAGTACAATTCCTCCAAAAAGTTACTTAAATGTAACTGTATTGCAACTGAGGATTATACACCTCAATCTGTTGTACTGCCCAAAAGGTGAAGCCAAGTTCAAGCTAAACTTCCCTTGCACTGTCTGCATATGAAGTCCAGTGAACAGACAGCTTTTTGTCTGCAGTGCACTTTTGAAACCATGCCCCCTCCACTTCCCTTTTATTTAATCCTCCCCATGACTGACTACACACTCTTTAAACTCCTGCTAACCTTTACCCTCCGCGAACTTCTCCATTTCAAGATTCTTATCAAGGCCTGAACCAGCGCTAACCCCCTGATTTCCTGCGATTGCCGAAGCAGTGGCAAATATAAAGCAAAAGTCACAAGTTTAAACTGGGGTCAAGGTGTAAGAAGTTGACAATCTGCTGTTTGTCTGTGGTTTCTCTTTGATTTTCTGACCCTCTGGTGTACAGAGCAGAGAGGATGTGAGCACAGAGGTAGAGCACATGAGGTCTCCCAACAATGAGTCGAAATGCAAGGTTTTGAAAGTACACTATAGCACAATTCATGATTTTGCACTTTCTTGTTAATACTTTGCAGCTCATGTCATCAATATTCCCTGGGGGTGTGAAGCTAACGGAAAGCCCTGCTCTGTCTGAAGCTCTGTTACTCAAATTCAATTTAATCTGAGCTTTATTGTAGCACAATCTGACCAGAAGGAGTTGACTTGGTTGGAATTACAATAAGTGAGACGATTTGTGCAAGTCCTTCACAGATAGTGAATAATACTAGCTAGTATTAACCAACAGTTTTTCAGTTAGTCACTCTCATCTTTTTGTTGAAAATCAAATCCCTAAACAGGACCATGCAGAACACCCCCAGCATGATGTCACTGCAAAGTAACAATGTTTAAGCAAACAACCCAAATGACAATGTACTTGTGACATACGGTAGTACAAAGTAGAAGCTTTACTGAGATGAGAAGTTGAAAGTTGTTAACAGAGCTGCGAAGCGCTTAGTTACAGTATTTTTCTGATGCCATACTTTTACTTCTCCTATAATATTTTGTAACAGTACTATTACTTGTGTTAAAACTTTGGTGACTCTTTCCACTGTAAGTCTGTGGGATAGCTTTTTGCTGGCAATATTAAATTATTTGAAAATTTGTATTTATTACTTACAGCCAGATGTGAATTGCTGTTGAACATTACAGATTGACCTACCACGATAATTACTATATCATCTTATTGTTCAGTAAATGCAAGCTGGAATGATATATTTCAGGGCTCAAAAGGTATTGTGTGTACAATTCCATTGTAAAAGTGTGGAGATTTGAGGTATTTTTGTTGAAACTATTGCTTCATTCTGCTATTTATTTGTTGTAGCTCAAGCTTTTTAATGATACTGTATTTAAAAATGTTTTTTGGGGATTATCTTGAATTATGACACATGTTATTGTGTCAGTGGTAGTTTCAATATTAGTGCAGTATATCTGTGTAGCTCTGTATCATTCATCAAAATGTGTTAATGTGACAGGCCATATTACAGCCTGTCATGATAACACATCGTGCCCTGTGCTATATTTAATGTTACTTTTATTTGGTCAACCATTAGTCTGGAACTAATGGAAACTTTTACAGTGGAAATTACATATTTAAAAATACTATATGGCAGTCGTTTTCTAAATCATAATTGTATCAGTTTTTTAACCTCTACTTCACTGCATCTATATGTTACTGCTGTTTCCTATATCAAGGTCATAGAAGAGTCAGCACAACATATAATCAATGGTGATTGTAGCACATGTGATAGAAATACCCACAGATGTTCGATCACCCTCCCGCCTGCCACCATCTGACCTTTGACCTCACATGTTATGTAAACAAACACACACTTGAGTTTTCAGGGCATTTGGGAAACTTTCACAGAAGTGTTCCATGACCTCAAAACTGTCCTGCCAATGTGTATGAAGTGACTTTGGACTTTGAGGTTGTACCCAGATTTGGATTTATTTGTCATATACAAGTTAAAGGTCCTATATTATTCAAAATTTACTCTTGTGACCTTTAAGTCATGTTATAAAGTTGTTACAGCATCAAAAACATACCCGGAGTTGTGTTTGGTTTCATTCACACATATTTGAGTAATCCTTTATTATCTTGTCTGTTTACATCTGAAGCTCAAAATGCTCTGTTCCACCTTGTGATGTCATAGTTTCCACGTTAACTACCTTTTACCTTTTGTTTAGAAAATGGTGCTTCACAAGAGACAATAATAGTGATTACTGTCACATAAAACACAGGAAGTGGAGGCTTGACTAAAGAATAATAATGAAAATGGAAAATAGCGTATGTAATAAACAGTTGGTTTTTGAGCTAGCTAAAAATACTTGTGACATACATGGTGTCAACACATTGACACCCTGATATAACGCAATAAAAAATGTAAAAAAGTTTAACTATTCAGAATATTTGTCAAATTAAACTTGAAACATTTATAACATATATAACAGTATAAAACCAAGACTAGCAGTTATCTTGGTTTAAATCAGTTCACCTCATGCACAGGTCACAAGGACGGGATAAAAATAACATTCAGAACACTTGACCTTTAAGATACCAAGATGTTCTGCTGCCTTGAGAAGCACTACAAATCTAGTCCATTCACAGCTCATGAGAACAGCTCCCATCATACAATAAAGAGGTTAGGGCCAAACACCTGGGGAAACTGCTTTGACAAACCAGGTCAAAACCGTTTATTTTCTCAACCTCGCTGCTCCCCCCACTGGGCCCTTTCCTTTTGAAGATCTGTCTCATGTGAAGTCTGTTCCTTAACCCCTCCCCTCTCCTCGGGTCGTGACCTTTTGGCCCGCCCCTTCTCGCAGTGACCTTGCTGATCCTGTTTCCTGGGATGGGATCAACTGTTGTCTTGCAGCTGTGGTCCTCCTCCCCCTCCCCTTCCCCTCTCCTCCCCCAGCGTGACGATTTTAAGACTATTCTTCTAATGTTTGGGGTAAATATCACACGTGCCTCTTTTCAATTATGTCTCGTGGCCCTTGCTACTCTCCACAGTCTCCCAGCGAGAGCCTGAAAGCATAATTACTCAAATAGAAAAGCTTTAATCAGCTGGATGCAAGCGTTATACAGTAGAGGTGCTGGTAATCGCTGGATAAGACAAACAGTTTATAAGCACTGTTGGGAAGAATACATTGAAAATGTAATCCAAAAACATTCATTTTGTCTTCTTTTTTTACATTAATTTCCTGGGTTCTTTTTAAAGGCAGTAGGGGTCACCATCAACAGAACAGAACTTCTGAGGAACAAGGTAAATACATCTATTTTTGTATGCTTCTGTATTTTATGGTTTTATATGACTTCTGTATTCTACACTTAAAATGGTTTCACACACTATTATATTATAGTGTAAAAACAGCTTAATGTTTGTATCGCCACATTTGATGCATTTATTTATCACTAATAAATATCACTTTTTCTGAATAAAACCAAATGAAAGAGTATAAGTACTGGAATACAGTTAGTCAAATAAACTATTCTGAATATGTATTTTTGGTCCATGTATTTAGTTACTCCCCAACACTGTTTATGACATGTAGTTAATATTTGTAAAGGAATATTATGGTTATTTAAAAGTCTGTGTAATGCATGTATGTAATGTAATATTCATGTTGGCGGCCAGTGAGTCCCTGAAGTCCAGAAGAGCCTGTCAGTTTGAGAGATCCTGATCCTGACACTGAAAGAACATGGATGATATTTGCTATGTCAGATAAGAACAAGGGTAAATGTTTTACAAACTGGCTGGGGACAACTAGCCATGTCAGTCTGCTGTCTGTATAGCCCCTCCACGTCAGCAACACTGGCATCTGTGGTATAGGGCTACATAAAGTAAAGTACATATGACAGGTTAGACTCGTTATTTCACTAAAGTGTAGTCAACATGATTACATTTAAGCGTAACATACATACATATAGGGTCCATAAATATTACTGGCAACTACATTGTATAAGCCTAAAACAATAGTTATTACTTGACTAATATTATTATTAAATTCAAAATGTCAGAAAAAAAAATCTTTGTATGGAATTTGTCACTGAATTTGGAATTGTGTGTATTAATGAGATAAATAGGCCTTATTTTTTAGAACTCAGCACTACTTCCTGTCTTTTTCAAGTTTCTCTTCACATTTTTTTCACGCTACCACTAGACTGATGTTAAACTATGATAAATACTGACCATAAGTACTATCCCACCAAACCAAATGATAACTTCAAAACATGAAAACCTGTCAAATTCACTTCCCAGCTGTGTGGGAATCTCTCAAAATAAATGAAGGCACAAGGTTTCTGATTCAGAGTTCAGTTGGGGGAATGGCTATATTGACAGAATTTTCATAACTGTACACTACACCATATTACAACATTGGCTCCCTCTAATAATTTATAAAGCTGGTCAATAATTCTCTAATTTTCTTTCACTTTGCTCCCATCCATCATTTTGCTCCCGCCCTCACTTCAGACTAAGAATAAATCAGAGCCACTAATTTCCCCTAAGTTTCATCACAAACACCGACATTGTGGTTGATCTGCAGGTCATGAACTTTCAGAGTAAACATTTCTTGAAATCCCCGGTAGAATGAGAAAGGCCAGTTCAGTGCCATCCCGTCTCATTCGGACTGGCCTGGGACGTGAACTTTGGGCTGGGGGCTGAGGGTCATTTACAACAGAGCACGCCAAATTTAACTTTGAGTTTGTACTCTGATGTTCCACCCAGCGTGAGGCCAGCAAAGAGCAACAGTGCCCCTGCTATACTCACCAGAGGAAAGGGTGGAGCAGTCACAGAAGCTTTGGTTTTCTTGGGTAATCAGACGACCTTAACCTTAGAAAAAAGGGATAGGAACAAAAGGTTAACCATGTGGCATTTAAACAGTAATCAATGAGAACGCAACAGTTAAAAATGATAAATAAAAAATATCTAGCTCAAAACTAGTGGGCTAAGGTGATTACCAAAATAACATCAATTAAACTATAACTATTAATGACTTTTTCCCCCGTTTTTGAAATGTAACATAAAAACAAAACAAAAACCTCCCACACCCCACCTCTCTCTCCACATTTAAAACACAGATTTATTGTGTGTACAATTTGGGGGAGATTTTTCCATGTTTATGTAATAACTTAAGAACTGTAGAGGGTTGAAAAAATAACTTATGGCTAAGTATTTGTTCATTCAGCTATTTACAGTTTATTAAAATTGGTTTACAGGGATTACTCTGCTTTGTGTCAGTGGCATAAAGTAGTTTCAGTATTATCGTTTATTACAATATTTCTCTGTAGCGATATATCATGTTTCAACATTTGTTATCATGACAGGTCTATATCTGAAACATCTACTAAAGCCATATGTATCAATAAAAAGGTACAGAAATAGTACATTTTAATTAATATCGGTGAGTATTTTTATTTTTGGAAGTTTTACCTCATCTGTAATAACAACTGTGCACAAATCTGAACTTGACTTGGTAATTTTCCCATGTGGATTTTGAAGAATCCAAATTGACAGTGTGCTTGTAACCGGGTAGTAATTAAAGAAGCGTCAGTATGTGTGTGATAAATATGAACAGGCGGTAATTGCTGCAGCCCTGAGCAGTGAGAGTAAATGTCTTCCATAATAAGAATTACAAACCTGCAAAATGGCCAGACTGCTCACAAACACAGATCTTGTCAGGATGCACTACATCCAGCTACGACAGCCTTTAACTACTTCATTCTTCACCCTGTCATAAAATCAATGCTCATATTGCACTCTGAGGAGAAAAACCCGGGGAAAGGAAAGGACACAATCACTGTTGTTTATAATTAAATGAACTGGGTATTGTTGCTGTCTCGCCTGTTTGCAGCAAAATGCATTAATATGTGTTTGCCAGGCACTTTTCGTGTTTCTCAGGTGGATAACATAATAACATTAGTGATAGATGTGCTAATATCAAATGTGAGTTAGCAACACAACTCCCAGCATGCAACACTCGTTGTCTAATTTACAACTTGCCCTACATAAGATTAAAGATTTCGTCTGTGCGTAATTGTTACTTGCATTCTAGGTTTCAACCAGCTTTAGGCCAATCTTCCAGCTTGGTTCTCCCATTCAAGATTCTGTTTCAGGATCTGGAGATGGGTCCCTGGGGACCGCACGGCAGTCGCCCACTTCTCTTGTCAAGTTGCCCTAAAGGTGCTGGTTGTAGAATGGGTCAAATGCAGAGGACAAATTTCCCTAAAGGACCAATGAAGTCTAGGAACAAAAAGGTGAGTTGGTTAGTTACAATCAGAATATCAGGAGTATTATACAAAAAAGAGTGTATTATTGCAAGATAGACAACTAATACTGTCAGCCACAAGGGGTCAGTGAAGATGCATAAAGCCTGTTTAAAATACTGTGGGTGACAAATTCAAAATTTAAATTGCAAAAAACGGGGACAGACGGCAATAACGCCATATTGTTTTTAGTTTTTATCAACTGACTGAAAGGTAGGAACAACAAAGGGTATCAACATATTACAACCCATGCCAGTGCACCCAAGCAGGCCCGGCTGCAGACCAAACTGACTGAGGGTGCATCAGGGTTTCAAAGGAGTGCAAAGACAATACTTAACCATTAAGTCTCATCCATTTTCACACCTAAAATGAGGGTACCCCTGTAGACCAGGGCCTGCACCGAAATCTTGGTTTCTTTGCAAGAAAAAATTATATTGTCATGTTTTCTATGATAATTGAAACGAGGGCCAGGAGCCTAAATGACAACCAAAGAGGAACATGTGGTCACCCCAGCTGCACCCGAAGATAAACCGTGGCTTCATTTCAATGCAGAAACAGGATTTAATTTTCGGAAAGTGTCTTTACTAATTTCAATTATTTAACAACTAAACCAGTAGATTTTGACTTTGATTTTGAAACAGTTTTACTTTGTCTTAAGGCTGAAATGATACACTCAGAGCTTTAAGAACAAATTGGCCCAAATATATCAAACTTCACAGTCATTGCCAAGTCATTTAGATTTAAAGCCATTATGTGATAGACTACACTCATATAAATGAACACAACTCAATTTCATACAGAGAGCGGCACAATGGCCCATTCTCCAGTGCTGCAGATAATACTGTAAGAAGCTTTGTCAGCCAGATCCAGAGACATATAATTGCCGGAAGCCCTTGGTTAATAAGAAAATATATATCACTTAATGCATGATAATTCTACAATGTTGAAGCTTTGGAACCCAGGCACTGGCAGTCTTTGAAATCCCAGAATGAGACGAAAGTCATTTGCATAAATTGACTAATTAATGTTGTTATGCTATAAGCTTTCATCTACGATTGCATTAAAAATTACCATAGCTGTTCTATGTTGGATGCATCTTCTGTTTGCAGGATGGTGGCTGCGTGTCATCATCTCACTCCAGTTTTCCCCTTAAACCTAAAAACATGCATAAGTATTTTTAGGTTTGAATTTCCTTCATGGTCAATAAAGTATCTATCTATTTAAATGGTTAATCGTCTTGCAAGGTAGTCCTCACCAAACCATATTTTGACCTGAGTGCCTGAGAGAATGAAGCTCTTGCTATTTTTGCTATTTATTTAGAATTTACTATTACCATTTATATGTTTGCTCTTTGTTGTTATAATACAGTGTGATGAGTGAGCTACTGTGTCCAAATAATTTCCCTTGTGGATGAATAAAATTTGTCTAAGTCAAAGTACTCAAGATATGTTCAAGAACAGGTTAAATGCAGACAACAAACTTTTCTATGGTAACAATAAAGTATGGCCTACCGTACCATATTATTTACTACTCCTTTAGGCTATCTTTTATCATCTATCATCATGGAAGCCAAACCAGGCCAAGTTACAGGTCAGATCTGTGGAGAGGCAACCCCGCTCACAGTCAGAACTCCAGTTTTTCTAGATATTTTGAGCAATAAAACCACATGTAATTGAATACATGTAAGTTAGATCTGTTTACTGTCATATTGTGGAACATGTAAAGCGCAGCAATTACATCCTATCCATAGAAACAAGAAGATGGATAACAGGAATATGAATGAATAGGCTAATTGCTAATTTAATTAGCATTTAGTTATTGCACTCAATTGACATTTTTTGCACATGCCCCATGCCTAGTGGGTGGGTGCGTCTCTCAAGTGAATGTCCTTAAAATGCTTGAATTGAACCCTTGAAAAATTGGATGACTTCCAAACCAAATAGTCTTATACAGCAGATAAAGTAAGTTAAGTTTTGTGCATGTTCAGAATGTTAAGACTGGAGATGAGGCAGCCTCCCCCGCAGAGCAGATCCTTCGGCTCTTCATCAAGGGCCCTCAAAGCTGGATCCTACTCCACTATTCACACGCACTACTTTATAGGCTACATCTATTTTTCCCTTTCACACTCATATTAGAATTAGTGGCCCACGCAGGTAAGATTAGACCATGCACGGGCACCCCACGGAGCTCCATTCAGACACATTTGTGTAACTCAACTATTTTAAGTTATGATGTCATCCGGCGTGTCCCGTTCATGGTGGATTACTGAATTAGACAGACAGCGAGGGGATTTTCGGTGTCCTGGTGTGAGTGAAGCTATTATCACACAGCCCGCAGGCTTCATTTCAGGATCCGTTTTGATCTTCAACAAACAAGTCAGAGCCCTTTATATCAGCCTGTCAGCCTGGCCCAATCTACACCGACTACACTATGACTTTGCCAATTGATTCATCAACTTATTTTCTGATTGGTTTCCTGACAGCGCCCAGTCGCTGATTGAGAGCTCTACCTCTTGCCTCGAGGTCAAACTGTGGCTGAGGAGGTGTCCGTCCTCTTCTGTGTGCCTACGGTAAACTTTACTAACTTCAGCCACTGCAGCCAGCTACGTGTGCAAAGTAAAATATTGATTAACATCTAGCCCTGATTTATCATTCTATTTGACTCGCAGTTATGACCGATTTGCATTAATCATTTGATTTTTCTACGTTCATGCAGATGCTGTGGGTTCTTAACTAACAGATCCATGGTTCTTAATTATTCAAGGCTCAAGTTTTATGGAAATGACATGTTGCCATCTGCTGGACAGTAGCTGAATGACAATACAATGCTGCAAAACAACACTATATATAAAACTGTTGTAATGTAATGTATATATTTATTCTATTCATATTTTAAAATAATTGGTATAAAAAGTTGAAGGGAGATTACTGTACAACTTCCAATTTGAGCTTGTCAAAATGCATCCCCCATCAGGACAAATGATTACCCTACCTATTAATATTTATATGCTCTAGTTAGATGACACAGTTCATGATAACAAAGCACGATGAGGGCTTCAGTTATAGCTATGACAACAATGCTATTCGTGAACATCCAAAGCCTGACCCAGTTCCACTGAGGACTCTTCTTTTCCATCTTGCTCTGAATTAATAACAGTTGACAGATTTGAATGCCCACTTTTTCTATCCTACTTTGAATTTATCTAGGATTCTACATAATTCATTTAGCCTACTAACTTCAGCAAAGTTGTGTTGTAATTGTGCAGTTTGCATCTGAGGTTCAAATAGGTCTACATTAACTGCCTGTCTTTGTCTATTTAATAACCTATTTATTAAGTATTTATTAAGATACCAATTTATATGATGCATAGTTTTATAATCCTTATCTTTTTAGATCCTTATAGTGTTTGTCTATTTTTAACTTAACTGTATATTGCTGCTACTGTTTCTTGCTGTTCTCTTTACTGTGCGTTGCAACACTGAAATTTCCCCATTGTGGGACAAATAAAGGATATCTTATCTTATTTTCAAAAACAGCGAAATGAACTAAAACCAAATGTGTATTTTAGCGACACTGAATGATGGCTTCCTACCAGCTACTTCAAGCAAGTACACACGCAGTCTATTGGGACTGGATACTGATAGCACCTCCTCAAGCCATAAAGGTCTTAGAATTGGGTCCTAAAAAAGAAGGTCACTCTAGCTTTTACTTGGTAGTCTAGGAACAATATAGGATAGACACAAAACATACAGTGCTGTGCAAAAGTTTTAGGCAGGTGAGAAAAAATCCTGTAAACAAAGAATGCTTTCAAAAGTATAAATAATGCTTTTTGTTTTTGTTTTAATTTACAAAATACAAAGTGAGCGAACAAAGGAAAAAGCCAAAGTCATTCAATGTAAAGAAGAACTAGAAGTTGTGGAAGTGATGGTCACAGAGCCCTGACCTCAACATCATGGAGTGTGTCTGGGATTAACATGAAGAGACAGAAGGATGTGAGGAAACTACATCCACACAAGATCTGAGCTTAGTTCTTCAACATGTTTGGAACAACGACCAGCCCAGGTCCTTCAGAAACTGTCTGCAAGTAAACCTAGAAGAACTGATGCTCTTTAGAAGGCAAAGAAGGCAAACCAAATATTGATTTGATTTAGGTTTCTTTTTTGTTTATTCACTGCATTTTGTTGATTGGTGAAAATAAATGATTCATATTTAATTTTTTTGAGCCCTGTGTCCCCTGTCCCAGTAAATTTACCTAAAACCATTGATTTGTCTCAGTTTTAAACAAGAAATTACTCATCTGACCCCATTTTACCAATATGATACCTTTGATACAGTAACGAGAATTTATTTGTTTAGCTAAAATGCACAAAGACTTCCCTGAAATTATTTACTGACCCCAAGAGAGAATGGACAATGTCACAGGCTCTTTTCAAAATTTTATTTATAACAACAATCCCAACCAGTGTGTCCCAGTTTTGAATTTTGAATATCTGGTCACCCTGATCTACCTTATCATTATTCAGTTACAACTGTCTTTATTGACCCAAACATCTTGAAAAGGTCACCTGAAAATTATAGAAGAGGGAAAAAATGTAAAAACAAAAGCAGTAGGCTATAACAGAAATAAATACGAGTCTTACAAACAAACAACTAAATGCAGAAACTTATAGGCTAATATAATGCAAAAACGATTAAACACACGATTAATAGGCCTAACTCAAAAAAGAGAATCAATTTTCTTGCAGAGTAAACCCATAGAACTGAAGTGAACGCACAGCAGACGCACGCACGGATCTTGACGTAAATGGAGTTGAATCAGACCTGAGTGATCGAGCACAAATCCCAGCCCCAGAGCAGAGTGTTTTCATGCTTTCAACCTGCGCCACTCTCTCTGCCATGGCGTCCGTAATGTATCTCATGAAGGAGGGGACATCATAGCAGCGCATACCTTCTTGATTCTCTGAAGTTTGTGTCGTGCGTTTACTACATTCATTCTTGAATACAAATATTCCGTGAACCGGCCATGACCGTGGAGCAGAATGTCCTCCAGCAGCATTCTCAGAAGGTAAACGCACAGGCTAACTTATGGCTAACTTTAGCTAAAGTGATGCTAACTGGGGCTCAAACTGCGTACCGAGTTGGTTATGCAGTATCCTTTGGGCGTTACTTAACCCGTATATCAGATTATTACCCAATTTAAAGAAACATGCAAAATCAACAAATAAACTGCTTGGGAAACGTCCACATGATCAAAATTAGCTTCGATATTATTCCAACGCATAGCACTCCGTTATCCAATGTTTTGCAAGATGCTCAGGAATGTTAGCTCAACTCTGCGCGGAATGGAAGTTCACCTAGACATATGCGTTTTCCAAGTGTATGCAAATGTGCATCTTCATGAATGGATTGCATTGTTTCACATGTGCAAAACACGCTTCATTATACTTAGCCAATGTTAGCCATCTACATTGTCGTCAATAGAAATAAATAAGGCCAACAGAAATCGGTTAAGTTTTGTTTAACTTGAAAGATATGGCTTAAATATATGGGTTAATAGGTTCATTCTGTTTGGTCTTGTAGTCTCTTATCAAACCGTAGACTTGTTATGCTTGAATATATGTACTTGTTGTGATCAGGTGGTTTCAAAACGTGATATCTTTGTTTACAACGCATGACCAGTGGGGAAACATAGAGGCACACAGGAGACCCCGCTGTTCTAGGGCGTTTCATAACAGAGATCCTCTTAGGTTTCGTTTCTAGGTGTGTTATGATCACGTATAAGAACTCTGGCAAGATGCACTCATTTTTAAGCTTCATCTCAGGGATTAGTCTTTGACAGCTCTGCTTAGTTATGTAACCGAAGTAGTGATGATGGTAAAACACAACTATGCATCGGCGCGCTGCCATGTGCTGTATGTGTAATTTTGGAGCCTTAAATTGATATTTTGTAATGTATTATTTGAAAGGAAATCCAAACCTTAATTGTGACATTTTTTTAAAATTATTATTTCACCTTAGAACAAAATAGTCAAACCAAATAAATGCTTTAATAAAAATACAGACTTAAAAGTAATAACAGAAAATGAATAAAACAAAAATGGACAAACAACTTTATGGCATAAATAAATTAACCAATTGAATAAAAAAATAAAAAAAATAACCATATACTCAACTGGTCAGCTGGTAGCCCCTGCCCCAGACAGACAAAATTCAACACATAACAAATCATTACATAAAAAAATGTAAGTAAAGATAAATGTGTTGCCATACTGACAAACAAGAACACATTTCAGCAAAGGTAAAAAAAGGTGTGATTGTAATTGGTATTTGGCGTTTTGTGACTTGGTTGTTTGTAGAATTGCATCAAGGTGTAGTGTTTGTGCATGTAATAACTTGCATATAGTCACATGAGGTCAAACTCAACATAACGCCTAATCCTGTCTGTCTGTCTGTGTTCCTTTTGCAACTCCTTTGAACGCGCATACCAAAAACTGTGCCAGAACCTGATAGCTGTAATGCAATGGGAATGCCCCTGTTTGTAACCTGCCCCACACTGGCCTTGCAGAGAATGCAGCGGTGTTATTCACAAGCAGATGACCACTATGACAAACCATTAAGGCAGGCTGGTCACATGAGGATGAGAAGTACTGTGTATCCTGGTTATATACAGTTGTGTGATTTGCTGCAGAGAACTGTTTTCTCTGCCCCTGCAGCCCCTGTGCAGCCCCTGTGCCCCTGCAGTCTGAGTGTCAACAAATAATATACAACATTTACCATTTGGCCTTACAGTGACTATTCTGATATAGTAACACTCTCTTCACATAAAGAGAAAATGTATAATAATATACAATATTATTTCTTAATAAAATTCTTAATATTTCAATTACAAACTTACTCTTACTCACTCCTATGGGGAATGTAGAGGAATTAACTGCTAACAATGCAATTGCAAATATTTTGTAAGACATCTTTGTGTACATCTGCCATTGATTACAAAACTATAACAGTTTGCAATTATCAGATTACAAATTGATAGATGACAAAAATTCCTCTTCAGATGCAATAAAATTCTACTTAATTCAGTGCAGCTTAACATGTCACATCTCCTAGGCGTGACTTTCACTGTTTTATGTGCAGTTACTTAAGCAACCATATTCAAAGTGAGTCATGGTTCAGATTTTTTTTTTTAACTTGCCAAGTTCTTGTTTTGCTCCAACTATTGTGCAAGCCTTCCTATATTCTCAATGAAAATCTTAACTGAAAAAAAAAAACTGATTCTGTTTTGAATGAACTTGTGTATTGCCCAGTGCACCTGTACAAGCTGAGATCTTAGACTTCTGCTTTGGACACTGACGCTAAGTGCACTCCTCCAGGTCATTATTTATAGAACTTTATTCAAGGTATAGATTGCAGGTTAAGTGGGGTGTAAAGCCAGCTGTAGGGCATCTGGCTTTGGCATGTTTTGAACAATAACAGGTTTATGAGATTTCCAAGAATTGACAAGTAATAACTGTTTTTCAAGTCTGGATTTCTATTTACCTTTAGGCTTTCAGGGAATACTTTGATGTGAATGGTTACTTTATAGTTGGGAGAAACTGCAAATCACACAGAACAGAACAGTCTGCAAATCCTCCCTTAAACTATGTAAATATTTATTAAGATCCTTATGAGTGTTTTCAAAATCTTGGCTGAATTTTACTTTCTCTTTTAACAGCATCAACAGACGCTACTAAACCAGTTGAGAGAAGTTACCGGCACTACAGACGTTCAGTTGCTTCAACAAGCCCTTCAGGTGTGCAGGAATAAAGTAATAACAGTCGTAGCACATATTACCAAATTAGTGATTTCAGTTCAATTGATAGCTTGATTATGACACTAAGGAAATGGCTTGATACTCTATAAACATTTTAGTACCACAATGATAACAAGTTGGTATTTTTGTAGACAATAGGCTGCAATTTACAATACATAATAATAGGTTTTTTCTTTAAAAGTTTCTTTAAATATTCAGGAAAGATCAAATTTTAGCATGTTTATGTGATTTCTTTCATATTCAAATCATATCATATTCAGAAACTTAAGTCCGCTCTGTCCCCAATTTATATATGTATTTCACTGCTATTACAACTTTAAAATGGTATCTACCTGGTGCTGTTGTAAACATAACCAATGAAAATGTTGCAGGTGAGCAATGGAGACCTTGCGGAGGCCGTTGCTTTTCTAACAGAGAAGAACGCCAAAGTCCCTCAGCAACAAGATGAGACGACATACTACCAGACGTCTCAGGTGGCTGGTGACAGGTACATCAGCGTGGGAAGCCAAGCGGACACAAGTAAGCAACAAAACTAAACTAACATGAATGCTAAGGATGCTACAGTACTCATTATAATATCAAATTATTCAATACGACCCTCACAATTCAAAACGTGTGTAGTTCAATTTATAGTTTCACGTATACAGCTGGAAAGGCTCTAATTTGGCCGTATTTAAACATTTAAGTCATAGTGTAATTGAACTAAATAGTAAAGTAATAATGGGGATGGTTTCAGTTCAATTTACCTTATTCTGCCCCACCCACTTTTGTCTCTAAATGCTCCTAAACAGCTTTCTTGTGGTGGCAGTTCTGGTTAAACAGGGATTCCATTCACTTTGACGTCAAATTTGAGGAAAGTGAGGCTGCTTAAATGTGACATAAAGCAGGTTAATTTTTTTTTCAGTATTCATCTGCAGCAACAAGTCAACAATGCACCGATTCTCAGGAGGATTTAAAATGGATTTATAGTCTGTATTGAACTCATTTTCTGTCAGTAACAGCCCCACGCAAAATACGTGAATAGTATAATTGAAATAGTATGTTTTTTGATCACTGCAATAAAAAATAAGAGACTAACATGTTTTTGTTCTTTGGAAACTTTGGGTAAATTATATTATGACCTATGTATGGGGTGTGTATTGAATTGTAAGAAAACAGAAAACTGTGTAGTTGCATCCTTAATGAATATAGTCTTTCTACAGACTGAAAAGCTTTAGTGACACATATATCTTATGTCTGTGTAGATGTGATTGATCTCACTGGGGATGACAAAGATGACCTCCAGAGGGCCATCGCGCTCAGTCTGGAAGAGTCAAATCGGGCATTTAGGGAGACAGGCATCACAGATGAGGAGCAGGCCATAAGCAGGTGAGTTGAGGTACAGTATGTAACTTTTTGATTGAGGTCCGTCACCTGCTTGTTTCTATGGATATCATATGTCATTGCTCTGCCAGAAATGTTGCACGGTATGACATTAAACAGCTCTGCTTTACATTTATTGAATTACAGGTGTTTTTTTTTTTTAAGCTCAAAAATACTTTTAAAAATCAGGCATTGGGGTTGTCTCTCCACAGATCTGACCTTTAAGTTGGCCTGGTTTGGTCTCCATAATGGTTTAATAACTGTGAAACATTCCAGACAAAATAACAGCTCCATAGAGAAAAGCATTTGACTGACCTTCCGGCAGCAAAGTTACACAATGTACCTTTTAAATATAATAATAACATTTTACTTGTCTAGCCTGCTCACAGTGTTCTTTATGTGCATGTGACACAGGGTAAATAATAGTAATGGTATTCTTTCTTATTTCTTTTTTCCAGAGTTTTAGAGGCCAGCATTGCAGAAAACAAGGCGAGTCTGAAGCGCACCCACACAGAGGTATGGAGTGATTCTCCAAATCCGCACGACAGGAAAAGGATCGACAACTGCCCCGTGGGGTTGAAAAATGTTGGCAATACCTGCTGGTTCAGTGCAGTTATACAGGTGAGACTCGGCTCTTCCTGTCAATCAATTATGTCATGTCTTCTTACATTTGCCTTAAAGTTCCTTTTTCTCCATGTAATAATGAATTCAAATTAGTTTTGCCCCAGTACAGATATTTTAAATATTGTAAAAGTAGCTCTTAGGGTGATAATAATACTTACTTAGACAAACTTTATTGATCCACAAGGGAAATTATTTGGATACAGTAGCTCACACATCACAGTATATTATAATTCCAAAGAGCAAAAATGTAAATGGTAAATTCTGTGATGGCAGTTCTAAATAAGTAGCAAAAGAGAGACTGGTGTCAAATAAGGCATAATTATATGAATGTATATGTACAAGTAAAAATAAAACATAGTAATACAAATATATCTCAGCTAAATATAAGAGGTCATAAGGAAAAACAGTGCAAAGATGAAATAATGATTGACAGGACATAGGGTTATCTACAGTATAAGCCCGCTGTGTTCAGTCTGCATCTAAATCTAAAGTGTTTGCATCACAGTGAACCAGGAATTGCAGTTAGAATGCTAGTTGTTGTTAACATTACTTTGATAGCAAAACTATTCTGGCCTTATAAAGCGCTTAAACTCATTTCAGAGATGAATCATTGTTATGCTATGTGTTATGGGGATTAACGTTGGACCGTTGCAATCTGTTTGAAATGAACTACTTCTGTTTTTCATGTTACTAAGACAGTAAAAATGGCACAGTCCTTTTTAATCGACTGCTGCACAAATATGAGAGATGAGCTCTGAAAACAGCATCACATGGTGTCTGTCTTCTGTGTGTAATACAACCCCACCCCATGAAAAGTGGGCATAGGTTCAAACTCACCATGCTGTGCTAGATTCAAGTAAACAACATTTCACTATACAAGCAAAGTGTACCATATGTGCTTGTTGGAAACTGATATCTACTTTATGTGATTTTGTGAGCGTACGTTACAGTTTGGAAGCGATATGACCTATTTTTCATGTAATAATTAAAAATATGCTTTCCTTTAGTACACATAGATTGTAACTAGGGCTTTTAGTTGCTAGTTGGCTAATCATTTTATTCAGATTTATAAGGATTTATTTACTTTGACAAACAGCAGAAAGGAGAAGTTAGCGTTTGAGTTTGCAGAATTTGGTATTTTTGGTGTTTCTCTGTAAAAGAGTGATTAAGCTCATGATTCACTAGTTTAATCTGTGTTTATGTAAATACATTGTTGCCTAGTACTTTTTTCTGCATAGATGTTTGTTTTTGTGTGAACTCCTGTGCTGGTATAGTCTTGTGAATGCAGTCGGTGTCCGATATACAGAAATACATAATAGTCTTAAGAGCTTTTGCCACACCTCTTTTCTAATCGATGAGTCAATCAGCAGTACATGTTTTAACTGCAATACTTGTCTAATTTTATGTTATTTTTTTCCCCCCAAGTCCTTGTTCAACTTATTGGAGTTCCAAAGGCTGGTCCTCCACTACTCTCCTCCAGCCAGAGTCCAAGACCTGCCTCGCAACCAGAAGGTGAGAGTTTTAGAAATGACTAGTGACTTTGAGACCCTTTTGCCCCTTATATTAAAGGTGCACAGTGTAACATTTCTTGTGGAGGGATCACGACCTGTTCATCCATGGAAATGCTATTGCTTTGTCTAGAATGTTCTACAGTATAGATTAAGCCTATATATCACGAGGGAGACAAGCAGGTTACAGCACTACAGTGTTTGTGAATGTTTTATGAATGAATGTTTTATCAGTGCATTTTGAGTTTTAAAGCTACTGTGTTCATTTTTTTTCCCAGGAACATAGAAACCTCCCATTCATGCAAGAGTTGAGAAACCTCTTCTCTCTGATGGTGGGCTCTAAGAGGAAATATGTAGATCCTTTACGGGCTGTGGAAATCCTGAAAGATGCTTTTAAGTCCAGTGAGTTGCAGCAGGTAAGACAATTTACATTTTGTATTTTTGTACTGTACTCTATTTGTATTGTTGCTTTGTATTTGATTTAATTCAATGTATGTTTTGTTTTTTGGGGGAACCGGCATCAAATCATATTGCGGTGACCAAAATCTGTACAGATTCACATCATGGGGACCGATTTCCTGTATGAGGGGAAAAAAATTGGTCCCCATGACGAAAATACTTGGATCAACAATGTGGTTTAAATTCAGATATGAGTTAAAATAGGGTAAGGTTAGGATTAAGGCTGCAGGCAAGGTTAAGATCAGTCGCCAAGATATGGATCTAAGTCGATGTAATGTTCCCAAAAGGCATGCAAACCCAATCTGGTTGTATGTGTGTGTAATGTGTGTCCACAGTTGTTTTCATAGGTCTTGTCTCTTGCTCCTTCAGGCCAAGCTATCGGCCACTCCTCTGATCCCACTAATTTGTAACCTTTCAAGAACGCTTAACCTTTGTAATGTTCTGCTAGTAATCTGTCCACCGACCCTTCTTATCCTCTTTGAACTCGCTCAAATAATATTGACCAGGAATTAGCTGGGGTGCATATATGCCCTATAATGTAACTTCCATCTGTCAATCTGTCAAGTGCGCGGAGCTTGTCCTTACATAAGCAAAAGCACTGAGCTCATGTCTGCAGAGGGCATCTTAGGTCACCTCTTACGGCCTCTGTTCTCATCCGTCATGTCACTCCTCTGTGTATTAGACCGGTCAGATAGACATTGAACTGAATTACAAGTCTCCATTGATGTCTTCTCGAGAGTGGCCCCAGGACCTGCAGTTTCTCTTTGAAGTTCAGCAATTTCCTTTGTCAAGACCAGTTACCTCAAATTCAAAGATCAGCCTGCTTAGCCGATGATGGTCCTGGCAATAAAAAGTAGGGATAGGCGATATTTTGGTTGCAATAATGGTAAGGTTTTTCCTTTCGATATTGTATCGGTCAATGAAACATTTAGCTTTTTAGCTCTAGCTATATGCATATTTGGTAGCAATATTTTTTTAGCTGCCCTTGTCTATGTGTGCCCATGTATTATTCTTAGTTTGTCCTCAGTGCATCAGATTTGTTTGTTTTTGAACAGAATAAAAATAGAAAGAGCAATAGGGCTAAAAATATGGTTGGATATGTTTACATCAACAAATGCTTGTCCCAGATAAACATTATATGTTCTTATTTTTTATAAAACCAAAGCCCAAAAAACATACTAAGATCTTAATATCGGGTTGGGAAATATTTGCTATTGGCCACTATAGCAAGACCTACACCGGAAACTGGTATCCAACCATTCTTAAGAAATGCAGTCCAACCACGCAAGATTCATACACATTATCAATCTGGGATTGCTGAAAACAAGGAACATCATGATGACTCTTGGATTCTCTTGATATTTGTGAGTTCACAAAGTCACAAACAATTTGTCAAGTCGTTACTACAGCGGAACAAGCCGAAAAATCAAACTTAAGTTACATCCAGTGCTTACCTTCAGCACATTTTTCATAAACAAAATAGTGTTGAGTCTAACATAGGCTGAAGTACGTCTGTCAGTGTCGTTCTCAAATGCACCGACCACCTGTCCAGCCCTATCGCACCAGCAGATGCTGGATTCTCGTGAGTTTGTGAACTCACAAATATCAAGAGAATCCATTTTGCTGTGCAAGGTTAGTCTAATCAGTCATTTAAAAAATATTCTTTACTTTTTATCATTAGCAGGATGTGAGCGAGTTCACCCACAAGCTGCTCGACTGGCTTGAAGATGCTTTTCAGATGAAGGCAGAAGAAGACAGGTAAACAAACGCAGTCTACTTTGGCATACATATCTGTGACTTTCTTCTGTCTTGTACATATAGTTTTATCTTTATTAAAATACATTCTCCTAACTACGTCAGGGAGGGTGAGAAGCCAAAGAACCCCATGGTGGAACTGTTCTATGGAAGGTTCCTTGCTGTTGGTGTCCTCGAAGGTGAGAACAGATGTTTAATCACAAACCATAAAGAGTACAAGACATAACAAAGAGTAGGAGGGCTGGCACGCTCTGATTGCAGTAGCGGGAAAGCAAGCGAGTCTTTGCCCCCAGTAATGAAAGGTGACCTTGCCTTAATGAGATGTGGTCCATGTAAACGAGCAGGGTGGGTGCATTGATTGTAGAAGACCTTGACGGCTGATTGACATTGTGCTTATTATGCATGACAATACTGGCCCAGAGCCATACAAAGCTGGGCCAGTGGTCTCTGCTACTCATAAAATGACCTTAATGCCTCATCTGCATGTCCGCTAGCATCTCCCTCCTCCACTGTGGGGTGATTCTCAGCACAGTTTAAATCATCATAATGCATGAGTGACTGCTGAACAAGTCAAAAGCAAACAAGTGTGAAATGGATTTAATTATTGCAGAGGTTGCACATTCACATTGGGTCATGTTTTCTTCTTCAAGTTCAATTCTACTAGTTTGACCACATCTGTGCATTGATTTCTCAGGTAAAAAGTTTGAGAACACAGAGATGTTTGGGCAGTACCCTCTGCAGGTGAATGGGTTCAAGGACCTTCATGAGTGTCTGGAGGCCGCCATGATCGAGGGGGAGATTGAGTCGCTCCACTCAGCAGAGAACTCAGCCCGGTCTGGACAGGAGGTCAGTGAAAAAGTGCTAGAAAAAGACTGCAAAATGTACACATGAAATATTTTTTTAAGCCAACATAAAACATAAACATAATCTGCTGGAAAACATTGACAAAAATGTTTTTTGTCCAATTCTATGTTGTATATATATTATGTATTATATTTTTTTAATCCTTCTATTTGCCTTCCAGCACTGGTTCACAGAACTCCCACCAGTGTTGACATTTGAACTCTCCAGATTTGAGTTCAACCAGGCCCTGGGACGTCCAGAGAAGATTCATAACAAACTCGAGTTTCCCTCTATGCTGTACATGGACAGGTGTGTGTTCTTTCACTTTCTTCTAAACTGATCTGAGTGAGGGTTCAATAACAGGTCTTCTTTTCTTCTTTAGATATATGGACAGAAACAGGGAAATAACCAGAATCAAGAGAGAGGAGATCAGAAGGCTGAAGGAGCACCTTACATTACTCCAACAACGACTGGAGAGGTACTGTACAGAAACAAAAACACAATTCCCCACATCTCATCCTGTAGATGAATCATTTGGCATAATCACCGGTCTCTTTCATTTCTTTTTCCTCTTAAAGGTATCTGAGTTATGGCTCTGGCCCCAAGAGGTTTCCTCTGGCAGATGTTCTCCAATACGCCATGGAGTTTGCCTCCAGTAAGCCCGTGTGCACCTCCCCTGTGGACGACATTGACTCTTCTGCTGCCCCTGGAGGTGCAACCAGTCAGCAGTTGCCCCCACCAAGGTTAGTTACACATTGTCAATTGTACAATTACTTACAATTTGTCTTTTTATAAGAAACATCTTCAACTAGAAAGAATATAAAGAAACTATCAAATAGTAATATAAAAGTTCACCTGTCTTTATTTACAGCACAATGGAGCAGGACTCTGTGGCTCCACTTGAAAGCATGTGTCCTGCTGCATCATCAGGCTCCGCAGGGGGGCAGCAAAGAGTGCCCATTCATAAACCCTTTACTCAGTCGCGGTTACCTCCGGATCTCCCAATGCACCCGGCCCCGCGCCACATCACAGAGGAGGAGCTGAGGGTTCTTGAAAGCTGTTTACACCGATGGAGGAGTGAAGTGGAGAATGACACTCGTGGTATTTTTAACAGCCTATTTTTATATTCATGACTCATGGCCAAATGCCGACTAATTATATTTGTTTTTGTTGTGTTCAGATCTGCAGGGCAGTATTACCAGAATCCACAGAACCATTGAGTTAATGTACTCTGACAAATCTATGATGCAGGTAAGGTCATTGGCTGCTACATAAGAAACTCCTTGAGAATACATGTGTTAATTTGTACTTGCTCTGTAATCCTTCTGTGCCAGGTCCCATACCGGCTTCATGCTGTTCTTGTGCATGAGGGCCAGGCCAATGCAGGCCACTACTGGGCTTACATCTATGACCCCCATCAGCGCTGCTGGATGAAGTACAATGACATTTCTGTTACCAAGTCGTCCTGGGAAGAGCTTGTGAGAGACTCGTTTGGAGGCTACCGCAATGCCAGTGCCTACTGCCTCATGTATATCAATGACAAGAAGCCCTTCCTAATAGAAGGTTCATTTTACATTGGAGTGGTGCTTTATTGTTGTATGATACAGTTTAACCTGTCCCTTCAACTTTTTTTTATTTTTTTGTGGTTATTTCAGAGGAATTTGATAAAGAAACAGGTCAGATACTCAGTGGTTTGGATAAACTCCCTCCAGACTTGAAACAGTACGTGAAGGAGGACAATGAGTTGTTTGACAAGGAGATTATGGAGTGGGATGCTCTGCAGGCCCGTAAGGCCCAGCAGGAGAAACTGGCTCTCGCAACAGCTGCTGCGGCTGCTGCTGCTTCAGCCGCATCCAGCACTTCCACCTCCTCTTCCTCCCCTCAGCCAATGAGCATTGAGTCCAGCACCCCGGACAACACCGGTGGGTTTTGTATTTGTCTTGATAGTTGTGTGAAGAGCATTTGCTAGATCATGCAAATTACAAAATATTGTTAATTTATACCACATTTATGATCATTTGATGGTTCTCTCTCCTGTAGTTCCTCAACAGGATCCTGAGTACATGGAACAGCCTTCGCCTACCAATGACTCCAAGCACCTGCAGGAAGACACAGAGAGGGCCATTTCCAAAGCTGTGGCTGAGCAGGAAGAAAGAAGTCCTGAAGCATTACTAAATGCTGTATGTACAACAAGCCATTCTGTCAAGAATATTTTAAACAAATAAACCAATGTATTATACTGCCTATTCAATACAATTCGATATTTATAGGAACATAGGAAGTTAAAACATGCTGCTGTCCCTTTCCATCAGTCATCCATTCTTTAAACCTGTCCCATTCTCTCTGCAGTCTCCTCACTCTCCCTCCTCCCTTCAGCCTGAGGCCAGCCCAGCCTCGGCCCCCTCCCCTGACCTGGTCAAAGAGGATCAGAACCCTGGCCAGCGCACAGTAGAGGTGGCCATCCCTCATGTTGGAACCTTTGTCATACAGGCAGAGGAAGGGGGATATGATGACGAGGTAGCTTTTTGTCTAAGCTAAACTCTGCTCAGCCTCCGTGCCTGTTTGACACACTGAATGAGAGCACTGTTGCCCCATTCACCTAGCTCTTTCAGATCTTTCACACCTAAAATATGTGACACCTTTTGCCAGCTGGGTCCAAGCTTGGTTTGAGGTCTGAAATGCCACACAATGGACTGACCTCTAGTCTAGTCTTCATGCATGGGTCTAGTGTGGAACGTCTCTCCTCAAGCCAGTCTGCATCTTGGCATTAATGCGGTAGACATTAAGCTGGGCGCTTCGGTCTGTGTGGTCTTTTTAATGAACTAAATCCATGCTTTTGTCAACCCTGTATAAATTAATGGGTTTAAGTTATAGGTGTATATAGGTGGCTTCATTTTCGGGTTGGAAGTCAAATGGTTATTTTTGAGTTTCTTGCTGCCTGTGGTACCCAGCTCTGGTGTTGGTATATTTCCATACTGTCCTAACACATTGTTTAGGCTTTGCCCTTGTTGTGGCACCCTTACTTACTGCATGGACGGCTGTGCGATTGGCATGCCCCTTCTGTGGTATGCTTCATGTTGTGCACGTAACAGTAGATGACCATAGATGACCATGCCCATGTTGTTCTGTTTAACATGGTTCCTGCTTCTTGGGCAGGCTATGATGACCCCGAACATGCAGGGTATAATTATGGCCATTGGCAAATCCGGCAGCGTATATGAAAAGAATGGGCCAGAGGCGGCCTTTTTTAAGGTACATCCTACCTTTTGTTCACCTCTATCACCCTCATCCCCTCCCACACTCTGTTTTATATGTTATTATATCAGCAGTCTACGAATCAAGTTTTTAACTAAAATACTGACTTTTTTATTTAAAGGTGTAACATTTCTCATGGAGGGTCCACCTCCCTCTTTGTCTGCACGGAAATGTTATTGCTTTGTCTAGAATGTTCCACAGTATAAATAAAGCCGGTCTATCACAAGGGAGATAAGCAGGTTACAGCACTACGCTACTTTACAGCTCAGATCTGTGGAGAGTTGCCCCTATTTACAGAAGGAATTATTATATTTTTAAGCAATAGAATTGCCAATAATGAATAAAGGATAGATGGATATGTTTAATGTCGTATCATGGAACATTCCAGGCAAGTAGGACGCAGACCCTCCACCAGAAAAGTTGCGCAATGCACTTTTAACTTTTAACTAAAACTTACTCAGAAATAAACACAATATCTTTTTATCTCTTACAGCAGAGGGGAGAACTTGCAAACATGACTGCGTAATAATGAAAATATATTTTTTCTGTGTCTCTGTGCTTATAGGCCATCAAGCTGGAATACGCTCGACTTCTGCAGTTTGCTCAAGAGGACACTTCTCCAGAGAATGACTACCGAATACAGCACATCATCGTCTACTTCATTCAGAACCAGGCTCCTAAGAAGATTCTGGAAAGAACTCTTCTCACACAGTTCGCAGACAGAAACCTGGCTTTTGATGAGAGGTTGGTAATACTTTGATTTGATTTGTGCAGTTCCCAACAGGGGGCAGCACAGACCTAAAATGAGTAGTGGTATGACTAGTTTTTATAATATTTTGCCCATACCCTGTAAACTATTGAATTGTCATCAGTTATTTTAGCTTAATACTTTTCCCCATTGTTCATTTGTCATTGTGATTACTGCTTGAGACTACATACTGACTGCTGTACTCCACATGTTCTGTAGGGGTGTTGCAGTATTAAATTGTATTGTTATGATTATTGTGAAAAGATAAGTCACAGATTAGTCACATGATGAAACAAAAAACAAAATTAACTTTCAATCACTGTGTCTAATAGATCATCATGTCTGTCATGTGGTCAGCTTTGAAATCAAGCTTTCTGAATGAGAAGTAAAGTTGATTTAGACAGATTGATAAATTTAGATAGATTGCATTTGCTTTATATGTTTAAAAAGTAGGATTTTGTCAGAGTACATATTGTAAACAGGAGCATTTGAGAGAAGACTGAAAAAGGAACTGATAAACTAGTCCAAAAATCCCATGCATTTCAGAACATGTTTGTAGAGGTCTACTGGTTCAACAAGATTTTGATATTCTTTGTTGAGAACTATTCTGAAAATAATTGCAGCTTTTGTGGTTTGATAATTGTGTCAACTCAAATAGCAAATTCCTATTCATTTGCGATACCTAGCGTAACCCTAGTTCACATCTTCATTCATTCAGCACTAGAGAGATTCATGAGGCCCTGCTGAAGCTTAGGGCCAGGGTAGGGCCAGGGTGGAACCAGGGCTCTGACTCACCACCTCAGTGCTACTGCCAGATTCTCTTTGAATTCATTCCTGCTTGTTCCTCTACAGATGTAAGAGCATTATGAACGTGGCACGTGCCAAACTGGACCTCATCAAGCCTGAGGAGGTCAACATGGATGAATATGAGGTATTTGTGCTTTCCTTTGCATAACATGCAAATGCAAATGCTCAACCATAAAATGTTTAAGTAGTGGTAACATTTCATTTTCACTCTCCTAGATCTGGCATCAGGACTACAGAAACTTTCGTGAGACAACCATCCTAATGACGATCGGATTGGAGCTTTTTCAAAAGACAAAGTACGTTCAGTTAAACAGAGCTTATTCCTGAGTGGTTCCCAAACTTTCAAGCCTGGAGCAAAATTAAAATATTGCTTACGATATATTTTAAAAATAAGTTTAGTGGGTTATTTGGCCAAATTTAACTCAACTATTCAGTTTTCAATTAAGAAAAAATAAAATTATATCTTGTGCCTTGGAATATTGTTGCTTTTACCAATTCTGCTTGCAGCTCAAAGTGACCAGCAGAGGGCAGCAACTAATAACACTAGCACAAAGTTTATAAAGCAGCTGTCACAGGAAACTCATAGTTTCCTATTAACCCTAAACAGCATTGTTTTATGTATTGTAATGTAAGTATGTTGTTTTTCAGCTATGTGGAGGCTCTGATGTATTTGATATATGCATACCAGTACAACAAAGAGCTTCTGACTAAAGGACTGTACAGGGGGCATGATGAGGAGCTCCTGGGGCATTACAGGCGAGAGTGTTTGCTGGTGAGTTCTATTCTGGGGTGGCCAGTATAAGACAAACGTGTACATATATATATATTTTTTTTTTTCATTATTTCAATCTCAATATTTAGACAATATTTTGAAAGTGCCTCAGGTCTGTGCTAAACTGTACTTGTAAGTGGCTTGGTTACGTTCAAGCATTGCACAAAACATGAACAGACTTAATCTAACCACAGAAGTGCAGAAATACCATTTTATAGAGAACGATTACCAGTACACTATGAGATCATTTCTAATACCTCATAGTTAGTCATTCTGAGTGAAATGACAGAATGTGGGGTTATATATGGGGTTATTTAATCATAGTGCTTATCAAACAGTATCTCACCTACAGAGAATGATTTTTCAGTGAAAGCCCTTATGTTGAATTTCCAATCTGAATAAAAGTGACCGACAAGTCTACTTTTTAAATAATCTCAATTGTATCTTTACAGTTGTTATAGTTATCCAGATCATACAGGCTAAAACACATGCCAAAAGACCTTTTGTAACAGCAGCAGCCTTATAAGACAGCAGCATTATTGAATTAAAATCTCCTAAAATAATATACAATTGAATTTTTACAGTAATATACTTCATAAATACGTTTATCTAGAAGCCTTCAGTCACCTTATTTCAACTTTTATTTGTACATTGAGATATTACAAATATATCTTTAATAGAAACAGTAATTTTACTGGTTGACTCATTGACGAAAAAAAAAAGTTGAATAGCAAAATTACCATCAATATCAGCCATTTAACATCTTTCCCATTTCTATTTTTGAGTGAAATGACACAGAATATGAAACAGTATGTCCCCTACAGAGAATGGCTCTTAAATGAAAGCTCTGTGATCTCTCTCTTTTCTTCTATCTCAATCTTCAAAACTGACTCAGCAAAATGAACATTGACACTTTCTGCATCATCTTGACGAGTGTGTTAAATAATCAAATGATTTGCTCAAGTTTCGCCCTGACTTCTCCACATCCCTCTGAGAATTCCTATGAAGTTTTGTCAGATGTTTTTGGAGCACTGTGATGCGATATCTTTTGATTCCGCTAAAGACCAAACTGTGGGCCTTGCTATGGTATTTTTGGTTAGCGCTGTGGGTATTTTGGTCGGATCAGGCTTATACTGGTCTTGGGCTGTCCTCTTTGCTGCACTCGGTAACCCTATCCCAGCATTGTGCTCATAATGTAATCATTGGAGTGGGAATAGGAAGCAGGAGGCCCGTAGAGTGTAAACACATTAGCATGAGACTTGTCCTTATCCAACCCCAGACCTCAGCCCAGCACAAACGCATGGGCCAGAACCTCGACTCTGGCCACTCAGCTGTTTACCTCAACTCTTGTTTTAATTGAAAACACTACCAACATTGACACAGCTAATACTCTTGGATGCGTTGCAAATGTAGCCTTGCAGCCACTAATTCAAAACTTGTTTAAAAGGGCTTCTATCCTCCTTTCGTGTTCCCTCCGGTGAGAAAGGGGGAGGTCAGTGAGTTTGTCTCTGACGCTAAAAAGGGTTTGGCCAAGAACTTTACAAAAAACATTCACTTTGAAAGAGAAGAAAGATAGGCCGTGCAAAGGCTGGTTAAAGGATATTTTCTTAAATTATTGCCAGAAGTCTCCGAGATCCTGTTCTAGTGTTTCCCACAAGTTTAGACTCTGGTGGCACGACTGGTCCAGTTATTACTCATTTTATTTAATGCAAGTTATAGATTGTATAGTAGAGATGTGTGTATTACTGAGTTTCAAATCACTTCATTATATACACCAGTCAAAAGCTGTGACACACCTTCTCATTGTGTTTTTTTTCTATATGTTTACTACTTTCTACATTTTATATGCATATATGGAGGGGGCAGCTAAAATAAATATTGTTAGATGCAGGTTTTTATTGTAATGGTGGGAGTTAATTGGTCTAGTCACTGATCAGCTTCAATATTTGTGAATTTACCTTTTAGATATTTTTTGGCAAAGTGAGTGACCCTCAAGATGGCTATATTACAATAAAAACTGAATTTTAACAATATATATTTTTTAAAATTAGTTTTACCTATTCCCACATCTGTATTAAATATGATGAAGATGATGTGATCTAATCTGAAACGCAGCAAATGTCTCTGCTCATCCAAAAAGCACTGGTTACAGATTAAATACAGTAAATATAAAAACAAAAGTACATGTGTTACATTTTTTAAACTACAGACACACTACATTCTATTGCAAAAAATTATGAAAACAACAAGACAAGGCCATTGGCGGAAGATTTACAGTGGAACATATGCAAGCTCCTGTCCAATTTATTTGAGCTTCTCTGCGCCTTATAAAATTTTAACGATTTCACATCCTTCTCTACAGAAACTAAACGAGCAAGCGGCGGCCATGTTTGAGTCTGGAGAGGAGCCTGACGTGAGCACAGGTCTGGGGGTCATGAATGAACTGGTGGTGCCCTGTATTCCCCTGCTCCTGGTGCACGACGTGGAGAGGGACCTGCTTGCCGTGGAGGACATGCGCAACCGGTGGTGCTCTTACCTGGGCCAGGAGATGGAAGGTGAAGCCTCGAGTGGATGGGTTTGGTTTGAAGATGTGGTACTTTCTTTTACCATGGTTTTATTCGAGTGAATCTGTGTTCATTTTGACAAGAAACTTTAATTTAGTTCTAGTCTGTCTCTAGTCAAAAATACTACATACTACATAGTGTACTAGTCTGTGGTCTTATACCCATGGACTATTGGACATACCTGGACAACTAGGATGAAATCGGTATCAAGTTTTGGATTTATTCCTAGTCTCTATTAACTAAACGGATTTCTTTTTATTTTGTTCAGTCTAATTCTTGACTAATTTTATTTGATGAAAATGACAAGTTTTACTCATAACAGTTTTTGTCAACCGGTATATATTTATATATTTTTTTAACTGTAAGAATTTGTATTGGATTGCTTTGTGGAACATGTAACGACGTTCCTTGGACCTTTGGTTTGTTTATGGTCTGGATTGGGTCTCCCATTTCAAAAAGGGAAACTTGGATTTGACCTCTACTTGTTCCTTCCTTTCATTCATCTATGTTTATGTTTAATAGTTAGCAACAATATTAGTACTTTTAGCTGACAAAAGAAATCTACTCATTGTTTTATTCGACAAAATGTGAATAATTTTAGTCATGATACTTTTAATTTAGTTTTAGTCTGCAAAAACATGGCATTGACAAATACTATGACAACATTTTTTTAGTTTAGAATCTCTTTGACAACACTCCTTGTTTTCAGACATCTCCAGCTATCACTGTGAAAATATTTGCCCTTTGATTTTTCTAGTTGGGGATTAGGCTCTGTTCATTGTTACAAAACGCCCAAACATTGACCACTTTGTCTGTCCTTATTTTTACAGCAAACCTCCAGGAGAAGCTCACAGACTTCCTTCCCAAGTTACTGGACTGCTCCACGGAGATCAAAAGCTTCCATGATCCCCCGAAGGTCCCCAGCTACTCGGCGCTCGAGCTGTTTGAACGCTTCAGCCGCATAATGTCCATCATGGGAAGGGTGCCCAGCGAAGGCAGATGAACTTTGAGGAAATTTTTCCCCAATGACAACGGCCCCAATCTATGGACCTGTTTAACTCACGCCTTCCTCCAGTATCCAGGATCTGCTTTTAGCTCTATTCCTCTGTTACTATTTTGCTGCTATAGTTTTTATCATTATGGTTATGAGTTCACTGTTATTTTAAACTAAACAAGAGGTGGAAATGGACTGATGGAAAATGACCTGAGGGACACTATATTTCAGAACGGTGGTGATTTTACGGTAAAAGAAAGACAAGCAGATTATTACAGCTTTGCAAAAAATCAGTTGAAGTTTTTCATAGTTCATTGTAGTTGTTTGGTTAAAGCTTCTACCCCAGCCCGGCTCATGGTCCCTCTCCCTGTGAACAGTTACTCCTCTGCTCTGCCTCCAGTTTGGTACAGTATTACCACGTTTTGCTTTATTTTTCTAAGCAAGTAAGAAAAGAGAGCCCTCAGATTGTCTGCGGCTCAGAGTATCTCAAATGGGTCTCACGTCTCTAGACTGTGCCAGAGTGAGATGTTTTAAGTGCTGTGGTAGACTGCCATGGACGTCCTGTGGCTTGTTAATAAATCGAGAGAATAAAGTTTTATTTATGGCTCTTTAGGCCAACTTAACGTGTGTGTACGTTGTTGACTTTCACACATTGATACACTGTTTGGTCAGAGGTGCGTTCAGTAGTCAAGAATACTTGTCAAGTAAGACTAATATTACTTGAAATTACTCAAGAAGTACAATGTAGTGGTCCAAGAAATTATTCAAGTAAGAGTACAAAAGTATTTGGGAAAACAATTACTCAGTTAAGAAATACAAAAAATACTGTGGAATGTCGTATGCACTTGAGTGAGGCACATTTTTAAATCGTTGGTGCTGCAATAACCTGAGATTTAATTTGATTTTACCGTACAGAGTGAAAATTTGGGTGAATAAAGGGGAAGAGAGTCACATCCTTTCACTTGCCTGTGGTACTCAATAAATAACTAAACAACATAGGGAAAAGAAAGAAATATCATTACAGCTACTTTATACCATTTTATCAGTCGAAGAGAATAAGAGAGCCTCTAACACAACATAACGACATAATCAATATTTATTCATTAAATATGTTATCCTATTCATTTAAATTATTGAATTAGTAGGTTAAATGTTTCTTATTTGGATTTCTTTCATTGCTGTCTTTCAAATGACACATAACATTCTATAGACAAATATTATTTAATACAGATTTAATACAGAATCTGAAATGAGTTCAGAGCTTCTCTTTAAAGGTCGTCCCAGAACTTGTACCATTTTTCTGCAAACAGTGAACCAAAAGCCATCTTTTCACACGTCTCTACACCGACTTAAGTCCAAACTTCAACTCATAACATCTTCCCACCTCAGAGTAATTGGTGAGCACTTTATCCAACAGAGATTTGTGTAGCACATGTAGTAGTCCACTTTCATCCTGGGAGATATGACTGAGATGCAAACTACCAAGTTTGACTGGCTTCACCAAAGAAATATCAGATTTAATATTGAGAAATATGAATTAAGTGTATGTTAGTCTACTGTCTTTGTAAGTATGCACATTTTAACTGCCTCTGGTACAAATGCATGTAAAGTGAACATTACATAAGTAACGGTCCAGTGTTTAAACCTACTCATATGAAATGTTGTGTTACAGGTAGTTTTGGACAACATGAACAACCCAAGATCTGAAGACCTCATCCAGTTTTTAGGGTCTTTCACCGCTGAACAGTGCAGCATCCAAATGGCAGCAGTTGCACAGAGGGTGACACGGCACTACAGGACTTCTGGGTCCAACCGCAAAAGGCATCTGAGCAGCTCTGAACCTCAGAATGGTTCACCCACTCCGATTCCCCTAACAGAACAGGGACAACCAAGTCCTCAGGCTTGGCACTACTGGCCAACTTCATTGTCTCCTCCTGCCCCCAACAGAAAGCCTGAACCTGGTCCTTCACGTGCTGTAGAGCACAGCACCCCCTCACCAGTGTTCAAACAGAAGGAGACTCGGAACTACAAGCCAAAGTCTCCAAGTTCTGCCCGCAAAAGGCATCTGAGCAGCTCTGAACCTCAGTATGGTTCACCCACTCAGATGCTTCTAACAGAACAGGGACAACCAAGTACCACCACCCAGCAGGGGTGTGAACAAAGGAAGGATCCACTGCAACAAATAGTTATGCCCAATGGACACTACAGTCAAGCACCAGATTCTCAGCCTGGGCACTGCCTGCCACCTTCAACCAGGAGGCAAATGAGCATCATCTTCCAATGATGCCCCAACAGCCAATGATGAGCCAGCACCATTGGGGGCGCTGTGCACACTGTACTGGTCAGGGAGTGTACATGAGAATGACTGGCACTACCCCTGTGGTCGTGTTGAAGAGGTGTGGAAACATGGGCATTATATTAAAGATGATTGTATGTAGATGGGTTTTGGAAACTTTTCTGATGAGATGCTTTTGTTTGTTTATTTGACGTCACACCATGTGATCAGTGAGGACATGCTGCATCCATATGGGACTGAGTAAGTACTGCCACAAATCTGGCATTGATAAGTTGTTGAAATCAAAATGATGAGTTATTGCACTGATTCCTTTTTATTTATTTTTCCTCTATGGAAATAGGTAAATATTGCTTGAGGTAATACCACCTCCTCTGATACCCTTTTCCACCAGTGCTCCCAGGACTAATACTAACTTTGTCACAGAGTCAACATCAAGGTCAACATCAACTTTCACGAGGCCCTGTCTTTCCACAGTCCTTCTGTTATGCTAGCCCCCACATCAACGTAAGCCATTGTTTACATATTTGTGTATATTGTCTATGTTTATGATATTTAATTGTGCACTTACCTGATTTAGGCAAGTTCCAAAGGCGAGGGTTCAGAACTGGTTTAAATTTCGAAAAGAATCGAAGGGAACCAAAGATGCACAAGTTATTGTTGAACATGTAAGATTTCACCTTCACACATTCAAGTTACTACTGATTATTGACTATTGATTATACTGACTATTTTATTTCTCTACTGTGGGAGGCTATGAGCGCAGCTGATAGATACAAGTACGAGCAACAGGCCCAAACAGCAAGGCAAGTTGCTCATCAGATAAACCCGCAACTGTGTCCCTCGTCTCCACCGATGGACCAAGAAGTACATGCAGTAGATGCAGTTATACTAATACTATATACTGAATATAGCAAACAGAACAAGAATATGTGCTGATATGACCTGTTCTTCTCTTTATCCATTCTAGACATATCTTCTCAGCCTGTCCAAGCGTAACAGGTGCGAAATGGGTAAAACAATTCTCAATAAAAATAGTTCAGGCGGAATTTGAATTTACAGTACACATTATTGTCTATATTTATTTTTACAGAGAAAAAAATAGGGATCGAGAAGAAAAAGATGTGGCAGGAGAAGAAAAAAAGCTCTTGTTTCATGTCTCTCATCGCCAGAGGAGGACACAGAGATCAACACATTTTGGCCCCTATCCAAAGGCCATTTTCAATAATGTGTTTTAATTTTGGTTATAATTTAGTATCTTTGCTATTTAAACTCATGTTATTTACTGTGTATTACAAACATTGAGATGAACTTGTTTCCAAAGTAAAATAAGTGTAATTGTTTTAAAATGTTTCCACTGCAGCTCCTTCAGTTACAGACTGCAACTATTTATATACTTGGGACAAGAGGCTCCTGAAAACAATCTTTTCTGCAAATACAAGCAATCTTTCTGTGACATATTTTGCATTGCTGTTAACAGTTAAAGGTATATCCATTTACGACCTTGTATATATGGTATGTTAAATTAGTTTAAGTCCACCTTCATATAATTAAAAGTAACTTATATAGGTAGGACATAGGTCCTATATTACATATAATTGTTACCTCATTACCGGTAAATACATACCTGGAGTTGTATTTTGTTTCATTCAAACATAAGGAAACAACATTATAATATACATCAGAAAATAGCATAATATGGGCCCTTTAAAGAGTAACTGTTGGGATATAAGATATAAGTTTTATAATTTGAAGTTGATGAAATTTGAAGGACAAAACATTAGATGATGTACAAAATCTAGTATTTCCAAAGGATAGACGCAATTATGAGGAAAACAAGATATCTGAAGGAGTAGTGCAAGAAATTTAAATGGTCATATAGTTTAATATTGTCAACATAAAGCAACATAAACTCACAGCAGGAAGAGTAACCCAAACTGTTAATAAATAGGAGTAAAAGTATGCTTCTAGGAAAGTACTCTAAAAAGTACCATTTATTTCCAAAGTTATTCCAGTAAATATAATGTACTACTCACCTCTTGTACCTGTGATATTTTTAAGCACACTGAAGCTTGACTAGGGCTGTACCACCTGAGGGGCTGGCATTAAAGTAAGTCTGTATTCAGTGTCCTGTGTAAAGTTGCACCAGTAACACATCCATTAAATTTTAGATCTGAAGCCGGAGAGCGACCTTGATCCAACAGCCTCCCCTGCAGTGACAATTGAGCCGTTAATATGCACCCTTATTGAATCAGACTTTAATGAGAGTCGCTATAAAGACTGAGGCTTCCAGCATGTGGCCCCGTTAATGAAAAACACACTGATTTTCAGCTTTTTGTTTTTATCATGCTCTTTTGAACTCATTTCCTCAACTAATTCTAATTTCCAGCAACACTGATCACTCACAACAGGAGTCAAAATAGGAAAACATTATTTATTTAAAATGCTTTTAATTGTCATACCTAAGACTTTACTATATAACTTTTCATGGTGCAGGATGTGTTTCTAATTTAACTTTAAGATTATACCAGATCACTTAAAGAATTATACTATTTTCTGTTCTTATAATGTTGTTTTCTCATCAAAAACATATCTGGAGCTGTGTTTTGTTTCATTCACATGTTTAACACACACATTTAGGCTGAGTTCTTCTCTGAAACAGAAAACACTCCCCACACTTCCACCTTGTGATGTCATGTGATAAGTGCTCCACTGTGTTTTAAAACTCCATACACCTTCACTAGAATAATTTAGATAAATTTACTTCTGGAATTGCTCATCTCTACTGAACAAAAAGTAAAAGGAGCTGTTATCTTCATGACATCACAAGGTGGAACAGCATTTTGAGCTTTGGAGATGTAGCAATAATAAAGGATTACACAAATGGATCAAAATACAACTTTAGGAATATTTTGGTACATGAAGTAACAATGTTCTAATATGGTTTAAAGCTTGTAAGGGTAAATTGTTCAGTGAATAATAGTTGGAATAATATTTTTAAGGGTCAGTATTTATTGTATTAATATCTTATTTGTACTTGTGGGGAAATTTGTATAATAAGTAGCTCCATTAGCTAATTATACATACAAGTACTAAAGTGGATTGCTCTGCTATTTTGTTATTGCAACTGATTTAGAAAAGGGTTTTTATGTCTGTGGCATAAAGTTTCAATATTATTATAAATGATTCTGTACCAATATATCACTCTTCGGAATGCATTTTTGTGACAGGCCTGTTTTCGCTGTGGCTGTAATTCTTTTAATGATTTTCTAACTTGGTACACAAACGTAAATTCCACTGCTCATTCCAGCATTCTCCTCTTGTCTGGCATTGACCCTGGGTGAACTTGTATTGGCAGGTAACAAGTGCCTGTGCATTCTTCACCGTGGTTCACTGGTGCAGAAAGACCCGAACAGCTAGTCTTGTCTGGGCCTTCATGTTTCAAGAGCATTGAGTGCTGTTCAGAACTTCAAAACAAACCTGGACAACTTTATTGACAAGTTAAACATATGCTTGTAGGTAGGTGCCTGTGTCTCCAATAACCTTTTGTCCTATGCTCTTGCTGTCTTAAGATGGAGCTGCAGCAGAGATGACTGAGAGGAATATTAAATTATCCACAAATTGATTTAATCTTTTTCTGCTGACTCATACTTTGGGGCTATTATGTAAATCCATCAACATAAGTTTACAAACATCATTAGCATTTTTCTACTCATTTTAGTGGATTCTTGTGGGAAACTACTCTAGTAATGCATGTGGCTAGATACGATTCTCACACAGTGAATTATACTTTACCATACGACCTTGTCTATGCTCAGTCCTGTCTGATCTCATAAGAGAATCAAGGTATTGCCTGGTTAGACTTGGGATTGGAGACTATTGTTGTGTCCTTAGGCAAGACACCTGCAGCAGTAGCTTAGCACTGAGTAAAGAATGAATTCATAATGTAGGAAATTGTAAAGAGACTAAATGTTTGGAAAAGCATTGTAGATTCCATTATTATTAGCCTTTTATATTTTTATTATTGCTTCTATATCCCTGTTCAGTCACAACTGCTTACTTCTACAGATTTAAGCCAAGTTATAATGTTGTTACCTCCTCAAAAACATACCTGGAGTTTTGTTTCATTCACACATGTTTGAGTAACCATTTATTATTAATCTGTCTACATCTCCAAAGCTCAAAATATATTGTCATATGTATGATGTCATGAAGTGATAATTTTCAAGTTAACAGTGCTAATCTCTACTGAACTAAAAGTAAAGGTTATTTTTAGTTCAGTAGAGATTAGAACTTCCATGACTGAAATGATCCAAATGTTTCTAGTGAAGGGGTATGGATTTTAAAAACACAGTGGAGCACTTCCTGTATTACCACATGACATCACAAAGTAGTATAAGGTATTTTCTGTTTGAGAGAAAAACTCAGCCTAAATATTCAGGATGTGAAGGAAACAAAACCCAACTCCAGGTATGTTTTTGAAGAGGAAACAAAATTATACCATAGATCAGATTAATATTAGCCCCAAATACCGTTGCAGAGCTGTCTGCGTGGCTCATATTATGTTCTTTCAAAAACACTTGGACACAGTAATCCATTATCACATTTTTCAGAAGGTTGTGTAAGAATATTTGTCATTCAACACACTTTTATTCCACCAGCACCATTTGTATCTCTGTAAAATCAATTTATCTTTGTCTTTCTAAGTAGTCTAAAACCCACAAGTAATATAACAAGATTTATCTGCTTGCCTTTTGTCCTGATTTCACCTTCACGCTCACAAAAAGACCAAAGTTATCTCGACTCTGCAGCTTGTCATTTAAACCACCTACCCTTGGCCTCATATGATCGACGTTCCAAGTACACGTTCCTGCTTTGTTTATGGGACATTAATTATCATTACTGGCGTGCTATCCCTTTAATTTTCCTCATTATTTCTATTGACTTGAAGTGCGCTTTGCAGCCAAGTTCAGGGATGATTACAGACTACAGACATTGGGCAGTTTATATAAGCCATGATGCTGATGGACAGGCCTAATTTGTGGTTTGGACCTGTTTTTCCCATTGGAACCAAATGTGAGCCCCAGAACCAATTCGCATCCTGCGTTCAGGGATGTAGCTCCAAATTCTGGGCCCTGGGTACAAATTACGTCCATGGGGCCGCACTACTGATTCAAGGTCTAAACCAGGTCTAAACTAGGGCTACCACAAGATTAAAAAAGGAATAATACTAGATTTGACCAGGCCTAAACTAGGACTAAACCAGGACGACCATAAGACCAAACCAGGTCTAATCCAGGGCTACCACAAGACTTAACCAGGACAACCACAAGACTAAACCAGATCTAAACAAGGACTAAACCACGATGTTGGAGGAAGCCTCAGTACATGTTGTCCAATGAAAAATGCACATTACAGTCTTTGTGTGAGGCCCCTCTCTGCACTGGCCCTGGGTAAACCGTACCTTTTACCCCCTCAGTCTGACGCCCCTGCTGCTATTGTCAGTGCAGAAAAGCAGCAGAGATAGAGCACACACCACTGCCAATTTCCATTTTACCGTGAATTCAATAAGCTTGCAAAAACTGTAAAAAGCAGTTGCATTTGGCCGCGGTAAATTTGTTGAAAGGTCGAGAACGTAAAATGGTCTTGTAATATATATGCAAGCTTTTTACGGCTGCTCTGTGAAGCTGGAGATATGTTTTTGTAGCCCTGCGTTTCACATACACCCTCTCGCTGTGAGAATGTGCTGGCTGGCTCTCGCCTAGCAGGAGAAAAAATCTACAGGCTTAAATTACATTCACAAATGTTTATCCAAATATAAATGATGTCTTTTTAAGTACTGTTGAAGAAATGATGGGTGCTCGTAATATATTTTGTGCCAAGCGTTTGTGGTTGGATTTCAAGGAAACTGTGTTCTGAAAAAGTAGCTTTACCACTAAATTCCCAGACTGCATCGTTCACATACAAATAGAGCACATAAGACTTTCTTTTTATTACTTTTATTGAAGTTATAGCACCCATCATTCTTAATTACCTGTTTCCATTTCTACTAAAGGTCCAATATTACACAAAATTGACTGTGACATTTAAGCCATGTTAGGATGTTGTTACCTCATTAAAACATATCCGGAGATTTGTTTTCATTCACACATGTCTGTTTACGGCTCCAAAGCTCTATATGCTCTGTTCCACCTTGTGATGTCATGTAGTGGTAGTTTTCAAGAGTTTGTGTGTTAAACATGTGTGAATGAAACAAAACACTCCAGGTATGTTTGCGATGAGGAAACAACATTATAACATAGATTAGAAAAAAGCATATAGGACCTTTAATAGCTGTTACCCAAAGTGGTAAATGGACATTGCTAACCCGATAGCCGCCACATTCCAAATAGGAAGTGAGCATGGGTGCACTTCCGGTTCCACTGACTCACTTTACATTGTCACCCCTCTCTCTGTAACTGCAGCAGTGAACCTCATCATTTTGGTCAATGTTCATATTAACCCGCGTTACATGATCCTATTTTATTTATTTTTTTGCTATTTTGTCCAACTCAAAACATGCACTGTAGGTGTGAAAGATGTGTGAGTGAGTGTTGGTGGTGGTCGGAGGGACCGTTGGCGCCGCTTGGCTTGGCAGCCGCGCCTCCGTCAGTCTGCCCCAGGGCAACTGTGGCTACAACAGTAGCTTACCACCACCGGGTATGGAGTGAATGAAGAATGCTCTGTAAAATGCTGTGTAAAGCGCTTTGGGGACATGTGTCTGTGTAAAGCGCTATATAAATAAACCTTACCTTACCTTACCTTACCTAAATCAATCCCTATTCCTAATATGGACCTTGGCTCCATTTTCATGATCTTCATTCGACTGGAACCAAATGCTATGGGTGACGTGACACACCCTTAGTTCACTTCTTTACACGGTCTCTGGAATGCGCCCTAAAAATGACCATACACAATGTAATCCGGAATTGCACAGAAGAAGTCATGTGGGTTTACCAGTGCTACCAATAAACCATATTTTCTTCAACCTCAATGACTCAGCATTCAGTTGAGTCAGCTCTTTGTGTTATCCAGGACTGTCCAGCTACTTTGAAAATGTGCAGCTGCAGTGTACGCCCCCGGCAGCCTACCAGCTATTCTCAAGTCATTATTTAGCATCTTTGTCCACTCTAGACTTTAATCTCTTTAGAATGGATATCAATTAACATCCCCCAAAATTAGGCCTGGTCTATGAGAAAAAAGTGATTTCAAATTATCGCCTGGGTACCTCAATGCTTAACGGTGCTTTCTGAGGTCCCTGCCCTTGTTAGGCTGTGTTTTATGGGCAGAGGAAGGTTGTGTGGGGAGAAATGCCATCTGGGCTTTGTGCCAAGGACTGGTGTTTAATAGCAGCTATACCGCTTCACACTGGGACAGGGGAGAGAGAGCAGTGGGAAGGGGTGAAAGGAGGGTGTGGAGGGGAGGAAGGGGGAGAAGGGTGGAAGAGAGGCGAGGGAGAAGAGAAATAAGGGGGTAAGAAAGAAGGGAGGGCAGGGACGAGAAGTGGGGAAAAGATGGTAGAGGATAGAGTGAGGAGAGAGAGGATGAGTAAGGGGGTAGCAAGGGCAGGGGCAGAGAAAGGGAGAAGGAATAGGAGCAGGGTGGGAAGAGGGGGAGAAAAAGGGGGAAGAAGAGAGGGAAGAAAGGAGCAGACAAAGAGGAGATTAGAGAGGGGAGAGAAGACATGTTAGAGGAGACAGGGAGGGATAGAGGAGAAGAAAGGAGGAGAGGGGTGAGAGAATAACAGAAGAGGGGAATAAAGAGGGGGGAGAGAAGATGAAAGGAGAAGGGGAGAGGAAAGAGGAGGGTAATGAGAGGGAATAGAAGCAGACAGAGGGAAGGGGAGATGGAAGACTTGAGAGGAGAGAGAGGAGACGTATGTAAGAGGGGAAAAGAGAGAGGAGAAGGGGGGTTCACTGCAATAAGGGGGGTGTGGGGGGGTTCTCAAGGTGCCACTTCCATGGAGACGCAGCTGTGCCAAACAAGACTTCCATCAGTGGACAAACAAAAGGTGAGACAGCCCATCTGACTGCCTCATTAATGGAAGCCCAGCACCCGCCACTGAACTGCTGAGATGTGCTGCTCTGAGCCGACAGCCCGGGCACAGCTAATCAACATCCCCCTGTAATGACCAATACCAAGCATAAATCTCTTCTCGTGGGATCGCTCCTGTTGGTGGTTGCCGTCGGCTCAGTTGCCGTGGAAATAAGGAGCTCTCTCTCCACCAGACATCAGCCTTCCTTCACTTTATTTGCCTCAGCAATTTTCCACCTAAATCTTTTGCATTTTAGACTGAGTCCGTGACATGAAAAACAAGGATGAAAATTTCACACTGTTACTGCGTTTATAAGGGTTTCATTGAGATCGAGAGTATATAGGCTAGATAGAATATTGCTATTGCTGATATCGGAGGGTTTTCCAAGATACTGAATATCGTGCTGATATTTGGCAGCAATATTTTTTCCAAGCAGCTCCAGTCTCTCTGTGCCTTTATGTGTCATTCCCCGTTTGTCCTCAGTGTATCAGATTTGTCTTTTTGAACAGAGTTATGGGTAAAACTAGAAATAGAAAAACATACTGTATATGAACTAATTATGCATTGCATTTTTTGGTAGTTTTACAAATGAACTAATTCTGTAAACTATATATAATATTTTATTTACAAAAGTTAATTTGTGAACTTTGTGAAGATCATCTTATTTCTTTGCCTAGAATGTTCCAAAGTAGAGCATTAAACAAATCTCCTTGACATTTGGATTATTACATTTACATACAAGTGTTTTATAGCTCAAAAATACCTTAAAATACATTAATTCTTTGCTTGCTTCTTCCTAGATCTGACCATTAACCTGTCTCCATTCTGATTACCAGGTTTATTTCCATACAGTGGAATAATCAAGGCAATATCTTAATGGAGACTAGGTGTCGGACCTTCCACAAGAAAAATTACACAGAGCAACATAAACTGGATATTGAAAGCATTAAAGCTTATCAGACACAGCAGTAAGACACTATCGGATATCGGCAATAGCTAAATTAAAGAAGCAAGTCTAAAAGGCAAGTTAACCATTTTTTATGTGTTGTATCACAAAAGGTGTTTTTTGTATTTAGGACAGAGAGTGACAAATGACCTGTGCTCCGGTGGGCTCCACATGTGTTTGCACTGATAAGACTGAACAGGATGACGGGTCGGGACATCACAGGCACAAGCCACTGTCAAGGGGAGTACAGCTGCAAACACGGCCAACTAGGGATATTTTGGGCACTACTCAGCAAAGATCAACAGTATAATGAAGAATTTATAGAGGCTGAAATGTGTACAATACTTTTATACATATAGTTAAAGGTGCACTGTGTAACTTTTTGGTTGGGGGCCCGTCACCTCCTTGTTTCTATGGCTCCATTCTAAAGCATGATATTAAACAGCTCTAACTTACATTTATTAAATTACAGGTGGTTTTATATCCCTGTAATACAAAAAACAGGCATTCCGACTGTGAGCGGGGTTGTCTTTACACAAATCTAACCTGTGACTTGGTTTGGTTTGGTCTCCGTGAAGGTAGAAAGGTTTAATTCCAGACAAAAGCAAAAACATCTCCATGGAAAAAAGCATTTGATGGACCCTTCACCAGAAAAGTTACACAACACACCTACTACAACATACTACTACTAATGTTTAATAAGAATAATGCATCAGATGTATACAGCATCTTTCAAGACACTCAGAGAACTTCACATTGCTTTATTCATTCACTTCAGACTTCAGCCCTGGGGTAGACCGGCAGAAGCGAGGGTGCCAGTCTGTGCTATCAGCTCCTCCAACCGCCACCAACACTCACTCACACTACATGCATATTAGACATTGGTGAAGTGTCTTGCTGGAGGACACAACAACAGTTTGCACCAGAGCTGTTGCACTGGGCTTCCATAGATTACCACAGTCAGAAATGTGTTGATGTAATCTTCAGTCTCACCAACAGATGCCATCAAAGAGCCGCCTGAAAAAGTCAATCCAATTAAAATGGAAATTTGGATCAGCGACAATAATCAATTTCTTTAATCCGCATTGTCGACACTACAGCCACTATACATTTTAAATACACATTGGTTAGGCATTACGAATAAACAATCCTTTAGTGCCCATATTGTGCTATTTTCTGATCTATGTTATAATGGTCCCTCATCACAAACATACTTGGAGTTGTGCTTTTTTTCATTCACAGATGTTTAACATATACACTTTGCGTATTGAGTTCTTCTCTCAAACAGAACACTCTCTGTTCCACCTTGTGATGCCATGTGGTTATACAGGAAGTGCTCCACTGTGTTTTTAAACTCCATACACCTTGATTATAATCATTTTGATCATTTCAGCCCTGGAATTACCCGTCTCTTCTGAACTAAAGATAAAAGTACCTGTTAACTTGAAAACTACAACTTCATGACATCATCAGGTGAAACAGAGCTTGGAGATGTACACAGACTAATAATAAAGAGGTACACAAGCATGTGAGAATGAAACAAAACACAACTGCAGATATGTTTTTGATGAAGTACCAACATTATAACGTGGGATAAAGCAAGAGTAAGTTTTTTGTAATATCGGATCTTTAATTCAGAATCAATCGACACTGAAAAAGTAGGCCAGTTCCAGATTTGAGGAAGTTTACTATAGTTTACAATTTACGGGAAAAGCTTTCATCAGCAAAAAGAGTACTGACTTGTATTACACTAGGAGAAAAAATGAAGTATTTAGAAACTTCCTTTGAAATGGGACATAAATCATTACCTTAAGCCTCCACTCTATTTCTCCTCCTGTAATTTCCCCTCCCCTCCTTATAGTGCAGTGAGGAACTTAAGAGCATTGTTCCCTTTGCCAGCTCACTTGGCATATCTAGTTTTATTTCAAACCCGAGGGCTCTTTGGCAGAAGGAGCGAATAAGTGGTGTTAAAGGCATTTATGGGCTTGTCCTCAGAGAGCCTCGCTTTATATCAACAATTTGACAAATGTATGTGACAGTGAACGCTGTGCCGGCAGCTGGTGAATGACCTGACTAATGTGGTATCACTGTTTAGCCAATATTCATTCATTTTGTAAGAGTAGACCCACCAAGTTTCAAGACACAAGTTTGTGAAATGATGCCACAACTCAGTCAATCAATATAATGGCATCTGATTATTGATTATTGCTATATTGAACATTATGGGGAAAATATGTACACTGCAAAAGCTTAAATCTAGCTAGTTAAAGGTGCACAGTGTCAGATATGGTATGGATATGTCATTGCTCTGCCTGGAATGTACCTTGGTATGACATTAAACAGCTTTATCTTACGTTTATTAAATTACAAGTGGTTTTATGGCTCAAAATACCTAGAAAAACAGACATTCTGACCGTGAGCAGTGTTGCCTCTCCACAGATCTGACCTGTTACTTGGTCTAGTTTGGTCTACATAAATATAGGAAGGTTTAGTACCATACTAGTGAAACTTTCCAGACAAAGCATTTGATGGACTGTACACCAGAAAAGTTACACAGTGCAGCTTTAAGAATACTTAAATTAGGAAAGATCATGACATTTTACTTGACAAGTAAAATTATCTACCAGTGGAACAAGACTTTTTGAACGTAAAATACGGTATATAATTTTACTTGAGTTGAATCTATTCAAATAACGTAAAATGTTCTTGATTTAAGTAATTTTAACTTACCTAGATATTGCTTTTTGCAGTGTAATTTTGATTAGTGACTCTGATAAGCATTGCAATAAGTTTTGTGATTTATGTTTTAATATTAGGATTCTGTACAAAGTTCACATTTTAAAAGTTTCCAGAAGAATTCACAAAAAGATCCAATATCAACTGACATACTAACAGCCTGCAACAATCATGCTAGAACATGTTTGTACAGCTCAGAACTGCATTTTATTAGACAGGATATTTTATTGTTTGTAGTGGGAATTTCTGTGCTTCAAAAACTGCAGCCTTTGCAATTTGCTAATCCATCCATTCAAATAAAGATTTCTAAAAAAGACTGTAACATTGCAATAAGGAAGAAGTACGTAGTAAAAGTAGTAAAGTACTGTACTAAAAAGTAAAGGTAAAAGTATTTTCTATTGTCTGAGACTTGTTGAAAAGCCTGACTTTATTTTTAAATGTTCATTGTCTGAGCAAACAAAAATGTACACATAATAAAAACAGGTAGGAAAAAACGATCAATTCCATTGTTTCTATTGATCAAAATTCAGCACAAATGGCAATCAAAATCCCCACATTTGAAGCTTTATCTCAAAATCTGCGCAAAATACTTACTTTTTACTATTTAAGTACATTTTAAACAGATATTTTAATACCTTAACTTAAGTAAATACTTTTACTTGAGGTTTTTTTGTTTCTGTACTTTTACTTAAGTAACAAAAATTGAGTACTTCTTCCATCACTGCTACACATTTATTAAGTTGATCATGTGCTAACAGGCTTAATGTGCTTGCCCAAACCTGCATATGACAAAAAAAAAAAAAACCTGCCTTAATCTTACTTGATTTTTAATACTCTTTGGTGATTTTGCCATTCAAGTTTTCAAAAATAGCCTCATACTTGTCTGCAGTTGCGTTGACATTCTTTGAAAATCCTCTTTGAGCTGATTTTCTCTTTTCACTGTCAAAGTTTGAGTTGTGTCCAGGAAAATGGGCCTAAAAAGTGACAAATACCACCATTCCCTTAAGCCTATGGAGATGAAAGTCAATCCTGAGTCTAGTGTTCTGCAGATTTAGAAGAATGGACTTGTTCTGTCTTATGTTATAACTTTGTAATATAGGCTACTCATTTTTAGTCTCAGAGCCCAGTAAAAAACAAAATGTGCAAAAAGGTTTTGAAATTACAAAAGAAATGGTTATGTACCACTTAAAGTTGCATTGTGTAACTTTCTGGTGGAGGGTCAGTCTAATGATTTTCTCCATAGAGATGTCGTTGTTTTGTCTGGAATGTCTCACAGTATGGTATTAAACATTTCTATCATCATGAAGACCAAACCAGACCAAGTTACAGGTCAGATGTGTGGAAAGGCGACCCCACTCACAGTCAAAATGCTTATTTTTTTGAGCTATAAAACTAGCTGTAATAATAATTTTTTTTAAAGTAAGGTAGAGCTATGAAACTGTGAAACATTCCAGGCAGAGAAATGGCATATCCATAGAAACAAGGAGGTGACAGACCCCTAACCAAAAAGTGACATAGTGCACCTTTAAAAGTTACATTAAACCACAAATTATTATTATTATTATTATTATTATTATTATTATGTATTTTATGTATTTATTTATTTGTCCTAAAATGCTCCATAGTTCGGTTATGGTCCAATATCCACGTGGGACGCTAACATAGGGAGGAGCTGTTGTAGGTAAACTCTGACTTCAGTCTTATTACAGTGCAAAGAACAAAGCAAATTAGCGAAAATGTGCGAAATAAGCAATCATTAATTCGCTATTCATTTAGAAGGGAACAGTTTTGAGTTATGGATCCGTTCTGGTTAATTGGAAAGGAAGTCTGGAAGTGTAGCCACTGTTAGCCATTTCTTACCAAGTTCATATGGTACTTTACTAGCATGTTAGCGTTACACAATCGTTTAAATACACGAAGATACATTAATATATCTTAAAAAGTAAATGCCTATGCGTTGTCTTATCTTATTAATTCATTTTTTGCGTGTGTTTTGAAGTTCTCGTAATCGTTAGCTTGTTTGGCTAATTGGCTAAGTAACCCATTAGCCTGTCCCAGTCAACACAACGCTGAGCTGTGCTTCCACGTCAGTTTTTGTGTCGTACTAAATTATGTCATTGTTAATATTTTTGGCCTTTCCTTCATGTGTTCCTTTGGGAAATAGGGAGCCAGCTTCGTGAACTTTACTCCACCCTCATTCTCATTCTATTGTCAAAGTTGGACGAAGATTGGGTAAGTAGGAAGCGCAATGATTAATGTCATTTGGCCCAAGTAGCAGTGTTGCAGTTGAAAAAAAGATGTAATGATAGTAGAATAATATACAGACTGAATTCCGGTTTCTAATGACAAAATAGCCCCACTTATAAAGGTGACAAATGTGTATATTATTTCTCTTGGACCTTTACTTAGCCAAGTGTTCACAAGTATCTACAAAATTTACTGTAGGGTCAATTTAAGCCAGATTTTTGTGGTTTTGTCGTAGTTTACATCAATAATAGTCTTGTGTGAGACCTGGTTTAGATCTAGTGGTACTCAAAATGTGAAATATTTTAAGTGTTAATGTAAAATGTTTGTGAATCGTTGACTTAGCCCTCCTATAGCAATTCATATTACAAGTAGGCTATTTTAATGTTCAGGTTACATCACATGTCTACATTGTCTTATACACTATTATATATTATTTTACATTCACTATTATATAGATTCTTGCCTTTCACTTTTATTACATTTAAAATCGTTTTACAGAAAGAGCTGGCTCTCTGTTGTACCACAATAACTAATTTATCAATCTTAAACCCCAGGCCCCTAGGACTCTGGGAACCTGCTGCTATTGATTTCTTTCTTTCTTTCTTTTTTTTTCTTTTTTTTTTTTTAACAGCGTGTGGGTTTTATTAGAGGGTGAGGCTTCTGGCTCTGCGCACTATGATCAAATGATGGAAAACTAGCCAAAGCAAAGCAAAAATAAACTCACCCAACTGTCGCAAATAGGTTTAAATTGTAAATTGCACAGCTGAATTTAACTATAGCATAAATACTTATTGATGTATGTCCGTGTTTCACCTTTGGGGGGCAGCAGCAGGCTGTTAACATATGTGTTATACAGTCAACTTGAACTCGAGGAAGAATCACTGGGTTACTGCTTTATGCATTCATTTAATAAAACTTATAAATGTGATAATTAACTATAGTACATTATTTGATATATAAATGAGATGACATATCACAGGTTAATATATAGGGCAATATACACAATTGTTATGACATTTCATTGGTGTTTATAGTTATTTTTAGACATAATTTAAGGTAGTATGCCTTTAAATAAATTATCTCAACAAAGTAATCATTGTCAAGAAAAATTATTAATGTTTGTTCTGCAAGACAAACCTAAATTTGTCTATCAATTCTTGCTTGACATATTTACAGTTGTCTTAACTATCTTCCATAGATCACACTGTATTCCCTCTTGGGTTTAGACTTATGACCGCTAAAACTGTGGATAATTTGTCTTTACTACTTAATTACTTTAGTACTTGGAACTAAATTGCCCTTAATAGACTTTATCAATCATCTGTAACCAAACAGATGATTGAAAAAATATTTACAATGAGGAATAATGTAGGCCTGTCACCAAAATTGTTTGTGTGTTGCGTGTTAATTTTAGTTTAACTTTATAGCTTTGAACGTGCATGCTAGAAGCCTGACTCAATTGCACAAAGAAGTGCTTAATATTTTTTTTACTCTTATTATTTTTAGGAGATGTTGAAATGAAAGATAACGGTGAATGGTTCAAGGAGTTCTACCAATGTATTTATTACCCATATCAGTAAGTAAATAAGATTTATGTCTTTTAGTTTTGGCTGTGAAAGCATCAAATGAAATGTTTAAAACAGAGTATTTTGGCTTGGTGTAAAAGTAACCGTTCCAAACGACTATTTAGTAGAAAAGCACAGAGTGTACTTTTGGAGACAGAGGGCAGGAGGGACCCGTATTAGCAGGAACACTTGAATGAATTTGAAGAATAGGTTTTTACATGCAGAACAGCCACAATACTGAGCTCTGACTGGCAGACAGTACCAGCTCTCTGTTTCAAATGACGCACACCTGCCTGATTGGAAGGATTTAAAATCTTCTATTGCCAGCAACCAAACAAAGCGAAGGCGCCAATGTCCCATTAACCGCTGCATTTTTCAAATCCAGACGATACCCGGTTTTAATTAAATTGTGGTTTAAAAAAAAATATATAGTAATAATTAAATTGCCTGCTTTAAATTAGTGAATATTTTGCTTTGAAAGAAAATATAAATCCTGGTTTCAAGGGAATTGAATTAGAATCCACAAATAGTGTTTTTAATTTCTATTAACAAACTCTATCTAATTCTTTTGAATTCATCCTGTCACTTAAAGATGGATCACAGTTTCCTGCATTCACCACTGAATCTGGTAAAAGAGGGTTTAACAAAAGACTAAAGCTTGTCCGTTACAATAGCTTTATTGAGAATGCTATGAAACCTCTCCTGAATTTTCCTAATGCAGATGTTGCCGTAAATTTGTTCATACACCATCATATAAAAACCCTCTATATGGACGACATATTTTGTGCTGTAAAGGCCCAACAGCGATCTTCTTGGTCAAGTGGCTGCCCCTCTATGGTTATATGATCTGTGGAGCCCTGGCTGGCCCCTCAGATGTAAGTACACACAGACAGGACTAATGCTCCGCGCACACACTGCGTCTGACCCGGGGGTCAAGGTGCACTGACTCCGAAGCTCGTCTAACTGGGCCTCTTGAAACTCTTGCCTTGCATTCCAGCGCCCGGAGGAGGGGGTTGTACAGCCAGGCTTATTACCAAGCGAGCGACCAAAGGAAGGAGTGATCCAGAGTGAGAGAAGAGAGAGGGAGGGAGCGCTGGGGGTAAAAGAAGCTGGAAGGTATTATGTGTTATTTCCTCGTCCGTGCAGCCGGGGTCCCTCCTCCTTCACAGCTCACAAGTTGGACACAAGTGAAGGAAATGCTACAAACTTGAACCTGCGCTTGTGGGGCTGCCTACCTCGGCCCTCCGCGAGTCCTCCGCGAGCTTCATGTTTTCTTTTCCTGTCTTTTACTTGGAGCGCAGGACTCTCACTTTCTCCCTCCCTTCCTCCTTCTCCGGTGTCACTGAGCCACTTTGTTCAGCAGCTTTTCCCCGTGTTTTGTGCAGGAGACGCACTGGAAAAGCCAGTTGGATTTGGAAGATACTGACGCGAACGCACAGCTGCAGCCGTCCCCTCCATCTCAACACCAGGACCAATGTCCCACTCACTCCCTCCCTGCGTGTGCCTGTTACTCTGCCTCTTTGGGGAGGTGGGGGCGCCATATGGGAGCTCCAAAAAATGGAAGTGGATAGACAGTTCTCGGTCTCAGATTTTGCTCTCTTTGTGGTAAGTTTTTCAATTAAATTTGTGTTACTTATTCTGTTTGCTTTGGGATACACCTTATTTCACACAGTAAGCATTCAGTTTTCTACTTTCCTTTTTTTGTAACTGTTCATTAGGACTAATGATGTTGGTTTCTTCGTGAAAATATTTAGTTTAGATTTTTATTTGTAACAGTTAATAGGTTTTCCACAGTTTGAAGCAGGGGTAGGCTTTGTGCTTTTGAATTTGAAGTTTAGAGGGTCAAGGTAGAGCTGGGGCCATGTGGGGGAAGGGAGTCTGGAGGGGTCAGAGACACTGGCACTTGGCCCAAACAGCACAATGGATCTGACGTTTTTTAGCATTGCCCCAAACAGGCAAAACAAAAGTGAACTCAGGTTTGAAAGAACTAATTTTGTAAGAATTAAGTATCTATTTGAAATAGGGGTGTACACTGTATCTAAAATCAGATTTTGAGTTGGCGAATTAAATCATGAAGACTGCAGTTAGATAATAGAATGTCCTCTACACGAAATATTGTGTTTTTTTTTTAAATAAAAATCGTATTGTGCCAAGTTTAGACCTCAACGAACACATCTGAAATTCATGGGCTATTTCTGTTAGTTTATCTGTATTTCAGTTTTGTCTCCTGGAGCTGCTTACACCATGCACTTGTAATTTTTAAGCATATTATTTCAAAGCTAATTGTAGTACATGTCAGAAAAATCTCTTTTTTTCCCTCAAAATCTGCACTGCACAAGTTTCAAGTGTTCACCTTTACAAATGATACTGGCTTGTGAATGGTTGTTGACGTATTAGTATTAGTAAAGTCTTATTTTATGAATTTAAGATGTCTTTTTAGAAAACTTGATGGCTGTGATTTCTACGTCTCACCTCACAGGCTCATTTGCACAGTGAGGTTTTGATCCCTCTCTCTGTCTCTTTCCCTCCCTCTCCTCTCTGAGATGGACTGGCTGTGTCTCCCCTCTTCCCTGCATTCATTAGTAGCTTGGGAATCAAATGTCTCCACTGGCATTAATGCGCTCCTTTCTTATGTGGTCATGTAATTAAAACTGGATTTTTGCAGGAGCTAAAGTACAGTGTGCCTGAAGTAGTCCAACTTTTATTTTTCAGTTTTATCGAGAGAGTATTTTGCAGTGTAGCGTTTGTTAAAATAGCTCGTAGTAGAGTCTAATTTTGACAAGTGGGTCACATTAATAAAGCACAAGACCCATACCAGAAGCCTCTATATATAAAAAGGGTTTCGTATTACAAATGCTTATAGATGCTGCTGTTTAATGTACTGTTATTGTGTATACGAATCTGGCGTCATCTTGTTTGGACCTATACGTCAATACAAAAACATTACACTTATAAAAGCCACCTTATTTTTGAACTGCTCATTTTGACAAGTGGGTCACATTAACAAAGCCTATTTCAGTAGCCACTATAAGTCAAAGTTTCGATGTAAGTTATAGTTGTCGTACTGATGCTTACAGATGCTGCTGTTTCATATCCGTGTAGAGAGAGATATATTCTAATCTATATATGTCACAATAATTATTCAACTTCAATAAATAAAAGCTGGAACTATATTTTTGAAGCTCAGTATTTATTAAGGATCTATTTTCTTTGCACTAGTGGCATTTATTTCTTTTCTTTTTTGTAGTTCAATAGATTTCAGTTGTACTACGTAGATGTTTTATACGGTTGTGTATTTAATCATTTTTAAGAATATGGTGCATTTAGAAAAGGGTTTACAGTCCTGGTACTTATTTAAAGTAATCTTGTACGGAAATCATTAAATATTGATCACTCACCATCTGCAGTTAAACAGTTAAATATTTTGCACAGTTCTTAAGTTGAACCAGAGCATACGTGAGCCTTAGTCACCTTGTATGGATTCTTATAACAACAACAAAAAAAAGTTCAAATTTAACTGGCTGTATTTTTAAACAGCAAATTTTGAAGTGGGTCACATTAATAAAGCACAAGACCAGTACTAGGAACCATTGTATTTTAGAGTATAAAAATAGTTTCAGCTTCCTGTTAGGGCTTTTCTCACTTCTAAAGATATAATATTTTGGTTTAACTTGACAATTTGGCAACAGTCCTAATTTTTCATCATTCTGAAACCCTTGGAATGTCCACAATATACTATATAACGTGAAGTGTCTATATCATGTATGAAAACAGAAAAACATTACATCTGTGTCAGTCGTCTTATTTTTAAACAGTTAAACAGTTAAATATTTTGCACATAGTTCTTCAGTTAAACCAGGGAGTATGTTAGCACTAGCCTGACTAGCTAGCGCACCTTCCTCCTAGCATAGATGATAGCCGGGGTTTGTTTGTGGCCCTTAATGCCAGGTGAAAACACATGGTCTGTTAACCTCAGTGATTCCGGCGTGCTTTGCTTTTAGCCTCCCCCTGACGTGAGCCGAGCTTATAAATGAGTCCAGTTGTTTGCGAGCAGTGAAAGCAAAAGCACACTTAAAAGCAGTGATTTATTAGTTGTTAGTTTGTTGCTGCCATGTGAGTGACAGAGGTGCCATTGAGGATGAAAACAAAAACTCCCAAATGTAGGCAACCACTGACGGCTTCAGGAAATGGTCTCTTTTTCCGCGACTCAGCAAGAAGAGAAGTTTAAACATTACTTTTAAGTGTTCTCCAAAGAAAATGTTGGCTTTTAGAGGTATCCTGTGGTGTGTTAAGTGTTAGATACTTACTTGTCGATCTGATTTACCTGTTGATGGCATATTTCTCCTAAAGTTAATGATGCTGTGTGCAATTTTTACAGTCTTAAAAATGTCAAAAACAGAATTAGTTTAGGTTTGCAGGTAACGTCTGCTTTACCTTATGCATTCAGAGCATCTTAATTATTCCCCATGATGAGTTTATAAGAGCTTTTTCACAACTCTCAGAGGTCTAGAGCAGAGTTCATTGTCACCATGCTAACAGTGCACTTCCTGATTATCGGACAAATAAAATGCTAAAATAAAATATGATTAGATCCACAAGAGCTGCTTATATGCTTACAAATTTTGCTCAAATATATGGAAATATATGTGTGCAGATACTTTAAGTTAAGATTTACCTGAAAGCTCAAATTAACCTGGGATGTACATATGAGAGATTGGTGTCATTTATTTGATACAAGCTCTTGAACATGTTAAAACACAATATTGTAATGTTGCCACCTGCCTCCTAAGGTGCTCTAAAACTGGATTGCCTTTGTGTTGCATCAGATTCACTCTAAACCTTTGAGGCACCAATACAACCAATGAACAAATGAATTTCGTGCAGAGCTTATTGTAATTACTGAATAAAACATGATTCTCCTTTATTTTACTGAATATTTAGTTTAGTGGTAAATTGTTAAAATGTAGACGGTTCAAGTTCAAAAGAGGGAAAAACTAATGATTCATTTTTGACTAGAAAACTCAATACTAGTCCGAAGGCTTTTTGTTTAGTTGCAATATCATATGCCCTATTTATTTCTCGAAATGCATGAGACATGGCTAAGACTCAGCAAAATCTGTATTGTTGCAAGCCTAATATTTTGTTCTTGTAAAGCAGATTTGTATGCCATAATGTAACATGTGGCTGTATTCTGTATAAATATAAGTTTCATTTTTCAAAGTCAGATCTATGTAAGATGCTTATAATCAACTTGAGATTTTGTTTATAATATAGAAGTTAGTATCATCTGTCATTTGAACTTTTTTGTATTAGAAATTATTAGGTATCATACATCGTATTTCTCTAAGCTCGCATCCAAGACATTGTATTTTAGCTGAAGTGGTCCCAATTGGGCTGGATTTTAAAGTGGGTGATGTCATGTCTGTGATGGAGAGTCTGTCCACTTAATCCATTCTTTATGTGTCACTCGTTTAAAGCTCTTTTAGTTCTTAACATCCAAAGGTTTTAAAGCATGCTGTAGAATTACCTAAATCATACAAGTACTTGTTTTAATGTTTGTTTTATTGTTTTTAACATTTAGACAATGTATATTTTTTTGTGTCTTTATTTTAAACAATCAGTGAAATGAGCAAAAAAAATGACAAGAAGAACTTCAGGTGCACAGGTCCACAGCACAGGGCTTCCAGGGAAATGGCTTCCATACATTTAGCATTTCCTCTTTGGGGCCTGTGACGACATTGTGAGCTGGGGGGTTGGGGGGCTTTGGGGGTCTGGGGGCTGCTGATGCAGACACAATGGGCAAAGACAAACATTATCAGTGAGACAAAGGGCAGCACACTCGGGTCACCGGGGGGTAACTCATCCCATTATTTCAGAGAAGTGATCTTAACCGCAGGACTTTTAAAGTCGTCAGCAAATTAGGAGTTTGTGTGTGGCCGGTCATGATCACAGCGTCCTGTTTATAGTCCCCAGACAGTCACAACATGACTGCATTACAGGCTCTATGTCTCAGCAGCATGCTATCTATATATGTACTGAAATACTACCCCACATTCTTGTCTATGTTTAAAAACACTAAAAAGCTACATGTCACAATAAGTATTAAACATACTCTTAATCACTGTGTTATTTATTGTCCAAAGCAATTAATATTAGACATGTTTGTGAAATTATTCATTTTCATCAATGGACCCGTCCATGAAAAATGATGCTGGAATGATAAAAGGCCAAAGCACTTGAGTGCTGTGATGTAGGTCAGCTTTTAACCCTTTTTATTAGGCAAACAGCCTGTCAAGTTGTGCTGTAATTTATGACTTGAAAAACAAGGCATCAATTACACGGTAATTACACGCTCTTAAAGCTACTACTTAACCGCTTGGCTTTATGGACATGTATATCATTGTCCTACCTGTAAGCTGTTGTTTTAGAATGCTTAAGAACAACAGTATTATAAAATTAGTCTTTGGTCAAGGAAAATATTTTATGTAGAATTTTCAACAGCAACACCTTTTTGTCTTTAAATATAAGTATTAATTAAATGTATTTTTAACAGTAAACCTATGAGTAGAACCTGCAAAAATACACAAAGCCAAGTGGTGTTAGCTTCGGAAAGCCCACCAGAGGGGCCCTATTTTAAGAGTCATCAAAACGGTTTAAGTGAATGTCTATATATTCACATGTGGTTGTCCAAGTGTGTGCGCGTTTTTGTATGAAACCCTATGCGTGTTTGTGTGACTGAAGGGCCATTATGGGACAGGCTTTTAAGGGAGATCTGGGAAGTGGAAACCTAATACTGGCTGACTGCTGCTCTTGTGTACATGAACCCCACAGCTGCTGGAGAGGGGAGGGGGCAGGGGCCGAGGGAGGAGAGAGTGCGCCGCGCTCAGTAATTAGTTGTCTGGTTTTGTATTGACCAGTCTGGTGCTTGGGCCTTGGGGACTGTTAAATTTGCTATTGAAACTGAAAGGATTATGCACCCAAAAGAAATTAAACGGGAGCAATGAATAGATTGCAGCCCAAATGGTGGACCAGTGTTTTTTCCTTGCACTTGCTCCTTTGGCCTTTGTGCTTCCCCACTCAGAAAAGGAGATATTTTCATGACTGACACAGCTCTTTTTTATGCTGTTGGTAAATAGCACTTAAGCTTGTGACAGTTTTATTTTCTGATGAAGCCACACCCATTTTAAGACTTAAAATGACTGTACCGCCTTTTAGTTGCTGCCAGTTATAAAGAGGCCTGCTCATAAAAATAATGTTAGAGAGTGGATGGTTTGATGTAAGGTGAATAAAAATGAAAATTGTAATTTGAGCTTGAGCTATTATCAAATCGCAAATACTGCAATTATTTAGATAATAGAATGTCCCCGGCAAGGAACAAAATATCCTGTCTTTTCATAGGAGAAATCTTGCTGTACCTGTAGTTTAGATCTCTACAAACATGTTCTGAAATGTGTGGGATTCTTGCATTAGTTTATCGATCTTGTGTGTGTGTGTGTGTGTGTGTATATATATATATATATATATATATACGCCCTTAGAGGCAACTGTTGCGATTTTGGGTGCTACAAAAATAAATTGAATTGAATTGAATTGAATTGGAGTTGTTTGCAATGTGCACTCTGAATAGAAACTACTAGATACTTTCAAAACATACAACGCATATCTAATTGCAATCACAGTACTTATCACAAAAAAAATTGTGATAAAAAATGTTCCCAAAATCATGAACCTCTAAAAGGAACCCTTCATACATTTGTGAATTCCCTGTTGTAAATATTGAGATGAACAGTAACAGTACTGAAAAAACATCCAGAGACCAAAGTGTAACCCAATCCTCTTGTAATGGCTGGCAGCGTCTGTTAAGCAGGCCTGCCCGCTGGGAAAGATTTGAAAAAGGTGCCTATAATGCGACAGATATCTTGCTTCAGTAAGTTGCATTAGCTCCATCTGCATAGAGTATGTGAACTTGGTGAACTGGAGCCTCGAGAGTATCTAGTAAATGATAAAGGGGTGATGTCATGCTCCTTCACTGTTTGCGTAGCTGGCAGTGCGGCTTGGGTTGTCACTGCTTTGAGCTATTGACAGTGGCCCAAACTCACACATTTTTTTCATCTAGTCTATGCAGGGTGTTTCAATTAATTGAATTTTAATCTATTTCATGATTCTGTCATTTGTAATTGTCAATGATAAGTCTTTATAATCAAGTGATCCACAGCCAAACCTCTTGTCAGTAAAAGCATGCTATTTGAAGCAGAAATCTGACTCTGAAGAACGCTATTTGACTATATTTTTGGCCTCATATAACAATCATTAAAAGTCTGTCTTGTTTATGTTCAGGAAATCTACATTCATAACAAAATGGCCATCGATCAGTATGAGGATAACAAGTTTGATAATTTTGTTTTCATATCACCCAGCCCTTTCAGTGTATGTTTGATTTGTATTCTTTAGAAATGATGTAATATTTTGTCACGGCAGTCTTTGCTTTTATAATTTCTTGATCCATGCTGAGTGAGGAGCTTTTGTATATAAGTGCTCTCTGGCAAAGACCCACCTATGACATGTTACATATAAAAATATAAGATTGTGCTGGTGCTAGTACTGTGAAGACATGGTCCACTGTCTGATTGGTTCTCTTTAAGATAAAAGCCTACACGGTTACGTCTATCAAAATGCCAAAGACTAATAATGACAGCTCTGGGCAGTAGATCTGTGTTCATGAACCCAAAACCCCGAGAATCAGAGCCCAGTATGACGACGAAGTTAGAAAAGTGGAGCCAAACTGACAGATGAAGAGGTGTCCGGCTGATTATTACTGACTGTATTTACATTAACACTGTTAGCTGGAGCAGTGAAGGCCTATAATTCAATTGCGCTTAGAAGCTGTTCAAATTGTAAATTGGTTGTAATGCAATTGCGGCACACTACCCGTGCAGATTGAACCATTAGCCGAAAGAACTTGGTGAATTTTGCTTGATCTTTTTATAAACTTTTCACTAACACTTTGGATTATTAACTTAAATATTTTGTCAGTCCAACGAAAAGGTTTTCAAACATATATTTAATCCATTGGTTTATGGTTATCTCAAACAAATGAGAAATTACAGTAATAATCCCCAAGGCAGAGCAGAAAAATTACTTTATACTTGAAGGTTTACAACATGTTTTTTTCCTTTTTCACTTTGAATCAGCTCTTTTTGCATTCTCATTATAGGCCTAAATAGTTTACTCAATAGTCAAATTTTTCACGTCTTCAAAACATTCAAAATATAATGGCTATTTTTGCCCACCTCTGAATGCAAGAATTATCTAGCCTTACTGTCTCTTCATTTCTGTGACTAAAATATCGGTGTAATATGTACCATACCCATGCACTGATCCTCAGAAGTCAGCATTAGACTTGAGGTTGCTGTTTATTGCTGGTTTTAAGGTCTCTCCCATTTCGTGTCGTCTGCCCTTCTCCCCTCTCCCCTGTTCCCTTCTAGTAATAGATGGCCTCACTGCTCTGCTTTTGAGCCCACCTTTAAACAGCTCGATCGGAGACTATAGGGGTCTGTCTCTGGACCAGCGGTGAAGGGAACAATAGGAGTGTGTGGCATTGTCTGTGTGTATGTGTGTGTGTGTGTGTGTGTGTTAGGAGGCCCACGTCTATCTGACACATGTTTGAACACGTGACAATGGCGTGTTGATGCTTAAGCCAAAACTGCCAGGTAGTGCACCCCATTTCTGCCGGGCGATTGACAGAAATGATCTCATTTTTTGCATTACCTTGATAACAGTATTCAGATAATGCTAAAATGTGGCTGTAATGTCTTGGTTGAATTTCATGTCTAGCACAAACCTAAATAAACCATAAAATTGACCAAAATTCTTTGTCATATCACTTTATGCCTTTGTGTGGGACATTATACTATGTTTCTGTGTTTTTTGCTGTAATTTCAAATTGTTTTAATTATGGAAGATATAATGGATACCTTAATTTTGCATATCTCAGAACAACAACTGCAATACATATCTGTTTTTGATATATATCCCACCTCTGTTGTCAGATATCAGACAGAGTGGACTAGAGGACATCCATAGTATGCACATCCACACTGCTCGTCTGCGAAAGCATTAGACTGATCCTCAACGCTCCTTTTTACTCTGGGGCTGTATCATGTTCATTGGCGTTTGTGCATTCCCTGCTGTTTTCCTTTCTGGAGCGAGTCTTTGTATAACTGCAGAGAGACAGAGGTGTAGCCCGCCCTGAGATGTGTGTGTGTGTGTGTGTACAGAACATTATGATGAAGCATTACTACACTGCAAAAAGTTAATTCTGGCTAAGTTAAAAATATTGATTTGAGTCCATTTCACTTAACAAATAAAAGGATCTGCCTCTTGAACAAGACTTTTGGTACCTAAGAGAATACATCTTGTTACACTTAAGATAACTAACAAAATCTAGTGTTATTTGAAAATAAAAAACATTTTATTGGTAGGTAATTTGACTTGTCATGTTGAACTACTCAATAATAATCATTTAAAATAACTTAATATGAAATTTGAACTCACCTAGATGTTAATTTGTTGCAGTGTGCGTATGTGTGTTTTGATTCATAAGCAGCAGATCGGCCGACAGCGCCTGACCTTGGTTGGAGACTAGTGTGTTCAGAGAGGATAGGTTTAACTTCTACATTTTTAATTTTTCAGTGGAGATGTGGTAAAATGTGGATTTAATTTTATTTAGACTGAACGGAGGCGCTTAAGCATAGTCGGATAATATGGGTGTTTTCTCTCTGCAGTAGTGGCTGTGGGACCCGGAGCTTGCTTGTCTTTTTGCTTAGCATACTGGGCATTCATATGGAAATGGGGGGCAGAGGAGGGACAGAATCTCACATCAACTTGATCTGGTCATGAATAGCTGCCAGTGTTTGGGCTGACCCCGAGTCGGCTTAAAGGCAGTGGCCAGCCCCATCCTCAGACCACGAGGCTTTGTCAGAGGCGGCACATGCGCTCTTACATAGCCTTACACTACAGATAAAACAAGCAGATGGCCATAATTACATTCACACAACTGGCTACATTGAGCACTTTGTGTCAGCAGCTCCGTCTCACACACTCACTCACTGAGTATGAGGAATTATTTTATCACTTCGTGCCAGAGTGATAAAATATTAAGATGGTTGCTATAGTGATTAACAATTCAAAGCCAAATATTATCTTTTGAATGGGAAAAGTCCTCAAAATGCTGCTTTTAACAGGAAGTTGAAACCCACCACTAATTGACAATTAATGTTTTTAATTACTGATGGGGGGGAAAAAATCTAAACAATCCACTAAAATTATTAAGAGCTATTATTAATTATTGCTAATATTAAGTGAATACAATTTTGCAGTTATAACTCACAGCAAAGAAACAGAACAATATTTATTTGTAATTATGAAATAACTGTTAAATTGCAAGTGCTTGTAAATAGTAAATTAATTCCTAAAAATTTAGATCAATTCTCCTTGCTTATTTTCTATGCTGGATTAGAATAATTTGCTTTTGCCGTGCTGTCTGTGAATTAATATTGTATTTGATAAGTCCCGTCCCTAATAAAAAGTGAGTGTGTTTCCTCTCCGGGAGCCTCCGCACAAAGGCCCTCCCAGACTGGGCTGCTGTGCTTGGGTCGAGCCGCGGGGAACCATCAAACCAGATTTGTCTCGCTGGATGTGCCGTTTTATTCTGTGGGATTAGAGTCCACCTCCCAGTTCCTGCCAGTCTGAGCTTTTCTTCCCTTTAACACTTTGTGAGCTAAAGCATTTCTCCAGATTTAATATAATACATTTTTATATCTTTTCTCATTTCCTCCTTTTTTACAATTTATTTTCTGACTAATATGAATTGTTTTAGATTTTTAAAAAAAAACAGTGTAATTCAACTCATGACACATTAACCTGCATTTTCTTTTAGTTATTATTAAAGTCAAAATAAACAATTTAATTTGACCCATCATTATGAAAAGCTAATTCTATGCTAGCTCTTTGACTTTCGGAAATAAAGAACATTTTGACACAAGCAATATGTTTTTTTTTCTATACATTTATTTAGTTGTTGGAAAAATATAATTATAAATTAGATGCATATTATGTGCTCACCTTTAGGTTAGCTGTTAATTTTTTCTCAATAGTAACGATGAGTGCAGGTAATGCTATGCTAGCACTTTGACTTATTTTGAATTAAACAGCATTTTGACACCAGCGATATGTTTTTTAAATATATATTTCGACATAGCTCATAAAAAATAACACATTATAAATTAGATGGGTTTTATGTGCTCACCTTTACAGTAACAATGTTTATTTTTTCTCCGTAATAATGATGAGTGCAGCTTCAGTTTAAGCCTGTCTATAAAAAGAGCAGCAGTCTCGGGGCCTCAACGTGTTGTGTTGTTTTGTCTGTCCATTAGCAGCCCATTCACCAAACAATGACTCCAGCCGTAGACATTGGGCTTGTTAACACACACGCATTAGAGCACCAGGAGGGGACACTCCTCTAGTGTTATGACGGCACTCTTTCACTCACCAGTCCACTCTCTCCTCAGCGCAAGTGTCTGGCCTCTCAATGGGGAGGATTTGTTGCTCTACACCTAATTAAATAGTGCTTTGAGGAGTAGTTATAGAGCGAAGGGCTTTTTGTTTTGCGTTACCATCTTAAGCACCTTGCGAACGTAAAATCTTCTGCGAGCCTGACGTGCTGTTCGTAAACACGCCGCTGTCTCTCAAAGCACAGGATTCCACAGGAGTTGATTGGAGATCTACAAGGCTTTGATTCAACCATATAAGAGATGCTTATATGCTATGTACGCAGTGTGATGTTGCCTTATGTCTATAGCCATTAACGAAACTGACGTGTGATCTGTCGTCTTTCCTCTAGAAAAAGTGAACAAAAGCTAGATGTTTAATTGAAATAGTGAGATTTTTGTTTATTGAGAAACCACTATGAACTTGTACATGTATATACATTTAGCTTCATTTTAACAAAAAGGAGCAAAATATCGAAATAATACTGAAACAATACGCTAACTTAAAATACAAAAATTGAAATAAAAACCTGCACACGTCTACCTTTTTCCCTAGGGTACAATCTCTCAGTGTGCTCCTTTCGTTATCCCATACCTTCCAAATATAAAGTGAAGGGCTCCAACATTTATCTAAAATTTGCCATTTTGATATAAATGTTGCAGTTTTTGAGTGAATATTGTAACATAGACACGAAATTAAGTGTAGGGAAGATGTTTTGAGCAGTGGTGGTGACTTGGCTGATTTAGGAGATTATGGGAGAGACTCTGCTTTGCCAATGGGGTTGACCTTAGGGTGGAGGCACATGGCCCTTCGACCCTGAGGAGCGAGGCTGTCTGGGTTAGCTGGACTAGATTGGATTTATTGTAATTATTGAACGTCGGTTTGTAACCCTGTAGACATTTCTTTGTAACCACAATTGCATACATTATTATTTTTTTCATTGTATAATTTTATACATGTTGTTATTACATAAAATTTCAACAACAACAAAAAAAAGTTTCATTGGGTTAGAGTTAGATTTTTGCAGATTTTCGGTTTGGTGATTTCAAAATTTCACTGTGCCCTATACTGACTGAACTGCACTATAATTTTATACTCTTTGTTATTGTATTCAGTTTTAATTAAAAAACAAGACATCTTTATTGCGTTGGGGTTTGGTTTTTGCAGGTTTTCAGTTTGGTGATTTTAAAATGTGCCCGATAGTGCCTGTACGTGCGAATTTTGGCATGGACTGAAATTTTAAATTTGTGTATTACTCTACTCTACAATTATCTTTTTAAATAAAAATTGGGATTGGCCCTAACTGCCTCCAAAAATCCTTGCTTTTTTTTTGCCAGTCTGTAACATCACACCAGATGTCGATTCTCCAGCTACATCTCTCCTAAGCCACAAGTCACGCGCTGTGCTGCCTGCTCACACTGCTTTCCCCAAAACCGGGACAGCTGTGGATCAGGGTGGAGGAGAGGGAGAATTTAGAAGAGAAATGGGGCTGTAGTATTCTGCGGTCTGCCTTTAAAAAAGTGTGTGTGCGGCATTTGGGTGCCACTGTGTTTTGCTAGACTGTCGCTGATAGTGTGGAATTAAACTAAATTCATGCATCAAAAATACATATTGAGAATACTAATTTTGAGTAACTGTATTCTGGTACAGTTATCCTTTCATTTGGTGGTATTTAGAAAACAGTAACTTTTTTTCTAAAATCAGGAATACTCTGTGCTACTTGATCACACAATTTAGGCTTATAAGAAAACAGCTCTTGTGGTGAGTGCCTGTGTGATTTGTATATATTTTCTATGATAAATCCATACAAACTATGAAACAAAGAAAACTTTCAGTAATTATAATATACTGCATCTCATGAAATTATTGTAAGCAGTTAGAACACAGTATTATAATTGGACTACGTAACTGAATATGTTACAAAATACATGTTAATGCCAGTATTCAGTAATTTAAAACATTTATTTTAGTATTATTCCCAACATTTCCTATCACACACTCAAATTTCCAACAATTTTCTAACTAGTTTCATTATCTTTTAAGTCTGACTCTTAGGTTCAGACTCACACATTTGATTTAATATTGTACAGTTTAAGCCGTGCAAATATTTTTACATGACAGTAATTGGGAATAGCTGCGTCGTTCGGTGTACTGGGGCAGTTTTCTCCCTGTGTTTTATGGAGCGTATGTGATGTGTGTAAAATGGGGGCTCGTGCAAAGTTGTAACGTGAGCTGCTTTTGTGGCTCATTTGGCCGCCTTGTCCCTGTCAGAGCGCTGTCCGTGCACTTAGACCCCTGACCCCTCCTCCCCATTGTTCAAATCAACCCCCAGTGTTTGGCCATGGCACCTCTGTCACAGCAATATGGGGTTTATAATAAGAATCTGCATTTGTGGAGCTGTGTTTGCCGTCCATTTACTTTTTTTTTTATTGTAGCTAGTGTAGCAATAGTCAAATTTCAAGCTTACTTTCAGTACTAAGGAAAAAATTTAAATACCTCAATAATCTTTCTAAAAATCACTTGTTTTTATACATTTTAATGTAAATTTCAACACAACACATCACATCATATTAGGCCCTAGTTCTTTTTGTAGATTAAGACTAAAACTAAACAGGAAAGGTCAGATTTTGTCTTATGTTTTGTGATTTCTTTCAGTGTTGATGCCTGTTCAAATGTGTATCTGGTCTTGACTTACTAGTTTTAGAAATTGCAACAAAATTACTATACAAAATTTAAATAGAAAACAAATTGTAAGGCCATTTATTTTTTCCACTCTTTCCAAAAGGATAACACATATCTAATCTTGTTAACAAATGTTTACAAGTAAAACATTTTTAAATTGTGAATTATAAAAGCATGTTAAAATGTCATTTCTACTTATTGAATAGTGATACTTGAATTAAATAGTTTATCATTAGTAAGTGAATATTGAGGCATAGTTGCAGTATCAAGTTGCCCTGTTACTGATTGGTACGGGCATGTGGGAGCAGAGCAAGGGTGTAGCCTTGATTGTGGGGTGAATACAATGCCTTAGCCTTCTTACTTCACTGGTTCTTTTGCTCTTCTGCCTCTGCCTTTGAATTTGCTCATTTTCTGCCCCGTTTTGTTCCCCCTACTGCCCCCTTTGATTGGCCCCTGCATAGCAACTTGTCACTCGGAGCATGGAAACAGATCCGCTCATCAGGCTCTGCTTACTTAGTTTTATGGCATGTGGTTTAACGCACTGTTGAAATGCTTCTGTCAGAGGTTTAATGTCTTTTGTAAGAGAATATAGTGTGAGTAAACTATTTACAAAATGTTATCACACATTTTTTTGAATTACAGATGTTAATATTAATAAGTTTGAGATGTATATTTGTCAATGATTATAAATGAGTTTGAGCTTGTTGTATGAGACTGAACAAATATGGTCTTGTCTGATTGAACAATATTGATATGTTGACATTGATCGTCTCACCTTTTTGCTAAAGCATGAAGCCTCTTCCTCTCCTCAGTCAAATGCATTAGGCTCCGAAGTGGAGGGTCAACATGAAACACAGCATTTTCATCAACACAAATGACACTTCAAATATCACTTGACAATAACAGCATGGAACGTAAACTTTAACTGTTTATGAAACTGTAGAATTTATACGAGATGTCAAATTGTAATTCTAATAGAGTATGGTATTTGTTTAAATTATATATATATATATATATATATATATATATATATATATATATATATATATATATATATATATATATATATTGTTAAATATATATATATATATGTGTGTATCATTTGTAACTGTAATTTTGTCATTCATTTAATTTGATTTAATCTTTTATCTGTCAATTAATTCAATTAATTAAGCACATTTCATGATAAAGTATACCATGTTAATTATAGGCCTAATAATTATAAGGTTTATTTTTAGTGCAGCAAAATATTGTCTCTAGATGTTATATTAATGTACTACTTGAATGAGTAAATTGTGATAATAGTGACAGAACATCAAAAATCTAATGCAACTTTTGAAACAATGTTAAACATTTAAAATATTAATAAATATAAAATATAAGTTCTTACAAGTTATGACAGAGGAGTAATGCTGTAGGCCACAGACCTGAGAAGTGAGAGGCTAAAAATGCTGGCTAAGCTATCCGTTTCACACATGCAGGGACAGAAGGTTCGATATTCATTCGATCGATGAATGAAAAGGCACAATGGCAAAATCGGACGGGCTCCTTTTCAAATCCACGTCTCCAATGTCCCCCCCGCGCCCCTCCACAGTCTGCAGTCGCTGGGCGGCTGCTGTGGCAGCCACACACAGGGAGAGAGAGAGGAGCAGGGGTTACATCAAGGCTGCTCCCTGGACCGTGCAAACAAGTCTAGACCAGTGACCTGCTCAATGGCTCCTTTTGAGGAGTGGGGCAAGTTCGGTCAGAGCCAGGAGAAAGGCTTTTCACTGGAGGAGCAGCTCACAGCCCGCGATCGACAGGAGGTAAGGAGGGCCGGGAGGGCAAGCATCTGCTTCCATGGTTACGGCCCGGGTATGGGGACCCTACTATTGAGGAAGCTCCGTTCTCATGCTCCCACAGAGGCAATGTCACGCATTTTAAAAATGCGTCAGGCCGCTCCGACGACCAGGTCCGTGAGCAGCAGAGTGGCTCTTTGAGAAGGAAACTAAAATTATGGGATTTCAGTTTGGGGAAGCAAAAAGAGGAGGGCGAAGCTTTGGGATGGTGGGATGGGGGCGGTAGCATGTTTTGAGAATGAAGTGTGTCACATGATCACGCCGAAACCAAATTCAAACTAAGATTCTAGCTTTTTATTTTTACAGCAATGCGCTGAGATTGTGTAGTCATAATGCTGCATGCAGATTGTCATTGTTGTATGTGAGTCAGAGGTAGAGATGATTTATGCTCTGAGGGAGCAAAGGTCAAGGTTTATGTGGTCAACTGCTTTGTGGAGAGGCAGAGGGGGCCGCCTTAATCACCATTCTCTGCACTACAAACGCTCATGTTAAATCAGGGAAGATTTTCTATTTATTAAACACTTCTTAAACAGCGACAGGGATGTTTTTTAGGTTTATTATAATAGCGTATTGTGTGCCTTAAACCGTGTCTGCACAGTTGTCGTAAATGTGTGTAACAGCAGTCACATGTGTGTTTGTTTGTTGATACGTTTGTGCTTCGACACAGGCTGTGTGTGCATGTTGCAGGCTGTGTGTGTGTGCATGTTGTCTAGTGACTTGGAGGTCTGTGCTGGAACGCTGAATGTGGTGGTGCAGCTGACGCTTTGGCCGCTAACACACTCCAAACAGAACGGACAGATGGCCGGCCCTCAGGAAGGGCTCGGGGCGCTGGATCTGCTCTCAGACCGTGGGAAAGTCTGTGGCTGACTTCACCTGCTTAGGGAGCTGATGTGACTGGATTAAACAGAAGTGAAAGAAGTGCCGCATGAAAACTAACTGGGACTGAACTGCACACCGCTGGGGCTGTTTTTATTTGAAGAGAAATAGGACAATATGGACTCTCACGAGCATGATTCAAGATTTTTTAAACAGCTGCTTGTTTTTCTCTAAGAGATGTGGAAAGTGGGTTTGTATTTCTGCATGGTTTTAAGTGTTAACAGTAGATCTTCAGGACAATAGTATAACTGATCTGGAGTCGTACGTTTCACTTGACTGCTCTTAAACAAGACGTGTTTGTCATGTTTTGGCCTGATTAATGCAGAAATGAGCACACTTGAAATGGTAAAGATCTAAAGGTCATGTCTCATGACTCAGTGTACAACAAAAACAGACATATTACTTTAACTAGAACTTTTGCTTTTTTCATTTCATTTTATTACCTGTTGTAGAGGCATTTTATGTTGATTAATTAGATTGACTGTTGAAGTATTCAGAACACAACTTATCACTGACGAAATGCTGAGTTTAGCATAACATCTGGACAGCTAGCCATAACAAGAAAATTCACATATTTATACAAAGATGTTATATAACTTAAAAATATTGTACAAGATATTGAACCTATTTCACTGTTAATCCTATGTTTCCTTTAAAAAAAAGAAAATAATAAACAAATCACATTCAACTGATTACAGACTTCCTTCCTTTGTCAGACGATGATGGAAAATATGGTCACATAATTTGAACTGCATAAGTAAAATAAATATGCAGGAGACTCTGTAGTTATGCACTGACAAATAATTGTCTAGTTGTCACTTTTCTGACAGTGTGCAGCTCCAGCGTCTCCTATAGCTGATTCGTAACCACATCGTTCCCTGATTGCTTGCTATTTTGGCTCTCCAACTCATGCTGTCTGGCTACTACAGGGTATCATCTGCCATAAAAGAAAAGTGCATAAGAGTTCAAACTGGGACTGAGTCAAGTGCTCTTCATCTGAGAACTGTGTGTGCGAGAGAGAGTATGTGTGTCTGCTCCTGTGTGTGTGTGTTTGTGGGTGCATTTTTCAGTGCAGTTTAGAATTAATCAGATGTGGTTACGTGCAGAGCAGTGAAGTCACTATTTGACAAGAAATGTGAACTTGACTGGCTCTCTCTTGAGACCTTCCAGGAATTTTACATGGAGCTCTCCAGGCATAGCTTCACTGTGCTCTGTAGACCAAGGCAAACACTACAGTTTTTTTATACAGTTAATTTAAACCATAAGGATTACATCTTACATATTTATTTGCAATACATTTCCTTCCAGGTTCACAGTGATTGTATAATGTTAAGAGAAATTAGCATTTTTGTTTCTTGTGGCATTTTGGTTTGAATTGTTTTCTTTCCTGTCCTTAAAAAGTATTTGAGACATATTTTATGGGATTTTAATACAGTATATGATCGCCTTTTGACAAACGCATTACTGCCATGAAGCTCCAATAGTGTTGTCACAAGACTAAAATTTCAAACTTGACTTTGATGGTAAGGAATAGGCTTAATAATGATTTGATTTGGAAAAAATACTCTCTTTTTTTGATAATTTTCAACACAAAATTATAACTGTCTTTATATTACCATGTGGTCTTATGCTAGTTCTGCTAATAAATAAATGAATAAATAAAGATAATTTTAAACTGTTCTATTTTGTCTAATTTTATCCTGTTATCATGATTCTTTTTAGTATAATGCTTACTCAAATTAGTATGTACTCTTGACATTAGTTTTAGTATTAATTTGTATTTGATGTATCTGTTTTGATACTTTTGACAGCCCTAACATGTGTAACAGTGGCTCGGCTTTAATTGGGTTACTACTCCACCACGTATAAATACACGCAGTACTATGAGACATGTATGCTCCGGCCTGCTGACCCATTCACATCAGAGTTTATTTTTATAGTGGTAATTTGCCATTGGCCCATGGTTTGGTTCCAGAGGCCCACATCATTAATCATGGAAGGCATTACTGCAGTCTAATTACACTTTCTCTCTGTGAACCTGCAGCTCTCCTCACTCATGTGCTCCAGCTCTTTAACACTGCACACTGCTCTAAACGTCTGCTATTGGCCAATGTCTGCAGGCTTTATTACTTTGAAACCACAGGAAATAATAACTAAAGTAATATCCTTCTTAAAGTCCGGTTTTGTCTTTCTCATTATAGCTTGGTTTGGTGGGGGAGTAATACCAGTGTTAAAATATTTCTTATCATAGTTTTTACATCTGTTATAACGCAGTTTGTGGAAGAGAAGTTTAGGAAGTAGCACTAATTCTAAAACAAAATACCCCTAGACCGCTATTAGGGTCATCAAAAGCTAGTATCAAAATTATATACATTTGAGAAGGTATCAGTACTAAAAAAGAGACAATTTAATGCAAGGAAGACATTTTTAAACATTGATTTAACAGAATGGAATGTTGTTATTTTTTATTTTTTTTTACAAGTCTAATCATAACTATTATGCAAGTTAGACAAGGCTCTTGTTAACATTATGGTTGCTAGGTAACAGTTATAAGGCTGCATGTCATATCTGCTGCACATGTCTAACCAGTAAGTAAAATTATAAACTTCATCAGAATTAAAACACAAGGCAGGTAATTTGGGTAAATTATGCAAAGTCTGTTTTAATGAAGTGAGTAGTGTAACATGTCATATACACTTTAAACAGAGCCCAGTTAGAGCCTCAGGAGTTTATTTAGAAGCTCATTACGTACCCTTATTGTTACGCATCTTCCTGTTGTTTTTAAGTCCTCCTAAGAACTTAAAAACAAGAGTTGACAGTAATTGAAAATGCCAACTCCCCAGGAAACAATTGAAAGTGTATGAGGAGGTTACAATAGGTGGTGGTGGGGGATCAGTGGCAATGCTGTGTAACCCCTTTAAGATCATTATTCTACACAAAATGCCCCCCCGGAGTGTGTTACACATTTGTGAATGGGCTCTTCCGCGGGATTTAACGGGTTAACAGCAGACAAAGGGAGTAGGGACCATGTAGCCCGGCAGGGGGGAGTCCAGGGGAAACATAGGGCTGTTTTTAATCCACGGTCCTGGTCCTGGTTCCTGTTTGCAGTGGTCAGACTGGCAGCTGACGGACATGCTGTGTTCACTCACATAGACCACATGTTCTTCCCTGCCCACAGAGAACAGGCAGTGCAGCAAAGCATTGTTCAAAGCACAGGCTGGTCCATAGGAGGGCTGCAAGATTAATTGCAATCAAATTTGAATGCACATAATTAGTAAACAGCAAAAGTAGCTATTTTAAAGTATAATAATGCCTCAAACAACAAAATATCCTGTCTTATTCTGCATAAAAATGGCTAACCCTGTAAGTTAGATCTGTCCAAACATGTTCTTAAATGTGATTCTTGAATTACTGTCTCTTTGTATATTCTTCTGGATCTGTTTAAAATGTGAATCTCGGACAGACTACTATTATTAAAACAGAAATCTATTGGCAATACTCTCAGAAAAATTATAATTAGATATTTTTCGCTAATCGTTCAGTACACAAGAGACTTTTTGAACATGGACTTGAACAGGTCCTATTACCTTATCGGGCTAGGGGGATGTGATTAAAAAAATAAACATGAGTTTTCTCCTCATATATCAGTCACAATTTATGATTTCCAGTTTGATTTTGTCTTACTGAAAACAAATTAAAATGTTTTTCAGTATTCCTTTCGTCAACATTAAAAATACAGACTTTTTAAAGTACAACATATACCGGTATTCGAACAAGAGGTAACATTTTCTAGTTTAACCTTGACTTTAAAATGTATATACATAGTTTCAGTTTTCAAATTATATTGCTTAGAAATTAAATGTGAAATTAATATCTTGTTAGCTGTATAAATTAGTTTTAAAATTAAATTAGACAGTTTTATTGACATCAGTGAGACGGTGGCCTATCAGTGTTTATTTGACATCAGTGATCATGACAGATTCAACCTGGCACATTACACAATAGAAAATACAATGCATGAATTAATTTGTTATACTCTGTGTACAAATTTGTGAACATCTGTTTTGCGCATTATTAACTCATTTAACATGGTCATATGTTGAGAAAAAGACCATTTGCATCATGAATATTCTACTGAATGCATTGTAAATATATCTGCTGAATTAATTACAAAGAAATAATGATGCTTATTATTATAGAATTATTTTGGGCTTTCACCAACAAAGCACCAAAAACTTTAGCATGACTACACTTTTTTTTTTACCTTGATAAAGTATTATAATGAAAAAAATGTTGACTCAAAAAGTGTCACGATACCAAAATTTCCAACTTAATTTTGATACTAATAAGCTAAATACTCAATATCAATACCACAATGATGCTAAAGATGCTTTAGACATGAAATAGACATTTTCAACTTATAAAAATAACTTTCCTTATGTTACCATGTAGTCTTACACTAATTCTGATCAAGATAACTTTAAAACTTTTAAGGAAATGTTATATTTTGTCCTCTCAGTGTGATTTCTTTTATATCAATACCTAAATATCAATTACCTACCTATATCAATAACGACCCTAACTCTATTCCCTTGATTAAGTAGTTGCTAAGCCTGAATCATTCTTGAAAATAATTTGTTCATTTTCAGTTCATGCTTTTTTGAGGTTAAATACCAATAAAATGTATTCTAAACTGGTACCACAGTCATAAATTGTAGCAGTGCGTCTTCTTCTCCATCCTCTCAGTTTTAAAAGAGACTTTAAACATCTTCCTTACCAACCTGCACCTTACATTTATTCAATTACAGGTTTTTATAGCTCAAAAATCCCTAGGAAAACATCTGACTGTGAGTGGGGATGCCTCTCCACAAATCTGCTTTACTACCATCCTGTGAAACAATCTAGACAAAGCAATAACGTCTCCATGAAGAAAAATACATTTGACGGTCCGTCCACCAGAAAAGTTACACAGTGCACCTTTAATGACTGGTCTGCTTCTTTCTCATTTGAGCACAAGTCTGGTCTAATGAAAGCAGAGGGACAGTGTGCTGACTGGGAAGATGTAAATGAAAAACAAACGTCGTGATAGTGCTCTGGCCAGCTGCATGTGGTTTAAAGAGCAGACTCCTCTTGTACATCCAAGCTTACACACACATGCACAGGTCTACATGTGTCTCATATATCTGTGGATGTCAGGGAGCCCAGGCCTGCTAGTTTAACGGATCCACTACTTTTATGTTGAGCTCTCCCCTGATGTCTCTTTAACTTGAGTCTAGCAATCACATACATTTACGTCAAGTTTTTTTTTTTTTTTTTAACTAAATAGTTCTTAGAGAGCAGTGTTTGTCAGTCGGGGTACGGGAACCTCATCTTGGAATGATTTAAACGAAAACCACATGCCTTTACCGACAGGAATATCATTAAAACAATAAAATATAACAGGTAAAATTACAGTATATTACTTAAGCAGTTATAGTACCGTTACAGTAAGCAGATTCATTTTCATAATATCAGAATTTATAATATTCAGAGCATGGAACAAAAAAGTTTAGAATCCTCTGTTCTGTGGAGCAGTTTAATTACATTTTTTGGTTTATTCTTTTGGAATATCAACATTTTTACTTTATGTTATAGTTCATTTAAATAGTAAATCACTAGTATTTTTGAACACATTTTATATGATGATATCGAAATGAACAATATTCCTATAGTTTTAGCTATATACTCTACTATAGGCATGGCAATTTAAATGTTTATCCCCATTTTAACATTTTTTATTATTTTTTTTTTTACCTTTCTCTCAACTTGAATTCTAGTTTGTAGGTTCCATTTCCAAAATGACATATGAGATGCCAAATCTTTTAGAAATGATCAAAGACATCATGCATAGTTAGTTAGTATAGTACAGTATCTAAAGTTTGTGAACTAAAACAACAAAAACAGCCTTGCATGCATTTGTAATGTCAGCATCATTAAAGATGTATCACACTTTGCAAGACTTCTGGTGTGAGAACACCAGAAGTTTCTTGTTTCTCAAACCTTTGCCAGTGACCAAATGAGCTGTGGTTGGTGTGTTGTTAATAATGATGTTTATGGAGGACTCCTGAAGATCATTTTTCACTTGTAGATTTTGTTGCACAATATGTGCAATGAATTAAGTTTCCCTCGAAATACACACTGCTTTTATAGAACCTCTATTACGCTGTTATATATAATGTTTCTTCATCAAAAACATACCTGAAGTCGTGTTTTGTTTCATTCACACATGTTCAACACACAAACCCCGCATACCCTGCATACACAGAGTTCTTCTCTCAAACAGAAAACACTGTTCCACCTGGTAATGCTCTAAACACCTTCACTAAGATCATTTGGATAATATCAGTCCTGGAATTGCCAATCTTTACTGAACTAAAGGTAAAAGGTAAAACTACCACTACATGACATCACAAGGTAGAACAGAACAATTTGAGGTTTGGAGATGTAGACAGACTAATAATAAAGGCTTACTCAAACATATGTGAATGGGTCAAAACACAACTCCAGGTGTGTTTTTTTTTCACCATTTGATGAGGTGACAACATTTTAACATGGCTTAAATCTCACAAGAGTCAGTTTTGTATTATACTATAGGACTTTTAAACTTAAAATATACTGTACTTAAAAGTTTTCCTCTAGTGCAAACTGATTAAAACTGTACCACTCTTCACTGGAAAGCTATCCTGATGCACCTGCTGATTTACTTTTTATGAGACTATCTACTTCCCAGTGTGTGCCAAAGCCATCTACTCTCACATCTCCATTTAAAAATCATCATCATATTAATCCTACTCCTCCTCTTTATGAGTTTCGGCTTATTGACTGGTACCTCCTAATTGCCTCTGATTGTTTTGCATGGGCCTAATTAAAGCCTAAATCGGCAATCATTTTTTCCATAGACCTGCACTAATTTACAGCGTATCTAGTGTTCCTTTCCCATTGCCAGACGATTGCTTTGATAATGAGAGGTTGTGCTCAAGATTATCTTTTGGGAAAGCGTTTGGTAAGGACACGCCAAGAAAAGGTGTCATTATGATAACTGCCTGCTCGGCCACAGTAATGGAGACACATTGGTAATGTAGTCGATTAGGGCCTGTTCTTCTGGAGATAACCTGCACAAAATGACTTGTGCCATACATTTCAGAGTGTCTTTGAAATGTGCCCACCTGCTCCTCTGCACTGTTCATGGCCATTAGAAGTGAAGTTTAGAGGGTTGATATATAGTGACAGGTTTACGTGGTGCTTTTAGTACTTTGGCTAAGATAACTACATATAATTTAAAAGCTTTATTTAAATTGCTAGCATATTGTAGGGTTGCACGTGCAGATTTTGGTTGTAATATAGTAAGTTCCTTGGTCTGGACACTAATAATAATGATCAGGTTCAGTTCATCTGTGAATTTGCATTATAGATATTTCATGGCAATAGGGAAATCTGCCTCTTGGCCCCCATCGGGACTATAACATCATCACGTTCCTGAATCTGATACCCACCTATAGAATCAGCAACTGGATAACCGCAGACAAATGTTAAAGGTCCTATATTACACAGAATTAACTCTTGTGAGCTTTAAACCATAGTATAATGTTTTACCTCATCAAAAACATATATCAAGTTGTGTTTTGTTTCATTCACAACCTTTATTACTAGTCTGGCTGCATCTTCCAAGATCAAAATACTCTGCTCCACCTTGTGATGTCATGTAGTGGTAGTTTAAGACAACAGATAACTTTTGCCTTTTATCCAAATGATTCTAGTGAAGAGATTAAAAACACAGTGGAGCATCTGTATAACCATGTGACATCACAAGGAGTGTTTTCTGTCTGAGAGAAGAACTAAATATGCAGGGTTTGCATGTTAACATGTAGGTATGAATGAAACAAAACACAAATCCAGGTATGTTTTTGATGAAGAAACAACCTTATAACATAGATCAGGAAATAGTGTAATACGAACTTGTAATACAAATTCACTATATGAATACACATGGCATAATCCAACTGTAATCCATCCATCCATCTTCTCCCGCTTAATCCGGCTGGGTCGCGGGGGCAGCTTGCTGCCCAATACTCATAGCACCTGAAACTCAACCCAACTGTAACCTGAAGCTAAATGTTTACAATAAAGAGAAAACTTCAGTCTGGTATCATATTTACTTTAGTTTTTGTCCTGTCTATTTGTTTTAAAACGCATTAAGACAATTACTTCCCTGTATGGAGGAGCTAATGTGTGTTTAAATACTAATGCAGGCTGCACATTTCTGTTGAATAATAGCACATTAACAACTGTGGCTTCCTGATTATAACACCATTTAATGCCATTTATGAGTCCCTTGATGTTTAGCTTACCTGCGCTAATGTGCAATTCTATCCTCTCCAGGTCTATTAATATATTGTAAATGAGTTTTTTTCCCTCCTTTTGCCTATATTCATGTCAAAAGCAGTTCCCAGCCTCTGCGTGGTGTGGCTAATGCAGAAAATCAAGCGTTTTATTACTGCTTTGCTCTCAATATCCTTTAAATTGTCGTCAAACTTTTTATCTAAAGCCGTTGTATTATGAATTATTGAGGGTTTTTGAGATACTTTTGGATGCCTTACCTTAATTATGTATTTGTAGAGGAAAAAAAGGGATACTACTGAGCATAGTAACACTTCCATTTCTAATAGATGGTGCAAGGATTTGGCTTTGAAGCATTTTGAATTAGGCAAAAACAATAGCTGCTCATGCATACACAAAGGTCTTAGTATCTTTTGACAAGGAAAACACATTCTAACATGGCTAAAGGTAGAGCCGGGTGATTTGACGATACAATTAAACACATTTTTTTTTCTGATTTTTTACTGATCAATCTCTATTTTTAAAACAAATAAAAATGGCTTTCAGTATCATTTCCTGAACATAACAGACTTTTAATCATTACCATTTTAAGACAAAGAAAAAGTCACATTTCTTCCTTCAAAGTTCGAACTTTGCTCCCAACCACATGCCTTTATTGACAGGATCATTGATTAGAAACTACTTAATCTCAGTCTTGATTAAAATTGCCAGATAAAACCCATTTATAGTTATGATTTTTCTAAGTGTAATACATTTAAACCGAAAAAATATTTTTCATGTTTTCTATACTTGTTTCTGATATAAAGAGGTCTTCAGGAGCAAAAAGCTGAGATTCATTCACAGCATAATTAATGACTTTAAACAGTTTGTTGAAAATATCTTGTAAAAAATATCTTGTTTCAGAATGATGACAACTTGTTGCCATAGCGATAAACAATTACAACAAAATATTATATCCTTTGAATGGAGAAAAAGTCCTCAAAATGTTTCGTAAATAGAAACAGTTAATTTGAGCTCACTTCCTCTTCCAGGACCTTGATGAGTTATGAAGTGAACAGCACACACACTTGTAATTTGCTTGTTGCCCCATACCACTATTTACAACATACATGTATTTATGTATGTAATTACTTGCGATATCACCGTGAGATGTTTTACTAGCCGAGTAAACTGCTAAAGTAAGCCCTTTATTCCTCTACTGTCTGTGCATCCTGATCAAACAGCGGTAATTAAAGCACAAGGCCAGGTCGAGAGGTGATCCACACACGCCATAAAACGCCACGACTGGAGGTGCCATAGCGACCAATCCATTTTAATTGTCGGTGGAATTAATTTGAAACGTTCAGGTCAATTAAGAAGATGCATTCTGCTGGCTTTGTGTAATGTCATATTCATCGATCCTCAGAGGTTACTTTATGCACTCACGTGTAGGATACGTTTGTGTTTCTGAAACTCCTCCGTTTGAAATTCATTATTTATTGATCCCTTTTAGCAATGATAAAAGCACGCTCTGATAGCAGCACTGCTCAGAGCCACCTAATCAATTCTGTGCCATTCAAAATCAAATATCCTTTTAGTTCGTCGTTAAAGTTGCACTGTGTAACATTTTGGTTGGGGGTCCATCACCTGCCTGATTCTATGGATATGTCATTGTTCTGCCTGGAATGTTCCACAGTATGTATGACTTTAGACAGCTCTCCCTTACGTTTATTTGATTACAGGTGTTTTTACAGCTCAAAAATACCTAGAAAAACAGGGATTTTGTCTGTGAGAGTGGTCACCTCTCCACAGATCTGACCTGTAACTTGGTTAGGTTGATCTCCATGAAGATAGAAAGGTTTAATTCCATACTGTAAACATTCCAGATGAAGCAATAACATATCCAGGACAAAAAGCATTTGATGGCCCCTCCACGAGAAAAGTTACACAATGCACCTTTGAGAATCAACATATTATTTTTCATTTTTATTTATTTGTATGTACTTGTCTAGTAGTATATATTTATTTTGGTAAAAGTGATGGTTTGATCTACTTTTAGAAGCTGTAGTATTTTTTTCCCAGCATGCCAGTTACTATGAGGTTTGGTTGCGTCTGCAAGTCTCTTCCTCTTCTTTAACTCTTGTGGTACGTGCCCTCCATGCTTCTCTGAGCTGTGATTGGCTGTCGGTGAGTCGGCTACAGCCAATGCGAAGCTGTAGAAATCTCAGTGTTTAGTCTGGTGCTAGGCAGCAGGATCAACAGACAGGTGGGCCAGGCAAAGTCATTGTCCTGACTGACCACCAGGCTGATCCTACCTTATCAAAACACATGGCAATATTTATCATTTATAATGATGTATCTGACTTTTTTCTTTCTTAGGCATGTATTAGGATCCTCGTTAGGATCCCCAGAGGGCCAGCTTATCTTGGGTCCTTTAGAAATACTTCATACAAGCTTAATGCCATATAGAGATGCCATGGCAATATAAATGTACAGTCTAAACAGTGTTTATGAATTTGTTAGCTTTTACATGATAATTTAGAAATCTTAAATCAACAGCAGTTCATTAGTACATTCACATGTAGATGTATTTATTGATCCACAATGGAAATTATTTGGAGTATATATATATATATATATATATATATATATATATATATATATATATATATATATATATATATATATATATATATATATATATATATATATATATATATATATATATATATATGAATATAATAAGTTCAAAATAAGTAGCAAAAATAGCAAGAGAAGGTGTCAAAAGTATTATAGGTATTATATGTACAAGAAAAATAAAAGTATAGAGATACTGTAACTATATCTCTGCTATATACAAGAGTTGTTTACTACATCAAAATAACCTTCAGCAGATAGTTCTGCATAATGTGCAGGATTTTAGGCATTTTATTTTGCATGTTTGGTCTTGTTGAGTGTTTTAGTAAAGCAAAGAGACCTCTGTACAATAGACATTTGTATACTTCATAAGTCTGTGTAAGTTTCCCCCTGATATGACTAATATAGTTTGGACAGACTATAGAGCATTTGCATGGATTTGTCCCCTGAAACTCAAGTGCTTCAGCTTGGGTCTGAATGAACCTGTTGACTGTTTTTCTGTCATGGCTGGAGGCAGAAGGAAATGAATAGAGATATGAGCTCAGAGCCAGAAATAACAGGCTGTCTTCATCGAGCCTGTGGAGAATAAAAACACACATCGTGCAGGAATTTCACTGCCAATGTCCAAAATATTTTTATAAGTTTGTTATTCATATTTTATTGCCTTGAAAACCTCCTTCATGTTTTATAGAATGGAGTAATTTAATATTATTTTGTTTTTTGTTTTTGTGTTGTTGTTGTTGTTTTTTTTAATTTTTAGAATCACTATTTTTATTTTTACTAACCACACAAAAACAGATTTTTCAAAGAATAGACATAGAATAATATCCACTATTTATTATATAGTTATTCTTGGCTAGAACATGACAACATTCCCCCCACTCTTAACAACTGTTGCTCCCTTTTCTCTTTTTATTTATTTTTCCAGTCTCGTAATATTCAGAGGCGAATCGGTTCATGTCGAATCGGTATTGTTGGTGGAGGCATCTGTCTGCTGCTGCACCCCTGTCTGGTCTGTAATGGTACAGGCCATACCCAAGGGAAGTCCTTCCCCCTTCTCGTGCGAACTTTGACCCTGGCCTCCTGCTTTTCAGGATATGAGATGACCCTCAGTGGGGGAATACTTAGAGGTGCTTTATCTGAGGGGCTGTGTTTAATATGAGCAGATGAGCTCCTTGTGTTTGCACTGCTGGTGTCTGGGCACTATCCATTGTCACTAATACACATGATCTGTTATTTGTACTTGTCAAACTGATCTTAAATTTAAAATGTAATGTAAAACATTGCGTGTGATCTCGACTTTCTCTGCAGTAATGCAATTAGGATTTCATCATCTCTTACACCAATGGAGTGCAATATGCTACGTACATAAGCAACTACTGATAATTGAATCACATCCCCCTGTGTGCCAGTGGATGGCTCTGACACATTTGAAAGTTGAGGGCTGTTATTCATAGTAATAGCTGGAGATGTGTCTCTGGTGCACTCAGAAGAAAGCCTGATTTGCTTTCAAGATGGAATCTTTGTTTCAAGCACTTGCTGATGACCGATAGAGAGATAGGTCTAATAATCTGGGCTCCATACAGACAGATTAACTGGCATTAAAATCACATTACTCCTGATCGCTGATCACTCCTGGTCACACTCCTCAATATTATTGACTTACTTCAGCATTAATTTGTGAAGCTGTTAATTTCTATTGAAATAAACCAACATCACACATGTCCTGTCTCTTTTATAGACATCCATTTTTTATTGTATTGTCACAGATGTATGGCTTAAGACACTAAACACCATTTTGTTCTTCTAAATGTCTATATGAATCACTAAATATTTGTCAGCAGGCTTTCATGAGTTTTGTTTTTCCCCCCTCAGAACAATCCTGGCATTTGAGATGTAATCTTAAACAACCAGCACACCCATGGAGTTGACTTTGGAAGGCAAAAGGCATTCCTGCCCTGAGATCTCGTCACCTCGGGTGCTTGGCTGTGTTCCAGCCCCAGGTTGCCATGACTCCTAACACCACCCTTTGCACCGCCTCCCCCCTCACCAAAATGTGCCAGATTTGGGGCTAGGAGAGGGGGGAGAGGGTGGGGGGCTAACATTTTTATTTGGACAAAAGATATATTCACAAACTCAGCAGAATACTTGAATCGTAACGTGTTTTTTTCTGTGAAGAAATCATAAGATCTTTGAGGTGCACAGAGGCGGACAAGGGGTAAACTTTGAATAATGATGCCAGCAAAGCCAATTCTCTCCATTTCTTTTCTTCCCTTGTTCGTGTGTCTAAGAAAATGGCGGCCAGTGCATTGCTGAACTGATCCGCTGTTGTCTGCGTGCTCAGTTTTCATTTCATTTCGTATTCCTCCTCCGATGTCTCAAACTATGACAGCAATACTACCACCACCACCAGCTAGTTTAGGCAGATAATGATATTAGTTCATCAGTAAGAGACATTTCCCCCTTACTTTTTAAGTCTCTTTGTCGCATTGCGGCCGAAACAGTTTTCTAATATCATTTGTAGTTCCTGGCTCTTGCTAACCCTTGCTCGGGTTAATGGTAACTGGTTGTACCATGCTTGACTGCACTGGTATTTTTCTCCTCCAGACCATTTTTCATTCTTTTCCAATGTTATCTGCTTTTACTCTGCGGTCTTGAATAACTTTTCACCACAGCCCTATAGCTTCTGCCAGGAAGAGGGATGCCTAGGCAGTTTTGTGGGTAGTTTGCAATAGCAATCTCGTTATTACATGAGTTTGATATCCTCGTGCAGATGGGAAACTCAACACTGTTATGAAAACTTGAACAATAGGAGACCATTGATTATTGTGCACATTTTAAAACAACTCTTTTCCTGTTTTTAGGTGGAGAAAAATAACTGACCTTGTTCCCCCCTGAGTGGAAAACATCGATGTTGGTAAGTTAACTCCATCTGTTTCATGAACTTCCACTTTTGGGGTGAGGCTTAACAACAGCATAGCTACACTTTTTTACTCAAAGACCAAAGTTATAGACACTTCTGTGATAAGTTATCTTCTGGCTATCATTTAAACAACACACTTATAATTAGGGGTGGGCGATATGACAAGAAAAGTATCACAATTTTCTTAGAGCTAGATCACAATTTGTCACACTGACACAATAACTCTAAAGCAGGATTTCACCCAAAAAACTATTTTATATACTGTATACAGAATTGTTAAGTAAAACTATGCTAAAATAAATAAATGAATAAAGAAGTAAATAAATAAATAAACACTCACTGAGTCATAGAAGTTATTTATTCAACCTTCTACAGGTCAAATCTTATCCTAGTACAAGAAAATAACAAAAGTTCCCCACTAGTACAAATAAAAAGTTTTCATGATAAATGACCATGTATTTAATGATAATTCAATGTAGTATTAATGACCATTTATGTCAAGAGTTTTTATACTGCTTTGAGACATCTGCTTCTTCTGAAACTTTATTCTTCATTTCATTTGGTTAAATCTACCCGTCACTCACAGAGATGTGGGCTGGAAAAAGTGTTTTTGAGCAGGGAGCTAAAACTAATTGTGAATCACCAAAATCGATCAAAAACCAAGTATGAGATCACAATTAAATGTTTATCACAATATCGCCCATCCCTACTTAATTAATTCCACATAATTATATACTAGCTCAGCTGATATGAGGGTCCTGATGTGTTTGTGTTCACTGTATGAATGTGTGTTTGACTGGGTGTAGTGCATTTAAGATAGAAAACCGCTATATAAAATGTGACAATTTATTGCCATTTATATTTTTTATTCTTTATGAAATTGATTTGATACTTTGGGCTTAACCTCTTGGCACAAACCCGTAGATCCGATCTTGTGGCAAATCTGACATCACAAGCTCGATTCTGTGGGTCTTTGTCATTGTGGTGTGAACGTCGTAACTTTTTGTGCTTTTTTACATACATTTTTTTCTTAGATTTTGTTTCATAGTAGTGGCTTGATATCCTAGTCTAATTATCCTATCTTTGGGCACACATAGTTATTTAAAATCCAAACATACAAATTTGGTTCTGAAACATTGCTAGTGTGTGCATCCGGGTTGAGGTAGTAGGTTGTATGGTTTAGAATTACACCCTGGGAGTTAACTGTACAACCTTCTAGCTTTCCTTGGAGTACACTTATGACATCCAAGTCCTAGCATCTGCAGAACAGTCACTGACTGTATCCAATGTTAAAGGCTTTTCGAATAACTTAAGAGGACCTTTTCACGGCGTTAAGAGCCTGTAGAGCAAATAGTTTTTCCACGCCCGGGGTCTCATTTCACAGTTGAACTATATCAGTGCTCAGCCATCGTCAGACTCCCCGCTGTGGGTCACAACTTCTAATTGACTTCCTGGAATTGCATGTACTTTACAATTTGTTACACAATGTAAAGCAAGTCTTAAATCACTTTTAGTTCGTACAGGAAAAGATTAGTTTCAAAATCTTAAAGGCACAGTAAATAACCTTTCTGTAGGAGGGTATGCCACCTGCTTGTGTTCATGGAGATGTTATTGCTTTCCCTTGAACGCTTCACAGTATTAAACTTCTATCTGTCTTACATGTATTAAATTGGAGGTGTTTTATTGCTTAAAGTCCTTGTCTCTAAGTAGATAGATTAGTTGACACTATAATTTCAAACCCCATTTCAGGACTATAGCAGAAAGGTTTATACCCAATATCAGTTTCAATACTTCACAGTACTGTTATGGTAGTTTCTTAATATAATGGTCTTATTGTGGTCTTATACTAGTTCTGATATCAAAAAAGACAACTCTAAAACGATTCAGAAAAGGTCAGCATTTGTCCTGTTTATGTTCATTCATTTTCACTGCTGATACTTAAATGAGAAGTTACAATACTAGTTTTAGTATCAGTTAATATCTTGGTTTCAATTTTTTAGAAAAATAGATATGTTTAATGTCATACTATGGAACAGACAAAGCAACAGCAGCTCAGTAGCGGACCACCCATCAGAAAAGTTGCACAGTGCACCTTTAAATCAATCACAGCTTTGTAACATTTAATTCTAGGGCAAAACCTGCTTCACATTGCTCAGTGTCTGGACCTGATATGACACCTCAGCTTGTTTACTCTGAGCAGGGCCAAAGTGTCCCTCACATGTGAACTGTGTGGCAAATGTTATGATGCACAGATGGTTTTACATAAACACAAGTATGAAACCAACAATTACTATCAATCGAATTCGCTGGCCCAAACAGATTTTTCCTGTTGACATCAGCGCTGGCTGCTTCTACACCTTTGCCTTTCCCATCCATGCTTTGAATTTGAATTGTTTTGCTGTTATGATGTGTGGGTTTTCCTTATGTGACCTTTTGCTTTATGCGTCTATGCCTGTCACAATAATTACTTCAGTATGAAATAGTTTGAACAATAACTTTTGGGGTCACTCTTTTTCAATACCACAATTCGATTTGAACTGTAGAAGTTTGAATAAACTCTTATGACATTATAGATACAAGCTAACTTTTTCATTCTGCTACTTATTTATCACAGCTCGTGTTTTTAAAATAGCCACGGGTTTCAGAATAATGAGAAATTAGGACTGTTGCTGTAGCAATTAATAATGTGTAACAAAATACTATAATTTTGGATTAGGAAATATTTTGTTATAAACAGGAAGCCGAAACCTGAGAATACTTTTTTTTTTTTTTTTGATAATCTTGCTTTAGTGACTTTTAGTGACAGACAAACTTTATTGATCCACAAGGGAAATTATCTGGACACAGTAGCTCACACATCACAATTTGATTATAATAACAAAGAGCAACAAAAATATAAGTGTAATAATCAATTCAGAATAAAAATTACAAGAGACTGGTGTCAAAAAAGCATAATCATATAAATGTATGTGTACAAGTAAAAATAAAATATAGTAATATAGTAATACAAACTAACTCAGCTATATACTAGAGGTCGTAAGGAGAAACAGTGCAAAGATGAAAGATGATTGACATGATAGCAGGTTTCTATTCTAATAATTCATTGTTTATGTGTATAGGCCTATATCACACTGCAAATTCTGTTATTGTGGCAGGCCTATGGATCTCTTGCACTTATATAAGTATTTCTGACACCAGAGTATGTTTACAGTAGCAATATGGCCGACTTCAACTCCATCTGTCTCATAGCCGCAGTGTGTAAAACGATCCCAAATCAACACCACTGGATCAGCTCTGGCTTTACTGCTGTTGTGTTCTTTGAGAAGCGCCCCAAATCTGAAATGCAGCTTGAGTTGTTTTCATTTTTCACACACTTCTTTGACATTGGGGCCAGTGCTTTGGTCTGATGGATGAACTTGCTGTCAGTGTGTTTGGGCCTCGGCTAAGTGAACCAGCTTAGCGCACTTTGTTTCATTTATTCTCCGAGCACTCTGGTCTCAAGTGTTCATGGCTGGTTTGGGATGTTTTGATATTGTATCTGATCATTTAAAGGTTCTGTATTACACAATATTGATTCTTGTGAGCTTTAAGCCCTGTTATAATGTTACTTCCTCAACAACGTACCTGGAGCTGTGTTTTGTTTCATTCACACATGATCGAGTAACTTTTTATTATTAGCCTGTCTACATCTCCAAAGCTCCAAACACTGTTCCACTGTGTGATGTCATGGAGTGGTACTTTTCAAGTTAACGGATACGTTTTACCTTTAGTTCAGCAGAGATTAGCCATCCCAGGGCTGAAATTATCCATATGATTCTAGTGAAGGTGTATGGAGTTTAAAACACACTGTAGCACTTCCTGTATTACCACATGACATCACAAGGTGGAACAGCTTATTTGCTGTTTGAGAGAAGAACTCAGCCTAAATATACAGGATTTGTGTGTTGAACATTTGTGAATGAAACACAACACAGCTCCAGATATGTTTGATGAGGAAACATTGCAACATAGATCAGAAAATAGTGTGAGCTTTTTAAATTGTGACGCACATAACAACATATCAGGTTCCTTGACATTTGTAGATTACTTCATATAACATCTGCCATGATGTGTTAGAGCAGTGTTTGTCACACTGTGGTATGTGCACCTGTGGTGATACACTGGACCCTCTGCAATATTTGTTTTGTTCAGTAATATATCATATAAATATTATGTTTTTTAACGTCCTTTGAGTTAATCATTATTAAGAACTATCTGATACATTGTTTGATTTTTGACCTGGTTTCGGCCTCGTTTAGGTCTGATTTTCATAGGTTTCAGCTTCCTGTTATATACAACATCTTGAGGATTTTTTCACAATCAAAAGATCAGTTATTTGTTTTAACTTGTTCCGGTTCAGATTTTTTAATCAGCAAACTACCAAATAGATATCACAGCATTGTTAATTACTATGGCAACTGTCCTTAATTTTTTATCATTCTGAAACCCATGGATATACTCAGAAAGTCAAATATTTTCTTAGGTGGTACTCTGTGTGAAAAGTATGTGTTAGAGTTAAAATCCAGGACATAGAATTTGCCAAATGGGAACATGAGAGTTACTCTGAGGAGAGTTAAAGCAGAGGGGGGTTTGTCTGTGGAATCTGATCCTGGTAAATCCCTGGAAACCTGAAGTGCCAGCTCACTGTAAGGGCCTGTTTGCTCTGCTGCAGATACCCGCTGTATTCTGTAGATGGTGATAGTGCTCACATTTGAACAGGGCATGGAGGGTTTTGATTTAGTGGGATTCTCTGGTCTGTCCTCACCTCTGCGCCCACAGACTGCTCTATAAATAGATGTGTTGAATATTGATGTATGTATATGGTATATTTTGCTAAATTAGTTTGTGTCAGTGGTACAATTTTGTTGCTTGTTTAGAGAACAGAAACTGCATATTCAATATTCAACATATTCACTGGTTTTATTATCATATTATCTTTAAACAGCTTGTGGTTTAACAGAGAAAAACTGTTGTTAAGATGTATTTGGTTCTTCAAAAGTAGCAATATGTCTCAGAATATAATGTGCAGTATATTATATTGATCAATGCAAGTATCACTATATTGTAATATTATTGTATTGTGAGCCATGTATTATGTTGTATTGTATGAAACTGTCAGGGACCATGTGTTTCCAGCCCGACTGCTCCACGTGTGAGATGCTGCCTCAGCACTCCTCAGCTGCCCCAGCAACAAGCCACAGCCCCATTGGCTCCAGCAGGGCCTGTGTTTGGAGAACGGTTATACAAATAAATTCTGGCATTAGTTAGTCTGTTCAAGCTTCGATTTGCGTCGTCGAGAGCTAAAGAAACTGCTCACCTCTGTTACAATGACACCCTGTCCCTGTCTTTATTTTAGGCCTTTTTTGTTGTGATGATCATTTAAATGAATAAAATTCCTTATAATAAGCAATTCAGCACTGATCATAGTATCCAGAACCTATGTTACCTAGTATTATTAACGGGATTTGAAAAGTATCGTAAATAAGATACTAAACACCATAATAAAACTATTATTGAAAATAGCATTGAAACTAATCATTTGAAATGATAAATAAAATCAGAACTACACCACGTGGTAATAATAATGATGAAGTCTGAAATGTTAGTATTCTGACGTCACAAATGATAAAAAGGTTGAATAAACCAAAACTGTACTATCTGACTTTTATATATTATTTTATTTCATTCATATACATCTGCATACAACACTTCAGTTTAATTATATTTTGCAATATTCAAGGAAAATCACAACAAAAGCAGCAAAATCTGTTGTAACTTCCAGATCATCTCAAACAGAAAATAAACAAAGTATTTATTACTTGCATGACCCTTAACCAGCCAATAGGAGCCTGTTTGTGTGAACGCTTCATTAGTGATTGGGTTGTTGTCGCTGACGTCACAAACGACTGGTGACCTTAGTGACAAATAGTCTGACTCTTAAACAGTGTCAGGTCTATAGCAGACGGTGCTTTAGTTTCTGACTCGTAAAATCCAGCTTTCCTATCAAGCTCAGTCGCCTGGAGCTCTATTTCTTCAGTGGCAAATATATTCCCTTAATGTGGTGGGGTTAATGGCAAATGAATAATCATAACACAGCAGTGGCAGACGGGGGTGTCATTGATCTGTCTGGAGTCAGCGCTGCGCCTGCTGCATCAGCCCCTCTCCCTGTATTGATACACTCTTGCCCTTTGACCCCTGAGACAGATCGAAGCTATTGATCGGAGAAGGGCAGGGGCAAGGGCAGGATCTGCTGACTGGCCGACAGCTCATGTGACAAGACATGATGGTCATTAATGTCCCGCTGACTGGCTGGCTGCGCAGAGGGCTCACTAGTACTGGCCCCTCCCCCTTCACCCTCTTTCTCCTGCACCCTCCCTCCTCCTCCTCCTCCTCCTCCATCAGCTCCTGCTCCATTTCTGACTCAGATAAGACCATTGTTTTGGATATCTGTCTGGATATCTTCAGCCTGTGCGGAGCTATTTTTGGCACGTTTTGAAAGAGAAAACTCTAGAGGTGCTGCATATTGTCTCCTGGAGCTCTTTTGTAAATTATCTAACCGTGCTTTTTTGAAGATCTTGAGACATTCAAAGCAAAGATTTATTAAAAGGTGTATTTATGTATACAAACATGCAGTATAAGGAAATGGACAAAAATATGTATATATATATATATATAATCTGTGAACATGCCATTGCCCTTGAGGGTAGTGTTGTCACAATACCAACTTGATTTCAAAATTAAAGATAATAAAATCTTCAACTCAAGATAATAATGTGTTACCATGTGGTCATATGCTAATTCTGATTAAGAGCAAGACTATTGTAACTTTGCAGGAAAAAGGCCCAATTTTGTATGAGTGTTTTTTGCAGTATCAGTACTTTTTCAAATGAGCATCTAGTTTCGGTACTAGTTTTTGTATTGTTTATTATCTGGGTATCGATACTTTGGACTACCTTATAAAGAGAGACTGCGGAATAGATAGTTGCACCAGTCGAGGACTTTTTATTTCCTGTGTTTGTGGATGTTTGTGCGTGGAGGGGTGATGTGTGAATGCGGCGACAGCTCCAGACTCCGCAGTGACACCGTGGTAATACCAGTGATTGATCACCTATACAGCCGCCTGCTGGCCCCGAGCTCACAGCCAAAGTCCCGCCCCCTGTCTCTGCATCACCAGCGCCATCACCCAGCCAATCTATGAAGACCCACCCTCCCCCATAGACTTCAACCTGGCTTTTGACATTGGCTGCAGCACTTTCTTGTCCCTCGTCAGTTCTCTGCTCGGTCTGGTTTAGTGTTTTCTATTGGACTAAAGGCGACTCACACCCATCGCCAGTGACATTTTACAATTCAGCCTTTTCCCGTTAAAAGTGTGTTTTCCATTTGAATTAAAGGGCATAATCAATCAATGATAACATTTGCTGTTCTCTCCCTGCCCCCTTCATGTCACACAGGGTCATAACCCTAATCTATCCTGGGTGTTGAAGGTGATTAAGCCCCAAGATTAGAAATAGCTGTCAAGGGCAGACCTCATTCAGACCTAAGGAAAATGAAATGCACCATGCTTTTTTGCAGTAATTCTGTACACCTCACTATAAAGCCAAGTTTAGTTTGATAATACATAGAAAGAGCCACACTAGGACTGTAGTCGACTAAACGAATTCTTGGTCTATTAAAGACTTGTCCTTTGATTAATCGACTAAAACGATAAAAAGAGGTGTGGCATGGTGCTGGCCTAGCTGCCAAATTATTATTAGAAAATAGGTATACAGACAAGTATTACTAAATAACAGAATTGAGAAGGCAGATGAAACTGTCCAGTCACTCCCAACACTGCAGCTAACTCACTCCATGCATTCTCTTCTCTGTTGTTTTGCTTGCAGATCTTTATAATCTTAATAAAATCATTTGTCGACTAATAAAAACTAAGACCACCATCAATCGATTAATTAACTAAGCGAATTAGGGCACACATCATCTTCCTGTTATGTGCATTCAGAGCTGTTAGACTTGCCTTGTCTACTGCCTGTCTGCCGCCTGTCTGCTGCGTACAAGCTTCAGTCACAATATTGTGACTCCAAGTGTTTGGTTCACGTGGAGCTGACCACAGACGCTGTGACAGTCGGAGTGTGAGCTGACAGTGATAGCAGAGACGCCATAATGTCTCACTGCGTCCTGTGTCCTGCTTCTCACACAGGCACTGATGCTTGTTTCCTAACTTTTTTTTATTTATATTTTGTTATCCAAGACTATTATTATAATTTATATTGAATGCCTCGTGCTCATGAGTGATCACTACTGATGAATGTTGTCAGAAGTATTGAAAATTACATACTAATCGATGCTAAAATTAGATACTCATTTGAGCAAGTACAGGTAATGAAAAAAGTCACATTCACTGGACAGAAATGAACAACCACATAGACTAGTATACGCCCATGGGCCAATGTAGAACCAACCTGGATGACTGAGGGATTACACATACAAGGCCACATGTTAATACAAAAGAAAGTGATTATGTGACTATGATTTAATGCTGAAAATCACTCTAAATGAACAGTGTTTATTATTATCATTGTGGTATCAGAAGAGGTTTTGAATATCAAGTCTATTCCGATTGAAATCAAGTGTGACATTTTTGTATTAAGACCACCCTACTACTGATAGAGCTTTTAACATTGTCCATTGCCATACCTGCTCAGCAAAATCACTCATCCCGAAAATAAAATATTGTAGTACAGTTGTGTCTTCCATGTTGTAGCCTGTGTAAAATCACTGAGACTGCTACAGCGCATCCTCCGCCCCGGCCAACCAGTTCACTGCAGTCAGTCAGTGTGTGTGTGTGTGTGTGTGTGTGTGTGTGCGCACGCCGCTGGAAAAGAGAAGAAATTGATCAGCGCAGAGAGAAACGTGTTCACCGGCAAAGGCTGGATGGAGGGTGTGAGAGAGTGAGAAGAGAGGAAGAGCCTAGGCTGTCGGTACACTCTTCTACCGCAGTGTCTCACTTTGACCAAAGCAGCTGCAGACAGGAGTAAAGACACGGCAGACAGACAGGTACAGGGCGGCCGTGGGGGGAGGGGGCTTCTGGGGTCAAGTGAGAGAGGGACAAGTGTTTCAATGGCCAACTAGGAAGACGAGAAGGTTTGTGTCGTAAAGTAACGGAGGCGATCTTGTGCGTACGTTTTGAAAGAAAGCAGAAGAAGAAGTGTTAAGTTGTAGAGTACAGTGTCACGACATGACTGGTGTCCCGCTGTCTAGAGTAGAGCAGAGAGGGAGGGGGCGAGGAGATGCAGCTGACAATGCAACTGTGGGGATGAAGCACTGTGGGGGGAGAGGGGAGCGTCCAACCTCACTGACCTGCATGTGGCGGCGTCTCTCGGACTTCTCACATCAGCTCCTATCTCCTCTGCCCACTTGCGCCTCGTCCCGCCTCGACAACAAAAGGCGTAGTCAGGGGCAGACGGAGCAATGAGCGCACGGCAACGCGTCTGGTGGCAGTGGCGTTCATTTCCGGAAGCCTCCACTTTGCTGCTGCTCCCCAGAGAGAAGAGACAGTCAGAGACATCGCTCACATTTTTTTTGTCTGAGGGGGAGGAGTTGAGAGGTGGGTGGTGGGAAGGGGACTAGGTAGAGGGGAGGGGGGTGATGGTGTGTTTGTACCTGATAGACAGAGATTACACAGGAATACTGTGAATACTTTACTTGTATTGTATTGTTGTTGTTATTTAATGCGCTATTGTGTGCGTGTTCGCAAGTGGCTATTTGAACTAAAAAGAACGTGCTTTGTGTCTTAGTTGAGGCTGTTGTGTATGACACTAACTACTTATCATGTGCCAAGTGTGCCGCCATAGCAGCAGAGTTGGGCAGGTAGGTGGCAGGATCTAGTGGTGAGGGTGTTGTAGTCTGCGGTAGGATGTACAGAAAGTTAAGCAAATCATGTGATTTTTTTATTTTTACTGAGTGCCAAAGCGCTGTATTTTTGTTTATTTTAATTGTGTTGGAACGCTGTCGCTGCATGTCCCTGTGCTGAAACCAGATACTGAATCTGCGAGTCGTGATGTACAGTGAAACATGTGGACAGTCCAGTGGAGGATCTGATGTGGTCTTCATGCAAAAAGGAAATGCATTTTAGGACAAAGAGAGGACTCCGCTGGTTGTCTTGGACATTTCCCTGTGCCAGCACAAAGGCTAGTTAGCTCAGAGCCGCCACAGTCTGTCGAGCCCTGCCTCTGTCTGGACCATTACTGAAGTGTTGTGTCTGCTGAATTTGTGACGCTTTGTAATAGATCTTTTGTCTAAAACCTGGAATGTTTGTATTCTGCTGCACCTGTCACGGACGCCTCACGTTTTTCTATTTACTTTTGTATAAAGATATTTCGACCTCTGCATGTTTTTGTGCGCAGGTCCCTAGCGGCTGTGCCTGAGTTTAATAAGTTATTTGTCAATGAAAGACTGGGAACCCAGGAGCATTTTTCTCTGCTGGTCCAGGGCAAAGCGCCATTTGACTTTTGATGGAAGCCGATGAAGCCATTATATGACAAAAGGCTCTGGCTTTTGGCTGGGCTGCCTGTGGGCACAAGGGGGAACTTTTAAGTGGCACTGTGTGTGTGTGTGTGCCCTGCAGCTGACTGCGGCTCCTCTGTAGACTGGCGTACTTCACCTGCTCCCTGAGACCCTAACTTGTGAGCTCTCTTGATAAAATATCACGGGTTAGGCTCTTGGGACGCTGGCGGAGGGCACAATCGTCTTTTCTTGGGTGGACTTGGACAGAACTCGAAACTGAAATCCAGATTATTTTAAATGTACAATATATATTTCAATTTTACACTGTTTGTCAGAAAGCTGTATTCCTCCTAAAATTAGTGCCATGACGACATTTTTCATAAATGACAGGGCCGTCACTGGTCATAGCAGCAAGTATTCACAGTTGCAGTAGAGTATAAGAAGTAACATTGCGTCAATATTTGAAATGACAGAATACAACTCTTCTGACCCCACTCTCCCAGGTGTTTAACCCCTGTCAACACCTCTGCAGAACATATCAGAACCAGTGTGATGTTCCCTTATGGAGCTGTGCATCTGACCACAGCAGCCCCATGCACAGACTGTCCAGTGTTGTCATGATACTAAAATTATCTCAGGAACTCAATTTCAAATAAGGAATGGATTTGACGCTGCAATTACACAATGATAAAAAACACTCTTTCTTTATACAATGCAATGTGATTTTCAACATTATATAATAGTTCTTGCTTTTATGTTACTGTGTGGTGTTTTATCTATATAATTCCTCAGTTGTCCATAGTGGTCCAGGGGCGTGTACTAGTCTATTTAGTCTTATACTTGTTTTGATACAGCACAATTCAGGAAAGGTTCATTTCTGTCTTGTGAATGTCACTTTTATGGTATCGATACCTATTCAAATTAGTATATTTCAGTACTAGGTTCAGTATGGATTAGTATCTGATTTTCAGTACCCCACTAGCTACACACTGCACTTAAGAAGTCCGTTATAGTAGATCAATTAAACACATTATTATCACATTTGACAAAAACATCTCAACCCTTGAAACATTAGTTATACAAGGGTTATATTGAATACCTATAAGAAGAGACACATGAGTTTTGATCTTCCTGATTGGCGTTTTGGATTGTTGAACATGTTTCATTAGTTAAATTGGGAGGAGTGGGTGTGTGTTGACAGAGATCTATCAGTCTCTGGAACATTATTTTGTGGTTCTTTAATTCAATGATGTTGAGTCTCCACATTGTCATTACATGTCACAACCTAATTGGTTAATGGCTCAAATCAATATTTAAACTGGGCCTTTACACCATACAGACATACATTGTAATTTAAGCAGACAGCCGGTAAAAAGACAAGATTGAAAAGAAAATGAAACCACTGAATTGGTCTTTTATGAGCATGTCTATACAGCGCTATGCAGCGCAATCAGCAAGAAGCAGCCCTCCTCAAAACAGTACTTTTCCTTTATGTATTTCAAAGGTGTAAATCCATTCACTATAACAGCTTGACCTGGTTTTTAAACTTTTTATTTTTCCCAAGGCATCATACGTTTCTGAAAACCTAATTTCTTCCAAATTACCCATATTAAGAATGCAGTTCAAAACAATTGATTTTCTCTCTGAAGTCCTCCCCTCCTTCTCCTTTCTTGTCTCTAGTCTCCCTCTTCTAATTATATATTTTTCATCCAGTCTTCCCACTTGGTCTGGTAGTGAACAATGCCGATGCCAACTAATCAGTGTGTGTATGTGGCACAAAGCCCCCAGCAACAACAGCTGAACGAGTGCCATGCCCTGTGAATACCAAATAGACCAACGCGGTGCGACAAGTGCGGAGCAGTCACAGCCAGAGCAGAGCGGGTGCCCACAAACCAGCCAGACACTTTTATTAGGCTCTGTCTGACACACTGCACCCAGGCCTCTGATGAAATCCTCAGCTCCCCCAGCACTAACAAAGCACCGCGCTCACAGCTATCCGCCAAGGAACCAATAAATATCACCCCGTAAAAAGGCGCTAGCTCCTGGCTAGTTTGTAACTCCACTGAACAGGGAATACAAAGTTTGAGCAAAGAAAGTCAGATGAGTTCACCCAGTATGAAGGCTTTTACTGCACTTTATCTGCTTTGAGTTAGATTCACATCAAAAAGCATTAAGTCACGCCAGATATCTGTAGTAAAATGTTAAATGTCTGTGTTCATTTATGCACAATGGACGCCCTGGATTGTAACAAATATTCATTTTATAGGACAAAATATCTGAATGTGATTCTTAGGTAGGATTTGGCAATGTGATAAAAAAAATGTGCTTTTTTCCTCATTGGTTGATTTGTCTTAAAATGTCTTTTCCGAATACAGACCTGTGCTTTTAAACTCAGAAAATAGTCAAATTTCCAGCTCCAAAGTTTGAACTCTATTACACAGCACATGCTTTTACTGGCAGAGGATTGGCTCTTGTTTTACAAACCCCAAGTATGTAGGTGACAATTAGAAATGAGGGCCTTTAATGCACTAGATGCGAATTGAAAGCTGAGTTTAAATAAGTACATAACCATGGGGAACTATTGACAAAAAACTGACGTAAAATGATTCTCAGTGAACAGTTATTTAATATACAGTTTAAAGAGTGATTAAAATGTGCGGTCAAAATGCAGGCCTGCAGTGTGTGTTTGCTAGCGGTGGGCAATATTGACAAAAATAATTGTCTAAGTATTAAAATTTGTTCTTATATCAATACATACATGCAGTAAGATATTATGGAAAACCATTAGAAATGTGCATTAACTTGTAAATGTCTGTTTAGGCTGATGACGTGAAGTACTGTGCTAAATCTGTATCGAATGTAAAATGAACCATAGAAGTGCAGAAATACCCCTCTTATAATCTTATCTGAAAGATGACACAGCAAGTTAATTTTATGTTTAATCATTTCCTTCAACCACCTCTTGAATGTTTTTTCAATTGTAAACGATATACTTGACATTGTAATTTTGCATATCTCCAAAATAGCAATTGTGAGAGTATTGATTTTTTGATATATCTCCCACCTCTTGTGTCTGCTCAGTATCTTGGTGCAGGAAAGATTGATTCTGGGCTTGAATAGGTGCAGATAAACCAAAGGCTCCAGTGTGTGACAGAGATTACACCCTATTGTTCTGAGGTGGTCATGTAACACAGCAGCCTGCCACACAGGCCGATAACGCTAGTATGGACAGATTAATGGTCTCTTACGCATTTGGGCTATGTCTGAGCCGAAAAGGGAAATCGGATGTTTTTGGTGAACTAGAGAGCCTGTTTTGTTTTAGTTTTTGGCATGGGTTGTCAGGGGTTTTCTGGTGAGGCGGCTGTGGAGCAGATAGATCCCTTATCACAGTGGAGGGTGCAGGTATAGCTGTAGCAGAGCGGGGCGGGGGGTTAGGCGGGGGGGTAGGTGGGGGGCTGGGGTGTCTGAGTTTCCAGACACTGCGGCAGGAGGCCAGACAGCTACCTGAACGCTCTCAAACACCTGTGCCTCAACCAGTCCTCAGGTTTGCAACCGACTAGTTTGTTTAAGGTTTAAATTGTGTCACTTACAGCATAAAAACTGTGACTATTATTTTAATCTAAGGACGATAGGTAACTTTTTGGGAGCAGTGCTGAAAAGGGGCAGACATTCCCATAGGCCCGTGAGCTGTATAAAGAGTCTGTGATTGAAAAGCGGCACAAAGCTGCAGCCGGACGGAGGCCAGTAGGAGCTGTGTGTGCCCCTAGTGCCCAGTCTAAAGGTCTATGAGTCCAGGGAGGACCCCCTCGCTCCTCTGGCTCTGCTCCCAACATGGGTCTGTTATCTCCCCTTCTTCCTCTGATCTGTGCCTCACTTCGCAGGCGTTGCTAGGGAAACCTGCTATCTGGCTAGCAGCTTGATGGAGTTATTGAACTGTAACTGGCTGGGATAATTAAGCTCTGTCTTGCAGGTTGGCTGTCCAGTGGTTGGACTCAGATGTGACCTATGGCTAGTCCTGAATTGCCACAAAAGCTTTTAACCCATTAGTCACCAAGAATATAGAAAGAGAGTCCAGAGATAAGTCATACTGGAACTTTAAAGCTTTTGTCTCAAATTGCAGATTTAGGGCAAATGAATGGGTTTGGCTCACATCATCCCTCTGTAAAGCTCATATTCATGGTCCATATTTTTACATAAATAACTGTTAATGTGTTCCTGGGGTAACCCTTCATAACCACATGTGGGTTATGTGAACAGAACAGGCTGCATAAAAACAGAAAAAGAGCAGCCAAACTGAAAACACTTTTAAATCTGTGACATCCCTCTGCTGAATTTTCCTTTGTCCCACACAAACTAAATGACTGTTATTATCTTTTAGGTCTATGAGGCTCTGCCAGTGTCTGTCACAGTAAAAGGTAAGACCAATGACACCCTCCGGAAGCTGATTTTTATTTTAACATGTTCCTTCAGAGATTTGAGTGAGTGTTGGCACTGCATTGGCTGGTGAGTCAGTAAAAGTGTCTGTGTGCTGTAACAGACGGTCTGGGCCACATCATTAGCCCGAAGTCATTTGGAGGCTCTGCTCTGCCCAGGTGCCCAGTGTGCACACAGAGACCACACGACCTTATCCTCTGGCTCGGCCCACTGCAGTCACTTAAAACACTGATGGATGCCCCCCCAAACACCCCTCCTCTCCCACTTTCTCTCCCTCTCTTCTCTCTCTCTCTCTCCTTTTGCCTCATTTGCCCCTGCGTCTATCTCATCTGCGCACCATTTTCATTCTAACTCTCTTTTCTTACTTGCAGGAAGGCAAAAACAAAGCCCAAAAGCCCAAGCTTTTCCTTCAGGCAGTGAGCGGGACACACTGGGGTCTTGCCTGGTGCTGATTAGTATGCGGTCGGCGTTGCTCAGGTGACACAGCCTCTGGATTAGGTCCTGAATACAAGAACATCTCGGCGTAGCAGGGACAGCAGGTAAGGACAATGAGAACAGACAGAGGAGTCAGATTAGTGAAAGTGAACTAATGTTAAAACAGTCTCCCCACATCCCTCACTTACTGTACCCCAGATACTTATAGTCTACTCATACTTGTGTTACAGTAATGTGTGTAATCTGCACTCTGTTCTATAGCGTTTATGTTAAGTATATATGTTTAAAGTCTATTTTTATTTAACACCTTATTGAATGCATGCTTTTATTTTAGGTTAGGTTGGTTTATTTGTAGTTAAAAACCACATTGGAAACCGTGTGCAAGAAGCTCAAAATGCACTATAAATACATACATGTAAAGAAACCCACGTAAAAAGACTACAGTATAGTCTCAAATTTAATATTATTGTTCATTGTTTTTTGTTGCACCATATCGCCAAAGCAGATTCATACTTTGTGAATTTTGTTGTAATAAAACTTCTGATTCTGATATATTTTGTTAAATAAATGAATAAATGGTAGATTTTTTTGGTCGTTTCAATAAATAAGATTTCCAAAAGCATTGTGTAAGGCTGGTTATTCTTGGCAAACATGGCCAAACATTCCTAGTGTTTTCCTGTGTTTCCCCTGATATGTGGAATATTGGTTTTATTGCTGACGGCAGTGAGAGAGGTGTATTAGACAAATACTGTTTCCTCGTGTCAGTTTCCTGCTGGAGTGAAGGAAAGAGGAAGAGAGTTGTGTAGGAGTTTGTGTGTGTTTGTGTGCTGGTTGAAAGCTGAATACAGTGTGTGTGTGTGTCTTTCTCTCTTTGTGTATGTGTGTGTGTCTCTGTCTCCGTGTGTGTGTTTGTGAGCGCTGGGGGAGCAGTGCACCAGGCTGCAGATATCATCCATCTCCCTGTCACCGGCCCAAGGGCTGCTGGGAAAGTGGCAGACAGCTCCTCGCCTCTGACAACGAAGACTGCATCCTAATTCCTCCAACAGAGAAATGTCTGAAAAAGCGCCGGCCCTCCCCTCTCCACACCGTTGTAGAGAAAACATTAACCTCAGCTACAGGAACAAAACCCTAAGCTGAACCAGGTCTACAGAGTTACATCCACTCCCATCATGCACTTGTCGTCTCTATGAGCTTTTCTATGATCACATTGCTCCATAAAGACAGCCAAAAATATGTATGTTTTTATTAGGGTTGCACAGAATACCACAAAATCGCAGTTATTAAAGTCACAATTATTAAATCACCAAGGCTGCAATTATTTAGTATAATGTCCTCAAATAACAAAATATCCTGTCTTCATAGAACAATCGTGGGCTTCAGACATCTACAAACATGTTCTGAAATGTATTCTTGTATTAGTTCTTATATTATTCTTGGACTTGTTTACAACGTGCACTCTGAAGACTACTTTTTAATTATATTTTGCAAATCTGATCACAATTGCATTATTCATACAACAATCTGATTTGCAATTTGACTATTTTTCTCCAAATTGTAGTGTTTATGCTTCAAGACAGCAACACGGTGTCCGTTATATTGTGCATATGTGAAATGTAACAGCTCCTATCTGTTGTTCATATAAACGGATTACGTGCGCTGAGTTAAGCCATGACTAATTTGGTTTGAACGCTATTGTCACACATTCTATAGCTTTTCTTATAGGAAATAACCACTGTTAATATAAAATGAAATGTAACAAGTAGCGTTTGCTAATTCTAATTATATGCAGTTATCAGTCCTCCAATCAGTCTATCAAAGTTTATTTACAGAGCACTTTACAACAACACAGAAAGGACCAAGGTGCTTATCAGGTATGGGAACATCACACTAAATAATCAAATATAGAGAATAGAGACAATACATAGTGCAATATATAATTCAGCCTTACCTGTAAATTCAGAATATTAAAATAAAAATAAGTAAAATACTCTGCCATTGATACACTGAACATTACAGTTAAATTATATACATACGTTTTCATTCTCATTGTCTTAAATAGAGGCTGGTCCAAACCTTAGTCACATTGACCTTAACTGAACTTAAAATCATGCTGACAGTCTGATCATTTTTAGTGATATAGGTCATGGAAACCAGATTTTTTCCCCCCCATATTCCCAGCTCCCCATGACCAGTGTGTATACAGATTTTACACACACATATATTGAACAAGATTTAACAATATCAGGTTAAAAGTTACTACTATTTATGAACTTCCACATATGAAAATACTGTGATGGCAAATGTTGTGATTTCACATTTGTGTTAATGTCCCTAAAAAAGACCCTTTTGTATTGTGAGGTGAATTTGAGTTTGACATGGGGATGACTCCAGAAAGTGCTCAGAAACTATGCATAGATGATCAAAGCAGGAGGCCAGAAGTCTCAGCTTTGATCAGTGTAAACAGATCCACACAAGTCAAACGCGTTCAACAATGACAGTGCTGGATATGGGGTTCTCAAAATATTTTCCAATATTTTATGCTGTAGTCATTTTCTATGTTTGAGCTAATTTATACTGTTTTCCAAAAAGGCCGGCCATGATTGTAATTGTAATAGGCCCACTAAATGAGAAATAAACGTCACCTCAAGTCAGAAATAAACCCAGTGACCTAAGAAACAGGCCGTACAAGTTGGATGCTGGATTTGTCATTTGTGGTTTAGATTTCTAAGTTTGGCCCCGCAGTTAAACATGAACTGTGTAACCAAGAGCACATGGGAAAATGCTTGAGGCAAACTCAAATGTAGTGACATTTACAGTCAGACCTTCAGTTTGAACCGCATGATGCTCCATTAGATACTTAACTGTAATCACTGGAAAATAAGTGGTGTTTTGTGACAAGATGGACCCTGTCCTTCTGAGCACTTTTTGTTACATAGAAAACTGCTTTTGATACTGTGACTTTGCAGCAAAACTTTTCTGATAGGCTGCATTTGACTTCTGTTTTCATAACATGATTTCATCTGCGTGACCTTGGTGTAGGAAAGGTAAGAAGAAAACATTTTATTTTTGCAATCCTTAGCCGACACACACACACACACACACACACACACACACACACACACACACACACACACACACACACACACACACACACACACACACACTGAAGCATGAAGTACAGGCCTTAATCTATCACAGACCACATGTAGGCATAGCTTTAAATGGCACATAACTTATAGCTCTGCGCCTTTATTGCCTGTGTTTGTGCTCCACACTAAACACATTTCTTTCAGCATCTTATTCATCTTTACATTCATATGATTATAGCTTAATGATCGCCATGCCCGTGCACGCACACACCGAGCAGCAAAGCGGGAGAAAGTCACTGGAGAAACAGATGTCCGCGGTCCTCACCGGGGATCAGCGGTGCCTGTACCGTAGGCGAAGCGCTCTCTGCTGCCGCCTGTCTGTCCCACACACGGTCAGTGCAGAGGTCAGGGGCCAGAGGACACTACAGGAGCTTCACATGGGTATCAAACTCAAACTTGGACCGGAAACAATTGCAATAGGCTCTAATTGTTTGTAGTCAGGGGCTGTCGTAGCGCTCTAGTCTAGGCTCGCCTGCATAAGAGCGTTGCTGCCATCTTGTGGACAAAAGTGTGCATCGCTGCTATAATAAGCCCACGTAATAATAATAATAAAAAAAATAAAAAAAATAAATAATAATAATAATAATAATAATAATAATAATAATAATAATAATAATAATAATAATAATAATAATAATAATAATAATAATAATAATAATAATAATAATAATAATAATGCATCAGTTTTATATAGCGCTTTTCTGGACACTCAAAGACGCTTTACAGAGCATTATTCATTCACTCCAGACCAGGTGGTGGTGCTACTATTGTAGCCACAGCTGCCCTGGGGCAGACTGACGGAAGCGAGGCTCCAATCTGCGCCATCGGCCCCTCCGACTACCACCAACACTCACACACACCACTTTCATACTAGGCAATGTGGGTGATGTGCCTTGCCTAAGGACACAACGACAGTTTTTTGTGTGACTGGCGCCCCCCTGTGGTTATAAGCACAAATTCCCCTTTTATCTTCAGTGACTGTCAGATCATACACTCTGTACGTATACGTTCTGTAGATCAGATAGATTCAAGAGATTTTGACACTGAGATACTAAACTTCTAAATTACGTTTAGAGCATCAAACACTGCAAAGTTTTAATGCGGCGCAATACCAAAGGTGCAAGAACTCTACGGTCTATGGCAAGAACCCATAAATAACCCCAGTGAAAAAGACTAAAATCAAATATTATTTTTTTAATATAGTGTCTCGTGTAAAGCACAGCACTGTCTTCTACACGTAGTTATGTGTTGAAAAAAATGTACTTATTTGCATTTTGTCAACCTACTTCCGATAAATTTCCCGCCATCCTTCCCGTGACCCGTGGGCCATTAAAGATCCGTGGATCTATCATGGATATGGATTTATCATGGATTTATCATGGATGTTTGGGATCTATGTGAGGATCCAGATGAGTGTCAGTGGAGGTGATTCCTGAGTAGATTAGCCTGCTACCAAAAACACACACACAACTAAAACGCAACGCGTAAGTAAATGTTGTGTAGCTCTGCAGCCAAATTAGCCTCATTGTTGATTAGTGACTGCAGCAATATCTGACTAACATGAATGGTTCATGACATGTTCTCTTAAACATTTAGGCTCAATTAAGAATTTTCTATATAGGCCATGACTGCAATTTTAACTTTAGACCAATTTTTTAAAAGTTAAGGCAGTTTGATGCAGTACAAGTTTTTCGCCAGCAGGTGACACTAAAACACCGAGATTTGGCAAGACTTGACCAGACTTGAGTACAGGAGACTACATCTGGTCTAACAGTCTCTAGGTGCACTGTTCAACTTCTCTGGTGGAGGGTCCGCTACCTCAGGGTGACCAGACGTCCCTATTTACCCGGGACAGTCCCAATTTTGAGCCCCGTGTCCCCTGCCCCTGCAGATTCATACAAAACCACTGATTTGTCCCAGTTTCTTTTATACAAGAAATGTCCCTGGTGTTCCTATTTTTGACCAGTTTGATCCCTGGTGACAGTAAAGAGAGGCATAAACTGTCATTTGTTTTGTGTAAAATATAAAAAAGCTGCTTAAAAACGACCAAAATCCAAAGAAAATATGACTTTACTGACTCACATCTTTGTCATCAATGGTCTCTGCATAAGTTTTCCTTAATTACGCACTCGTTTCACAATTTTATTATTACCAACCACCAAAAAAACGGGGATGTCCCTGTTTTTTATTTGGAAATTCTGGTCACCCTACGTTACCTGCTTGTCTCCATGAGATGTTCGTGACCTACAACTTTGTCTGGTGGAGTCACCTGCTTGTCCCCATGGAGGTAAATCTTTTTAATGCCATTCTTTGTGACATACCAGGTAAAGAAATAACATCTCCATAGAGACAAGCAACCTTCCACCAGAAATGTTACATAGTGCACCTTTAAAGGAGGCATTGTCTGTAAAACACTTCATGTTCTATATATTGAACTAAATGTATTGTCTCATAGAACAAGTTGAGGTCTGAGCAAAGAAGAAATGACCAGGTAAAAACCACTGATTCTTGGATAAAGTATAGCTCTTGCACAAAGTCTCTATGCAGAACTTTCACTGGTTTGATGGCCTATCGCAATAATCCAAGCATGTTTGAACAGATGATTAAAAACTAAAATTTTAAATAAAAAAACAGGTGTTGCACAAATATAGTCCATTCAGTATTGAGTTCTGGATAGTTTCACATCTGAATGTTATGCTTTTTTCTAATGTCTTTTTTAGAACATCTGATCTGTACCGTAACATTAGAGACAATCCTCAGATTTATACAGATCTTAGGCATACATAAACATGCTTACAGATATTGTTTTTGAGAAGTTTTCTCTTTTGTTGTCTCTGCAACTCCGGAATAATGAGTAGTAATAAATTCTTAGCCACCTGTCACTTGGTTGAGTTTATGACAGAATCCTCTAACTGCGAGGCTTATGGCAATGCTGCACTAATTAAGCTGTTCTTCAAAAGCCAACGCAAGCCTCTGGGAGTAAAGAAACTGCTAAAGAATCAACATGACATACAGCACCCTGTCATGTGTCTTCACGATAACGGTTTATGTGTCTTTCTCGTGTATTGTCACAATTCAGTGTAGGGATAAAAAACATGATATACTGTGATTTAGCAATGTTACATTATAAGCCTCCAAAAATATATATATTTTTTTTTGGACAATGATTTTTTTAAGCTCTTTATCTAAATGCGTTATGTTGCAGACAGTAGAATTAAACAATAGAAGAGGTAATTACATCGACTATTGTCCCTTGCTCCATTTTAGTGCAGCCAACATTATGAAAATTATATGGAATATGACAGCAATGATGGGGCATTTTTGGAAAGAAGTAGCATTTATACTATATACATTACAAAGTCACTGCATTTTGTGATTGACTGACACTATATTACATGGAGATTTAGACATTGTTTCATCCATAAGGCTACTCACTGAACTAAAAATGTAATCTAAAGCTGAAAAATGATTACATTGTCATTTTTTGCCCCACCACCACGACTGAAATATGTGGGCTCAAATGTAGGTAGTTGCAACATCTTAAAATATATGGCTGCAGTCAGTGCTAAATACTGTGAACTAGCAAAGACCTCAAGTTCATAACCTCCGCATATGACAGATAGAAGGAATGAAGGAGACAAGAAAGGAGAGTGGGATGGGCACATAAACCACAAGACGGTGAAAAAGCAGGTGGTACAAATGAGGCAAGGACAGAAAGAGTGCTACCAAACTTATAATAATAATAATAATAATAACAATAATAATACATTTTATTTATTAAGGGCTTTTCTGGACACCCAAAGTCGCCTTACAACAAATAAACAAGTTAAGTGCCATTTATAGCATACAGTTAAAACCCTACAGTTAAAGTGGGGCAGTATTTAATTGATTGATTGTATTTAGCATTCTGTTTAGTTTGTGGAATTTATTAATAATAGATAACTACAAACATAACTTCATGACTACCTTTAGAATTTGTGATTTACTTGAGTCTGGGTTGGTCTGTCTCACTCTCAGTGGGTGGTAGACCTGACGGCTGTGCTAATTCTCACCTTTCTATCTACACGTGACGGATTGATTTTTCACATTTTGATCATTTTTGTCATGGATGTCACTGATAGATAACTGTGTGTGTGTGTGTGTGTTAGGGTTACGTTGAGAGGAATCTGAAATATGAACTGATAAACTAATTCAGTATTTCCATGCATTTGAGAATATGTTTGTAGAGCGCTACACTACAAGTATAACAAGATAATATATAAAGATTCTGTTATTAAAATGATTGCAGCCGTTGCCATTTGATAATTTTGCCAACTCAAATTGCAATTTCAATTAGGCTGCCAGATATTGCGCCGCTCTAATCTGCATGAGAAGGATTGATTTCCACATTTGAGTCATTTTGTCACTGATGCGTCACTGATAGATGACTGTGTTTGTGTGAGTGTGTCTGTGTGTGTGTGTGAAAGAGAATAGGTCCACTTTATATAAAACCAGAGATCCGATCTGTTTTATCGGATTCACTGCTGCTGTGACTCATCTGTTGTTGTCTAGTGAAGGGTTCTGCAGCTTTGTCTTTGAGCAGATAGGATTTCCCTGTTTAAACTTTTATAAAAAACAATTTTGATGTGTCTCTCATGATTGAGTTATAGTGACACATAGCCCTGTAACTTCAAATCGAATTGTTGTCATAATGTCTAAAGGAGGACATAGATAACTTTCGGGGATATTTATAGTTTTAGACAGAAATATATCCACAAATGGCTACACAAACTCGCCATATTAATCTTATGGCTTCAACAACAATGACGTCTTTAGTTAAATAATGCTGCCGGTTGATATAATGCTGACAAAAAAGACGTTGAACTTTGTGTGAGTTTTTGTTTTATGTGGATAGGCCTAATAATTACAGAGATTAGCCAGGTTAACCAGGTCAACAAATCTGCAGTCTGACAAAATGAGCAAATTCTACCATAGAATTTTGATCTATCCCAACTTTACTCCATAATCCACATAACTTCAGGTATTGCTCTGGTTTAAATGATATATACTGGGCCTGTCGTTGTAGGTTTAGGGGACACACACATATAATGCTAATTTTACCCACTTATATTATATGTCCCCTCATCAGAAACACACCTTGAGTTGTATTTGGCTACATTCACACTTGTTTCATTAATCCGTTAATCTTAAACTGTCTTTTCTGAGCATTCAAAACATGCTTTTTTCACATTTTGCCCATATTGTTACCTCATGTAAAATCTAGACTGCGGTTATTAAGACCATAAGCCATCGCTCAAGCCCAAAAGTATATTTAAAAGGGAATTACAGCCACACTAATTCATAATATGTGTTCTTTAGGTATTAATTAATATTAAAAATAAGACAAAACTGCAGAAAAAACAGCAGAAATCTTTAAATATAGAGAGACACAAGTCCAGTTTTATTTATTTATTTATTTTAACAAATTCTGAACTAAATGTGGAATCTTTTGTGACATCTTGTAAACCTGTAAACACAAAATCTCCTTTGAAGAAACCATAATATGGCGCAGTAGTTTTGTTAGGTCGTAAAAAATGAACCTATAATACAGATCTGACTGTATAAAAGAGCTCCCACATTAGTGCATTAAGATTCATAATCCCTCCTCTGCAGTTTAGACATAAACAAATGTGCCTTCATCGTATTTGTAGCAGTATCAGCACAAAAGCCTTTACAACATTCTGCAACATTTTCTATTTTATCATCAGCCTCTCATCAGCAGCTTGTTAACATGAGTTCGTTCACAGTGTAAAAAGCTTTTGAAAGTCCCTACAAACAAACCGGGCTCTGACAAGGTTCCACTTCATCATCTCGGGAGGTATTCAACTGGGAGTCCACTTAAGTTCCTGCTCTGAAGTGCCTGGTCCACATCACGTATAAACGAGTCAATCATGGTCCTCATATCGGCGGTGAAGGGGTCAAAGGCAGGCCTCTGTGACCCCGAGCGTTTAAAATGGCCGTCCTGGTTGCTATGGGCACACAGGAGCCTCTCTTCGTTCACGGTTACGTTCAGAAAGGAGACGATGAGCCGTAGCTGTGGGATCAGGGACTTCTGAAGCTCCTCGTAGTGCACCACCAGCAGCCGTTTGCCGAATTTCAGCCAGCTCAGTGCATGAGATGCCCACCAGGGGGCGTAGCTGGAGACGAATTCTGGCCACTCTAAAGATATGACAAGAAATCATAAAGAAAAGAAGCTGTGATATTATTTTTAACAACAAAAGACGTGCAATAAAATACCCCATTTAAAGTTTCATGTAACTTTTCTGTTCGGGCAATAGTATTGATTTGCCTGGAGTATTCTACAGTATTGCATTAAACATATCTATTTGGCATTTATTCAGTTAAGGCTGTTTACCATTTATATTGCTCAAAAATGACTTCTCCACAGATCTGACCTGTAACATGGTCTAATCGCATCTCCTGCTTGTATCCATGGAGTTAGATAAGTTTAATTCCATACAATAACATACACTATCAGACTCTTCTCCAGAAAAGTTCCAAGGCGCGACTTTATGTTCGTTTATAACATGACGAGGTTTAAACATTGCATCCTAAATTGTATAACTTTACCTTTACTTTTCCACTGTGCGTCTGAAGCGTGGCCTAGATGCCCCGCACACTTTCGATTGAATTCAGCCATGAGTGACCTGTACGGATTTCGAACGAGCAAGATGGCCGAACTAAACATCTCTATTTCTTTCTGACCACTCTCATGGGTCTTCACACAAATGCTACGGCCGCTCTTCCAGTAGTCCTTCTCTCCTTTGAAACCTGGCAACCACCAACAAATGAATTGATTCAGTCTGTCGGCGCTGATTGAATTGCTTATTTTAACACTTCTCATGCTGTACACACCTCGGTTGTATAGTGTACCATCAAAGTAAAAGCTCCCGGTGTAGTATCCAGTCACAAGCTCGATCAGGTGGCGAACCCAGGTGTTGCCCGCTCCAGGAAAACTTGACAGAGCCACGAGGGAGCTGGATCTCTGAGGCAGAAACATCCTCTCTTTGCACCTGGAGTCTACAAACAGTGTTTCTTCATTTAGGCAACAGTGAACAGGAGGTGAAGCAATTCTCAAGACGTGTGATTATAGGAGACATTCGCACTTGCAGAAACATCACATTAAAATTTGGACTAGACCTGGACTTAACCAGCCAGATCTAAACCAAGACTAGAACAGAACTAAACCAAGTCTACATCGAGATTAAACTGGGCTCTAGCCAGGACCAAACAGTACAAGTCTTAGTTAGTCTCACTTACTTAGTTAGTCTTATTGTATATGAATTGAATGTGGATTAGAGCTGTCAAAACATTGATAAAAAAAAAAAATAAATTAAAATGGCCTTGATCTATATTAGAACTCGTATGAAGACGTGGTAATTTTATCTTTCATTCTTAAACCCATAGTATAAATAGTATACTGCTTTCCAATTAAATATTTTTTCCTCCTGTTGCGTGCTTTAAAACCAGTCAAATGATAAGTTAAAAAAAAGCCCTCTCCTCACCCAGGACAGGGGTCTGGTAGACGTGGTAATGGTCCCTCTCTGTGTGTGTTGTGGACAGGGGAGTGGTCTGGTTGGACACATTACTCTGCTCACACTGCCGACCGTCTGACGCCTCATTCACGCTGAACAGAGATGAAGTCCAAGTGCAGAAACAGTGAGGCCGACTCAACACGGCCAATGGCAGCTCCTGCACAACACACACTATTGTAATATAGCAAATATTTCTGATTAAAAAAATAATAAATAAATATTGGGAAGTAACTGAAAACATGCACAGAGAATAGCTATTTAGAAAAAAATGTTGATGTATTCTGGTAGTCAAATCAAGGCAATACATGGTAGTAGGATACTGGGTCACATCGTTTTGGCTTCAAACTGCACAGTATTAGTGAAAAAAATAGAAAACGTTGCTGTATATACTCTATGCAGGTGTGATTTTTCCTTCTCTAATTTACTAAAATGCATCAAATAAAACAAAGTTTAGTTATATATATAGTTTTTAATCCTATGTTGTGTCTTTACACTATAATGTAAATGCAACTCGAAGTATTCAGTATACAACTGACTGGACATTATATCAGACTATTTTACGATATACATTTTAATTAAGGTATTCAGTATTCTTTAATTAAATACATTTTGAAAGTATCTTCCCATCACTGACAATGTGTACATTAGGCTGTAAAGTATTATTGCGATATGTGATATGACTGTTGATTATTGCGATATTGATATAATTCCTATGTATTTCATTATTTTGAAAACTGCATTTTGAAATGTTTGACAGATTTATGTACTTGCCCTAATTAGTGAAACTCTGTCAAAATAAAAACTTAACACAGACAAAACCAAAACTAAATCATAAGCACTGAATAAGAAAAATAATGAATAAATAAATAATAAAACAGTACTTGAAGCAACATTTGAGCCATCCAGGAATAAAATATATCAAAGAGACAAACTAAAAAAGGATTTACTTAATTTAAGTGAAATGCCAGCTTCTAAATTATGGAAGTCTAGCAGTTTTAGTCTTACTCTCTCAAATAATAAAACTACATTTCTGTCATGGAAAACACTGGTGCTTTTGCAGTATTCGTTTTGCAGTATTAGTGTCTGTATCAGCTCTTCACTCATGTCACTAAAAATACACTCATGCATGTGTCCATTAGCAGTCTGGAGAGCTGAAAGAGCCTATTCTCTTTTGAAATGAATACGAATGTACCACGTCAATATGTTTATCCATTGAAAGTGAGTGCAAACCTTATCTGTGCAGGTCTCGATGCAGGACTGGGCCGTCAGATTGGGTTGGAAGGAATAGATGGGGAAGGTGCCAATGACGCTCTTGAGCAACTGGAAGCAGCCGCGATAGTGAACGTTCCTGACTGCAAAATAAACAGTTCAACATCACCGACAGAGCTAACAAAGAAAAAAGGTACGGTACTTCATTCAAGAGAAGGACATCAATTGATCAGTTAGCTGTTTGCTTCTTTCACATATTCTCCTCTAGGCCTGTCACAATAGTATATTTTGAAGTCTAAATAGTGAAACTAGTTTATGCCACTGATGCAATTACCTAAGAGCAGATTTGTACCACAAAAACTATTCTAAATGTACAATAAAATCATGAGCTGCTACTAATAAATGCTGAATGAAACACTAGTATAGTTTGCATCCATCATCACTAATAGAAGTTATTAATTCAACCTTCTACAGCTCAAATCTTCCCATGTAGCTAAAAAGTAACCCAAAATGTCCCAGTAGTGCAAACAAAATGTACACACGATAAATACTGACTCCCAAAAAATATGAAGAGTTCAATAGCAAAAACAGAAATTGCCATTTTGAAAAAAATCCAAGAAGCTTTTTTCTTTTTGCTACCATGTAGAGATATTAGCAATGAGAATAATAGAATTTATCAAGAGGGGATGGAATTGTATTTTGGTGGCAGTAAAGTAGATTTGGCTTTTGGAAATATTACTGTAAGAATAAATGTAAGCCGCCGATGACTTTTTCAGATAAGACTTATCTGTTTTGGCAAATGAACTCTTCCTGTTCAAGCTTTCATGCACTGAACGATAAGCCGATGTAGGATTTATCGTGACAGGCTTATATTCTCCTCTATTTTATTGTACTGTTTAAAATATAGGCTTTAATATTCTCCAACCGTCTGATAGGAAACATACATATGCATTTAATAAACAGTCCCTAATATTTTACACCAAATTTGATGGTTATTTCTGTTCTATGGACTACATGGATCTGTTTGTGACTATGAGAAGTTAAAGCTAAAAAAATAAATTGCGACTGGTACATGACCAGTCTCCAGGTGAGTAATAGGAGCTGTGCAGCTGCTCCGTCTGAAAGTCAAACACACTTAAAATCCTTAGTGGCCTCCATCAATCAACATTTAAAGCTGCACTAAGCATCATTTTATGCAAAAGCACACCTGTGTTATTATCTGAAATTAAATCAGGTTGTGAACACTGAACATCCCCATCACTCAAACTGTGTCATCTTCTCCTTGCTTTTACTCGAAATGTTCTTTCTGCTCCAGCAACACACACTTTGCTGTAAAATATGAAAAGTCACTGTTACAGAGAAAGAAAAAGAGTCTAATGACATAGAAGGTGCTGATGCCTTTGATTCTTTTAGGGCTGTATTTGACTTTTTTAAATGCTGGAATAAAGACATACCCTGTGCATTAATTAAGTTAAAAGGGGCCATGACATGGCCCTATTTACTAATCAAACTGTCTAAAAACCAAAACCAAATAAAAAGGGGTAGTTTTCTATAAAATGAAGAACACTGTGTTGTTGCAATATAGTTATATTATTGCAATATTGATTTTTGCGTCAGCCAGTATTGCGACATTTTGTGATATACTGTAGTAAGGCACCACTGACCAATATATCAACCAAACGTCTAAAGAACTACAGCCTTAGATCGTTTTCATTACAACTGAATGTGCAGGAGCATTCGAGTGACTCACACTTTCGGTGGCCGGGCAGCTGCTCCTCCACTTTGTAAATGGAAAGTCGTCCCACCCCTCCACACCGAGACCCCCTCTCACCCCGACACACCAGGCTGCAGTCCTCGTCTGGGGCACGGGGGCTACTGATCCTGTTCCCACAGTGACACTCTGCTCCATACTCCAGACCGGCAAACTGGTACCCACTACACATACGTATACATAACACATACACAAGCTTACTGCAACTCATAGCACTCATAGCAATCAATAACCTGAAGCTAGTGCCCTTTGGCTAAGCCCTCCCACAAGACATTAGTTAACATTTACAACTTATCATATAATTCAGCTCCGAGCATTAAATCCCAGTATTCTCCGGCCTGAGTGAGACAGCTGAACTCTGTCCCCTCTCATCTGTGCTCCACAGATGAAGGCTTGTGCGGCTCTTCCTCTCCTCTCTCATCTGCCTCCACAGGGGATACCGAGCCCTCATCAGAATTGACCTTTTCATATGTGTCCTTTGAAGCCTCCTCATAAATTGCTTTGACTTTTTACTTTTGCTCATCGCAGTAATTGGAAAAAGGTAAAAAGTAAGACTGCGAGAAGGAGCATTGAGATTGAATTCAGATTCTGAGTTTGACTGGATTCATCTGTCCTCGCTTTTTTACTTGTATAAAAAGGAATAATTGATGCAGGTCACTTTGTGGTAATACCTTCTTAAAAAACCTACAGGCATCTCAGCTTTTTTCACTGCTTTTGCAAGTCTTTCTCTGTTCTATTGGAAATTCAACTTGTACTGACCCGCTCTGAAGTGTCCATTCTTGGACCAAGAACACTTCTAAGCCCTGATTTATGCAGCATCTGCCGTAGACTGCTCATTAGGCTTCCTCACTCATCCACACCTCCCTCCTTCCTCTTCTTCGCCAGCCTTCTGTCCTGGCCGCTCTTCACTCTCCCCTTGCTCTCCCCTCATCTTTTACTGTCACACAGCCACCTGGCGCTCCTCTGGCTTAAACACAGGAGCCATTCATGGAGTAGATGGAGATTCAAAGGCTTTCTCAGACCGCAGGCTTTCTGTGGTTCCTTTGAGGGACTGTGTGAATACATTACCTTTCAGAGCAGGTGTCTTGACACAGAGAGCTGGTCATTTTGCGTAGGTCATAAAGCATGGTTCCTCCCAGAGCTTGATCACTTGCATTGTGAAGAAAGCAGCCCATGTATGTTCCTGTGTGATAGAGGAAAAATACATTGGTTGGCATTGTAGACTGTATATATAAATGGACATAGCTAACCTGCTAGCCGCCACGTTCCAAATGGGAAGTGAGCATGGGGGCGTTTCCAGCTCCATCGACTATGATTTTACATAGAAAATTTGTCACCTCACTCTCTGTAACTGCTGCACTGAGCCTCGTCACTTTGGTCTTAAAATGTTTGTGTTAGCCAGCTCTACATGATCCTGGTGTTGTGATATCACTATTTTGCCCATAAATAATGTGCTATTACTAATATGGAACTCGGCTCCAAATTTGCTCCTATAACTGCTAGCCTCGTGAACTTCATTTGACTGGAGCCAAACTCTATGGGTGACGTCACACTCCTTTAGTCCACTTCTTGATCTAGTTTATGGTTGTCATCCAACAGTTACCTTAATCATAAACACTTCACACTTACACTCTTTTAGATGATTAGATGCAACAAGGGACACTTAATGAACTAAGTGAAATGCTAATAGCCGATTACTGTCAGGAGAAATCAGAGTGAGAGGGTTTTGTTTTTACTGCAGTTTTCTTACAGTGTATATCTCATTTTTAGTCTTTACTAGGCATAATTATTGTGCATGTTTTCTTTTAATAATAGTTTTCAGTTGCATAATAATTAATCACCAAACACGAGTTCAATATTTTGTTTTCGAGTTAAATATTTTGTTTTCTAACTAACTCATAGTAATTAATTCTTATAACTGCAGTATAGTTTAAGTGTAAGTATTTAATTTTCCCAAGTGATTTCTGTTGAGAGAAGCATGAAAGTCTTAACAGGCTTTGACAGACTATTATGATGAGCCGATGCGATAGGTCTTTAAAATGTCATCCAAATTCAGGTGTTTGATGTTATCCTTCCCTTTAAAGCAGAACTAAGTAACTTTTTTACCTAATTAAATGTCTCTGAAAGCCCCTCTGATGGTCACCTATGACATTTTGGGGTGTTTGAAGAGTAAACTGGTGCCCCCATCAGCCTCTGGGTGGAAAAACCGCACATGCAACTTGGCTCCTACTGACCCGGATCAAGCTCTCAGGGTCTGTTCTCGTTCTCACAAGAGCCAAACTGCTCTACAACAGTTCAGCTACACACAGCTAACTGAGCTAGCAACACACCCTTTACTGATGCTATCCACAGTTCACTGCAGGAATAAATATCTGGTGTTTACATGTGAGGTGTCAGCCATGGCCGAGGATGCAAGAAAAAGAAAGCGTGAATCGGACAGAGCCCGAGCTCACACACGAGTAAATCTGGGGAAGGCGTTTGAAGAAGATGGCAAGAGCTCATGGAAATAGAAGAGTCCAAGAGATGCAGATCTAGCGATGTTGTTATTGACACTAAGTTTCATAAGCACTGCTCATATCATTGTTATACTTATGCATTTTGAGTAGCCGCAGTGCTCCGGGCGCTCATACATATATCGCCATTAAACAGTAAAAAAACATTACCTACCTGAGACATTGTGTTGCGGACACTGTTCACCGACTTTGTGTAAACAAACGTGAGCGCAGATGAGAGGGGTGGAGGGGGTGAGGAGAGTATTTACGACAGTTCATACTCACAAGAGACCTGCAGGGGGAGCTCTACTACTGAAGTTACTTAGTTCTGCTTTAACACAGAGCTACATCAAACCCCCACAGCCGACACACAGAGGTCCTCTTATGAGCACCGGCCGCTGAATGCAGGCCAGTGCATCTCTTTGTGAGCATGCAGTATTGCTCCAGGGGTCTAAGGCAATTATATTTCTCCACTCTCTGCTTAAAGATGTCAGCTGTATAGACTCAAAACATATTCAGAGTGAATGGTTTAAACCTGTTTTGGTGTAATACAGAGGAGAGTGCTATATTCGGGCAGGGACACGCGATTCATCACTATCAAATCAATATCGCAATTTGAATTGACACAATTAGCAAATCGCAAAGGCTGCAATGTTTAGGTATAATTTCCTCCACAAACAACAAAATATCCTGTCTTATTCTGTACAAACGTTCTGAAGCATGATTCTTATATTAGTTTGTCAATTTATATGACAGTATTTTTGCCACTTCATTGATGCATTTAGTTATGAACTTTGAAAAGAATCTTATTGAAAGATGAATTGCAAATCTGATCTCTCTCTTGTCTCAATGCTTATCAGAAAAATTGCAATTAGATATTTTACTCACACTGTTCAGCCCTACATTTGAATATTTTAAATGTCTTGAGATGAGAAGTATTCAATATTTACTTCTAATCAATTTTTTTTTTAAATAACTGAATATGTAATTGTACAGAGGAGAAAACCATAAGTGCTTCTTCAGTGTCCTTAAAGCTGCTCTCTTTTGGAGGCTGTATTAGTTACCTCAAAGCCCACATCTCAGGTGGTCCCCGGGTGTGATGCCCCCCACTCTGCCCCCAGTGGCCAGGTCATAGCGTTAATCACAGCCGAAATAGCCCGGGCTCTGGGTTAATCGAGGGACGTGCTCAGATTCTCACACCTCATACAATTGATTTCTTTAAAAAGATAGATGGGTTTCTTTCTCTACAGACACAGCTAAAAGGCAGTATTATCTGGTGAGTGAAAACCGTGTTAACTGTCAGAGCCTATATCCCTCTGCTGTAACGTAGCTAAGAATGGGAAGTATGTGGTATCGTGAGCATTATAGTTAGTTTTATATATATATATATATATATATATATATATATATATATATATATATATATATATATATATATATATATATATATATATAATATATATATATATATATATATATAATATTATATTATATTATATTATATATATATATTATATATATAGGTTTGAGGTAGAGAGTGTTGTGTTGCCTTTTAAGGGGCCAAACGTTGGCTGCAGAAATGCCCCACTTTGATAAATGTATTAGAAAGAAGCTGTAAAAGCCACCACTTACTTGCTGCCTGTTTCTCTTCCTGCTTGTGGCACTATGGACCTGGCTAATTTAATAGTGTGTCCAGAGTAATACATTTACAAAAATGAATGTTTGCCAGATGGCTGTTACTGAAACTGATTTCATTCAGGCCTTCAACATTTTTCATTTGTATTACTCTACTTAGTGACTGAGTGGTTTGTAGTGTCTGTTTATAAAAAGGATTAAGAGCTCTTGTAGGATGCTTTTCAGAAATGAGCTGGAGGAACAAATGCTCCAGTGGGGCTAATTCTATTGTATTTATCATTTCAACAAAATGGCAAAAGCTTTTTCAGACATCATAAAACCGTGAGTTTGTGAGTTGGTCTACATGTAACAGGAGGAGTCCTGTGGGTCATCGTAATCTTGTTAATTACTAATTTATTTTATAGAAATTGCTTGTGTGGCAGGTTTCTGCTTCAGAGAAGATCTGTGAGCTGAGTGCCTATCTACACTATCCGAGGCAGCCACACGTAAAATGCCATATAAATGTATTATGAAGCTTGTCTAAATGGTCTATGGGCTCGGCTCTTTACTGTGATGGATAGCATCATCTTCTGAAACCATCTTTGGCATAGACTACATCAGTAAACTAGTGTCTGCTGGACTTCTACCAAAAGACAGTAATCCTGGTGGCTCCTTCAGGCTGCGTGACTATTACACTGCCCTCCGTTGAGTTTTATATCAAAATGTTTTACGGTTGCTTTGAAAGTAAAAACTGCTCTGTATTCATTCAGTAGATGAGCTAAAACAGTCTGCACTGTTACCTTTGTGCCGGCTCCTGTGCAGTGACTGTCTCTGCTCCGGCCCCTCTGGCAGCAGATTGTGAAACCAGCGACGGTGCAGGTGTTGGACCCCAAGGCTGCGTGAGGCGGACCCCCGCCCCGGCCTGCCTCCCCCCATAGACACTGGGACAGTAGCCCACCGTGAACGTGCCCTCACCCCCAGGCCCACTGTTCTGAGAGCCACAGGAGGAGCTGCCAGGGACAGCGGGGGCACGTTGGCCAGGCTGGAGTGACCCACTCTCACACTGGAACGCTGGAGCAGGAGGAGGCTGCCCGCCATCAAGTAGGCTATGCCCAGGCACAGCAGCAGCATGTGGGCACGCTTCAGGAGGCACTGCAGCCTGTACAGTGGCACCATCCCCACAGTCACTGTCTCCACCCTAAGTACGAGAACATCTGAGGCAAGGAGATGGAGTCTCAACGCTTCCACACATGAAGCCCTGTTTGAGAGCGTGGTTTGAAGTTCATGTCCACAGCTGCTCCGTCAGTGTGCAGTAAAGGGACTAAAGGGTTTAATCTCCCAAGCTCTGGTCACAGGGTCCAAGATGATCCATGCTGAAGACCTGCGAGGCACAGTAACAGGCTTTGAAATTGGAGGCAACACTATTGTGTGATGTGCAGGGACTATGAAAGAGAGGGGTGTATGCCTGCAGGATTAGAGGCACCGCTCATGTTGACATATGGGCTGGTTTCTGTCTTGCAGCATCTTGCAACACATTCGTAAGTGTCGCTTGCTTCATTGCCCTTATTCCAGCCATTTGAGATTAATTCATTGCTGTCACTGAAACTGTGTTACACTGATTCTGTCATTTATGCAGTGGAGACATAAAAATGAGATTTCAGGCTATGTGAAAAAGTATGTGCCCTGTATCTCACATAATCAATTTCTATCAATCTGCAGATTGTTTTTAACACCCCCAGTGCCAAAATGATCCATTTCATCACCAGCAGTATCGTCCAGTTTAGAAAATGTTAAGTCTCACTTATCAGAGCCAAATTACATCATGTGATAAAAGTGTCTGGAGAGCGCATTATGAGCGCTTATGACGGGGATTATAGCACAAAATATAGAACATCTCTACCCTCCTCATGGGAAACAGGACAGATAATGAAAAAATCGCTCAAATGCGAGTTGTCAACTAACGCGATGGGTGGTTATTTTAAATGATACTGACGTGAAAACCACACTTTTAGTCTTGTGTCGCCCTGAATCTTTTAACATCACATGTGAGTCAAGTCCTGACGCTTTTTGAAGCGCTACTTCAAGATTTTCCGTCGCGTTATTAGCTTACGACCACCGGCTACGCTACGGAGGGCTTCGGGGTGATGCTCCATCCATGCACGGTATCTCTGTGGCCGTCACGCTTCGTTCTGCCCTTCGGCTCCACTTTTCCCCTCAGGCCTCTCATGTCGCTTTTGAACTACACTCACTTAACTACGCCCCCTAAAAGTAGGGGTGCGGTGCAGGCAATAAATGAAGCAACAGTTTGCACACAACATTGTCTTTGCTCAGACCAGTTTACCACCAAGTTATGCTGGATTCTTTGAGACAAAATGTATTTTCAAGAGCCTGTTTCAACAAAATGCGAGTAGATTTATTCTCTCTCCAACATGGTGCATGGGTAAACAGCGGGCATAAACACGTATCACCTATTTTAAAAGCGTGGTCTTCCATCTTTAAAGCCCTCGCTGTGCTTCTTCCATTTACAGTAGAGCATGTTTATTATCATGCAGCTTACCTTCACCGCCGGAGCATTGCGCACGGGACCGTTCCGTCACGTATCCGTTGTTGGACGTTCACATCGCTATATTTCCGCTTATTGTCCTGCGAAGGTCTTCCCGAGGTCCGTAGCGTTTCCCCAGCCGCTGTTATATAAGCGGACTCTCTCTCTCTCTCTCTCGCTTCCTAGCTCAACAACCTCCGTCGCTCTCTGAATGCTTGGCACCAGCGTTCAAGACGTGTGTGTGCGCGCTTGTGTGAGTATCCGTGCCGGTGCGAGGAGGTGATGAGGGAGGAGGAGGAGGAGGAGGGAAGAAAGAGGAGGCTCACATTTGCATTGGTGATCGAGACGCGACACATCTCCAACACGGTGCGAAAGTCCAGCGGTCCAATGCTTACAGCGCTTTTATACTGTAGAGGCCAAGCCTTACAGTACTCGGAGGATTCACAACCTTAAGTAACCGCTCCGCTCCTACACGTCGTCTCAGTTATTAGTGACTTAATTGTTATTCGCCCTATTAATGCTCATTTAACTTCATTTATAGTAGAAAAGCGTACAGGAGTTGAGATGGTTCAGCGGTCTTTCTTCTTTTGCATAAAACGGAGCGTGCTGCTTTGAATTGTAAATCCTAATGTTTGAATGTACATGTTTTGAAGCCATCGTGTCCCATTGTCACTATAGGTTCAAAGTGTAGAGGTCTTTAGAAACTTTGTACATATATTTGAGCTTTCTAAGGCAGAAAAACAAATTGAGGCACACTTAAAGAAATGTGATCGTGCATAATAACCATGTAGTAGACGTTATTCATCATTTCAGCACCATGAACAGCGCCACGCCCGCAGTACTTGCCTTGAAAGCGCTGAGGCCGGACAGACCATACCACCATTTTGTTTTGCTTTGACTGATCCTCTGAGGCTTCCCCCCTAATGTATTTGGAAGTGTTTTCTAATTTTTTTGTTTCCCTATGATGATAGATAAGTTAAATGCAATTCTGTGGAACATTTCAGGCAAAGCAATTGCATCTCCATAGACATAAGCATGTGGTAGGCCCTTCAGCAGAAATTTTACATAGTGCGATTGTAAATGATACGAAACCTGACAGAAAAAAAAAATCAAGGTTCAGATTTAAATTTTGACAAAGTATTGCAACATTAGGTTACATGCTAATACTGAAATGCAACAATTGCAACATCATTAAAATAAAACATTCCCATAACACGTTAGCATTATAAATATGCAAACTCTAAACAATAAGATACAAGGAAACAACTAAAGTATAAAAGTTATTCTCCGGTCTTGCTCTTGTTGTTGTGGTAGTGTCTCAGGTCATAACCACAAGATCAAGCTTTATAGTTTCTCATACCTCATAGCGATTTATAAAAGCAAACTTCTCATTATATTCACACACTCACCATCTTATCATGAATGTGTGGGTTGTATGCGTTAGCAGCAGTGGGCGTTCGCTCTGTCGGCTCTTTTCTTGGCTGTACATACAGTTATATGGACTGACAGAGCCTCCCTCACAGAGCTAAACACCTCTTTTCTGATCAGCATTAACATGGCCTGCTCCCTGCTTCTCTCCTGTGGATAGATTGTAGTGCCACAACCCCTCGTGACTGGTCCTCTTTGCATGAGCGATTACAAACACAACAACACAAACCCTCGGAGTACATTGTGGAAGGACGCTGCAAGTCAAATAGGCACTGTCTGTGGGGCTATTCTACTTCACTGGATCCTCATCCCTGCACTAGTATCTATCCTCTAGAGGTGGGAGATATATTAAAATACTGGAATTGTTGTTTTATGCAAAATTTTAATATCAAGTATATTGTGAACCCCTCCTCGAACCGCCACCTTAACGTGGTGGAGGGGTTTGAGTACCCGAATGATCCCAGGAGCTATGTTGTCGGGAGCTTTATGCCCCTGGTAGGGTCACCCAAGGCAAACAGGTCCGGGGGGACGGGTCAGACGAAGAGCGGTTCAGAAGCCCCGAATGATGATAAACATACAGAGGCCAGTTACGTCGCCCGGAATGGCGACACCGGGGCCCCACCCTGGAGCCAGGCCTGGGGTGGGTGCACGCCGGCGAGCGCCTGGTGGCCGGGCCTTTCCCCACGGGGCCCGGCCGGGCCCAGCCCGAAGGAGCGACGTGGGGCCGCCCTCTGGTGGGCCCACCACCCGCGAGAGGAGCCATAGGGGTTGGGTGCGGAGAGATCTGGGTGGCGGTCGAAGGCAGGGGCCTCGGCGACCAGATCTCCGGACATGGAGACTAGCTCTGGGGACATGGAATGTCACCTCGCTGGGGGGGAAGGAGCCTGAGCTTGTGCGGGAGGTCGAGCGTTACCGGCTAGATATAGTCGGCCTCACCTCCACGCACAGCTTGGGCTCTGGAACCCAACTCCTTGAGAGGGGTTGGACTCTCCACTTCTCTGGCGTTGGCCGCGGGGAGCGGCGGCGAGCTGGCGTGGGCTTGCTTATAGCCCCACAGCTCAGCCGCTGCGTGTTGGAGTTTACCCCGGTGAACGAGAGGGTCGCGTCCCTGCGCCTTCGGGTCGGGGACAGGTCTCTCACTGTGGTGTCGGCCTATGGGCCGAACTGCAGTGCAGAGTACCCGGCCTTCTTGGAGTCTCTGGGAGGGGTACTGGATAGTGCACCGACCGGGGACTCCGTTGTTCTACTGGGGGACTTCAACGCCCATGTGGGCAACGACAGTGACACTTGGAGAGGGGTGATTGGGAGGAACGGCCTCCCTGATCTGAACCCGAGCGGTGTTCTGTTATTGGACTTCTGTGCTAGTCACAGTTTGTCCATAACGAACACCATGTTCAAGCACAAGGGGGTCCATCGGTGCACGTGGCACCAGGACTCCCTAGGCCGGAGGTCGATGATCGACTTTGTTGTCGTGTCATCTGACCTCCGGCCGTGTGTCTTGGACACTCGGGTGAAGAGAGGGGCAGAGCTGTCAACTGATCACCACCTGGTGGTGAGTTGGGTCCGCTGGCGGAGGAGGAAGCCGGAAAGACCTGGCAGGCCCAAGCGTATCGTGAGGGTCTGCTGGGAACGTCTGGCGGAACCTTCTGTCAGTGTGGCCTTCAACTCACACCTCCGGGAGAGCTTCTCCCAGATCCCGAGGGAGGCTGGGAACATGGAGCCCGAGTGGGCTTCGTTCTCGGCCTCCATTGTCGATGCGGCCGTTCGTAGCTGTGGCCGTAAGGCCTGCGGTGCCTGTCGCGGCGGCAACCCCCGAACCCGGTGGTGGACACCGGAAGTAAGGGATGCCGTCAAGCTGAAGAAGGAGTCCTACCGGGCCTTACTGGCCCGGTGGACTCCTGAGGCAGCTGACGGGTACCGTCGGGCCAAGCGTGCTGCAGCCCGGGCGGTTGCAGAGGCAAAAACTCGGGTCTGGGAGGAGTTCGGGGAGGCCATGGAGGAGGACTATCGGACGGCCCCAAGGAAATTCTGGCAAACCGTCCGGCGCCTCAGGAGGGGGAAGCGGCCCTTCACCAATACTGTTTACAGTGCGGGGGGAGAGCTGCTGACCTCGACTGGGGATGTTGTCGGGCGGTGGAAGGAATACTTTGGGGATCTCCTCAATCCCACCGTCATGTCCTCCGAAGAGGAGGCCGAGGCTGGGGACCCAGAGGCGGACTCATCCATCACCCTGGCCGAAGTCACTGGGGTGGTCAGAAAGCTCCTCGGTGGCAAGGCTCCGGGGGTGGATGAGATCCGTCCTGAGTACCTTAAGTCTCTGGGTGTTGTGGGGCTGTCTTGGTTGACACGTCTCTACAACATCGCGTGGCGGTCGGGAACAGTACCTCTGGACTGGCAGACCGGGGTGGTGGTCCCTCTGTATAAAAAGGGGGACCGGAGGGTGTGTTCCAACTACAGGGGAATCACACTCCTCAGCCTCCCCGGTAAAGTCTATGCCAGGGTGCTGGAGAGGAGAGTTCGGCCGATAGTCGAACCTCGGATTCAAGAGGAGCAGTGTGGTTTTCGGCCTGGTCGTGGAACACTGGACCAGCTCTACACCCTCCATCGGGTGCTCGAGGGTTCATGGGAGTTTGCCCAACCAGTCCACATGTGTTTTGTGGACTTGGAGAAGGCATTCGACCGTGTCCCTCGTGGTGCCCTGTGGGGGTGCTCCGGGAGTATGGGGTCCGGGGCCCTTTGCTAAGGGCTGTCCGGTCCCTGTATGACCGGAGCAGGAGCTGTGTTCGCATTGCCGGCAGTAAGTCAGACTTGTTCCCGGTGCATGTTGGACTCCGCCAGGGCTGCCCTTTGTCACCGGTTCTGTTCATTGTATTTATGGACAGAATTTCTAGGCGCAGCCAGGGGCCGGAGGGGTCCAGTTCGGGGACCACAGGATTTCATCGCTGCTTTTTGCGGATGATGTTGTCCTGTTGGCTCCATCGAACCAGGACCTGCAGCGTGCACTGGGGCGGTTTGCAGCCGAGTGTGAAGCGGCTGGGATGAGAATCAGCTGTTCCAAATCCGAGGCCATGGTTCTCGACCGGAAAAAGGTGGTTTGCCCTCTCCGGGTGGGTGGGGAGTCTCTGCCTCAAGTGGAGGAGTTCAAGTATCTCGGGGTCTTGTTCACGAGTGAGGGGAGGATGGAGCGTGAGATTGACAGGCGGATCGGTGCGGCGTCGGCAGTGATGCAGTCGCTGTATCGGACCGTTGTGGTGAAGAGGGAGCTGAGCCGAAAGGCGAAGCTCTCGATTTACCTCAATCTACGTTCCTACCCTCACCTATGGTCATGAGCTCTGGGTAATGACCGAAAGAACAAGATCGCGGATACAAGCGGCCGAAATGAGTTTCCTCCGCAGAGTGGCCGGGCGCTCCCTTAGAGATAGGGTGAGGAGCTCGGTCACACGGGAGGAGCTCGGAGTAGAGTCGCTGCTCCTCCACGTCGAGAGGAGCCAGCTGAGGTGGTTCGGGCATCTGGTCCGGATGCCTCCTGGACGCCTCCCTCGGGAGGTGTTCCGGGCATGTCCCACCGGTAGGAGGCCCCGGGGAAGACCCAGGACACGCTGGAGGGACTATGTCTCTCGGCTGGCCTGGGAACGCCTCGGGGTCCATCCGGAGGAGCTGGAGGAAGTGGCTGGGGAGAAGGAAGCTTGGGAGCCCCTGCTTAGACTGCTGCCCCCGCGACCCGGCCCCGGATAAGCGGAAGAAGATGGATGGATGGATGGTATATTGTGAAACTTGGCAAAATTGACTTTTTGGAGCTCTCTACCATGTTATAACATTGTTCCCATATCAACAACATGCCAAAAGGGTTTTTATGTCATACATGCATGTTTGAGTAATCTAGCAATCTTTCCCGGATCTCTTCAAGCCCTACTTATGGTTATGGCTCAGCCCAGAAACCTACACAACCAAGAAGCCGTTACAGCTACATATGCGTGTTACATGATATAATGTTGTTTCCTCATCAAAACATATCTGGAGTTGTGTTTTGTTTCATTCACACATTGACACACAAACCCTGCTGTTCTTCTTCCCTCAAATGGAAAAAACACTGTTGCACCTTGTGATGTTGTGTTTTTAAACTCCATACACATTCACTAGAATCATTTGGATGATTTTAGCCCTGGGATTGCCAATCTCTTCTAAACAAAAGGTAAAGTATAGCCGTTAACTTGGAAACTACACTTATATGACATCACGTGGAACAGAGATTTTTGAGCTTTAGAGATGTAGACACACTGAATGAAACAAAACACAGCCCTGGGTATGTTTTTGATGAGGTAACAACATTCTGACTAAAAGCTCACAAGAGAATTTTGTGATATATATGGAACCTCTAACAAGCACATTTTAACACCTTTCAATGGACTACCCTTATATCATCTGAATATCCACACTGAGATACTAAAAAGACTCGTTCTGCGTATGTCTTTTGTATTTTATTATTATACATAACAAAAACAAAAAGAGACAAAAAAAATCCACCCACAATCCACCCACCTCTCCACAACCCACCCCTCTCTCCACAACCCACCTCTCTCTCCACAACCCACCCCTCTCTACACAACCCACCCCCCTCTACACATATAAAACTGCACAAAAAACACTGGACAAACAAACATTAACTGTCAGTCAAGTCCAGTCCCGTCTAGACGCTCAAAACAAGCGTCGACATCTGTTTGAAGTTCAGTCACTTCTTAATGGTGCAGCCTATTTCTGACCTTCTCCAACCCTGGGTCAATCCACACTTTGACCATTGTGGAGTGATCATTCCAGGGCGGTCATCTTAAATACTGGCGCTCTCCTCTCTTCTGGCTGCTGTCTCTATGCGGCACGGTCCAGATCCTCCTCCCTCTCCTCTCCTACACACTATTAGCCACCCCCTCTTTTTCAATTAGACTGCATTTCTTGCTTATTACTACAGTTTCGGCTTCAATTTACAAGCCTGGAACAGACGAACCGTGAAGCATTCCAAAAAGTACAAACCTTGGGATGTTCTCTCTCTTTTTTGTTGTACGATTTACAGATTTTTCCCATTTTATTGCAGTCTTCGTGTTATAATAAAGTATAACTTTAACAATTTTGTAAGGCAGTTAGTTTTTATTGATTGTCCTTATTATGAACATTTAAATGCAGGGCAGAGATAATACTATAGACATTTTTCCAATGAAAAGCTCTGTACAGAGTTTGTAGTGAAGAATGTAAATGAGTTGTGTGATGTTTTGGCCACTGATAAGACTAAAGAGGGAAGATAGGGTGAGATAAGGTTGCACAATGTGTTTCACTTCAGTTCAGATGGTAATAATGAAATGGCAAAGACAGTTGTTATTTATGTAATATGCTCATTAAATAACCAAATTAGAGTTATTTATCCTTTTATAGCAGATCAGCAATCAGCTTTAAATCTCCAGCAGAGGCTTTGGACCAACCAAAGAATTTACGGCTTTATTTGAATATTGAGGGTAAATGTGCAAATGCAAAGTATGACTACATCCAGTTTGTAGAAAAAGTTGTCGATGAGTTTGTAAATTTTAAAATTATATATTTTGGGAAGAATGAAGAAAGAATGTTGATCAGCAGAGCTTATTGGCCATGGGTTTCTCTGGACTCTAAACAGTGGGTATAGGCATCGGCATAAAAAACCCATATCGATAGATCAATTCAATTCAATTCAGTTTTATTTATATAGCGCAGAATCACAACAAGAGTTGCCCCAATGGGCTTCACAGTGAATAAACATGGAAACATTATCTAACATAGACATCAGCAAACACATTGTTTGATCCTCAGTCTCTCAATGAACAGACGATCCTTGGTGCCAGAGAGCAAAAAACCCACCGGCAGGTGCAGTATGGGAAAATTCTCTCCAGACACTGTTGCCAACCAGCTGTCGCCATCTCTAAACTAAATAACATGTCTATTTATTGAAAAGAAAAAATAAATGCTGGTCTTAGTTTTTCAAAACATCTATATAAACATGTTCTCAAATGACAGAATTCTTGTATTAATTTATCAGTTCATATTTCAGTCTTCTCTCAAATGTTAATGCTTATGGAGTCAATTACACTGTCTAGTCTAAGCTAATAAATGTGAGTGTGTAAAGAATACCACAGACATACGCTTTATATGTAATATCTTTATATGAGCCCATGTTTAGATGTAATGACATAGTTAAATGTTCTTTTATTGTATAAACATGATTTTATATGAGTCTCACAAGTGCACCTGTTACCAGCAGATTTTCTTCCCATTAGATTTCTCATGTTCATTATTACCTATTTTGCTCTCTCATTTCTGTAGCCCATCTGTTTGTATTGAACTTGATCCTTGCAGTACAAAGCCTCTGCTTCACTACCTCCCTCTGAAGTCTTTTTATCTCATAAAAACTTGACCTCACTTCTCTCAATAACATACTTTACTTTCCAAAGGTTTGCACATCCGCTTACTGAGCTGGCATCTGCAGGTACACAGGGCTGGAGAGAGTACTGAAAATGCCTGCTCATGGCTAAGAATGCTATGTCTGAAAAATGCTATTTAGATTTTTAACACAAAGACATTGTAGATCAGTCTTTATCGGAAAACCTGATAAATTCATTTTTTTTAATCTCTTTGACCCCGTTTATCTATTGACATTTGCAAAACAGCTCACACAAAATCTAACATAACAATCAAACATAAACATGATTTTAATTTTCCTAAACAAAATTTAATCCTAGTGAAACTGCAGTTTGCTGGGTAACATTTGCTCCCAAAAGCAAGTGTTACCATCAAAGCTCTCAGACTTAGGTCATGTGTTTTCAATTGTGCATTGGGACAATTGGGACAAACTGTTACTCATGATTTGCTGTAATTTTAAGTAGCTAATTGCAGTTATCTGTACTCAATTACAAATACAAGTATATGTCCAAAAATCTACTCACAAAAGTTCAATCAAGTAGAAAAAATCGACTCAATCACAGTAACGTGAGTATTTGTAATTAGTAAGGATATAGTTACTTGAGAGATAAATAATATCTTCATAACACATTTACATCAGTTCTGTCTCATTTTATTTTTGTTTTAAAGAAATGAAAATGTTTTTAGTCTCAGTGCTGGTATTGGTTGACATCGGTTATTGGCAAATCGGTATCAGGACTGAAAAAGCTATATTGGTGGTGGTTACTGTCGTACTCCTTTTTTACATAAAAAACACTAAAAATAATGGATTGCACCCTGATATCTATCGACTAATATGTCGGTATATTTAAATGACATCTGTGTATAACTTTTACTATACTAAGTATATTCAAATTCTTTAGTTGCTTAAATTTTCTAGCTCAGGATTGTGTTATCAATAAGTATATTTTTATTGAGCTAGAGTCCACTGATTAATTTACCAGTGATGACTCAGCATGAAATAAATTTGTTGCTTGAATCTTTTATTTACTTTTGTATTTAGTTTTGGCTAAAGCATAATTTTTTTTAAACTACTGCCTGCACGAAAATTTGATTTCCCCAAAACATTCAATTTATTATTTGACCATTTCTACTTCAGTATTGGGCTAAATTGAGTGGTTATTTTTAGGGATGCACCCATTCAGCCTTTTCAGTTCTGATTCAGATTTTGATACTGTTGCTTTAAGTAGCTGCCAATACCAGAATATGGACTGAAAATAGCATTTATTTCCTTAAAACAGAACTAAAATAAGACAAAACTGGTCCAAATGTGTTAGGTAGCTGTTTCTTATTTCTGAAGTAACCTCAAGACAACTTTGTATAAATGAAAGTTCAAACATTCTCTGAGATTTTCTGTGCCAGCTATGGCCTGTAAATAGTCTTTTTACATCAGTGTGTCCAACCAGGATATCAACTGTACTGATATTTGGAAGCCAGTTTCCTATTTAGCATTTTTTCAGCACCAGTAACCCCAGCTATTTCCACATGTTTCCTTTGTGTGTACACAACCCACACATTCCCACTTTGCTCACGTTGGTGTTGTTATCAGACCACCTAGTCCTCCTTGACCTTTTTAGGTGTCCAACTATATTCTAGTCCTCACATGTCCTTGCTCCAGCTCCCTCCTGGCTCAGCTCCCAGAAGGCCCCTGTCCAGCCTCTACAGCTCATGCACAAGGCTCCCGGCTGTCTTGTTTTCATCCGCACTAAACTGCCTGGTTTCATTCCCCTCTCGCCTCCTCTCCTGATCCTCATATTGGATTCAAAAGCTCAGCTCGTTTCTCCCTGTCCTCCCCAAGGTACGCTGACCTCTGCGACCTAACCGCGCTACACTCACTTCTATATTTACGTCTCCAGCGGAAACATTTTGTGTCCACCAACCAGCCTCCCTCCCTCTGCTGTGGAGGTGCATCTGATGCGACTATTTTTGGGTCCATAACATGGCTTTCTCTCACACAGCTCTGTCAGTTTTCTCTGTGCATGAAGGATCTGCCTACATGTCGATGATTGGCTGCAGTTCTATAGTTTAAAGAGGACAATCAGCTTTTATTGGTTTAATATTATGTCATTATTTTACTTAGATACTTGATGTATTACAGATGATTCACACATTTATGAGTGATCCTGCACTATCCTGTCATGTAGTAATACAGAAAGTTCTCCACTGTGCGTTTAAACTTCATACATCGAATCATTTGGATGATTTCAGTCCTGGAATTACCAGTCTCTGCTAAATTAAAGGTTAAAGGTAGCTGAAAACTATCTCTTCATGACATCACGAGGTGGACCAGAGCATTTTGAGCTTAGGAGATGTAGACTGTCTAATAATAAAGGGTTACTCAAACATGTGTGATGGAAACAGGCATGTTTTTGAAGAGATAAAACATTATAACATGGCTTACAACTCATAAGAATCCATTTTGTGTAATGTAGGACCTTAAACGAAGGAGTTGACACAAATTAAGCAGGATTGTATGATTTTAATTGGAGGATATTCTTAAATTCCAGAACTTGAGTCTAGCCGAATATAAAAATATGATCTTTTTAACGGATTGTGTTTACTAATATTGTCTCAGATGTCTTTTTTCCACCACTAATCTTTTCTTTTACACGTTTAAAGCATTTACTGAGGAGAACGATCGCAGCTGGAGGCGCTTTGAACACAAAGCACAGCACAAGTTCTAGTTTTAGCTGCTTGGCTTCCAACAGACTTGAATATTGAATCAATTATTGACCTGCCAATTCTACACTCTGCACAGGGAAGCAGACATGCTGAATCAGACTATTACCAAAAAACAAGATGAGGCTTTTATATAGAGTAACAGCTACATAATGCAGACAGGATGCTGGAGAGAAGACCCAAGAAAACTGAAATCTATAAATAAGATAAACCATTAAACAGGACTGAAAACTGAAATAGAAGCCAGTGTGTTTTCAGTGATTGATTTGAGAACATTGAAATATTTAAAGTTAAGTTATTTTTAGTCAAATAGTCAGGGATAAATTATGCACATTAACTATGCATCTAGGCCACTGGTATCTACACAGCGCTGTGTCAAGGAAACAGATGCTGTGCCACATGTTGGCTACGAACTTGGCTCTTGTCCTCTTTTTTAAAGGGGCACGATCTGTAAGTCGGTAAAACTTTATAATAATTCCGCCTTAATTAGCCACAGCATGAAGAAAGAGGTTTAGTAACTTCTGCCTGCTTAATTATGTAGTTACTAATCCTGAATTCAAAAACAGTTGTGTTTTATTTTCATTCACACGTTTGAGTAATCCTTTATTCTCAGTCTGTTTACATCTCCAAAGCTCAAAATGTTCTGTTCCACCTTGTGATGTCATGAAGCAGTAATCCCAGAAAAAGAGTCCCAAAATATATTGTTCCAGCTTTCAAATATTGAACAATAAGTCGATATAGTAATGTCAGTGACAGGTCTAAAAATGCATGGAGTTGAATTGCTAAGGATAGTTAAGTTTATATCACACTGGGGAACATTTCATGGAATGCAATAACATTTTCTTGTGACAACCAGGTTCACTAGAAACCCTACACAGTGAACATTTAAATCCCACTATTTGGAAAGCCTCCTTGTAGGATTTTGTTTGAAAGTGGCTTTTACATAATGTGCCATGAAGGGTCTGTTTGGGTTCTTGGAAGAGCATTAGCATGGCTCACTCTGATCTAGAAATGCTTTTAAAAATTCTAACCAAATGAAGAGTGATTATCTCTCAATGGTACATCAGCTGAAAGTAGCTCTTAAAAGTCTGATTCTGTCTTGAGACTAACTATACACTAGAAAATGGACTCTAAAGAGATGACAGCCATTCATTATAAGAGGATTCTGCTCAAGTGTTTTGTATTTCCGTGGCTGTGTGTCAAATAGATACAAAGATTGAAAATATTTTGCTCTCCAGATGCTTTGGTGGAAGAACAGATAAACACTTCATGCTTCATTAATGAATCCAGTGTCTTACATTTTCTTCATTGGTAAAACAGACCATGTTGGTAGTTTTCAGATTTTAGAATGAGGGAGTATTAATGGGGGAGTTCTGAGTGGCAACTCTCAGGCCTCACAGCAAGAAGGTTGCGGGTTCGATCCCCGGGTCGCCCGGGCCTTTCTGTGTGGAGTTTGCATGTTCCTCCCCGTGTCTGGATGGGTTTCCTCCGGGTACTCCGGTTTCCCCCATCAACCTAAAACATGCACCGCACCCCTATGAACTAACATCAAGGACCATGACATCCACCCTCCTGTGGGCTCACCACCTGCAGAGGGGTTCATAGGGGGGGTCAGGTGCTATGAATATTGGGCAGTAAGCTGCCCCCGCGACCCAGCCGGATTAAGCGGGAGAAGATGGATGGATGGATGGAAGGATGGAGTATTGATGGGGGAGTTCTGCATGTAGCAGAAGTTACCACAGAAAATGCTGTGATGTCAGCTGAAACCCAGTAATTGGCATGTCATATACCTTTTATAACATTGTATAGCATATTTTTCCCAAAACTGGACAATTTGTAATGTTGATTCTATATTTTTCTTTCATTTTCACACTGCTCTGCTACCCAGAAGTCTTTAGTTAATCCTCCCTAAAATGCGAACACGCTATTACTGTGACCGCATACGATGAAAAGATGGCAAATGGCTTACTGCATACATTTTTTCTCTATAGACTGGGCCTCAATGTATTCTGTCTGATGAAAAGCTCTATGTTTAGTTTCCCATTAAAAATGCACTGTGCTGTAAGGCTTGAGGGGGGGCACACAACAACCTAATACACTATTAATATTTCAATATGTATGCTAGACTGTAATATTTTAAAGCTAATACACATTTCTATGATCAAAAACATGCCAATTTTAATTAAATCTGAAAGCTTTACTTGTATTTAGGGCTGACTAGATTTATGCTTTAATAAGAGGATTCTGTTCAAAGTTCAGATTTTAAAGATGCACTGCGCAACTTTTTCCGCCACCTACTTGTCTCCATGGAGATGTTATTCCTTTGCCTGGAATGTTCAGTGGTATGACATTAAACATATTCATCTAGCATTTATTTATTACGACTGTTTCTATATCTTAAAAATATTCTGATTCCTACTGTGAATGGGGCGTCTCTCCACAGATCTGAAGTGTAATCTCTACTGTGGAACATACAAGACAAAACAGCAAGGTGGCCAACCCTCACTAGAAATGTTACTCAATGTACCTTTAAACGTGTCGAGGAGAACTGACAAAAATACTGAGACATGAACTGACAAACTAATATCATTTTTTCCCCCAACATATTTGTGCAGTTCTGAACTGCAGGGTATAGCCGTTTTATACAGAAGACGAAAATAAGAAGATATTTTGTTGTTTGTGGAAACAAACAAAAATTATGGCAGTTGCAATTTGCTAATTGTGTCCATTTCAATTTGATTGTGATATATACTGTATCTTGCTGTCCTCCTTGTAAAATCGGAACCCTTTTTCTTAAGGTGCCCATTTTTGCCAAATTATGCTTCATGCTGCTAACTGAGCACTCTTATTATTTGCTTGCTCAAGGTCAGCAAACAATCAAGATATGGACTATGAGCAGGCTCTGGTTGGAGGCACAGAGGGATAAACTGGATTAAGGTACCGGGAGGGCTGTGCTGTTAAAGCTTTAGACATGGCAAACACAATCAGGGCCCTACCTCTTTCAATCATCTGCAAGCAATCATGGCCTGAATAGAAAAGGCTCCATTCCCATTTGGATAGGAGATGGAGAGCCACAAGCCAGTGATATGATCCTTGTAATACGTCACTTAAGCAGCTAATATGCATATGCTAAGTGAGAATTCACTGCTGTTCTGGACAATTTACATCAAGACGCCTGGTCAATATGTACTCTAAGATTTAAATATCACCAAAATATTGTATGTCTATTGTAAAAAAAAAGATGGAGCATGATGGAGTGATATATTTAGGTCCTATATTACACAAAATTGACTTTTATGAACTTTAATGTTATAATGTTGTTACCTCATCATACCTGGACTTGTACTTTGTTCCATTCACACATGTTCAAGTAATCCTGTGTTATTAGTCTACATCCCCAAAGCTCAAAATGCTCTGTTCCACCTTGTGATGTTATGTAGTGGTAGTTACAGCAACCTCTTACTTTTAGTTCAGTAGAGATTGGCAATTCCAGGTCTGAACTCATCCAAATGAATCTAGTTAAGGAGTATGGAGTTTAAAAACACAGTGGAGCTGTGTTACCACATGATATCCCAATTTGAGTGGAAAACTAAAAAATATATACCTAAATATGCAGGGTTCTTTAAGTGCATTTAGAGCTAATGCATTATTTTCTTTTCAAATTCCACAAAGCAAGGCTGCACGTAGAGAAATCTTCTAAATGATGGTACTTAGTTCATTATTTTGAGCTCCACTTAAAGTTTTAGGTGGGTTTTGCAGACATATTTTCAGCCAACACACTGCTGGCAAAGTTGTCATAATCTAATTGCCTTATGTGATCTCAATGGAAAATCCTGCTGGTTTGCACAACAATAAGCCAGTTGAAGCTTGCAGTGCAAAGACAGGCCCATAATCCTGAAGCATGGAGGCTGCAGTGTCCTTGTGTCGTCAATATAAAAACTGGGTCACTATTTACACAGAGGATTTAGAGCCACTGTTTACATGTTTTAACTGTTGCGTCATTCCACACACACTGCATTTGGTATTAAACATAAGCATAATATCATCACAATTAAAAAAAAAATTCTCTTGACAGTATTAGGTCATATAGAAAGAGAGAGAGCACACTGGATATAAACTGGACCAGTGTACTGCTGGTCCCCTCCACATATATAATTTGTACTGTGTGAGTTTATGTTTACTGCTGTGTTAAAGATCACATTTTTAAATAGAGTATATTTTTGCTGCTTTGGTATAATCACTTATTGGATGTTATGTTTTTATACAAATGAAAAACCATGTTTAATTCCAAAAACTCTATTTATTATATCATATCAGTTTGTTCAAACACATACATTTATTAGTTTACAGTCATTAGAAGTCCTTAAAGTCCTTGAGTGATGGAGCAGTGTGTATTTGTGCAGTACATGATAAACTGTCTGAGATGTGATGAATGAGACACAGGGCGGTTTGGCGCTCCTGGTCACATGACCTCTGGAGATGGATTCTGAAGGACGTGTTTTGAACATCTCTCTCTTTAAGCCCTTCGCACAGAGCTCTGCTCAGCTCTTCTGTGGCGGCACAGTGATAGCCTCCAGTGTTTACGCATCATACCGCATGACTTATACATGAAGAGCCGCCTCTTTATTCCTCTTCAGGACTCCCACAGCGAGCCTCCTCCGTCTGCTTCAGCTCTCACCTTTCAGCTCCTCAAGCACAGACACACGGATGCTGCTGGGCCCATGGGACTGTGGAGCAAAGGACATTTCACATCTCTGTGTTCATATGGACCCACACACTGCAATTTACACACTGTTTATATGCCCCTGTTTGCCTGTCTCGCAAACATTTAGTATGCAGGCTTTGTTTAAGATGTATGTATTCACACACACAAGGTGATCAAAAAGGAAATATATATGTATTTCTATGTTTGGTGAATATATGTAAAATATTTTAATATATTGACAGCAGCCAAAGAGGTAACCAGTCCCATGCACCAGAGTTTCCAGTCAAAGTTTGGACTCTGGGCGATCATACCACACTGTCAGCATTTCAGTTAGTTCATATTGAATTTCAATATTATTTGACATAATAGTATGTCTTTATTGGCTGTTTATTTATCTACATGTTTTTACTTGTTTTCCACCTGTCGCAAAGATCCTTTTAGGGAACAAAGACACACAGCCAAATGCATAATTCATTCAGCTTGTCGTCGCAGGTAAAGTAATGTAAGTGGCCATATGATGGAGATGAATCATATTTTGGAGCTCTATTTTCCCCATCTGACATGTTTGTTTTCCAGAAATACAGTGTGATTAATCGAATTGCTCTTGCAGGGAGCTTAATGAGTCTTCTGATGGAAAAATTAGTAATGCACTGCAGGAAGCACCATTCTTCTCCTCCTGAACGTTATATAATGAAATAATGCTTTGATGAAGTGTGTGGATGTGAGCTGATGTCTAATGCAGAGAACAGCTCAGACCATCTTTCGAGAGTCCCCTCGCTTTAAGTGACTGGCTCTTTGGCTGTGGCCTTGTGTCGCTGTAAAGATTATACTTCAAAATTTTGAGGAATGTTTGAAGTAGTTTGTGCAGTAAGTGCGTAATAGTTCTGTCAACAAAAACAAAGTAAAATTTTAAGTCTGATATATTGCTGATTAAATATAGACAATAAGCGATACAACTAAAACAAATTTATGTCACCGACACAAAAACCCATCATAAAAAAGCAGATTTAAACCATAAAAATATGTACAATATTATTAAAAAACCTGAGCTGCAATACATAAATAGCAGAATGAAACACTTTAGTACTTAGTTTGCATCTGTAATGAGAAGTTTCAAATTTTTGCGGCTTAAATCTTATCATTTGGCCAAAAAATTATGAAAAATGTCACAGAAGTGCAAAGAAAAAGGACACACGATAAATATTGACCCCAAAAATATATTGTTTCAGCTGTCATAGAACAATAATTTGAGTAAGTAGTCATTATCGTGACAGGTTTATTGCATAATGTGCTTGGAACACAGACCGCACCGGCCCAAACGTGGACCGGCCCACTGGATATTTGCCTGGTCGTGCAGATTGCCAGTCTGAGCCTGCCTGTTAGTTCAGTGGAGATTGGCAATTCCCGGGCTGAAATGATCCAAATTATTCTAGTGAAGGTGTATGAAGGTAGAACAGAATGTTTTCTGTTTGAGAGAAGAACATAGCCTAAATATGCAGGGTATGTGTGTTAAATTTGTGTGAATGAAACAAATCACAAATCAAGGTATGTTTTTGATGAGGAAACAACATTGTAACATAGATCAGAAAATAGTGTAATATGAGCCCTCTAAATTTCATAAAAGATAAAAGTACATTTTTGCAATATTTCTTCTTGCTCTTCAATGCTCATGATTTATGTATTTGTTTATCGTTTTATATTTCAGACTTGTGTGTGGCATTAATGCGTATTGATGTGTTTAAAATGTGTTCTGTGCACTGAATCTAGATTTTATTTGAACAGAGGCACAGTGTTTAGCTTGTTTGCCCATAAAACAAGCAAATGTTCACAGTCCTTGAGCAAAATCCTTCACCCACCTTGCCTCAGTATGAATGTAGTGTGTGAGTGATTATTGGTGAGAGAGGGTATTGTGGCAAATGGCTGAAGAGCTGCTACGATAACTAACTTTGAAGTGTTATATATTGCTGAAGTTAAGATAAATTATAGTATTGAATAGCCATAATTGTACATACAATATTATTTTAAAAAAAACAACAAGCTGCAATAGATAAATAGCAGTAGATTTCATTTGTAATGAGTCATTTAGTTAATCAAGTTATTCATTCAATCTGTAAAGTAAGAGTACACAAGATAAATATTGACACATTTTTGACAGTCTGCCTCAGGACAGCAGTGACTGAATTAAGCAACCTAAAATGCTTTGAGTATCTTGAAAAGTGTTAAATTGAAAACCATATAACAATTGAAGAAATTAGAGCTGAAATTGTGTGCACTGGAGCTGATTTCCTCTCAGTTGTGAGGGAGGAACACAGAAATCATGGCTAATTGCTGTCGCTAACGCCTAGAGCAACTTCAACACAAACTGTGGAGGCTCTGAAAGAAACAATTTGAAGAGTGGAAGCAGAACTTATAGCTATAACTAGGGAGCCCAAAACAAGTGCAAAGATGATAAAAACAAAACCTTCTTTATAGGTGCAGTGTATAACTTTTCCAGTGGAGGACCCGTCAAATACGTTTCCCCATTATTGCTTTGTCTGCAGTGTTTCACAGTATAGTATTAAACCTTTCTATTTTCATGGAGACAAGACCAAACCAGACCAAGTTACAAGTCAGATCTGTGGAGAGGTGACCTCACCTCTCCTTGTGTTTCTAGGCACTTTTGAGCTGTAAAACCAGCTGCAATTTAATGTTTAATGTCATCCTGTGGAACATTCCAGACAGATCAGTAACATCCATAGAATTCATAGGCCCATAGAAACAAGCAGAACCAAAAAGTTACATAGTGCACCTTTAAGCATCATTAACTCTACTGTTGCTAAATTTCTCTTCGTGAAAATGTTTTAAGCCATATCACCCAGCCCTTCTTGAAATATAGTGATGAGATATTTTCCCCAAAAACTTAGACTAGTACTCAAACCCACATTTAGATCGAGAGAAATAAAATCCACCAATAATCAATAATAAATATTTCCAGCTCCTTATTTCCTCCTTTTTTTTTCTTTTGAGAATGTATTTTTGAGAATAGTATAGTGCAGTGATTCTAAAACTTTTCCCACCAAGGAACTAAGATAATATATGGCTTTCTGAGTACCAACAAGTAAACCAGGTCTATAGCGAGACTAAATTTATAGTGAAACTTAACTTTTTTTTCAATTAGTGTGCATATGGTGTTTTAATAGCACTGTCTAATACTTGTCTACAGTTTTTGGTATTTTTTGGTCATTTTCAAACTTGGTATACCTGGTCAGAAATGTATATTTAAAAAAAAAAAAAAAAAAAGGTGTGTCCCGGCTCCATGGCCCCACTCCCTCTGTTACAGCTCAAGCCCGGGCAAATGTAAATCAGATTTGTCCTTTTTCAGTGACACATGAGAATGAAGGAACTCGCTGGTCACCTGTCATTTATAAATTAAATTGATTAAGAGATCTGCAATGTGTTCTGGTCCCCTGTGATATTTGTTCTTTTTTTTCCATTATGGATAGGCAGAGCGCTGCTGATTGGCTAATCCACCTGTTAGTCACATCCATCTGAAAATGGGGAGATCCGGTGACCAGACTAGCATCTTATTACTGAAGAAGTGTGTTGTGTGTGTGTCTTCATTTTCTGGATCCCAGACAATCTGGCTGAAAGGGTGTAGATTGAAATTTGGATACCAGTTAGTTAGACCTGGGCATTGTACAGCTTCCGGGCCACATACGGCCCTTTGGTTGAACCTGACTGACCCGTTTAAGATCATTTGGAATTACAAAATAAACATATTTTATATTTGGCCATACTGGCTCATCAAAGCCTGATCCCGTCAGATCTCAGAAGCTAAGCAGGGCCGGGCCTGGTTAGTACTTGGATGGGAGACCACTGGGAATTCCAGGTGTCACAGTGGGGCGCCAGTGGCAAAAAACTGTCGTAGTGTCCTTAGGCAAGGCACATCACCCACATTGCCTAGTATGAAAGTGGTGTGTGCGTGAATGGTGGTGGTGGTTGGAGGGGCCGATGGCGCAGATTGGCAGCCTCGCTTCCGTCAGTCTGCCCCAGGGCAGCTGTGGCTACAATAGTAGCTTACCACCACCGGGTCTGGAGTGAATGAATAATGCTCTGTAAAGCGTCTTTGAGTGTCCTGAAAAGCGCTATATAAAACTGATGCATTATTATTATTATTATTATTTTTACCTCATGCGTGGACTAATGACATTTTTTATAAAGCAGCCTCACTTTTTCATTGCTTACTCATAACATACACTCTGATATTTGATTTGTGTACCACCAGTAGTACACATCCCACAGTTTGAGAGTCATTGATATAGCATGGGGACCCTTCCGTTTGATGAGCCTGTTGTTTTGACCGTGTTGTACAGCACATGCCTTTGACTGTGCTCTGTTTCTATGTCACTTCCATGATGATTTCCCATTACTTGTCCTCACGTGTGCTGCCTTCACGTGTGTCAGAGCACCTGCCTCCCCATATGAGCACCGCTATTTTTATCCACAGGTTCCCGTCATGAATACGCGATGATAAAGCTGATGGTGCCATGGTCACTGAGCAGTCGGGGTCACGGAGGTCTTCTAAATCATGGCCCTGCACACAAACACATAGAATATATTGAACGGCTATACTGAATCAGTCAGAGCTGGCAACAAAAGGAGCCATTTCGGACTGGGGAGCACAATGCAGCCTGATTGATATGGTTTGCTACATGTAATTGCAGCTCATTTATTACACCTTTTTTCTCCCGTCACCTCTCGGTCTCGGTATAGCTGCTGGAAAAAAATTGGTTGAAGGAACATTTTTCTCAGTAGTAAGTGGCAAATGCTCCACGCGTTGCTGCTCTAAAGTTCACTTATTGCTCTGCTATTTTCTGACCACAATATTGGTGTCCATGTCTTTAAAGGGCCCATATTACGCTATTTTCTGATCTATGTTATGGTGTTTTGTCATCAAAAGCATACCCGGAGTTGTGTTTTATTTCATTCACATGTTTAACACACAAATCATGCATATTTTGAATTCTTCTCTCAAACACAGAACCCTCACTTTCACCTTGTGATGTCATATGATAATACAGAAAGTATTAAAGGGACAGTTTGGAATTTTGGACATAGGGCCTCAATTCCTAGTGAGCCAAAGTATTAAAGACGTGTGGAGACACTTTTTTAAAAATTCCATCCAGTCCTTGTATTTGGAGAGGTTGCTGGTGCTAGGCTAGTGCATGTCAACAGCCATAGTTGTTCTGCCCCTAAAAACAGTTTCACCCACTCCACAGAGCACCAGAGGCAAAACAATCATAACGCCAAACTATTGATGCGAATGTCTGTGTCATTAGAATAATTTTTGAAGTAAAACCAACCTTGCATTTGAAGGATTTATGTCTGAGCAGCAGCAGCAAGTTGTACTTCCTGATAGAAAGCTCGGCAGCGGTGGACTGATATATGAGAAAATAGTCCCTCAACATGTGATGATTCATGCAAGGCAAGGTTAGTTTTATTTCAAACATTATTCTAATGACACAGACATTCACATCAACAGTCTGGCATGATAATTGTTTTGCCTCGGGTTCACTGTGGAGTGGGTAAGACTGTTTTTAGTGGCAGGACAACTATGGCCATTGACATGCACTAGCCTCGCACCAGCAACCTCTCCAAATACAAGGACTGGATGGAATATTTAAAAAAGTGTCTCTATCTGTCTCCAACACTCTGGCTCACTAGGAAATGAGGCCCTATGTCCAAAATCCCGAACTGTCCGTTTAACCCTCAACACATCTTCACACATCTTCACTAGAGTGATAGTGATAGTTCCAGTTCTGTAATTTCCAGTCTGTATTGAACTAGTAAAAGGAGCTGTTAACTTGAAAACTACCGCTTCATGACATCACAAGGTGGAACAGAGCATTTTGAGTTTCAGGGATGTAGACCGAGTAATAGTAAAGGATTACTCAAACACAACTTTTGGTATATTTTTGATGAGATAACAACATTATAACATGCCTTAAAGCTAAAAAAAAAAAGTAAATTTTGTGCAATATAGGACCTTTAAAAGGGGCAATATGTATGTATTTTGATTTGAAATTCCATAAACATCAGCTAACTGTGTCCCAAGATGCAAGGTAAACATCAAGTATAGATTTCCCTGATGCTTGAATGTTGGAATGTTGAGTTTTTCTTAATTACAAAAACATGACATGATGGTCTTAACATAACACATTATAACCTAACCTAGTTTATGTTATAATTTGGTGTTTTGGTTCTCAAGACCCTCGAGCGATGGGGGAGGATGGAGCGTGAGATTGACAGGCGGATCGGTGCGGCGTCGGCAGTGATGCAGTCGCTGTATCGGACCGTTGTGGTGAAGAGGGAGCTGAGCCGAAAGGCGAAGCTCTCGATTTACCGGTCAATCTACGTTCCTACCCTCACCTATGGTCATGAGCTCTGGGTAATGACCGAAAGAACGAGATCGCGGATACAAGCGGCCGAAATGAGTTTCCTCCGCAGAGTGGCCGGGCGCTCCCTTAGAGATAGGGTGAGGAGCTCGGTCACACGGGAGGAGCTCGGAGTAGAGTCGCTGCTCCTCCACGTCGAGAGGAGCCAGCTGAGGTGGTTCGGGCATCTGGTACGGATGCCTCCTGGACGCCTCCCTCGGGAGGTGTTCCGGGCATGTCCCACCGGTAGGAGGCCCCGGGGAAGACCCAGGACACGCTGGAGGGACTATGTCTCTCGGCTGGCCTGGGAACGCCTCGGGGTCCTTCCGGAGGAGCTGGAGGAAGTGGCTGGGGAGAAGGAAGCTTGGGAGCCCCTGCTTAGACTGCTGCCCCCGCGACCCGGCCCCGGATAAGCGGAAGAAGATGGATGGATGGATGGTTCTCAAGACAATTATCCAATCACAAAGCAGAACATTTGAGTTGCCAGTTTCGATGCTGAAATCTTGCTGATCTCTCTGGTCAGTACCTTAACTCCTGAGTGAATTTTGGAAGTTATGGTGTGGCCTGCGCATATATTGAGAAAACTTCTATGTGTACTCTTTAGGCAAGTTAGGACACTGGCAGCCCAGGTTTGTGATTGTGGTACCTTTTTATAACTGTAAGAGCACAACCTAAATACAGTTCCTCTAAAGAGCTATTGCTCCAGGAAATTGTAGATGTGAAAAATAGCAATGTGAAGAAGTGGGCAGCAACACCAAAGTCTATTTTCACAGTCCATTTTTACTGCTTTGTTTTATAGTGGTTGCTAAATCAGCTTGTGAGGTGGGGCTACTGCAGCATTTTACACCAATAGACATTTCCATGAATCAGTTGGAGTTGAGTGCACAGACAGAAGCAGGAATGAGTGAGGAAGATGGTTTTCCAGCCAGTTCCTTACATTTTGTTAAAATCCAGAAGAGACTGGAACTGGACAATAGAAAAACCTATGTCCAAACTTCAGACGGTCCAACCACAGCTGCTAACTTGTATCATGGAAGACATCTCTCCAAAATTCTTGTGACATCCAGAACAGAATATATAACTTTTTTTTAACCTGAGATTACAAAAAATTGTTTGGTGCTTCGATGGTTGATTCTGTAAAAATCCATGCTGTTTCTCACTCCTTTATGTACCTTTTCCCCTTTTTCACAGCCATGTTTTTTTTGTTTTGTTTTTTTTTACATGACCCATGTCTTTGATTGGTTAATCCATCCATCAATCATGCTCTGTGAAATCAGGGAGACAGGATACAGTTTCAACTGTCTTTGTAAAGTTTTGTCAAAGCCTGTGGTTCTGGCTGATCAGGTAAGAAGATGTTACTCACAGTTTAAAGGGCCTGTATTATGCAAAATTGATTGATTGTGAGCTTTAAGCCATGTTAGAATGTTTTTTCTTCATCAAAAACATACCTGGAGTTGTGTTATGTTTCATTCACACATGTATGAGTAATTCAGCATTATTAGTCTACCTACATCTCCAAAGCTCAAAATGCTCTGTTTCACTTTGTGATGCCATGTAGTGGTAGTTTTCAAACTAGCAGCTCCTTTTACCTTTTGTTCAGTAGAGATGGGAAATTCCATTTAAGTGAAAGTTGAAAGACTTTAAAAGCAGTGGAGCACTTCCTGCATTACCACATGACATCACAAGGTGGAACAGAGTGTTTTTTGTTTGAGTGAATAACTCAACCTAAAATTGTAGGGTTTGTGTGTTAACGTGTGAATGAAACAAAACACAGCTCCAGGTATATGTATAGTATGTTTGTGATGAGGAAACATTATAACAGAGATCAGAAAATAGCATAATACATGCCCTTTAACTATACTGTCTCCATAACCTTTTGAGACCATCAGGGATCATCTAAGACCACCTTGTACTGGACTGCTGAACTGTCCCTGTGATTACTGAATACATCAAAGATAATGTAACTTTCATAAGAACCAATAAGCTGAAGAATTTCATTTGAAATTACAATAGAGACATCCTTGCTACCCTAGGCACTGTCTTAACAAAAGGGCTTGCAGTAATTTAGGGCACACGCTTCTTTCATCTTTCCGTATGGCGTTTTCTTCAACCTTGGGCAAAATCAGCCTTAGTTCAGTTACTTGTCATTCAAGGTTATAATGACGCACCCTCCACTATCCCTCCCGGCACCATCAAAGGTCATCCCGGCGCTGACACTCACTCACTCATCAGAATACAAAAATGTTGCGCCTGCTTTTAACTGCCAACAGCCCAGATACCAACATCGTGTCTGCCAATAAATCACATCAAAGCGTACGCTCACTTTCTTATAGGGTTAGACTGTTAAATGTTGGTCACATCTTTTATACCTTTTCACAAATTATCAGCAAATTAAAATTTAAATATATACAAATGGTAAGGGTCGTCATATAGGACAGTGGAAGAGTGCACCAAATCTTACAAAATCTTGATAAAGTGTGACCAAAAATATATTAATAATACTTCAGCACAAATATCAGATTAAACCCTATAAGGTAAGGTAACTTATTATCTGAGAAAACCTGAATTAATTATTGATTTATTAATGTTCCCATTGAGTGTGTGTGTATCAGAGAAATATTTAATTGCTTATCTGCTACTTCACTTATTTGTTTAATTTCCACCATTTGGAATAACATTTCTGCAATTCATATTTGTAAAAAATAAATAAATAAAAAGTGTAATCTCTACTCTAGCACAGACCATATGTGGGCCGCTAATGAAAATGCATTCCTTGGGAGGTTCACATATAAAACTTGTTTGTGTGACAGCAGCAGCAGCAGCAGAGCCCATATTCCACCTTCCACTGACTGCATCTGCTATCCTCAAATCTTTCATTAGTGGTATGGACCCTACCTGCATCTCTCTCTCACACATGCACACAAACACACACACACACACAGGGACATTACATTGACATTTCCTGGAAACCAATCCTAACCCTAACCATAGTGTATACTTACCTAACCCTTACCCTAATGTTAAACCCTAAAAAATAATCTTAATCGATTTTAGATTTGAACTTTAAACCATGTTGAGCTGAACTAATAATAAAACATTCATGTCATGGAATGTGATTTTTGTCCCCATAGTGCGGTAGAAAGCCACATACACACATTCACATTTTCCAGGGAGACAGTGAGCACATTGCTGTGAAGCTTCTGTAGTTGCCGTTCCACCTGCCAGCTTCAAAGACAGGCTTGGGTCTCAGAGGAGCAGTTTGGGAGAAGGAGCCATGTGCAGACTGTGTGCATATCTCCCCCAATCAGACAATGGCCTTATCTATCTTCTTCTCATCATGTCTCTGTACCGGGCTCATTCAAACCACCACTCTATCTGCAGCGTATTCTCTTTCATATAGCACTGAGACAGCTAATGCATTGCTTCTACATTGTTAAGAGACAGTCCAGCTTCTTCTCCATAGCCTCCCCCTCACACACACGCACACACACACACACACACACACACACACACACACGTTGGATTTCCATGCTTCTTGGGAACATTACATTGACTTCCATTCATTTCCTGGAGACTGATCCTAGCCATAGACTGTATAACACAGTAATTTAAGGGAGTGTGATGTCACCCATAGGGATCGCCTCCAGTCAAATTACGCTTGCTAATAGTTATGGGGCAAATTTGGAGCCAAGTTCAATATTAGGAATACAAATTTATTTACAAACAAGCACGAAATAAATATAGCAGGATCATGTAGAGTGGACCACGACGAGACTCACTGCAGCAGTTATAAAGAAGATTTCCAGTGTGAAATCACTACTCGCCTAACACAAATCCTAACCTTAAAGGTGCACTGTGTAACTTTTCTGGCAGAAGACCCAACACGTGCTTGTCTCCATATGCATGTTTTTTTTCAGTGCCATATTATGCAACATTACATAACAGGAAAAACATGAACAGCTCCACCAGAAAAGTTACATAGCACACCTTTAACCTATTTTAACCCATATCTGAACTTCATGTTGCTGATTTAATAATAAAGGCTTGACATTATGAGAACCTGATTTTTGGTTTGTCCCTATAAGTCTATGTATAGATTTAGTCTAACTCCGTTATGTCTTGTTTCATACTTGTATCAATCACTCAGAGCAGTTTCCTTTGGCATTGCATGCCAGTGCTTTGGTAGAATGAAAGTGCCAGAGCTAATTTCTGATGTGATTAATGGATGCTAAGTGACTCCAATTCTCAGGGAGGCAAGTGGTCCTCGAGCTACAGCCTCATGGAGCCCTGACACTAGGGAGCCGGGCACTGAGTGAAGCTGTTCTGTGTAATATCAAGATTTGTGTATAGGCATAGTGATAAATACACTATTCTCATCCCTCACTCCTAAACTTCCGCCCGCTGACCTCACACACTGGTATAGTCAAGCTGTCATGGTCATAAAATGCAAGGCCCTGAGTGAACCATGGTTATAGGCTCTCTAAGATTACTGTTGCAAGGCGTCAAGCCAAATAATTGTGGAGTGTGCGGCATTGTGGGAGTAATTGGGAAATTGTTTTGTTGGCTTAGTAACAACTGATGTGACGCTACCTTGTTATACCAGGTGGCATTGTTTTTCTACATGAATCCATCTTATAACTTTTTTAAAACTACAATCCACTATAGTATAAACATTTTGAATAATCTCAAGTAAATACAGAGCCATTAAAATTGAGATCTCCTGAGAACTCGAGCTTCAAATGCAGTGTAAGGTGATGACAACATTTATAACAAAGATCTTAGTCGATTTTGCAGTATATCTCCTTTATATATTTCCGTGTTATCACATCACATGAACAGCACACTGTATTCAAATCAAATGTCTAATATGCCTTAATAGAATAGAAGCTCAGGGTTTACCATTTCTGCAGCACAGTGGGGGGTTGCGGATTCAATTTCTGCTTTGCTCGCCCATGGCAATCTCTGTGTGAGGTCCACATACCTCTGCATGAATCCTTTTGCCTGGTTCTTACTGTCCAATAACATGCATGTATAAGTAAATTCCCAAATCTAATCTACCCATTGAGAATTCATTTGAAAAGATCTTTAGTGTCATTTCTGCATTTTACAAATTGTTAAAAAGATTTCATTTATGAATGTATATTTAAAAAGTAGGATTCTGTTCAGAGTGCACGTTGTAAACAACTCCAGGAGTATTAATCTTTCAGAAAAGACAGCAAAATGACTGAACTAATACAATAATCACATGCATTTTAGAACATGTTTGTAGAGGTCTAAACAACAGGTACTACACAATTATTTTCTATAAAAAGTCTGAATATTTTGTTATTTGCAAAGGACATTATATTACCTTAATAATGCAGCCTTAAATTGCAATTTTGTTTAGATTTCCAAGTTTTTTATGCATACACTACTAACTCATGTACCACATTTGCATTATAATTTTGCCTTCACAATCTCAGTCTTCTTTTGCAATTGGTATCTTTCTTTGATTAGTTTCTTGGATGTGCTGTATCTTGATGACAGACCTAATATGTACTTTTTGTTACAGTTAAACAGAGACTGCTTCAAACAGCCTCTAGCACAGGCCTTGGAAACAAAGCAATTTAATCATCAGATAGAATGAGATTACTGTCGTGTCCCTCTCTTTATTAAACTCTGCTTTTGATATAAAGCCTTTAAGGTACAATTTGTGATGGCAGAGGAGAAAATGCAAATGAACACATCAAATGAAGTGTGTGGCGCTCTTATAACCACTGAAGTGAGGGAAGGATGGAGACAATTTAACTCAAGTTCAAATAACATCTGTGAAACTTAGAAAGCTTTTTAATGCAAAAGTTTGATATCGGCGTTGTGTTTGGACTAAGCTAATTTCAGTTTCTTTAAAGGTGCACTATGGAACTTCTAAGGTGGAGTGTCCGCTACTTGCTTGTCGCCATGGAGATGTTATTTCTTCGCCTGGAATGCTCCACAGTAGGGCATTAAACATATCTCCTTTGGATTTGTTCAGTTACATGTGTTTTATAGCTGCAAAATACCTTAAAAATATGAATTCTTACCATCCATACATCACCATAAACCTGTCTTTATTGTGATTACCAAGTATATTTCCATACTGTGGAATAATTAGGACAAAATAAGAATATCTCCATGGAGACAAGTAGGTGGCAGACTTTGAAGATGCGCTGTGTAACTTTTCTAGTGGACGGTAGGGTACTTGCTTTTCTCAGTGGAAATGTTGGTATAAAATGGTCCACAGAATGCATTAAACTGATCAGACAAGGTGACCCCCAGGTAGTTACACATCAGCTCTACGGAGAGGGGAACCTGCTCACAATAAGAATGCATGTGTATGTGGTAATCCGGGCGGGTCCTACTTTTCTAAAGTGACAATTGGCTGTACCAACTAGCATTTACTTTAACATATAATACATGAAAAATATCAACAACGCCCCCTGGGAGTTGGCCCAGGACCAGCTAATATAAGAGGCACATAGGTTTGTTGTTGATAGACAGAGACTATTTCCCATGAATTAGTTCAGTGTGACAATACGTTTACATGAGTTAGGACAGTTCGGTTCACAGTTCACTGCACGACTTTGTTCCCAAGTTGTTTGTAAATCCAGTCCAAGTTCAGATCTCCGGAAAACACGGTACACAGTAAAGGCAAGACATGAGAACAAGGCAAGACAAGGCGGCGGCAGTGCACTCAACTCCATGGCTAGAGTTCTAGAAAGTAAAATGCACATTACCACCGATTGTACAACTAAGCGATTGTTTGGGATGTCCGTGATTACGCCACACACACACCTGTATTAGTCGCTGGACGAGTGGGGTGAAGGACAGCCAGCGGTACACAACGCCGCAGCTAATACAGCCCATGGCAGCAAGCATGAAACAACAAGTAATCAGCGCTGCAGACCTTATTGAATTTAACATTAAATATTGAATACTACCTGAGAGGGGCAAACAAGCGACGTCAACAACGGGACCCGGAAGTAAGAGTGTGAGGTCAGAGGGCGAGGGGACGGAAAGGGAGCGCTTTTATAGATGGACTGATGTCACTGCTAACCAAGTGGCAGAACCGGCCTGCAGGCTATACTGTCACGTGCAAAATATACAAGCTCACTTCTATACTCTGGTACACTGCAGGGAAAGCAATAACATCTCCATGGAAACAATCAGGAAAAATTACCTGCTGCACCTTTAAATTCATCAGTGATCATTCAAATGCAGATGGAGGACAGTTTCGTATAATCAGATTTTTCAACCCAGCCTTAGTGAGAATGACTTTATTATTACTTTTTTCATATTTTGCACAATGCAGTGGAGCTTGTGTTGCAGTAATAGCTGGAAGCTTAGCTCACCCAGCGCTGTGAGATATGAACAGACCTGCAGAGCTTTGTGGAAAAAGGTAAACACAAACGCACTGAACAATTAAACTGAAATATTATCCCACCAAGTATTTAATAGTGTGAGAAAGTCTGAAACTTGAGGCTCTGGTGAGGGCGCCCTGATCTAGTGTTTTAATGATGCTTATTTATGACTGTAGTTGCAAAGGCCTAAGGTTATTGCTTTTCTGATACTGCATTACTTCTTTGGAGCGAATAGGCTTACTATATATATGTATATACAGAAACTTTTGAGACCTTATGCAACGCTATGTTATGGCCGAGGGATTACATTTATCGGTTGGTTTGTGGGGTTTTTTGGGGGGAAAATGGTGTAGTCTTGCAAATTTGAAAAAGAAAGTAGTATTTTAGTAATGTAAAATAGGATATGGAAGAATAAAAAATGGAAAAAAAAAAAAAATCTGTGATGATAAATGCTAAATGCTATTGTTATTTAAAGGTGCACTATGTAAGTTTTTGGTTAGAGATCTGTCACCTGCTTGTTTCTATGGATATGTCATTGCTCTGGCTGGACTGTTCCACAATATAACTTTAAACAGTTCTACCTTACACTGATTCAATTACAGGTGATTTTACAGCTCAAAAATACCTAGAATAAACAGGCATTCTGACTGTGTGCGGGATTGTCTCTCCACTGATCTGACCTTGGTCTAATTTGGTTTCCATGAAGATAGAAAGGTTGGGTTTTTTTCATTAAAGTTTATTGGGAACAAAGGAACATGATATATTGTACACAGACAGAGCACGTCATCGAAAGTCCCTGTCTCCTTTTCCAAAAAGAAACATTATCACCTTACATGTGTTACAAGAACCATCAAGCTTAAACACAGAAAAAAGCTTGGTAATATATTGATAACAACAAAGAAACAAAATTGAAAGAAGGTAAGTAAATAAATAAAAAATAGTCAATTAAAATACAATGGATTCATCAGGTCACACTTAATTAAAATCTGATCTAAATGGGGCAACACTCTCCAAGTTTTCCAGTATTTATCAAATTTGTCAAAATCGAGTCTCATATAAAATGTTACTTTTTCCATTACATAAAGATAGAAAGGTTTAATGCCATACTGTGAAATATTCCAAACAAAAGAATAACAGCTCCATGGAGGCAAGAACTCAATGGACCCTCCTCCAGAAAAGTAGTAGTGCAGATAAATACATTTTGTAATTATTCCTACAGTAATTAATTTAATTGCTATAGATTTTAAAATTGCATTATCGGTATTTGCAGTATTGGTTATTTGCCACAATAGCAAGACAAATATTGGATAACAGCACCAGTAATAGCCTCAAAACCTCCTTATCAGACCATTCCTAAAACATACACACCCTGACAGGAAAGCATGCAAACTCAACTTTCATGTTGTATTTTTCACATTTTGTTTCACTTCTCGGCTATACCTTCGGCGCTGCAAATGTGTTTAGGCTTCGAAGATAGCCTGACTTCCATTAACTTCCTTCTCAGAGAGTAGACAGTTATTTGACATTTATTTGAAAAGTTAAAGGCGTTTTAAACCCCAAGTAAAGTAGACACTGCTTTAACCATTTGATATTGGCCGAATCTCTTAAGGACGGGCTGTTTATATTGTTGCCATGAAAGGGTCTATCTGGGCTGCTGTACGCTGCCAAGGAAAGCGCTTCTCATTATGTGCATTAGCAGCAAATTAAATTGATTAGCTCTGAGTTGAGTTCCATTCCTGGGTTGTGCTATCTCCTTCCGCGATAAGAATGATTAGAGGGGCCAACCAAACAAAGGCCCATTCTGAAGCTGGCTATCAATTTTTGAAGCCTATTTCTTAATGAGGGCAGTTGTCTGGGCGTGCTAAATGTCAGCTAATGGAGAGTATATAAGACAACCATCTCCCCTGGTCCGCAGTCATGTCTAACTCATCAGGGTAAGTAGAAATCAAAAGGAACATTCTCTCTCTCTGCCGCTTTTCTCTCTGTCTCTGTCTTTATAGCTATCAGTCTCTGTCCATCTCTTTCTCTGTCTCTCCTTCTCTCTCTGTCTTTCTGTATCACTCTCTCTCTCCATCTCTATTTCTGTTTCTCCTTTTCTATCTTTCTGAGGCAACACTAGCTCGCTATCCCACTGTTTCTCTCTCCTCTCTATTTGTCTTTTGTTATTTCTCTTTCTCTGTCTCTCACCCTCTCTCCTTTGCCCGCTGCCTCTTTCTCTCCTCTCCCTCTCACCCTCTCTCTCCCACTTCTCTATCTTTTTCTCTCTATCTCCCTCTCCGCCCTCAGCATACAAACTCAATTCACTTTTAGTGTCTTCTGCCAGTCATAAATAACCCCGATGGATCCCAGGAGCTATTTAATAAAACACATCTGATTATGTGGGAAGGGAACTTTATTAAAACTGTATTTCTTCTCGACGCACCACAAGTTTCCCAGTGTGAGACAGGTGCCATCGCTCCTAATACTGCCACTCAGCTGTTTTTCTTTAAGGTTAGACTCTATAGGCAATGCCAGTTTTCTTCCTTTCTTTATTTTGGTCAGTTTGTTCTTTTAACTTGTTCTATGCTTTTATGTGGACATAATGTGGAATTAACATTGTCCAATCTGCACTCAAAGATGTTTTATTAATTAATTTGATAAACTTGCATCCATAGATTTAAATGGGACTTTGTAACTATCGTCCTTTAAAGTAGCATCATTCTTTCCAATCTTGTACATAAAAAGATTTTGACGGATTGTACAGAATGAATTGTTCAATTCAAAGCCTGATTTATTAAAGTTTAATTAAAAAAAAAAGGGTAAATTCAATTTTTAACACATTTTCAGTATCTAGTCTAGTATCTAGTCTAAAAACAAAAAAAGATATCCAAAATCCCCTCTGTAATTTCAAAATGACGCAAGAAGTTTTAATCTATCTCTAATCTATTTTTAGATGTATTATTATTATTTGGCCATTTTTTTCCTAATGCTTTTTCCCCATTTAGATCTTTTCCTGATGCATTGTCTTGCCTTAAAGGTGCGCTGCGCAACCTTTCTGGTGGAGGGTGCTGGTTTCCTGGGAGATGTTGCTTTGCCTGGAATGTTCCATGGTAAGACATTAAACATATCCAGCATTCATTCATTACAGGTGTTTATACTGCTCAAAAATTAAAAAATTCTATACTGTGGAACATTCTACACAAAGCGATATTTCCATAGAGACAAACAGGCGGTGGACCCTCCACTAGAAATGTTACGCAGTGCACCTTTAATGGTGCCTTAACTTCAAAGCAAGAAACTTTTCCCAATGCAATCTATATCCAGTTAAAATAAACTCAGAATTATTGAGGTCTGTTATTATTATTGTGGCAGTCAGCGATCCAGCATTCGTGAGGAAATTGATTGTGAATCTATGTGACATTCCCGTGCAGCGCTATGAGAAAAAGGCACTGTGTAAAATCTATATATCATTTCATCAAAGTCAATCCATAGCTTTATAGAGACGGGCACTGATCTATCTGCCGCTGTTCCCCGGCAACACACATGCACTGAGGTTTTCCTTTAGACACATTTTAACTTTATGTCTTCTTCAGGTCACAATATTGATACTTGCAGCTAATGTCATCAACATTTCCTGGGGGTGTGATGCTAACTAGAGGCACTGCTCTGTTAATCACGTTAGACTTTAATCTGAGCTTTATTTTAACACAGTCTGACCAGAAAGAAATGACTAAGCTGATTTGTGCTGTTAAAAAACATGTTCAAATTACAGTCACGAGCTAGCTAGCATTTGCCAAATGTTTTTTAGTTAGTCACTCTCACTTTTTTGTTGAAAATCAAACTTTTATTCTTGAGGGGTTTTTTTAAAATATAGCCACCATAGTAACTGCTGCCATATAAGTTGACCTACATTTTATTCAAATCTAGAATCTTTTAAAATTTCCCTTTTAATGGACGTTTATACTCAGCTTTAAAGGAATTGTTTTGACAAATTTCATAATCCTGACCTGTGTCCCCAGATACGAGGTGGTCAAATCAAAGCTTTTGCTGATAACAATTCCATTGCTGATTTATTCTTAAACAAAACATTGGGCATGATGTTCCTTTTTTACATTATAATTTGGTTTTGGTTCTCAAGATGGTTATCCTTGATGCTGAAATCCAGTTGTTTTGAACCTAAAATAATAGTTTCTTGTCTGAATAGTCACTACCTAAACCCCAGCACCTACAGCCAATCATGATCAGTGCTAGTGCAGCCTCTGCAGCTCAGTAACTGATTCTGGAGGTTCTGAGTTTTCACATGAGGTAACCCAGGTTCAGTTGTGATTGTAGTACTTCTACTAAAACAGTGCAGGTAAACAGTTGCAATAGTATGATAGTAATTACTATTATTAAGTCATATACAATTCAGTAGATTGGAGATTTCCCTCTGTTCTTCTCCTCACTTTGGGCTCTGGGTTGTTTACTGCAGTGAACAAACACAATGCCAACCACATTTGGATGATGGACCAAACAAAGCTCTGTCTGTGCTGTTGTGAGCTGAATGCTGACTCAGCCTGATCAACAAACAGTGCACTCAGTCAATTTACACAAGCGCATGATCCTCTGTGAGTGCAGCCACTGTAAGCTCTGACTGCTCTGTAATGTGGAACATGTGGCCGGATATGAGGCTCTTTCACGTTTATTCAACATGAGCTTGTTAAGCTTCAATCAAGCCTCCACACTTGCACTAATTATGCACCTAGACGTCTTGTGATATATGTTATCAGGCTGACTGAAGGCTCAGTACCAAATACTTAATGCACACTACATAACCTAATACTGGTGAAATAGAGTTTCTGGAACAAATACCAAGTCATAACATTTGTTTCATTAATTACATTTTGTTTTTTAAACATTCCCCCTACATGGGCTGGCAAGAGACTCCGACTTAACCCTTCTAAAGAAGTGTTTTGGTGAAGTCATTTGGGGGGCATTAGTTTAACATGGGGGCCAGTCTCTTTCGGCCTGGCCCTTGAGGGCCCCATTGACTTTAGTGAGGTTTTGTGATGTTCCTGGCTGTCCAAATGGCCCACATTACGCTGATGTGAAGTGCAGCAGTGCCTCTGCATGTTAAGCAGCCATAATGGTGCTGGGAGGTAGTGCTCATTACTGTGGGCCTTTGGGTGCTCCATTCATTTTGAGGGGGCACATTCCCTTCCCAGTTCCAGGGCGGGTGCTCTCCTGTGTGGTGAAGTCCAGCTCCACCCTGCAGCTGCGTCTCACACTTTTATGATTCTGTTCTTCAAGGCTGCCTCAGACTTGCCTCAAAATGACAACAAATCCATTTGTGTGGTGCAGCCTGTGCCTCTTTCGATAATGTCCTTGAAACAGGACACTTCCTCAGGGTCTAACTCTAAGAATGACCACAGATAGCACACTGTACTTTTCAAAGACATGGGGGACTGCGGCATCAGCTCCAAGTTTGAATCTATTGTTCTTTTCCTAGTTGAAATTGCATGTCTTTGTCTTGCCAGAAGACACATCCCTTTTTAAACATTTCCTCTATTACTTATGTCAATATTAACAGGAGTAATAGTCAAATACAAAATGCCTGATATCTTTGATAATTCAACCGACTGTGATCATATGAAAATACTGTTGGACACAGCGATGGATACTGCTGGTGATTATGTCGAAAATGAAACAATTTTATGGATTTTATTCTGCCCAATTGGTTTTTCATATACCAGTTGTCATAGAAACCCATGGTGATGAAGTCTGATCTGGCTGACGTTTGTTCTCCAGGCTGTAGCAATGGCAACCAGGCAATTCTGAACAAGTCTGATTGTTTTAAAGTCTCACAGTGTGCTGCATGAATAACTGGCCAGATTATTACACTGGCTGCTCGCACACAAATATACTTAATTAATTTGGCAGTGTCAGTGTAGCGCTTATTGGTTTGATCTCCTTATAGGACAAATGATTATTTCGTGGCTGCCTGCCTGTGTTCTTGATACCTGACATTTAATTTACAACCAGATCAATCCACTCCAAATGACGCGTTTGTTCATCTCCCGCCAAAGAAAGGCCACCAGAGCAGAAATAGTTCTTAGCCTGTAATTTATCTGTCACTGCACGGGTAATAGACACACAAAACAGCCCGAGTTGAAGTATTAGGAACACCAAGGCAGAAAATGACAAAGTAAATAGAACATCCATCTCAAAATGTGCTGTTTAGACTTATTTTATGGCTCCTGTTATGTGCTGTTTTAGAACTTCACTCTTTTGTGACTTTAGGTCTGCCATCTGCTTGTCTGCAAGGTGAAGCTACTGTGTTAGGTCAAAAGTATAGAAAATCAGATACTAATAGTAATAAACTAGATTACGATTATGATTTTTGAGCAGGTATCGATACTAAAAAAAGTCCCATTCACAGGATAGAAATTAACCTTTCTAGCTTTAGAGCAGAGGTTTTCAATAGGTGAGGCGCGCCTCCCCTGGGGGACGCCAAAGAGCCATTAGTGAGGCACGTGGAAAAAAAAGAAAAACTGTCCACATCTGTACACATCTGCAGCAGTATTGATATCGGTAATTGTGCTTCGGTTGGTCTGCCACAACATCATGTAACCAGTGGGAGCATCTGTGGTTCGGGCCGGGCTCAGTGGAGCTGGAGTGGGGAGTGGTTAGGTGCCTCGGCCTGAGAAGTGTTTTCCTTGGAAAGACCTCTGCAGACAGACCGCTCAGAACAAGATATAATGAACCAGACTGGATTCGTGCTTCTGTCCGGATGCTTTGCACCACCTCGGAATCAGCTGCAGTCCTCGAGCACAGAGGACCAGAGCAACCCGCCCAGATCTATATTCCACTGTCCCCACATGCAACCAGCGTGCAGAGGATGGACCATTGCACTCGGAGGACTGCACAAGACCAAGGAATGGACCCCCAATCCCGCCCTGAGGGGCTGCATGCTATGATGAGTGCTCCCGAGTCTTTACCGCTGTTGCCTGCTGCTGTTACCCAAACTCAGAGCTTCTGCTCTGGGCTGATGTGCAGTAAGCTGTGTACAAAGTTATAAGCTATCTGCTGCTGTTTATGAGTTCATGATGATAACTTGGGATGAGGACAGCCCGTGGTGTCGGTACTTTTTGTAATTGGAGGTACCGGCACCAGGGAGCAGGGGTACAGGGAACAGCGGTAGTGCCTCATCTAAGGCCCAGACACGTACCAATTTCGGCCATCAGGGGTTGTCAGCGGTAGTTTCATCACTGATTACAAATGTTAAGTTGATTTGAATAGGTCTACTGATGTCCAGTGATGTTAAAAGCTGCCTCAATTAGGCCTGCATGAAGTGGGGAATTATTTACTGTTGCAAAAATTGTTTATGAATGCAATACAATATTTATATATATATATATATATATATATATATATATATATATATATATATATATATATATATATATATATATATATATATATATATATATATATTGTCAGTTGTTATTGAAACTCATCATTGCAGGAACACAAAAAATGCATGTACTTCAAAGACCTGTGTGGGGTAGGGCAGGCGGATGGGATTTTGGGGAAAGGGGGAGGCTCAGCTGTCTTTACACCGTCACCCAATTTGAAAACTCCTGCTTTAGAACAAGTATAAAACCACATAGGCAAGTATACACCCACAAAACACTATGGATCTTAGATATAGAACACAGATATAACAAAACATGGTAATATATATTCTGTTTGTCTAAAGAAAAGTCTTTTATTATCATTGTGGTTTCGGAATCGTATTAAGCATCAAGTCTATTCCTTAGTATTGAATTGGTTTTAAATTTTAGTATTCCCTAAAACTTTCTACAGTATGATATAAAACTTATTTATCTCCCTGGAAACAAGCAGATGACAGCACAAGGCCAAGTTACAAGTCAGATCTGAGAGAGGAAAGCAGGGCACAGCAAACCCACTCACTGTAAGAATGAATGTTTCAAGGTATTTTGAAATCACCTGTACTTGAATAGGTGCAAATAGATAAGATGTGGCTACCCTTCTACCAGAAAAGTTACACAGTGCACCTTTAACTCACTAAATACACAAAGCAGCCCAATGTCCGCTGACCTTGTATAGGGCTAAACCTTGCTAGTGCGGTCTAGGCATTTATCAAACGCGCGTCACAGGGCTGTCTGTAGCTAATGTCCTATTTTAAGCACAAGCGAGCAGCCTGATAACACTAAATTATCCTTGTGCTAATGAGCCGCTTTTCCTTATGTTGTCATGAGCGATCTGTTATGTGAATGGAATAAATATTATTAAAAGTGCCCACAGAATTTAACTCAGAGTTTGTATATTGCGTGTGTTTTAGTTTTTTTTATTTAAACAGGAACGTTCAGTATTTACAGTATTACTATTAAAAATCAGGATTCATTTCACAGTTTAAACATGTCTCAGTTCCAAAGTCTGTTTGAAAGGAGATTATTAAAGGAAACAATTGACATTGACATATTCTGTTATAATTTTATACATAAAATCACAAGGGGGTTTGAGGCCAGTAATAAGCTTTTACCATTTCCTTTTTGCTGGTATAAAAAGATGGGTTTTTTTTATTCATTTGCAATAACTCATGCCGCTTTAACCACTGTAAACACAAGTCCGCTCTGTAACGTGTGGCATGGGGCTGGCCATTGCCATAAAGCTCTGCACACATTAATTTCTTTCTCTTTTATTCAACATTAGTTTAAGTATCACTCAAGCCTCCACTTGCGCTAATTATGTAGTTAGATCTCTTGTCAGAATTGCCAACTGTGCAATCAGTGCTTGACTTTTATTTTTTGTTTTAACCAGAAAAGAAATTACTAGTGTTACTCAGTGTTAGTTTAAGGGTTTGCTATGGATTTGAAATTTTAATTTAAAGGCAACTCTCATATATCAGCTCAAAACAATAATTGCGCAACAAATGTGCGACTCTATGCTGCACTATGCCCAGTCAGGCTAACACAATTTGCTGTATGTTTACTTTAAACTTTAGAATCTTCAACTTCTCCAAGTAGGTCAAAGGGTCACCACACATTTATAAGCTAATTAAGATGTTTGAGAATAGCATGTGACCTTTGCCCTGTTGAATATTTGTCTGTTTTGCGCCCTTTTTCCGATGGCATTCCTGGTTACATGATTCTAATTACCTTAGTGCTCCCCGTTGCACAGGTAACCTTCCAGCATTCTAATTAGATGTCTCTTTTCCAACTGAGCCCCTAGACTGGCCAAATGGTGGCTCATTGCCCCAATTGTAAGAGCAGCTTGCGTGTAATTTCTTTCCAAATAGCTTATAACACAATGACTGAAAGCATTAAACATTTTAAGTGTTTCTTTAGCAGGTAATTTTATAAAGCGTTTTCTGTTTTAACAACCACAGCTACAAACACAATGGCCTCTGAGCTTTGTTTTTTACTCAATGCTTCATCTGAATTGTCTTTCGGGATCATTGACCAGCATGCAGACTCTTTTCTCAATAAAACAATTTGACATTTCAATAGCAGTCAGTGAGCCGGGCACATTAGTTCTGCAGTGTGTAGCTTTGGAAGGCAATTACAGAACAACAGAGGCGAAAAGTTAAGTGATGGGTGGGCAGGCGCTCTGATGTTAAACGCACTAGGATTGTTAAGGACTGTCCGTTCACACACAGATGCACAAAATGTTGCCTCTCTCTCACCGACTGACAGAGGAACAAAGCAGGTACCTTGCTTTCTTTATTTTGTTATTAGTGCTCAAATAAACTGTTCATGGAGGGAAGGACAAGTGCCATTAATAAGAGGAGTAGTTCTGTGCAATATACAGCAACCTGTGGAGCTGGGTGAGATGAAACTGTGATGCTTCAGTTTTAAGTAGTGGTAAAGGCTGTGACATGATGGTTCAGTGGCACTTACAAGTCAAAGCAAGAAGCTGATGGGTTTGACTTCCAGGTGGGTTGGGTTTCCTCTAGACTCTCCAGAACATGTACCTATAAAAATCCTCCAGTTAAAGTAAGTACCGGTAGATAAATAGATGTATATAGATATGGCTTTATTGTTCCAGAGGGAAAATAAAATTGGTTTCCACAAACGTCATGACACTTGTTGACATTTCACACCCCATGAAGACAGAAAATAATAGGCAATAAAAAAACATTAAGATCAGGTCAGTGGGTTAGTTTGTTGAGGATGAGATGGCTGAGTGTCTGGTGGGCCTGTGTCCTGGGTGCAGGAGCTGGATGGAAGTTATGGAGAGGATGCTCAGTGTCTATGATGATTGGCCAGTCGGTTTATTGCTCTGTTGTTGAGTTCTGAGATCTGAGTAGACCTGACCAAGTCTTGCACAAAGGCTTGTGGGACAAATAAAGGTTAAACTATCTTAAATCTGTAGGTGTAAAGTATGTGTCAAATGCAGAGAAATAATTTCACAAGGAGTTTAATATTAGTGTACCTCAGCTTATAATATAATAATATGCTATTATCTGATCTGTATTGTGTTAATATTGTGTCCTCGTTAAAAACAGACCTGCAGTTGTTTTTTTTTCCTTCACACACACACACACACACACACACATACACACACACACCAGAAAACACTCTGTTCTACCTTGTGATGTCATGTTTCAATACAGGAATTGCCTGCAGTTCACATGGACTCCAAGGTACTTATAGCAGTCCACTATTTCCACGTCATGGCTCTGGGTGGTGACAGGCTCCACTGGCGTTCTCTTCCTCCTGAAGTCAATCACCAATTCTTTGGTCTTGTCAGCATTCGGGAGCAGATAGTTTGCCGGGACCACTCCACAAAATTTGCAATCAGTGTCCTGTACTCCAGCTAGTGTCCATCTCTGATACACCCTTCCACAGCAGAGTCATCAGAGAACTTCTGCACATGGCAGGACCCTGTGTATGGGAAATCAGAGGTAATGCTCACAATAAATCAGGCAATTTTGCGTAATATAGGACCTTTCACCTGAAGTGGGATGCACTGTTTGCCAACTCCTAAGTATTTAACAGTGTCATCTTAGAGTGTATATCTACTAGGGATGAGCATGATTAGTCGACTAATCAATAATTGATCATTAAGAATTTCGTCAATCACGTTTATTTTAATCGACAAACCGAATGTAGGTTGCTGTGCGTAACGTAAGGAGTCAAGGCTCACAGCGCAAACACCGGAGTTACGGCCCCACAGTCCCCCGTCTCGACTATGGCTCCTTGGAGATCACTATTTCTCCCAATGAGTGCGTTTACCTGCACATCAGTATCCCGGTTATGATCGGATTTTTTGAGTATCCCGGTTTCACATGTTTACACAGTATCTCCAACACGACATACACACAGAACAGACTCACCAGCCTCATCACATCCTCTGTCACAGAAAGAACACTCATATAATCCACTGTCATGTTCTTTAGTCCAACCGAAGCTGACCACATCAGTACACAAGGAAAGAGCTACTTTTTTTGCTTACTGTTTATGCAAATGAGCCATGGGGTTTCGTTTCTGTAAGACGTAAACAAATGTGCGCAAAGCTGCATTAAACACATAATCTCACACGGGCTAATGTGGCTCTGTAGTGATTATGGTTTATATGTTGTAAAGTTGAGTTCACTTATGCAGATTAGTAATGGTAATAATAGTGATGATAATTTTAATATAAAATGTTAATGATTAATCAAAAATCGACCGTTAATTTTCCCGACTCTTGATTAAGAAACTTTAATCAAATCCCTACTCACAATCAATCAATCAGGTAAATTTGCGTAATATAGGACCTTTAACCTGAAGTAGGGTACACTGTTTTCCAACTCCTTAGTATTTAACAGTGTCATTTTCAAGTGTATATCTCCATTATTGTTAGTACTCTATTAGCACACAGAGGTGCAGCAGTGAGCAGACCGAGCCAAGTCTTGAAAATGGTGCACCTGAATCCCATCGAGCGATGCATCAGTGGAGTGTGCACCTGTGTCTGACAAGTGGAGACGTCTGCCATGAGCGCGCTACCCACAGTCCACAGAAATACACAGTGTAATGGGCTTTATGCTGCAGAGACAGTCGTGCTAATCAGGCTAATTTATAAGGAAAACAAAGACAACACCTGGCTCCACACATAATTAACCTTGTATGAACACAAGCGCTGCACCATTATTCTGTCTACAATTACAACGTGGCAAACTAAACTAACACCATTCTACTCATATTAAACCGTACTGAAATTAATTAGCAAGACAAATCCTTTACCTGAATATAGAATACACTGCTGTATTAGGTTGTTCTGTTAAAACAATTTATCATACCCACACCATTTAAAAGTGAACATGTACTAAAAGCTAAGTTTAGTATTTTGTCTGATTTGTCTGTTTTAAACCACCTACTTGTCTGCATGGAGATTACTGCTTTGCCTGAGATGGTTCACAGTAAGATATTAAATTGCCAGGAAGACAATTAGGTGACAATACCAAGCCAGGTTACAGGTAAGATCTGTGGTGAGGCAAGCTTACTCTAAGAATGGTTGGGTTTCAACATTTTTGAGCAAAAAAAACACCTGTTTTAAAATAAATAAAATATATTTAAGTGCCATACTGTGGACCCTTTCAGATAAACAATAACATCAGCATACCCTCAATTGATAATTTGCATCACGCTGGGGGTTTTCTACATGTATGTGTATTAGCGGCATGTTCATCAGTTACCACGGGGCCACTGATTGTCTGAAAACTCAAGATAAAAGTACAAAATTGATTTAAATATCACATTTTCTGGAGCCTAGCTTGTGAACTATAATTTTAGGGACTTTTAGGGACTTATTAAACAGCACATATCAGCTCACCTGGTGTAGTTCCAGCTCTTTATGATCAGATTGTGTTGAAATAAAGCTCAGATTAAAGTCTCACGAGCCACAGACCGAGCAGTTGTATCATCACACTCCCAGGCAATGTTGCTGGCATCAGTCTCAGATGATCAATATTAGAAAAATTACATACTGTACCTTTAATGGCCAACCTATTGAAATGCAAACGTCATTTAGATAAGTATACAACACTGTTCTGTTTTAATACCATTGTATAAATATCCCATCCTACATTTCCATAATTCCCATCTTTTATGCAAAGAAAGAGACAGATGGTAAGACAGTTCAGTCACCGCCAATAGAGATAATCTTTGTTTTTTGTTTTTGTTCTTAAGCGATATAATTAGCTTTTAAAGAATACCGGGTTTTAGACATTTAATACAACGCCTGTCAAGCAGAGTATTATGTTTTGTTCCATATGTCCTATTATTCCTTATAGGCTTTTCTCTACCGCCAGAGAGCTCCAGACAGTATATGTTTAAGAGACTTGAATCTGCTGTTCAGTATGTAACACAATGCTCCTTTCAGCAGACCATTCAGAGTCAGGGAAAAGTAATAACCTTGTATAGTCGAAAAGGTAATTTATGAATGCCACAATTTCATTCTGTCTGCCACTCATTTACATTCGAAAGAAAGTGCTGCAAACCTCATTTCACCAGTTGCAGCTGTTGACATTAGATTTTCAAAGCAAATGTATCTGAAGTGCCTGAGTGACTGTTTGCTTAGCGGCGTAAGGACGCACAAATACTGTTCGCTTGTTTTGCATGTATTAAGTGCTTGATAGAAAACGTTCGAAAACTTTTTGTTCTTCGTCCCTGAGTAGTTTTCCAATAGAATTTCATTTATTTTAACACGCTTTCCTTCAGTTGGAATGTGGGTGGCTGTGGCCGCAGAGAACTGTGCTTGTGTTTTTAAATTGGCTGAAACAGTGAGAAGAAGTCACTTCCACTTAGTCCAATTTGTTGCGTGTCTACTTCAAGTTTTCTACCTCAGGGATAATGGAACTTGACTAACCAAGCTCAACGGCCAGTCAGTTTGTAGTATAAAAAACAATAGTATACTAAAAAATAAAAATAAAAAATATCTATATATCTATACAAAATTAGTACAAAATAGAAAGAGTTCATGTGCAAAGCAGATGAGTGTCTCTTTAAAGGAGCATTGTGTAACTTTTCTGGTAGAGGGTTCACCATCTGCTGGTCTCTACAGGGATGTCATTGTTTGCTTGCAATTTTTCATAGTACGCTATTAAACTTGTCTTTTTTATGTGTGTTTTTATCGTTTCAAAATACCGTGAAAAAAAGGTATTTTTCCGATACACTGAGATGCCTTTGCACAGATCTGATCTGTATCTCGCTCTTGTTTTGTTTCTGCTTATCTTCATGGAGATAGATGAATTTAATGTTTTACTGTGGAACATTCCAGGCAAAACAATAACATGGAGATAAGCTGATGGCAGACCCTCCACCAGAAAAGTTACACAGTGCACCTTTAAAAAGTAATTGGACTATTACAGTTTACTCTTTGTATAGCAATGTTTTCAAAAGCCAAATATATTTCATAGGAATCAAAAATCATTCTGCCCCTCTGTGATAAAATCCACTCAACATTATTTTCATCATTCATAATAACTGCTGAAGATGAGTGCGTATAATGGATGTTAATGGGAATCTTTGTAGGTTTTTATGCCATGGAAAAGCAACACATTTTGGCATTTTTGCTGCAGTCACTAATGGCAGTGTTGGATGGAGCTGTCAAACTGTGATCTATGGCGTTTCTGTAGGCTCATCAGAAGAACCAGCATGAAACCCCACGGGCGATCCACTGCTTTTCGCATCTAACACCTGTGCTGGTTCACTTCTGATGGGCGCTGACCACTGCAAGAGCTGGAGATATTTAGATCCGGTTGTGTAACCATGGCGCACTGAAATAATATTGATTCTGGCTTTTAATGCATTAACTGAGTTGAAACTTTTTACCTCATTTAATATTTTATGTGCTGTGCTGTGTATTAGGGCTGGCAAAAAAGGAAGTTTTGTTATTAAACTCTTCTTTTTCAAAATTACACCATAATGCAAATAGCTAAATGTTAAAGGTCCTTCCTATATTACTCAAAATTGACTCTTGAGAGCATTAAGCCTTTTAGAATTCTGTTACCTCGTCAAAAACATAGCTGGAGTTGTGTTTTGTTTGAGTAATGGATAATGGATTGAGTAATCTTTTATTAATAGTCTGGTTACATCGCCAAAAGACTCTGTTCCACCTTGTGATGTCACGAAGCGGTAGTTTTCAAGTTTAACAGATACTTTTTACTTTAATTGACAATTCCAGGGCTTAAATCATCCAAATGATTCTAGTGAAAGTGTATGGACTTTAAAAACACAATGGAACCCACAGGTGATCACAAGGTGGAACAGAGTGTTTTCTGTTTGAGAGAAAAACTCAGCCTAAATATGCAGGGTTTGTGTGTTAAGCATGTGTGAATGAAGAGAAACACTCCGGGTATGTTTTTGATGAGACAACATTATAACACAGATCAGAAAATAGCACAATATGGGATTTTTAAGCAATTCCATTATATTTTAAGGCCACCATGATAATTTCTCTGTTACAGCAATGATTTCAAATGAATTCAAGTTTGTTTGTTTTTTGTTTTTTTACACACCCTTATTATTTGCAAGATGGTATAATCCCTCATTTGTACAGGCATGGTCCATAGAGACATAAACATCATTGGTTATACGGTCCAATCTACTGACCCACAGGTTGGCGGTATGGTTCCAGTTCCTTGGGCAAGACACTTAACCCACCTTGTGCTAAGAGTGAAGCTGCACTGCTGTTGTGACTATTTATTGGCTTATACTCTCTTTTGCCTGAAGTCATGGGATTGCAGTGTTATTGTAAAAGTGGATATTCAACCATTTCTGTTTTTGTTGTTTTTTGTTATCTGCCAAGCACCGGATGTGAGATGCTGCCTCTTCTGTTTTCTAATATACTTTTTTATTGTACATTCTTATAACTGTATCAGACGCTCTAAACTTCTGCTTTCTCAAATAACACGACAGTAATTTTTCATTTTGTTCTTTGCCATTGGTCTTTTTAAATTGACACCGTCTGTGAGCTTTTCTATATTATTGACTCTCCTCCCATTTCAGTGCGCTCTCAAGTATATTCCCTCTGGACAAAACTGCGCATGTGAAAGTAGGCCCTTGATCTTCTGATGTTTGGGTTTCATTCTCCTCCACCACACAGTAAATACAATGCCTGTTTGACTTACCTTAACGTACCGTAATAATCCATCTTGCTTTGACAGTCGGAGTTCAATCCGTTGCCCTTATCATATTTTCTCCTTTGCGTAATTGCCTTTTCTTTCTATTTCTCACCCTCCGAAGAGGGAATTGATTAAATTGTGAATCTCAGGCGGCAAAGAAGATGGAAAAAAACTCAAGCAAAAGAAAAATACGGCAATGCCCCAGAGGCTATGTATGTCTGGCATAATGTATCTTTATCTGTGACTAATGGCACAACTTCTTTGGAACTCTCATTACTGCAGTGGCCTTTGCTTTGTCTCCCATAGGACAGATATTTGAGTGGGATTGTACAAATGTATATAAAAACCTACATAGAGCATAGAGCAGAGCATCCTTTCAGATAGAGCTGTGTAATTAATCCAATCTGAATCAATTCAGTCATCTCTTATTGTCGATAATGTGCTTGGATATTTTTAAGATCCACAGCCAATCCTCTGTTAGTATAAGTGTATGGTTTAGACATATTTAGATAGCTTTTGTTTTAAAGGTGTACGATGTGTAGGGGATGGTCCTTCACATAGACTGTATATTTAAATGGACGTAGCTAACCCGCCACGTACCAAATAGGAAGTGTTCATGGAGGTGCTTCCCCCTACATTGACTCTGGTTTCACATGATCCTGATGTTTTAATTGCACCCTTATCTTTCCTGCTTTGTTTCTATGTCTCGTCTTGTCTAATGTGTCTTATTCCTCGACTCTCTCCGCTTTACTTACCAGAACTAAATTAACTCTTTTTTAAATCACTGTAAAGCGCTTTGTGTTGCATTTTTGTATGAAAAGCGCCCTATAAATAAAGTTTGATTGATTGATTAACTATTTTGTATGTTTAAAAAAAATCTGCCTCCAACCACCAGCATCGTGACCTTCATTTGACTGGGGCCGAACACTATGGGTGATGTCACACTCCCTTAGTCCACTTCTTATACAGTCCATGGTCCATCACTTGCTTGTATCCATGGAGATGTTAATGGTATACCTGGAATGTTCCACAGTATGGCATTAAACATTTCTATCTTTATCTAAACAAGCAGATGACAAAGCCCGGACAAGTTACATGTCAGATCTGAGGAAAGGTGAGCCCTCACAGATTTTTTTCAAGATATTTTTAGCACCAAAGACACCTGAAGGAGACTATGGAGACAGACAGGTAGCAGAACCTCTACCTTAAAATTTACATTGTGCACCTTTAAATGGCAATTATATAATGTCTTCTTCAGGAAATGTATAATGTCACTTTTATCTGTTTTTAATAAGACAAAATAATATTGAATTGAAAATCGTGACTGATCAATATACCGTATATACCCAGCCCTAATTTCAGGCCCAATACCCATTTGACCTCCAAATGCTGAAACCCTTGAAAAGGTTTTTAAAAAAATGGAGCTTATGGGCCATGGAGCTGTAATTGCTTGGAGTGGCTTTTTAACGATCAAGGAAAAGAGGAATCCCAAGTACTTTCGACTACTCTTCTTCTACAAGCTACTTCTTGGCTCACCCCTGCTTGCCCCCGCCGCCCTTCTGGAGGCTCTCGCGACCAATTTTCCCAGAATAAAATCAATCAATTAGAGGTGTGTTTCAAGAGGAGGAGAAAATCAAATAATTAAGGGTGCCAAGGGGGGCTAGCCGCTGGGATGAGCCTGTCCAATCACTTAACAACTTGTCTTTTTAATATTCCTTGGAGGTGGTCTTGTGTCACGGTACAGATAACCTTTTAAAACAGCAATTTACTTTTCACAATAATTTAGGCCTTGCTCTATTAGCTAAATTACCGTCTTGGAGTGATCTGGCTGCACACCTTGTAAGCTATAGTATCGACCATGCATGCAAATGAGTTTTATAAGTGGTGATATTGAGAAAACGTCTGATGTATTTAAGGCGATGTTTGGACATGAAGTAGGCCTAGCAGAAGGTACGCCAGCGCTATACATAACCCATATTTATTTTTTCCCTTGTCAACAGATTGGGAACAGATGCATCAAATATTTCTTCCAATTGGTGACATCTGGAACCTGCGAGAGTAAAATTGCTGCGCCTTGGACTTTTCCCTCTATCTGTTCTGCCAGGCTTCGTGAGTAATGGTGTAAGCAGGTCCCCAGAGAAATGACATCCATCTTGACATTTCCGAGGTAACACCAAACATTTCAGAAATACCATTTTGTTCTGTGTCCTTTCAGTTGTACCCTGAATTATGTGCCTGAACTGATGTACACCTTAGACTGATATTGCTTTGGTAAAGTTGCTGTTGGTAACATTAACTTTATTGATCCACAAGGGAAATTATTTGGACACCGTAGCTCACACATCACATCACATCAATATATTAAAATAACAAAGAGCAAAAATATAAATGGTAATAATACATTCAAAATAAGAAGCAAAAATAGAAAGAGACTAGTGTCAACAAGGCATAATCATATAAATGTACAGTATGTGTACAAGTGAAAGTAGAAAATATAGAAATCTAATAATACAAATATAACTCAGCTGTATATAAGAGGTTGTAAGGAAAAACAGCACAAAGATGATATGGTTAACAGGACATAGGGTTATCTGTTACATAAAAGTGAGTTGTTGTACAGTTGTATGGAGTATGCTATGAATGTAGTCCTCTTTCTCTGAGTGGAGTTGTAGGAGCCTCATAAAGTTACTCAGAGCAACAAAAAATAATACAATTTTTTCCCTTGTATTAACCAACCACAAATTTGGATTCAGCTTTGTTTTGTTTTTATTCATAACAAATAACTATGGCTTTCGATCTTCATTTCAAAACAGGCTTTTAATCAGTTGCCATTTAACAATTAAATCACATTTTCCTCCCAAAATACAAACTATTAACCAAACAATATGGCTTTACTGGCAAAGAAATGCTTAAAAGAGACATATTACTCAAAATCAACTCAGAGATTTTAACTATTATACCATTATAAATGTTTTTCGCTTCTGATTTACCCACTCAAAGTTGTATTTGAGTGATTCATGCATGTTTGAGCAACCTTTATTCTCCTGCATTAAGACGTCATTGCTCTAATCTGCCCCCGTTTTTCACCAATGCCAGTACAGGCCCAGGCATTATTACTTACTTTGTTCTCCTATTTTTATTTCCTTAATCAGTGATACATGTAAGATTCAGCAGTGTCACATAGCCATTCTAGCTCAAATGAATAATTCTGCTGCTTGCTAGTACGATCTGTAGCTATACATCAGTTCAACAGCAGACGGCACTTTGTTGTGATGACTGTAAGTGCCTATGACAGGTTAAGGTTGCCACACACTACAAGAGAATTTGCCCGATTTTGGCTGTGATTTCTTCTTGCCGAGTTCCGGGAGGCGTGACCCGACTTTTTGTCTTTGTGCGCGATTTTGAAACGATTTTGTGGTGTCACGGTCAGATCATAAACACTAAACATCGGCAATGCTACAGTAACAGCCGATAAAACAGAGCTTCAGGGCCAAAGGGGTGGTGGACACAGGCAACATACAAGCTCAGGATATAGTGAAAATAAAGACTTTATTACTCACCTCTTGTAAAGTGGTCAATTTAAACTGCTGCATCTCATTCACATTATCTATAGAAAGTGTCCTCCGCAAATAATGAGATTCAGTCCACAAAACAGTGCTATTAATCCAGTTTGAGGTGCTCTTTGAAAGTATAAAGACAGTGTTTCCTCATGTGTGTCTGTGAAGCTGCAGATTAGCGATCGAGACTCTACTTCCTGTGGACTTTACTGCCTCTTTGATGCTTAAAAAATCCTATATCTGAAGTATTGCCCCACATTTCACAGATAATAATAACACAGTTTTGACTTGTGTCTAAACTAGAACTGCAGAGTTCTGATCTTTTGAACACTTAAGAGTCTTAGAGCGACTCATTTTACTGTAGACAGGAAACAGCTGACGCCATCGCACTCAGAGCTTTATATCCTGTGGTCCGCAGACGTATCCCACTGCAGTCTTTGCGATCGGAGACTTTAAGTCTCATAAGGCTTCTCCTCGTGTATGTGGTGTGCGCTTTTTGTCGCACATTTAAAAATCGTTTAAGACCGAAAAATCCTGTAGTGTGTAGCGGCCTTTACACTACTCTTTACTCTTTTACTAAAACATAATTTAGATCATTTTATTGCAAAAACATTCACACTCATTTTCCCAATTCTGCTGTTTCTTTACGTTTAATACTTCTCTTCCTGGTTGTAAATTGTGACATCTCACTTGGGAATTCTGTTAAGTGTTACCAAGCAAAACTCCTCTAATGTACAGAGATGTTATTATCTGACAAATATAAATGTAAGAAAACATGTTGAAATCATGTTTTAAGTATCAGGAAAAAATGTTTCTTGTGTGTAAATTGTGCCAAACTGTTGGATATAATTCACCCTAGTGTAATGTCGCCATTGTTTTTTTTAGAACTCTTTGCTTCCAGTCATTTTCAACAGGTTTTTCAACTTGCTTCTTGATTGCAAATTGCTTCTTGATTGTGTAAAACTGTAATTTATATTTCCAACAGGTATTTTCCCACCATGTTAAATCAAAATGAGAGAATCATAAAAATCTGTCATATACAATATACAGTGACAGATTGTAAAGGGGCAGGCAAGAATCGGCTCACATTTGGCTTCTTTTCCTTCCAACCCAAAAGTCAGCATACTTTATTTATTTATTTGAACATTTAACAAAACAAAAAAAGACAAAACAAAACCCTCCCACCCCTCTCTGCACACATAATATTTCAAAAGTCAGTCATTTCCATTCTCAGCCATGTGTCCAAGAAAGAAGTCCATATATGTTCGAAGTCCTATTGTTTCTCCTTCACAGACTGCAGAATCTTCTCTGGAGTACAGTAAGATGATAGTTCATTAATCCAATTTGCCTGACTGGGAGGTGCAGAGACTTTCCAATTTTAAGATACTTCTTTCTTTTATTAAGTAGTTTTAGATATATTGCGATTTAGCAGACAAAAGCACAATATGTCTTCTTTAAATGTCTTAAGCCAGATTTCTCATGAGATTGATGAGAGTAGCTAGTCTACCTCATTTATCTATATCACTTCTCACTGTGTTCTCAGTGTAACAAATCATCTTTTTTATTGTCCCTATCATATCAGCTCATTTCAGTCAGTCAAAAGTAAAAGCATTAAAGGACCCATATTCTGCTTTTTTTTTTAAATTGTTATAATATTGTTTCCTCATCACAAACATCCCTGGAGTTGTGTTTTGTTTCATTCACACGTTTAACACACAAACCCTGCATTTTTTAGTTGAGTTCTTCTCTCAAACAGAAAACACTTGTGATGTCATGTGGCAATACAGGAAGTGCTCCAGTGTGTTTTTAAACTCCATACACATTCACTAGAATAATTTGGATAATTTCAGCCCTGGAATTTACCATCTCTACTGAACTAAAGTTGAAAACTACGGATTAATTAAACATATGTGAATGAAACAAAACACACCGGGTATGTTTCTGATGAGGTAACATGGTTTAAAGCTCACAAGAGTATTTTTGCGTAATATAGAACCTTTAATGTTTCCTATTTGAATATGCTAAAAGATTTAATAACTGTTTCCCTCTGATCAAGAAAAGCGTCATGTAGTTTAGCTTCAAGCCGCCTCTACATTATCGCAATAAATATGTAGCTCTAATTTTAGAACAAGTCCGCTTTCCTTCCCTGCCCAAACACATCACCACAGGCTTTTGATGTGCAGTCAGCAGCTCGCCAGCCTCTTTGCACCAAATCTAATTGAAGCCAAGCGAAGAGTGCACAAGCCAACAGGGAAATGGACAAATCAAAGACTAATGAACAGAGCACAGGCCAATATGGACAAAACCGCAGCACCATACCAACAATACTGCCTCAAGTTTCAGGTCAGAGGAGGAGAGTTTTTTTTTTTTTTATTTCTCCAGGGACAGTATTCGATCTGTTAATTTGCTTTGTTCTACGCTGCACACTTTAAAGCGCCTCCTTCACATAGCCCCGATGAGAAGGCTCCACTCAAGGCTTGTCTTGCAGTAATTGTGTGCTAACCTCAATGACGAATACTTGTAGATATCCTAACCTTTGCTATAACAATATTACTTTTGAAATGAAACTAAATACTAAATCAACTTTTATACTCATCAACTTTGTATGTGATATTTTTAATAGCATTGTCTACTGTTCCTTGGAAATTCGAGTGCAAAGTAGGTATATTTGCAGCTACCTGGTAAAAAACAGTAAAAAGCTGAGTGTGTGCTGCCTCCATGGCCACTGCAATTTCAACTACTATGTGACATCACACAAGACTTCTCTAATTACGGGTCAGGGTTTGAAGTGCGGTTACCTGTTGGACTAGTCACACTGTTCCTGTACCCCCAGACCCCGCACCTTCATCTTCTCTCCCTTTCTACTTTAGCAGTTCTATTTGAAATGTGGTGAAGTTTAGGTGTTTAGTCTCACTTTAAAGAGGTTATAATATGTAAAATTGACTTTTATGTACTTTTTATCATTATAACAGTATTCTGTCATTAATGAGTTGAGTATTAAGTTTTATTTTGATTGATTCATGCATGTCTGAGTAATTTTGCATTGTCTTGCATCCAAAGCTTGAGTGCTCAGAAATTGTAAAATAATAATTTATGTGAAAAGGGTATTATAGATTGTTGTTTTTTTTTGTTTTTGTTTTTTAGCTTTTTCTGCCTGAAGAGGTTTTAGATGTCATCCATGCATGTTTTTAGTGATTTCTCCTGGGCCCTGATCATACCCTCCTTAGGATTAGCTGTAAGACTGCAATGCTGATCCACAAGCCTACGACATCTATGCTCCCACATGACAATTCTTCATAATTACACAAAAACATGATACAAAACTGTACATAACAACTTCACAAACCTGATGTGATGTGCAGTAGTTTCATTAACGGGATGCATGCCGATTGTAATGTGAGCAATGTGATGATACAAACATGGTATGTGTTAGGAATTACTACCTCATAGAAGTGAAATACCCCCTCTTTAATTCTAAATACCCTGAATAAGCATAATACATCTTCTTTAATGGATTTCACACTGCAGCCACTTTTATTTTTGCTGACAGTTGTGAATAGCACATTTCTCACAGCGTGCACTCTTCGCTGAGGGGGCTTGTTGCAAAGATCTAAGATGCGGCGGCACGGGCACAGACATGTTGACAGACACCCCAGATGTTTTTTCCACCATTTTTTTTTTTTTTTTTTTGTCAGATTTTATCCTTCTATTTAAGATGCAGGCTTAATTGGAGCAATCTGTTCTCAGAGCTGCATTAAATGGAAAATAAGTTAAGTGGAATATGGACAGCATGCTTCACTATAGATGACAGGATATAATACGAATGAAAAAGGAGTGACAAATTAACTATTAACTGTAATTTTTACAGGTTTAAAGGTGCACTATGTAACTTTTTGGCTGGGGGTCTGTCACCTGCTTGTTTCTATGGATATGTCATCGCTCTGCTTAGAATGTTCCACCGTATGACATTAAACAGCTCTACCTTACAATTATTAATTTGCAGGCAATTTTAAAACTTATTCTGACAGTGAGCGGGGTTCCCTCTCCACAGACTTGACCTATAACTTGGTCTGGTTTGGTTTACGTGATGATAAAAAGGTTTAATACCATTCTCTGAAATAGTCCAGACAAAGCAAGAACATATCCATGGAGAAAAGCTTCTGACAGACCCTCCATCAGAAAAGTTACACAATACACCTTTAAATGTGAAAACAGCACTAGAATTCATAGTTATTCCTCACTACTCTTATGCATTTTGAGCCTCCTAATTATTTGCCATGATGAGTTAAGAAGTGCTTTTCACAACTTTTGGATACCAGTGCAGTTTTTCCAACAACAACAAGCACACCAAGCACACATTTCCTTTATATCAGATACAGGCAGTATGCAGCTGACATACTTTGACCTCAAGAGCGGTATATGCAATATATATCTTTATTGGAACAAGTTAGATTTTGCTCAAATATATGGAAAAGAATTGGGTACAAGCCCTTTAAAACCTTATTTGTTTCAATGCACAAAAACACCAGGAATAGTAAATACCATCAAATTCCCTTGCCGCTAGTTATTTCCGGTTGCATATCAACAGAAGACTCAATAGCTTTTCCATCTCAAAGCAGATAAACAACTTGTTCCAGCAAATGAAGGGAGCCTGGATGTGATGAAAAACTGAAAGAAGCCGGCCACAGCAGCGAGACAAAATCAAAGGCAGAAACTCCATTAGGGACAGGTGCTCATAAAAGCAAAAGGCATCTTCACCTTGGCGCTCCATCCCCACTCTGAGGCTTCCATTCTGAGTGCTCCAGTATGTCTGTTTTGTAACCGATGTTGTCAATATTCCCTGGGCATGTGAGGCTAACTAAAAGCACTACTCTGTCTGAAGATCTGTCATAGACTTTTTTTAACCACAATCTGACTAGAGTTTTTTTTTACCACAATCAGACCAGAAAGAGCTGATTTAGTTGGAACTGTGACAGGTTAGTTGATTTGTGCTTTTAAACAAGTCCCTCACACATAAAATTACAAGCTTGCTAGCATTAGCCTACAGTCTTTCCGTTAGTCACGCTCTCCTTTTTGTTGAAAATCAAACTCCTACAGGACCATGAACACTCGTGTTGATCACAGGCTCCTGAAAATGTGCTGTTTAAATCCATGTTGTATTTTCTCTTGAGTTTTCAGACCATATAACATTTTTTTGCTAATGTGTACATTGTGTCACCATGGTAACTGTTGAACATTCCGCTAATAGGGGTGTTCTAACATGTAGAACACCCCCAGCATGGGGTATTCTACATGTTCTACTTCCCAGCGTGGGAGATGTGTCGTGTCAGGAGTCACCTCTATTGTCATAATGTTCATCATTTACTATGGGGACACAATGCAAACATTAAAAAAAACACACACAAAAATGTTTTAAGATTGTTTGAAAATGTAAGAAACAAAATGGTTTTAAACAACATATTTTTAAGAGCCTGTGATTCATGGCCCTGTTTAGGTGTTTGATTTTCAACAAAAATGGCCAATGCTCCCCCATAGCTTCTCCAAAGATATCTGTTCCACTTTCATAGGACATCCATTCTCGACTAAAAATGTTCAAATGGCCAACACAGAGTGTTCAAAATGACCCATTACACAGTACTAACTACATTTAAACTTGTTTAAAATAGCAAAGCAAACATGGTAGGGAGTTGGCGGTGCACGTGCACTCCATTGTTAAAAGTTAAATTAACATGTTAAGTGAGCGTCCCCACTGAAGACCTTAGCACCTCTTTAGCTCCTCCAGCTAATGTCTGCCTCTGCCCCAGAGAATGACTCACTGAAAAACTACTGGCTAATGCTAGCTAGCTTGTGACTGTAATGCTATTTGAAAGGGACTTGTTTAACAGCACAAATCAGTTAATGTATTGCAGTTCCAGATAAATCAATTCTTTATGGTCAGATTGTGTTAAAATAAAGTTCCAATTAAAGTCTAACAAGCCTCAGATAGAGCAGTGCTTACAGTTAGCATCACACTCCCAGGGAATATTGGTGACATCAGTTGCAAAGTATAAATTCTGAGAGTTTTCCAGCACATCTATAACCTCAGAGCCAGCCCAGAGACTTCTCCACGCCCGACTGGGAGATGTGTGGCGTTGTCAGGAGTCACCTCTGAGCCACAATCTGCTCTGAGCTCAGATGCACACTTCAGCAATCTCCAGTCACATTTAGACATATCCGCGCATTACATTTGGTATTTCTGACTTGCACTAGGCATATAGGAGTTAAGATTCAACTATTATTTATTCATGGGTGTCAGCTTCCTGTTCTAGGCAACATTTTGAGGACCTTTAAAAGATTGTTTATGAGATAATTGATCATCTAATTCAGAAGTGATCATCTGCTTAACATGGATCATACTGTGGATGGTATGTTGGAACCTGTTTTTAGAAAAGAATACAGCCTCCATAAATTTACATTTTAAATTTTCAGTAATAACTGGTTTGCTCGCATTTCTGAGGACACAAATTGTTAATTTTAAAGAAAGGATATTTTACCGCTGGGGTATTATAATGGGCATGTATTATGCTCTTTTCAGACCTATATTATAATATTTGCTCATCAGAAACATAACATTTTGCTTCATTCCTTCTCCAGCTTCTGCAAGCAGTCAATGATCTTCTTTTTGTACCTATTAGTGAGGTTTAGTTTTAGTCATTTATAAGTTGTGGTGTCACTGAGCAGGCTGTTCACTTTGGCCTTATAATCAGCTGAGTTCAGAATCATTGTGCATCTCGTTTTGTCAGCTGGCAGGATGTTGATGGTGTGGTCCTTCTCTAGAGCAATAATGATCTTCCTTTCCTCTGGTGTTATGTTAGAGAGTGGAGGTTTGGCATTGCTCAGTGCAGCTGTTAATTTCAGTCTAAGGTCTACAGCTTCTGCCTCCGTGAGCTTGTTGTTCCTAATGGCAGTTTCTGCTGCTGTGATGTCGTCCACTATGGGGATGTGGTTAAAAGTTACAGAGAAATTCAGTCCTTTGGAAAGTGCTTCATTCTCTGTCTGGGTGAGCTCCCAGCTGTTCACCCAGCGTTCCTAATGCAACTTGGTCTTTTGTTTATCCTCCTTCCTTTTGTCACTCCTATCCCTGGGGTTTGTTTGATTTGGATTTTGTAGTTGTTTAAACTTTCTTATGTGCCGTTCTTAACTGACCTGTGGGTATGAAGTTGTTGATCTTCTGAACTATTTCTTTCGGGACTAAAATTGTTATCCTGTTTCATGAACGCTCTATTTAAAATTTTATGTTTTCAGTGCCATAATTGAGAAAGCTAATTCCCCCTCAGGTAATGCTGGGTTAACCTGGCTGCCTTATGCCCTGGTTCTGGTGCTTTCTTCCTGTGGAATACATTTTCTACAGTGTCTGATCGTGTCCAAACTCTGACCCATTTTCTTCAACACATGATTTATATGGCTGGTCCATGTTAATTTTGCATCCACTATTACACCCAATAATTTTACCTCTTCTACTTGTTCAATTAAATTTGCTCCCAATATTAAATGTAATTTAGGTCTTGTTTTTAACATGTACTGTGATACAAAGTTATTCGATCATTACAACACAGGGCCCAAGTGGTTTCTACAAACACAGAGGGAAAGGAGAAAGAAGAACAACATATGCAGAAAGTCCTTTCTGTTTGTGGATATCCTAAAGGGGCTTTCAATAGAATAAAGAGAGCTAAAAAAAACAAGACAACAGTGGGCCTAGTGGCCGTAGTGGACCTCAGTCTGCCGTACATGTCCGACTAGAAGCCAAGGGGCACTCCTTTGAGGATGGTGAGGTACAGATTTTAGCCAGAGAAAATAATTGGTTTAAGAGGGCATTTAAAGTGGCTATGTTTGTTAGGAAAGACAATCTATCCTTGAACAGAAATGGAGTCCTCAGACATCATCTGTCTCCCATTTATATCTCCATCCTCAAACCTAAAACAAAGAAAACAATAGGGGAAGCCTATTGAATGATTATGCTAATATGACCCCACACTCAGTACAGTTGAATAGGCCTAGCTATCCATCCATCCATCTTCTCCCGCTTAATCCAGCTGGGTCGCGGGGCAGCTTGCTGCCCAATACTCATAGCACCTGACCCCCCCTATGAACCCCTCTGCAGGTGGTGAGCCCACAGAAGGGTGGACGTCATGGTCCTTGATGTTAGTTCATAGGGGTGCGGGCATATTTTGGGTTGATGGGGGAAACCGGAGTACCCGGAGGAAACCCATCCAGACACGGGGAGAACATGCAAACTCAAATAAATGTTTGTCCAGTTGACAAATTGAATTTCTCCTTTGCCATGGATTCTCTGTTAATTTGAAAACTACCACTACATGACATCACAAGAAGGAACAGAACATTTTAAGCTTTGGAAATGTAGACAGACAAATAATCAAGGATTGTGTGAATGAAACAAAACACTACTTCATCTATGTTTTTAATGAGTTAACAACATTATAACATGGCTTAAAGCTCTGTAACATGGGACCTTTAACTGTTAACATAAACATAAATCACCATGTTACCTTTTATAGTTTTAAAAATGCTATATTCGCAGAAAATGCAGAGTCTTACAGCTAACCATGGAGGGTTCGAATGGGGCCCAGGAGAGATCACAAAAATACTTAAACATGCATGGATGCCATCTAAAATTTCTTCATGTTTTTGATGATTGAACAACATTATAACATGGTAGAAAGAAAGTAGAAAAAAGTCAACTTTGCATAATGCCTCTCTTACATTCATGGATTTCATCCAACATTTCAAGGACTTTTTTTCATTCAAAAGATAGAATATTTTGTTTCAGTGGTTCTAAAACATACAACATAGCATGGTAGATTTCAGATATTTTAATCCTTTCAGAAATCACAAGCATAGTCCTAACAAATGTACAGCTCATGCACACCTATCCTAGCAACGTGAACAACACAATGATTTATACAGGACTTGTATCCAACTGACAGCCCACCAGACCAACCGAACATCTTTAAACCTGTTATTTCAGATATTATAGCCTGCATCATGACTTTTGCTTCGCTTCATACTCCTTGAGAAACACTAGTTTAATCTAGTTTGGATGAAAAAAATCCGTAGTGTGGTATTTGGGAAAAGGTAGATGACTAAGGCCTTCTAATAACTTCTGATAGTTCAATTTGTTTGTGGTACAATCTGAATCTAAGGGAGGACAACTACCCTCCAGCTTTGACTCAGGGAGCAACATGCTTGAAAAAGATAAATAAGACATATATTTAAATTTTATGACCTTTTAACATTTTTGTAATAGTGTTCCCTCATTGGTGGCTTACTCACACGGTTTTGATGCGTGCATGTTTGAGTAATATTACAGTACTATTGTCCTGCATTCAAGGCTTCAAGGCAATCTCCACCCACTGTTCTGTTCTTACTTGTGGTATAAAAAAAACAGACTCATACAGGTACATGGAGGGATAAAAAATGTCACAAAGTTGTTATATTGTCATTAATACGTTGTTAATAGCAACACAAACAAATGAGAATTCACCGATTGCTACGGTACAATTTCACCACAAGGACAGTTTTGAACATGAAATCATTGGACCAGTTTCAATATTGGGGTTCATAATGGAAACAGTAAAATGATGATGAGTTTAATTGTAAATACAGAAAAGTGTAATATGTTTTTTAAGGTAACTGAAAGCAACGTTTCTATATTCAGTAGAATTCTAAATTAGTTTACCATTGCCAGCACTTCACAGGCGCTGTCTAAAATGGCACACCAAACCAAACAAGCCCAAACCGAAAAGAGATAAACAAAATGTAGTGGATCTGGCAACTGCACAGTCAGCAGTGTTTAGTTTTATTTAGCCTCTGTTGCTCTCCATCAGGGCAGATCAGGCCAAGCTCTGGACTCAAAGACAGCAGAAAATATTTTTTGGAGTTTCATAGCACAAAGAACAAAATGGATTGGAAACTCTTGAGAAGGGCCACTGTAAGTTGGAGGAATAGTGACAAAAGTTCTTTCACTGACAGGGTGACCTTCACTGGATCCTATTGTACTTTGATGAATGAAATGTGAGCACCCAGTGGAAATCACCAGACACAAGTTGAACATGCAGCTCCACACATACAGGCCATCCTAGGAGCTTCTTGCTTTGAAGCGTGACTGCCATCAACTCTATTTCCATGTTGTTACTCTGCATACATATACATTTAAATTAACACAATATTTGTGAGAGCAATCACAATGAAATTCCTATTGTCATTTCATTGGCTAAGTTTTGTGTAGAATAAATCACAAAGCTGATCTGCAATTATTTTCTTATCACCATTCAGTCTTATCTTGAATAACACGTGCTAATCCTTTAGTTTTTAGCAAAACTTGTTCTAAAATGCATGGTGTTCTTGTATTAGATTAACAGTTCATATTTCATTCTTTTTAAAAGTATTAATGTTCCTGAAATGATAAAATGTGCACAGTGGAGTGAATCATGAAATATAAAATAATACACTGCAAGACATTTGCAATACAAAAAAAAATCCTATTAAGTACATTATTAGTTCAAAATGGTCTGCTCCTATTTAAATAATAAATTAAGTATTCATAATTATACATTTTCTGATCACTGTACATCTAAAAACAGGTTTTCTAATATTTTATGGTGTTGTGTTATGTGGGACAGATTCTTTTGTACAATAATATTCTTGTAAGCACAAAGATGTAGTTTGGTGCACTGGGTTCAATAGTTCAAAATGACTTTTCTTGATACCACCACAGATAGAAAAAGAAAAGCGTTCAATAACAATTGTGTGAGAAAGAGAGCCCTGTCACTCTGCCTTTGTGCTGGTTTCTAAATAGACTGTTCTACAGACACACAGTGTTATTATCATGGCCAATAGAATCTATTGATCTCACTGCTGTTATGATCTCCCTTTTGGAGTCAGAGCGAGCAGCTCAGAACTGGGTCTTTTTTTGCATTGTCTTGTCTCCATCTAGTGGTACAAATGTGCCACAACACTCACAAATTACGAGCGAATAAAACTATTATTATTAAACTAACTAAGCATTCACATTCACAATGTCAGTCACAGCTTACATTAATATATGAAACAAGTACTTACATGTCTAAGGTATTTTTCTGATCTTTCACTGGTAAGATTTTACTGTGTAGGCTTGTTTTTGGTCAGGGTAAAATCTTAGAGGGTCTCTAAAACTAATAAATCATTTCTAGACTACTCACATTTCACATCAAATTTGTCATCAAATATGTAAATCTTGTTTAATATTTTTTTGAATGAGTAGATAATGTTTTTGCTTATTGTTCCATAGTATGGCATTATAAACTCACTAACAAGGTTACTTTACCAACCAAGTTAAGAGTCAGATCTGTGCAGAGGCAGCCATACTCAGAATCAGGATATATGTTTTTTATAAGCAATATTAACTCCTACAGACAAATACATGCAAGACTAGAAGACTAGAGTGGAAGATGATCAATTAAAAAAAGCTACATGGTGCATCTTTAAAGGTGCACTGTGTAAATTTTCTGGTGGTGCTCACATGCTTGATTTCATGGAGATGTTATTGTTTTGTCTGGAATGTCCCGGTATGGCATTAAACACGTCCATCATGCATTTACTCAGTAACATGGGTTTTTATTAACCTTAAAACTTGCATTCTTACTGTTAGTGGGCTCACCTCTCCACAGATCTGACATATAACTTGGCCTTGTGGCGTCACCTGCTATCTCCGTTGAGATAAATAAGTCTAATGCCATGCTGTGGAACATTCCAGGCAATATCGCCATGGAGAGAAGCTCTTGGTGGACCCCCCCACCAGAAAAGTTACACAGTGCACCTTTAACATTACGGAAGTTACAGTAACATTTGTACCAATCCAGTAAATAGCAATGTGCAAATTGTGCAATCTGGAATGTAGTTTATATTACCTCTTTTAGACACCTCAATGTGTTTTATAATCTATTTGTTTCTACTTGTCAGTTTGTCAGCTCATGTTTCTAGCACCTTCACCGGTGATGTCACTTTAGCTTGAGCGTGTTTGTGCATCTGTATAATGTGGTACATCGAGTGTATAATGAAAATCTACATGTATCCTCCTCGCTGAAGAGGGTTGACTCATTCTCATATATCACGTTAACACACCCTTATGTTCTGACACTGTTGCGCTCATGTTTTCTTGTTTTCATTCCATTAGCTTTGCCAGCGGGAGATGTCAGGGGGGCGGACCTGTCTGAAGAAACGATGTATCACTGGCACGCTCACATGTCAGAGGAGTGAAGTAAATCCTCAGGTGAGTCACATTGTAAAAACAGCAGCTCAGAGAAGAGAATTCCTTTAAATAACAACAGTTTGCTCTGGCAGATTTGTCTGATATACGCAAGCGACCACTTAAAGGCCCTAGATTACGCAAAACTCACTGAGCTTTAAGTCAAAATGTTATTACCTCCTCAATAACATACCTGGAGTTGTGTTTTATTTCATTCACACATTTTTGAGTCACTCTTTATAATTAGCATGGCTACTTCTCCAAAGCCCATAATACTCTGTTCCACCTTGTGATGTCATGTAGTGGTGGTTTTCAAGTTAGCAGCTACGTTTTACCTTTAGTTCAGTAGAGATGGGCAATTCCAGGATTGAAATCATCCAAATGATTCTAGTGAAGGTGTACGGAGTAAAAAAAGCACAGTGGAGCACTTTCTGTATTACTATATGACATCACAAGGTGGAACAGAGTGTTTTCTGTTTGAGAGAAGAACTAAATATACAGGGTTTATGTGTTAAATGTGTGAATGAAACAAAACATGACTCCACCTATGTTTGTGATGAGGAAACTACATTATAACATAGATCAGAAAATAGCATAATAAACGTTTGGACAAAATGGATTGGAGAGAATATGCAGCATGAATGATATGAAAAATGATACTGTTCATTTGTTCATTGAGGTTAAAGGGCCTATATTACACCATTGTCTGCTCTATGTCATTATGTTGTTTCCTCATCACAAGCATACCTGCTGTTGTGTTATGTTTCATTCACACATGTTTTACTTGCAAACTCTGCACATTTTGAATATGCAATTTCAGTTTGAGTTCTTCTCTCAAACAGAAAACATTCTGTTCCACCTTGTGATGTCATGTGGTAATACAGGAAGTGCTCCATTGTGTTTTTAAACTCCAGACACCTTCACTAGAATCAATTGGATGATTTCAGCCCTGGAATTACCTATCGCTACTGAACTATAGGTAAAACGTAGCTGTTAATTTGAAAACTACCACTTCATGACATCACAAGGTATAACAGTAGACAGACTAATAATGCAGGATTACTCAAACATGTGTGAATGAAGCATGGCTTAAAGCTCACATGAATCCATTTTGTAATATAGAACCTCTTAAGTAGTAAGCTACTATGCTTCACTGTCCTTGTATGGAAATGTGTCCCCTGCACAAAGACAGAAATAGATAGTATTTATATTTAATCAGTTAAATTTACTGTAGTAATTTAAGTTGTACTTAATTGTAATGTAAGTTACAGAGTGCTTCTTAAAGTAGGACATAAGGTAAAACTCTGGAACATGCTTAAAGCTGGTTTACATGATTTTCAAACCAGGAAAGAAAGAAGTAGGTCTGATTAAACTGGTAAGTTGTTAAGTAAAGGTTCTTTCATACAAAAATGAGCATGAATCTTCTACAGGCCAATATATTTTATAGAGCTGTTTTTGCTTATTCAAATGAAATTTTAAGTTAAAACTGTTAATATACAGTTTGGTGTTATACTTTTACCATTGGAGAAATATTTAATGTAAAATTTACTGCTGAAACAAAGCTTGCAAAAATGCCCATAAAGCAATACCGACGATAACAATAATTATATACTATTATCAGTCTGAACATTAAGTAATTGCACAGCTCTACTGATCCACTTTTACTCTGTATGTCCTTGAAGACCCAAACAAGTCCATAAACCGCCACAATACGACAAGAAGTGTGTGATCGAGCCAAAGAGGGAGGAGAGAGAGACATGCCGTCACAGAGCACTGCCAGTCACTCTCATCTCTCACTATTGTGACTCAAGCTTTCCCACTGATTCATGTCTGTGAAAAGACCCCACCACCAGCTCTCCTCCTGGGGCTGCAAGGTTAATCGCAATCGAATCAAATTACGATTTGAATGAACACAATTAACAAATCGCAAAGGATGCAGTTTTTGAAGTAGTGTAATTTCCTCCACAAACAACATATCCAGTCTTATTTTGCAAAAAAATCAGCTTAGGCTGTAGTTTAGATCTGTACAAACATGTTCTGCAGTATGATTCTTGTTCTAGTTTGTCAGTTCATATTTTAGTCTTTTTATTATTGCTTCTGGATGCGTTTAAAATGTGAACAAAATTGTGTTATTGAAATAGAAATCGCAAATCTTAACCCACTCGCAGTACTTATGGGTTATTGTGTCAGTGGTGTAAAGCAGTGTAAATAGTATTGTTAACAACCTACATTTTCTTCAGGAATATAGCCAAAAATGTAAGAGTAAAATACTGGGGAAAACTATCACTCAAGTAAGATTGAGGGTAACTGTCTGGATGTAGCAGCCAATTTATACAAAAGGTTTAATGAACAAAACATTGTATTTTCAAACAACACAAAAATGTGAAAATGAAATCACATCTGAAGGTCCAGTGCAAGAAATATGAATGTTCAAATCATTTAATTTTGCCAGTGAAAGCTTTTGTCACTGACAGACTTAATCACAGTTGGAAGATTAACTTTTACCCAAGCAAGAGTACTGTTACAATGTAAAATATGTTACTCAAGTAGGAGTTAATGTCCAAAAAATACTTATTATGAAAAATTAATTACCCACATACTCTTCACCTGTAAACAGTGATGGGAAGAATACTTTGAAATAAAAATAAAATACTTTAAAATGACAGAATACTGAATTCCTGGATTAAAATGTATTTTGTAACATATTCTGTTACATGGTTCAGTCAGTAGTAGTACTGTATTCTGAATACTTGCATTTTTTTTAATTAAAAACACAACATAGGATTAAAACAATTTTATGTTTGTTTTACCGTGTATGTAATTCATTTGTTTATCACTGTTGGAGAAGGACAAATCACACATACACTCTGAACAAGAGGGGTATTTTGTATTTTTCTCGCTTCTTTGGTGCAGTTTGAAGCCTAAATTACATGATCAAATACCATGATGTATTCCTTTGATTTGAACTTGAACTTTGACTCAGAAATAGTATTCGTAATATGTTTTTTCGGTACATGTAATCAGTTACTTCCCAACACTGTCTGTATATCTCACTTCAGAATATGTTATTGTGACTGGCTTCTTTGCTGTGGACCTCCAGGATGTTCAAAAGTGGCTCAGATTGTGGTGCACCTGCAGGCCCGTGCTCACAGACAGGGGATTTCACCACCATGATGACGGGGCACACTCTTCCTTCCTGATCCCACATAAATCTGTCGGTGGTTCTGTCCCAGGCTCTAATATTATACCTGTTTTCCATTACCTTTGGCCTGCAGGAGAGGGAAAGCTTTTGTTGATGTACAGGTTGGGTTTTTTAACTCAGTTGTGTGTCGTTTTGTTGACCAGGCCAATGGGTAAATGTATATTGGACCTTTGCTTTGCATCCCAGTCCTGGTATGGATATGTGGATATGAGCATTAGGGTAGAACGATTTTGGAAAAATATTTAATTGTGATTGCTATTAGATTTATGATTCATGTTGTAATAATAGATTCTGTTTGACGTTCACACTTTTAATTGACAAAAGGAGAATTGACCAAAAGACTGAAATATGTACTAATAAACTAATTCAAGAATCACTTCAGAACATTTTTCTACAAGTCTAAACTGCAGGGTCAATTTTTTTGCAGAATAACACAGTTGTTGAACATTATGGTACAGGCCAAGTTAACAAGTTATTTGTAGATTTTCCCACTCACAGTCAGTGCATCCCACTCGCAGTCAGTGCATTTTATAAGCAATATAAACAGCTGCAAATGAACAAATGCAGGATAAATAAATAAAAAAAACATGTAACATTGTGGTTAAAAGCAATAACATCTCCATAGATTCAAACAGGAACCAACCCTCCTCCCGAACAGTTTTATGTTGATTTTGCACTGATCACTGACTTAGCTGCACCAGGTAAGGAAGTGTTGTCCTTCCCCTAATGGCCTGTGTGTTTTATAGCTTTGTGTAAATAGCACCTTCTCTCTCCTCTCACAAAAATGACATGAATGGACTTGTAAGGACATTTCTCAACAGTGAAGGACCTCTGTCATCTCTGCGGCAGAGCGACCCAGGGCTATAATCAACCACACACCGCCCCTCACATGGACACATGCACTCTACACTATGCTACACTACACTAAACTACACTACACTACTCTACTCTACTCTACACTACACTACACTACACTACACTACACTACACTACACTACACTACACACCATTGTTTGTTTGGCAAAACGTAAAATAGCAAAGAATCTAAAATAATATTTTAAAGATTTATTTAAAATGTCATACATATTTATCAATACAATAAAAAACTGACAATAATAAAATAATAAATACATTTACAAAACTTGGCGCCATAAGTCACATTTTAGTTTGTGCATTTTGACCAGTGTAATACAGTGGGTTTTGTCAAGTGCAGGACCATATGTACAATGCATATTCATCATGTAGCATTTTAACAACATGAACATTGTGTTTGTCATAATCACACAATGAAACTATTCAGAAGAATAAAGAGACCGTCATCAGAGAACAACATGCATTTCTGCAGCATTTACAACATTCTGTGGTCTAGATGCCATCACACATTTACACATTTCTGTAGCATCACTCTGAGTTCAGTGGTTCACAGTTCAGCCTTGTGCTCTCAGTGCCTGCTCCTGATAGGACTCTAGTAAGAGTTTGTGCAGTGCAGTCACAGTGCACACTCTGTTAAAGTATCTCTGTGCACAGTGGCAGGCTGTGATCAGGCTCCTGCAGGTAGCCCACGGGCCAGTGAAGTCCCGGCGCTGGTTCTACAAACTGATCTATGTATCCTTGTGCACAGGAGGCCCAGACTGCAGACTGGTAGCCCAGACCTTCCCCGGGTTGTGAGTACCTGAGGGGGCTGGGGGGGTGCTCGTGGGGGCTTCCACAGTGTCCGTGCGTGGAGTAGAGCTGTGCCTCTGGAGGGTAGCAGGGATAGTGTGGGGATGGAGGGCACGAGGACCCTGAGGTGTCCATGTAGATATGAGGCTCAGTGGATAACCTGTGCAGATGAGACCCTGGCTGTGCCCTCTGATGGGGCATGGGCATGTGCCAAGGGACGTAGTTCTGCTGTTCCACTCGGGGCCCAGGGGCCCGGCTCTGCTCCATGCGAGGGGCCCCTGTGCTGTGGTTACACTCCCGGTGACTGCAGGGTTTACTGGCCGGATTGGAGCTTAGGTACACAGACAGTGCAGAGATGCGGTTGATGGCTTTCTGCAGAGTGGCGATCTTGGACAGGCGTTTTCCGCTGAGGTCATGATTGAGCGCGACCCTGAGGGCGTTGAAGGCCTGGTTGTAGTCCATGATACGTTTACGCTCACGGACATTAGCTGCCATCCTCCGAGCTTTGGAGCGCACTGGGCGGTTGCGTTTCTTGGTCTGGCCTTCTTCTGCTTCACTGGGGCTGGTGGAGCTCTCACTGTCCTGGAAGGATCCTTTAGGACTTCCCTCTTCTTCACCTTGTCCCAAAGTGCACAGTTCCAACTCTTCCTCAGAGAACTCTGAGCCGGCCACACTGCTGCAGCTCATGGTGCGAACAATGGCAGAACACCAGAAAAAATGCCTTTAAAATAACAAAAATCTATGTAATGTTTGTGTTAGGTTATCTGGTGTTGTGTGCGGGGCTGTCGGTGTGTCCCCTGTGCCGACAGCCCTGGTATTTTCCTGCTCTGACTGCTGCTGTTGCTGTCTTGTGGTTACTTGTAACTGAGCCGTCAGGTTGGCCTGCCTTTTAAAGCTGCTGTGGTCACATGACTCAGGTACCTGTGAGGAACTGTGCACTCTCTCCATCTCCTGGTTTATGGGAGCCCTCAGGCCAAATGGCACTGTCACCTCCTCCTCTGACTCTCCCTTCTATCTCTTACATGATCTAACGCAATCACTTCAGTCTAATGTATACAAAACACAAGGACTTAGTCAGCTTCAAACTTACTTGAACTATTTGTGCATTTAAAAAATGACATAAGTTTAGAGCCTTATAGTTCTTATAGTCTAAATGAACCCATTACATAAAACTGGTTAAATATATTTATTATCAAAACTGCCTTTGATAAGGAAATACTTGACTGATCTGAATGGACATGATACACATTCTAAGGCTCTGGCCATGTATCACGTGCACTACAGTTGTTTGTGTTGTCATTCTCAGGTGTGGGAAGAGAGGAACCTTCTTATCTGTGGTGGTTTAGATTTGTCCTTACAATTAGCTGTCTTCAGAATGTCCATTCTCCCCTGTGTATCTCTCTGCGCTTAGGCTTAAGGGCCATGTAATTTAGAGGAGCTCCGCTGGAACCTCTCCCATAAATCAGGCCTGGGCAGCACCTGAGGACAGAAGCCGAACAAACTCAAGACTTCAAAGACACTGAAAAACAAGGGCAAATATTTTACAATTAGGACCTACAATTGCTGCTGGCTTAAACCATCGATTTTTCACTGACAGCATATTAATATTACTAAGATGTCTTCATTTCATATTATGAAGCCCAGGTTAATGAATAAAACATCATTAATCCATTACTAATAGTAGTAGTCTGTAACATGAAAGTGACTAAATAGCAACATAAACAAATTGTCTAGGATGGAGCTGAGAGGAGCCCATCACCACACAATAGATGTCAGATATTGTAGGATCAAGGATGGGGAGATGTAACTGCACTGACCTTTAGCTAAGCTAAGCTCCTGGCCAAGTGCACTAGGTCAAGTAAGTAAAGGTCCTGATCTCAGATACTGAACCAGGGGTCGTTCACAAGCATTGCTTCCTTCCTGCTCATGACTTTTTATTGTACGTGTTGCGGCTTTGAGACGCCAACCTTTAAAACAATTACAGCCCAGTGCTGCAGCTCTCAGAGCATAACTATTGATTTGAGGTCTAGCCATTTTACTGCTTTCTTCATGGGGTTAGCCTAACTATCAGTTTTACTCATTATACTGCCCTTTTCCCACCCAGTGTATTGCTATTTTCTAATGCAAATGTATGCATGTTATAGCGATAAGTCCACAGTGCATTTTATGCAGCAAGCCTCTACAAACATGAAGGTAACTTCCAGGCTCTAATACATCAGCTCTACATTCATACAGACTAGTGTTAAAAGTAACAAAGGATCTTTTCAGTGATCTGTCAGTTTCAATCAGAATGCTCATTACCTCATTAACACCTGTAACTTTCACTCATTAAAGAAGTCAGTACATTGTAATGTGTTGTTGTAAGTGAGGTTTTGACTCTTTTCAAAGAAAATCTGATGTAACTAAAATAACTCTGGTCTGTACTTAAGTGCTCGCAAATCTCCCACTGATAACAGTGGCAAGGATGGCCTTTGAGCTTTGAGCTTTGATGGACTTAGAGGAGACATTTTCTTATCTCTTTCACTATAAAAGTATCACTTGGACATCTCCACTTGCACACCTTTTTGTCAGGCAGCCCTTCCTGTGTTTGTTAAATCCTCTTGAACAGTCTTTAACAGTAGCAGTGCTGTGTTCAGAGGAGCTGTGATTTATGGCTTCACAAACATGTCAGATTTACTGCTGTGGTGTAAAGAGCGCGGAGACTACAGCCTCGGACTCTCCCTGTCCATTCATTTTGACAGGTGACAAGACACCAGTAATTATCAGCCGCCAAGAATAAATCATACGATTTTATCACACGGTTCGGCGTGTCCTTGATGGGATAACCATTTTCAAGTGAGGGGGGCCTGTCCAACACCGCTGAACCCTAGATTTGTAAATCTCCTCCTCAAGCCCCCATAATGACTGGTTGTTAGCTGCTTGTTATTAGAGGTCTGTGTGCCAAAAGTTATAGATGTATATTTCCAAAGGGGTAGTTAGGCCTAATAAGTGAGTAAGTTCGCTAACCTTGGCTTTGCAGTGGTATGTTAATGCATGTTTTTGGTGTCTGCTATGGAATTTTCTCACCTCGATAAAAGCTTCCACTTAGGACAAAAGTTAGTGATAATCTCACCTCACCACTATTTGTCATGCCACCGTTATGACTGGAGCAATCGATATTATCAGCTGTACTATGCCAATCTGTGGAGGGGTGTTTTTTTCAGTTAGTACTAAGGGATTACTGCTATACCGTGGAGTCACGCACTTACTCAATATAATTTCACTCATCATTTGTGCAAAATGTTATGTGACCCACCCAGAGGAGTTGACAGGGGTGATAAAGCGGTGTGTTGCCCCGGGCCCGAGGGTCTTAGGGGCCACAATTGGACCCTCTTCCTATTAATTTATATTAAAGGGGTACCATGTGAAGATTCTTGCCCCAGGCCCACAAATTTCTCTCTACTGACCTGGACCAACCCATTTTTTGTTTTAATGAAACAGTTTGAGATAAGATTTTGTAAGACTGTAAAATCCATAAATATGACCTTTCTGAGTTCAGATTCTCTTATTTTGGTTGCCAATTGCAATGTGAAAATACATCTGATTTAAGCCTAAAGGACTTTCTGATCTGAATCCTCACTACCTAAGCACCTGCAGCCAGTCATTAGTCAGTGCTAGTGCAGCCTCTGCAGCTCAGTGAGGAAATTCTGGAGTTTTTGAGCTTTCACATGAGGCATGGCCTGTCCATACACTGAGAATGAGAAAAACTTCTATGTGTCTTATTTGCAGGTTAAGGCAGGAGCACCCCCAGTTTAGTTGTGATTGTAGTACCCTTTATAAAACTGTTAAAGCACATGCATGTAACAAAATACTATATAGCAGTTAACTTTTCTTCTTTCTTTATTCCCACTCAATGGAGGGCCACAGGCAGGTCAAATACATGTTAACCTGTATTGTATACACACTTGGAGTGGAGATACGGTTTATAGGGTTTACAGTGCTCTTAAATTCCTGGTATTGTTCAAGCCTAGGCCTGTGATGTGATGCTTCTTGTTCTGACACTTGTCTTGTGCTACATGAAGTTCTGTCAGCGTCGTTGAAGGACACTCGTCTGTCCAGTGAGTCCATCTGTCAGTGTGATCTCCGCTGTCAGCCCTGGTGTCCGTCATGGCTCAATGTACTAGACTTCTGCCTCTGAAGAAGGAAGCCTCTGCTTTGACTCATGCTTTCCTCTGAGCTACACTCAAACGCTGCATAAGAAGGATTTGTGTTTAGAGGGGAAAGGATCAAATTACATATAATCCAGCTACTAACTGAGTACATATTAAGTATATATATTTTGATTATTGATTATAATTCTGACCATGTAATTATAGTCAGCTTTAAATCATAGGAGTTCCTGAGTGCAGCACAAGTCCCATTTGTCCCTAACCTTGGTTCCTTCACCACTCTTGGCTACTCTAGCGCTCTTTCAGCACAGTGAGTGAGTGAAATTAGATTTCGTTCAAAATGATGAGTCACCAATGAGCTCCTTCATTTTTCATGTATCACTGAAATAAACTAATCTGATTGCATGGCAGTGTTTGAGCCTTTCCTGGCAAACTCTTTATTTTTCATGTGTTTCAATGTTTTACATTTACTACCTATGTTACACAAAATTGCAAAAAGCTTTAAGTCATGTTAGAATGTTATTACCTCATCAAAACATACATGGAGTTGTGTTTCATTCACATATGTTTGAGTAATCCTTTATAATTAGTCTTTTATTTTCAAGTTAACAGCTGCCTTATACCTTTAGTTCAGTAGAGACAATTCAAGGGCTGAAACCATCCAAATGATTCTAGCAAAGGCGTATGGACATTAAAAACACGCTGTATTACCACATGACATCCCAAGGTGGAACACAACCTAAATATGCAGGGTCTGTGCGTTAAACATGTGTGAATGAAACAAAAAGCTCCAGGCATGTTTTTTATGAGGAAACAACATTACAACAAAGATTAGAAAAAATGTGTAAAATTTTGGCAGCATTACTTGTAATTTTACTTAAGTACAGATTTCCAGCACTCTTACCACTACTTTATATTTCATTTGAATGCTTAGTTTACACAAGCCAAACATGTGGCTTTGTTATGAGGTAGAGTCTAGCCTATCTTTTGTTGTTGTCTGTCACCATGCAGTTATAACACATACATACACGCACGCACGCACACACAAATACATACACACACACACCCACACGTAATATGTCTACATTGCTGTATGACTCCACATGCACCAAAAGTGACAAGAGGAGACTCCTGACAGCACATTTGTGAATCATTCAGTCTGAAATTACTGGCACTTATTTGCTGTTGACTGCCGTAATACCTCTCCGTGTACGACCGCTATAAAACTTGTTGGTGAGAAACAGCGCCTCAGGTCCTACAGCAGATGCAGCTCGGCACAGAAAATGTTATTCACCAAATCTGTTGTAGTCCTGACCGTTAATCATAGAGTTATTCTGCAGCATTAAAAGTGTCTCCAAAGGTTTACTGCGCTTGTGATTTATGAGGGGAAAAACAACAGGTAAAACTGAAAAAATGAAAACACAAAAGCATGGTATTGGATAATGTATATTAAGGACTGTTACTGGAGCCACTGTTGAGTCTGAATTGAGATAATTTCACATCAGCAGTTCTATGCTTGGGTATTTTTAATGGTGTGTGGTTCAGAGGCAAGTTCAAACTATTTTATGTGTTTAAGGTACTATATTATGCAAAATGGACTCTTGTGAGATTTTAGCCATGTTATAATGCTCTTACGTCCTCAAAAACATACCTGGAGTTGTATTTAGTTTCATTCCCACTTGTTTGAGTAATCCTTTATTATTAGTCTGTCTACATCTCCAAAGCTCAAAATGCTTTGTTCCACCTTGTGGTGTCATGAAGCGGTAGTTTTCAAGTTAACAGCTAAATTTTATCTTTTGTCCACAGAGATAGGCAATGTCAAGCCTGAACGTATCCAAATAATTCTAAATAGTGAACGTGTATGTGAGTCTAAAAACACTGTGGAACACTTCCTGTATCACCACATGACATCACAAGGTGGAGTGTTTTTAGTTTCAGCCTAAATATTCAGGGTTTGTGTGTTAAACAGTGTTTTTGACAAGGAAACATCATTAGAACATGGATTTGAAAAGAGCATAAGATGGGCCCTTTAAATGGTAATGATTTGAAGTCTGTATTAAATTTCCAGTACTAAACTTTTTTGCCAAAGAAAATTTACTAATTTTGGTTGTATTTATTGCATTGAAAAAACATAAAAAACATGCATCCTTACTGTGAACAGGCTTGCATCTCCACAAACCTGACTCTAATTTGGCCTGGAGGAGGGTTCTCTCATTTCCATTCCAACATTTCCATGGAAATGTTGTTAATTTGGCTACAATCTAAATGTAAAAATAGAACATCATTTCAATTCTGTTAAACTGTGATCAATCAATATATTAATATTAATGCATCAGTTTTATATAGCATTTTTCAGGACACTCAAAGACGCTTTACAGAGCATTATTCATTCACTCCATACCCGGTAGTGGTGCTACTATTGTAGCCACAGCTGCCCTGGGGCAGACTGATGGAAGCGAGGCTGCCAATCTGCACCATCGCCCCTCCGACCACCAGCATCACTCACGTACACACCACTTTCATACTAGGCAATGTGGGTTATGTGCCTTGCCTAAGGACACAACAGCAGTTTTTGTGACTGGCGCCCCCCTGTGGCACCTAGAATTCCCAGTGGTCTCCCATCCAAGTACTAACCAGGCCCGGCCCTGCTGAGCTTCTGAGATTTGACGGGATCAGGCTTTGACAAGCCGGTATGCCCACATTATGAATCAATCAAGTCTCACTGGACTCAGTGACTACAGACTGTGGCTCTGACATCTGTGGTCATGAAGTCATTGGAGCACCTGGTTCTGCCCCACCTGAAGATCCTCACAGCCCCCCTCCTAGACCTCGTGCAGGGGGTCCACAGAGCCAACAGGTCTGTAGATGACGCCATCAGCATGGCTCTGCACTTCACCCTGCAACATCTGGGCACCTACTCTAGGATCCTGTTTGTGGACTTCAGCTCTGCCTTCAACACCATCCGCCAAGACCTCCTGCAAGGCAAGCTGTCCCAGATGAACGTGCCTGATCCTCTCTGCAGGTGGATCACTGACTTCCTGATGGACAGGAAGCAGCACGTGAGGCTGGGGAACAATGTCTCAGACTCCCGGACCATCAGCACCGGCTCTCCCCAAGGCTGTGTTTTTTCTCCTCTGCTCTTTTCCTTCTACTCTACACCAACTGCTGCACCGCCTCCCACCAGTCTGTCAAGCTCATCAAGTTTGCAGACGACACCACGGTTGTCGAACTCATCTCGGACGGGGATGAATCTGCCAACAGGATGGAAGTTGATGGTCTGGTGTCGTGGTGCAGCCAGAACAACCTGGTGCTTAACGCCCAGAAGACAGTGGAGATGATTGTGGACGTTAGGAAACACACAGCCCCACTCCCCTCCATCATCCTGAGCGACACCCCCATCACCACTGTGGACTCATTCCCCTGGGGACCACCATCACCCAGGACCTTAAATGGGGGCCCATCATCACCTCCGTCATAAAGAAGGCCCAGCAGAGGATGTACTTCCTGAGGCAGCTGAAGAAATTCAACCTGCCAGCACGGACAATGGTGCAGTTCTACACTGCCATCTTCGAGTTCATCCTCACCTCCTCCATCACCGTGTGGTGCTGGAGCCTCCATCAGGGACAAACAGAAACTGCAGCGTGTTGTGCGCTCTGCTGAGAAGGTGATTGGTTGCAGGTGAACAGGTCCTGTACAGATGGTACAGGACCTGTTCACCTCCAGGACTCGGACATGTGTAGGTCGGACCCTTCTCACCCTGGTCACAGACTTTTTGACCTGCTCCCCTCAGGCAGGAGGCTACAGTCCACCCGGACCAGAACCTCTCACCATAAAAACAGTTTCTTCCCTTCTGATGTTGGACTCATGAACAATAACACTAAGACTGTTCCCACCTCCCACTCTGATTCAGTCACATGACCCTGTGCTCTATTTTTGCACCTGTCTGTTTTGCACTGATCATTACCTGCACTGTTATATTCCTATATTCTTGTACGTTATTGTTTTCTACATTATTTTATTCTATTTTATTTGTTGCATGTTCAGTGTTTGCTTACAGTACATTCCGCTCCAAGTACCCCAGCAATTTCCTAATGTTGTGAACCTGTTCACTCATATGGCAATAAAACCTTTCTGATTCTGATTCTGATTTGGAATAAAATATATTAATCACTGATTATTTTTAATATAGCCCAATCCTATTTACATTTCAATTTACATGAAGAATGAAAAATATTTTTGATTGACAGGTTTTATTGCTAAACTGTTGCTATGCAGAGAAAAACAGCATAGTTTTGGCCACTAACAATACCTTACCCTTTAATTTAGCCATATGCTGCTGAGCACTACTACTACTCCCGTTTAAGTGATTTATAACTTGTAACTGAACCTTGCAAATCTGTCAGTACATAATGTCATGACATGTCTAACTGTTTCCTTCACACCGGAATGTTTGCACACTTCCGCCCCTGCCCCAAAAATTGGAATTTTCCTCACAAACTTATCATTTTAAAGCATACTTTTAAACTGTCAAATAATATTAAAGTGCATAGGACATGATAGACTACTCATTTCACTAAAACATAATTATATTTAGAATTTCACAACAACAACAAAAATTGCCCATGATTTGCCCACAACGTTTTTAAAATTGTGTCATTTGTTGTACTTCCTGTTTGGACACATTAGACAGAGTATGACATAAGTAGAGGTATTTCCATAACTGTTACCTAGCGGCCCTAATGTCAACCAGGGTTTAAATTACACTATAGATATGATTATATTAATTTTATTAGATTATTTATTCAGACCAAGGTTTAGTTTGTGTTAGTGCTCTTCCACAGAGTTGTCACGTGATGTTGCTGTGACTGATGTAAATACGCTTTGGCTTCCTAAAGGACGACGACAGCGCCATCTGCAGTCCAACTTCTTCAAGACCGTTTCCAAGGTGTGTGAGCATAAACAAGCCCCCCGTCCCTGTTCATAGTCTCATGGGCATGTTTCGGTATTTCGATTGTCTCCTTAATCCAGTGACTGTGTTTGTTGTCCTCTGTCCCAACGTCCCAGTCCATAATATTCTGGTTCTGCTTTGTGTTTTGTTGCTTGTGTTTATGCCTTCTGTTTCCTTCCTTCCTTCCTCCTTTTTTGTTGTTGTTTTAAAGCATTATTAATTTTAGAAATCACAATTTTCTCACTAACTGTCACTTAAAGGTGCAGTATGTAACTTTCTGGGGGTGGAACAACATTTCCAAGGAAAAAAGCAGGCAAATTTGAGTGATGCTTGTGGAAATGCAAGGCCGCTCAGAGTAAGGTGTTTTTTGAGGTCCTTACAGTGCAATAAAACTAATCAAAATGAAAAAAAACAAGCTTTTATCTAAGTCTAGTTTTGGCTAAAATGTTTCATGGCTTTAACTGTTAAATAAAAACTATGATAAGTATTTACCACAGATATTATCCCACCAAACCAAGTAATAATTAGAAAAACATGATAACCTGTCAAATGCACTAACTGTAAAATCCATATTGTGTAGGACATATAGCCCAGGTATAGCTAATAGTTAAATGTAGTAAAAATGTAGCACAAATTCTGGGGTCGCACTGTACATTCATACCAGTGCATTCTTTCCAAAGAGAAGTCAGTCATTATACTATAGGTTGTCATTATAGGGTCCATTTGGGGTGTTGGGACATGTGACCAAGGTTAACTCTCTGTAGACTAGTTCCCACACAGCTCCCTACTGCTAAAACGATGTGACCATAGTCAAATAAGTCTAATAGGTTTACAGCATTGCTAAAGATGTGTTTATGTAGGTTAAGATCCATAAAATAACAACTCAAACTGGTGCAATAAAACAGCAGTAAATTACACAGTCTCATTGAAAATATACAACAGGATGGTCGGAAGCAGTGGTGGAAAATAAAGGAAAAAGGAAAGTTTGAAATCCCCAGTCATTCATAATTATAGTGTTGCGGTTTAGATGGTGCCTCCAGCATCCTATGACTTCATAACCTTATGCTGGCTCTGGTCATTAACCCCTGCATCCCAGAAAAGAGAGGAGTTACTAGATACTATTGACAAAGACTATTTAGGTGTTTGATGAACAGAGGGGAAATTATGGCTGCTAAAAACATGGCATCCTGATTATGCTGTTTTTATCAGCATTTTTAAAATTCTGAACAGTCTTAGCTTTTGTTCTAAAATATTTGCCCCAATTTAAAGGTGATATATTAAATGTTTTTTGTATTCAGTATTAAATGATAACATATATGTATACACTTCATTATTTTTGGTCATTGTAAATTTGCAAGCAGTGGATCTTCCCTTATGATTTTTTTCTTATTTTTGAAAAATGGCTACATGTAATTTTTTAACCCTATGACTTAGACTCTGATTTTTAAAATATATTTTGTATATTATTTTATATATGAGATGAGGGTAAGTGAAAACAGACGTTTTCTCAGCACACAGGATTACTGAAACGTGCATGAATCAATGGAAATATAACTGAATGAGGTAATGATGAGGGGATACTTTTATAATATGGTCAATAATAATAAGTCAATTTTACAAAAACGCTGCTTTGCTTCTATGACTTTCATCTTTTCTGTGTCAGCGCTGCCTGTATTGAGTTCATTCATGTTTTGTCTTAGCATTGTAATGATTTAATGTGAAAATGTTGCCCTCTACTGACAGAAAAACATCCTCTATCTAACCAAAACAATTGTCATGTTGGTAGAGGTGGGTAGGAATCAATGACATTTTACTTGTGTACTTTTTGAAATTGTACTTTTGAGAGTTGCTTGAGAATTGTTTTTGTACTTAATAATGTTTTTGTACGTAATAATAGCCTGTAGTTTAGTTATTCTCATTTTGATATGAGTAACTCTTAACAAAAGCTCTATGTTGCATGATGTTAGGCTTTATTTTTCTGTGTCAGATTACATCAACACTAAATCACATGTTTGGACAGTTAATAGTCACTGGAGTAGTATTAACACCATCACACATCTTACTATAGTAATTTGGATAATTCCTGCTTTGACTCAACAATTACATCCTCAACTGAAGGAACAAGAAGTACTGTGTTTTGTCCTTAGTCATGCCAGTAAGAACTTTTTAATATAAAGTGACCTAGCTATGGTGACCACCTCAAGTTTTATTCAAAGAAGAGCAAGTTGTTGAATATGATGGGGCATGGAGGGGCAGATTTGTAAAGTTTAAGCTCATAACTGTAATAGCGCCATATGATTTTCAGTTTTTTTATCAATTTATTATAATGCAGAGAGATTTTTTTTTAAAGGATGTTGGCATATTACAACATAGGATATCAGTTTGGCCAAATTGTCTTCATTTCTTTACAATGATTTCTGTATAAATTTTACTTTATATTGAATTCTTTTGTCTCCACTGAAAATATGACACATTCTCTAAAAAAAGTGAGAAGAGACAGAGCCATAAATAGCTGTGAAGGATAATCAAAAGAGGAAGGGAGGGAGATTTTTGACCAGTGGGTGAAGTATCTCAGTTTGTCCAGTAGAGGGTGTCAGCGTGCTGCATTGGCTTTTTGCTGGTAATGAGGGCTATTCATGGATAGGGGGCTATTCCAATGGTTATTCCTTATGGTAATGTTGTTAAATCGTCTACAAATATATCTACGTGTGTCCATGCTTTTTATTTGCATAATGTTAATGTAAACGTGTTGTATGTATTATGTGTTCAGAGTCTGTTTGTTCTGACATTATAATGTATTGATTTTATTGATTGTAGGCTAAATTTCCACTAGAGTTTTATCAATTACCAAGCTCTTTGTGTCCTTTGTTTGGTGATAACCTATAGATTCTCTCTCTCTTTTTTTTCAGGTATTGTTTACTTTACGGACTTCATGATGCTAACTACTACCCATGCTTAAATATGTCTCTGTTAGTATTTATGAAGGACTTTTTGTCTTTTTAGTTTTCCGCCATTAACTATTTTCGTCCCATTAACTGTTCATTAACATTATTAGCAAGAGATGATTTTTACACTTTTCCTTTTGTACTAAATTAGCATGAATATGTGCTTTGTGCGTTCTAATAGCTGCTGAAAAAACACTAACATACCACTTACCTATGTGAACCCCAAGCTATAGCTCCTTTTTTCTTTATTGAGCAGGACAATTAGCAGCATGATGGCATAATAAATGAGGTAACGAATCGAGAGAGACATTCAGCAACCTGGAATTAATCTCTGGACACCAAGACCTGCACAGAGCCTGGAATATGTGCATTGATCCAACCCCGTGGCCAAAGGGCAGTACAGGTATGTAATGCCAAATTATTCCCTGAGATTAACTGACAGGGGAGGTGTTTAGGGTGATTTTGTTAAATTAAGCATATGCCAAGAATAATCTCCTATAACTATCAGCAGGTGGCACCAAATCCCCCTCTTTGCAACCTTCACACATGTATAAATCTGTAGTAGCATTTATGTAGCAGAGTTGCATGGACTGTAATTAAGTAATTTTACAGTAAATTTTGAGGAAAAACGTGATATAGAATATAATGACTATACCTATTCCTATTTCCGTGTGTTACAATCAAAATGTATTATTTTTAAGACCGCCCTTTATTTACCAATGTGATTCAATTATTTTACTACACTTTTCTAATCACTATGTTTAATACAACATATAGCCTGTGTTAGAGTCGTCCTTCATTATCACTGTAGATCATTTTTAGACCTCCTACAACATATTGCTTATTAAAAAAAAGGTATTGACTTGAAAACAAATTCTTTTTCTTTACATGTATGTATAATTCATGTGAAATGTGACCTAATAGCGGCTTCTCGTGCTTCTGTCCTCAGCTGTGTGAGTCGTGTGGAGAGAACAGTGATCCGAATCAGTCAGCTGCACCGTGGACCATGTGCGCACAGATCTTTTCCCCCCTCTCATTCAGCTGTTTTAAAACGACACCTCCCCCCTTACCTCCCTCCCTCCATCCCCCTTCCCTCCATCCCAAATCCTGCTCCTGCTCCGAGTGCAGTCATTTCTAGTGCAGAGAAATGTCCCTGGTGACACCGATGGATGACGCAGACTCTCTCTTCTCTTTTTAAATCCACTACCCCCAAACAGCAACCCCATCTTTTCCTCCTCTTTTCACTTGCTCTATCTGCTTCCTTTTTTATTTATTTATTTATTTGTTTTTTGTGCACACTCTCTTCTCCCTCTCTTCATTTCCTCTCCTCCTGGCTGTCCCCCTCCCATCCCTCCTTCCTTCTCTCCCTCCCTCTCTCCCTCTCTCTCTCTCAGCCTCTCTGCTCCGGCACTGCAGTGCTGATTGTGATTGCACACACACACGTACACACACACGGCGTAGCTGAGAGGCAAGGACTGCAGCAGCATGCACCAAGCACCGCTGAGCTGTTCGGGGACACGGGGAAGGGGAGCTGAGGAGAGGAAATAGTGTAAGATCTCACAGCATCCAGCGCCGCATCTTTGGAACATGGGAACAATGCTTTTGAGGAGAGGATAGCTTATGTTATCCGGCCTTCACTGCACTGCCTCTGCATCCTGGGCGCCCTGCTCCTCCCACTCCAACTCTTCCTCCTCCTCCTGTCTACAGCATCATTAGACTGGACTACAGATTGACCTGGGCTGGCTAGTACTGGATGGTCCTGATCGCCCTGGCTCGATCATTCTTCGTGGCTATGCTACATTGCCACCGTTCCTAATGGATGGATTGTAATTGACATTTGGTGCTAGAAGAAAACCCACAACCCACTGGGCATCTTGGATTCTAGTGTCATTCTTTAGCGGTGTTGTCATTGGTGCATTTCCTCTATTTGGCTGCTTGTTTTTTGCCTTCTCCCAGACTGGCTAGCAGGCACTGCAGCATCAGGACCGCAAGACCCATGAAGCGGTAGGGCATGAGGACCCAGGGGCGACTGAGTGGAAGGGCTTGAGTTCTTCCATTGCTACCACTGCTGTTGAGGTGCTTATCTTGATTTTTTCTCCCAGAAAAGGGTGTCTGGTGGGGGTGAGGGTGGGTGGTGACAGCACAGGTACCCAGGCCCCTACTGAGAGGAGCTGGTGGGCCTAGCGTAGCAGAGGCAGGCAGGACGTCCTGTGGGAAAGGGGGGGAGAGCATTGGGCTCCTGATGGTGGCTATTTTTGTCTCCCCTAGCTGAGTGAGTGGGACAGCAGGAGCAGGAGAAGATGCTTATGGCCCGAGACACGGCGCGGGATGAGGCCCAGAAGCTGCACAGGAAGTGGCTGAAGCACCAGGCCTTTATGGCAGAGCTGGCCCGCAATAAGGAATGGCTGGCCAAGATAGAACAGGTGAGTGGAGGTGAGCTGGGCGTGAGGGGATGGACATGGGGAGAGGAGGGGATCACGGAGGAGCACAGCAGGTGAGTATGGTGTGAAAGGTGTCATCCCTCTGTTTTCATTTCATCACTTTGCTTAGGGACATCCTGAATTACACAGTCAAGGTTACTGCTGAGGTGGATGTGTTGTTTTCAGTCACAGATGATGAGATCCATGTGGTATCAAGGTTTTTTTTCTGTCTCATTGCCTTATATTTGAGAAACACCTCTGTGGCTTATTGCTGTTAGCTGTGCTTGTATTTTTGCTGGTTTGATAGAGCATACAGTCATAGATATAGTACTCAGGAGGTATGCACATGGTATGTTTCTGGATTCATTGAGGTTAATAATTGCACATACAACATACCAGCCTTTAGCCATATACTGCATACTGTACTGGGGTTAGTGTCTAAATGGAAGACTCTAACAAAATACATTTGTCTCTAATCAATTGTATTCCCAAAGGGCTAATTTAAGCAATTGAATAAACTCTCCTTGTTGCCAATGATTTCTTATAGGAGTATGCCATAATTAATACATAATATTAACATTTCATAGCTCCATATAGAACAGCAGTGGATTTTAATTGGAGGGAATTTATTGTTTCAGTCATACTACACACTTCACTTAACATCTGCTATTTGAAAAACTATTGTGAAATCTACTTTTAAGAAATGTTTGTATCAGGTTTTAGGTCACTTATCAAATGACTGCTTGTTCACCAAGGATTATAGATTTTGGCACTTTGTGAAGAAGATCAAATATGTCCTAGCTTTTCTAATTATTATATTGCTTTATATACCCTAATGAATACAGAGGGGCTAGTCATTCTGGAAGTAACTATGATTATGAGAAAGGCCACTCATCTGAATGTAGGCAGTTGGTCAGGTATTTCACATGTTAGTAATGTGATTCTATATTGTGCTATGTTTGTGAGTTGTTGAGTTTGACTGTATCGACGCAGTAAGTTATTATCTTTTAGCAACATTGCCAAACAAAACAATAACACTGTTTAAAAGTGTACAAATTGGTATGCTGTGGGTGACATTGGATTGTCTTAAATTTAGTAAAGTTTTAATTAGGTCTTTGTTAGATCTGCTCTTTTGGTCTTGTTCTGAATCAGCTACATGACTATAGCTCTAATATTTTGATGGACACTTTTACGTGATTTTGTGTTACGATATAGAAATCACGGTGTCACCTACAAGTTACTAACTATTCATTTGTTACGTAATATTGTCAAATTGTTCTATGACCTGCACTAGTTTGTACAAATACTTATTAATGTACATGAAGAGAGTATAGTTGTAGTACATTGGGTGCTTGTGAGCAGATAAAGTATTAATGCTTTTTAGATTCTTAGCTACATTTATTTGGATGTGGATTTTAGACCGGTTTGAATGTAGTAGTAAACATAACATTAATTCAAGCTTGTTATGTGGCTGGAAACCATAAAACTTATCGATAAATGCTGTGGCTGTAACATTTGTAGTCGCGAATAATGCAGCTAGTTTATGTACATGTGTAAAACAGAGGGAGGCGAACGGCCAAGAATAACATCTCAGCTTGAAATGAAAATGAACTGAAACAGGATCCTGCTTGTTTTCTGAATGATCAGCGCATTTGTATAACCTCCTGCCTAATACCAGATGAAAAAAGCAAAGGCACTGACACTGTGAGCTGAAGATGGCTGCTCGCTGTAGCTAGGCCCGTCTGCTGACTGGCAGGATTTTCCTTAAGTTCCTGTGTGTAGCTCAATGCAGCGTCTCAGAAGGGCCTTTATAGCCATAACATTCGCATCTCTTCTGTTTTTAAGTCTGTCACATTAATAATTATATCGACTTATCATTCAGTATATGATTTTTTTTTTTATATATTTATCACATGTACCTTTTCTTTGCACTAGTTGGGCATTTTTTCTTATTTTTCTAGTTTTAAGCCTATAAGATAACACTTTTAACACTGTTTTAATGTCTCATTGTGCACTTGAAGCTTTTTATACGCCCGTTGTGTAAGACGGGACGTATTATGTTATGGCGCTGTCCGTCCGTCCGTCTGTCCGTCCGTCCGTCCGTCTGTCCGTCCGTCTGTGGACACTTCAAAGCTTTGAAGTCTTTGAAGCTTTCACTTCATGAAAGATCTGAACTCTCTTCTCAAAAGTTCTGCTGCTGAAAGCGAGAACAACCCACATTCTCTGCTTCTTTGAGCTTTGACACATTAAAGCTTTGTAGTGTCTTTAAGTTCTGTTGCTGCAATCTGATTGGTGGAATTCCGATTCTAGAATTCTATATACAATAATTCAAAGTACGGGCGTATTTTGCCCCGCTGGAGGAGGTCTTGTTACACATGTTATTCCAATGTGTTTTTTAACTACAAATGGTAAATAAACGTACCTTTTTAACTACGTATGGCAAATAAACTAACCGAAAGTGTAGTTGGGTTAATAATTGACATCTATGACATATTATAGATACTAGATACTAGACTAAATTTATACAATATTGTTTGCTTTGAAAAAGGTTCACTAGTATAATCCTGTTTAGGTTTATTGTATAGTGGTATAAATGAGTTTCAAAATGATTCAGTATCGTGATATTTTTCTGTAGCAATATATCGCACTTCAAATTGGGTTGTGGTGACAGGTCTATGGTTACCGGAGCAACACGGGGGGCACATGACACTGCGTCCCAGAACTCTGCGTCCTTTTGGAAGGGTTCCCACTCCAACCCCTTCCCTCGATAATCTCAGTCCTTACTCAGCACATGAAGCTCCTCACGCCTGTCTGTGCACTGTGGTGCTCTGTGCTCTGCTTTGAGCTGCTCTGTGCTAGGGATGGGACAATAAACAAGAATACCGTTTATTGTGATAAAATGTATACACAGTAATCGTTCGTGGCACATTTTATATAATCGTGATAAACACCAACAAAGATAATGGCCATTTTCAGAAAAATGTGCAGAAAAAGCTACTTATCCTTGATGTTCTCTTGTAGAGTGTTGTTTTCACTTATAACAAATTACAATACTATAACAGCTGTTTAAATATTGAACCTATTCATAATATTAAAATTATAATTATTTCTTATCCATAAAACTTTTAAACTGCCGTAGCAACTTTAATCATTATTGTGACATAATCCTTAATTGCAGTTATTTTGGCTGTGATAATTGTGATGCAAATTTCAATATTGTCTCATTCTTTGTGCTCTGTGCTCTGTTCTCTGCTCTGTGCTCTGTTCTCTGCTCTGTGCTCTGTTCTCTGCTCTGTGCTCTGTTCTCTGCTCTGTGCTGCTCATAGACTGTATATATAAATGACACAGCTAACACGCTAGCTGCTGCGTTCCAAATAGGATGTGAGCATAGGGGTGCTTCCTCTTTCTAACCCTGCCTCCCATTGACATCCTGGGGTATTGTCACCCCTCTTTCTATAACAGCTGCTGTGGGCCTCGTCATTTTGGTCTTAAAATGTTTGTTTTAACCCACTTTATATGATCCTGACATTTCTCTTCTGCTATTTTGTCTGTTAAAAAAAAATCCTAATCATAATGTAGAGCCTGGCTCTAAATTAGTTCCTGTAACCGTTAGCATCACAAGCGTCATTTGACCAAAGCCAAATGCTATGGGTGACGTCACACTTGCTTAGTCCACTTCTTTATTTATTGTTTTGTGCTGCTCTGTGCTGCTCTGTGCTGCTCTGTGATATGTGCTGCTCTGTGCTGCTCTATGATGCTCTGTACTGCTCTGTGTTCTGTGCTGCTCTGTGTTCTGTGCTGCTCTGTGTTCTGTGCTGCTCTGTGTTCTGTGCTGCTCTGTGCTGCTCTGTGTTCTGCGCTGCTCTGTGCTGCTCTGTGTTCTGTGCTGCTCTGTGCTGCTCTGTGTTCTGTGCTGCTCTGTGATATGTGCTGCTCTGTGATATGTGCTGCTCTGTGCTGCTCTGTGTTCTGTGCTGCTCTGTGATATGTGCTGCTCTGTGTTCTGTGCTGCTCTGTGCTGCTGTGTTCTGTGCTGCTCTGTGTTCTGTGCTGCTCTGTGTTGCTCTGTGTTCTGTGCTGCTCTGTGCTGCTGTGTTCTGCGCTGCTCTGTGCTGCTCTGTGCTTCTCCATGATGTTCCGTGCTGCTCTGTGTTCTGTGCTGCTCTGTGCTGCTCTGTGTTGCTCTGTGTTTCTCTGTACTGCTCTGTGTTGCTCTGTGCTGCTCTGTGCTGCTCTGTGCTGCTCTGTGCTGCTCTGTGCTTCTCCATGATGCTCCGTGCTGCTCTGTGTTCTGTGCTGCTCTGTGCTGCTCTGTGTTGCTCTGTGTTTCTCTGTACTGCTCTGTGTTGCTCTGTGCTGCTCTGTGTTGCTCTGTGCTGCTCTGTGCTGCTCTGTGCTGCTGCATGATCCTCCATGATGCTCCGTGCTGCTCTGTGCTGCTCTGTGCTGCTCTGTGTTGCTCTGTGTTGCTCTGTGCTGCTCTGTGTTGCTCTATGTTGCTCTGTGCTGTTCTGTGCTGCTCTGTGATGCTCTGTGCTCTTCTGTGCTCTGTGCTGTTCTGTGCTCTGTGCTGCTCTGTGCTGTTCTGTGCTCTCTGCTGTTCTGTGCTCTGTGCTGTTCTGTGCTTTCTGCTGTTCTGTGCTCTGTGCTGCTCTGTACTGCTCTGGGCGTGTTAGAGGAGCTGTCCTTGTGCCAAGCCTTACACAGGCTCAGGGGTCAGGGCTTTGTAAACAAACACATTAGACTAGAACACACTATAATTCACCAAATGCACAGATCAGCTGATTTATTTACAAGAATATACTGGAAGATTAGTCAGTGAAATTTGGTAAATATTTATTGAAATACAAAATGAAGGAGGAGATAAAATACTGTATTAGAGCATGGGATTGTGTCATCACATCTCAGAGAATTTTCATTTACCCTATTGTTAAACCAATAAAGATTTTAAAATACTAAATACTAAACTTGTATTCAAAACACTATAGCATGAGAAATGTATTTACCAGTATTAATCCAACAGTTTAACTTTTTTAAATATTGTTTTTACTAATACTTCTGGACTTTCAGCACATCCTGCTACTAATGTAGTTTTTGACATTAATTTGTTGTGTTACGTTGTAGAATTTAATGTTATATATAGTTAAGGCTGTTAACCTATATAATTCGGTGGGAAATTTACTGTAATATCAACAAAACCACAAATGTTGAACCATTTTTTGTCTGGGACTGACTCCACAAAGTTGAATAATGGCATTACATTCTGAAGCTACTGTGTAAAATAATCTGCAATATTCTTGACAGTTAAACAGCCAGTTTACCACCACAGAAATCTGACATGTCCTCCAACTCAATTTTAAACTTCTTGGATTCTTGGATTTTGTGATGTTGCATGAATGCAACCAATAATAGCTTGTAATTCCTTTTGATACTTGAAGTATCTAAGATTTTGCTTTATTAAATTTTATAGTTCCCAATATTAACAAAACACAAATTAAGTCCATAGACTTTGCAGCAGGCAGTTCCATGTGACTGGCCATCTTGTGCTTCATACAACCCAGTTTTACTTAAATCTTTAGGGAGAGTACATATTATTATTAATTAACCTCTGCAGGTTATGAAAATTGATTTCCATCAGACATTCTAGACAGGCTGATTGTAAAAGATCACTCAAACATATAGCATCAGAATCACATACACCTAAGTTTAAGTACATAGATTGCCTTTCAACACAAGTGCAAGACATAATAGTGATAACACTAAAACCAAAAATGATAAATTGTGAAACTGAATTCATTTGCAAGTGCCTCACATTGATTCTTTTTGTACTGTCAAAAAACAGCATTAGCACTGAGATGGTGAGTGCCAATCAGATATTACACAGATTCGGACAGTAGTTTTAGATCAGTAAATTGACCTTGCATGAATTGTAAAAGTAAACACTAAAACAATTTGATAGGATATAAGGATGTCAAGATTATTTGGTTAATCGATTGCTATTCTGGTCACAATATAATCACAAGAACTAAAATAATAATAATCATGGCAAGCAAAATTAAGTAATTTCACTTGAATGTATACTCCTTTTCATCTGACTTCAGAAAGTTTGTTTGTGAAGACAATAGTAATGAAAAGGTTTTTTGTAACACTAAAACTTACTATCCTGATATCTCTTGGAGACTATAAGACATACTTCACTCCCATTTGCCCAGTCTAGTCACATTAATGCAAATCAAATCAAAATGAGGGAAACCAAAAAAAGGGGCAAAACAACATAATCTTGTGTTTTGATAAAATTAGTCATGTCTTTTGTTGGTTGCAGAAAGCTGAAATCTGCTCAGTCAATTACATAACACAACTTCTGAATACCAATTGTCTAGAGTTTTTTATTTTTATTTTTTTACTATATAGGTCCGTTGACAGATATTTGGCGGTCCTCACATGAGCCCCACTCTGATATAAATTAATAGAAAGAGGGTCCAGTTCTGGGCACCTAAAACTTTGGGGCCTGGGACTACAGACCCCTTTGTCACCCCCTGTCCACTGCCCTGCATGTAGAAATATGTTGAAAATGAATATGTTACTTTTCAGAACCTCTAATATTGCTTTACTTAACAGATATCACTTTCCTATTTACCATCTTGTTTGTGGTGATGTTGCAAACGATGCCTTTGTTTTTCTTCTTACCTTCTTAGAATATTGATAGTTGATTATATCAGTCCCTGCAGAATAGAATTAAACCTGCATTGCAAAGAGCATGTAGTCATTTTCTTGCCTAGGCAGTAGAAAGCATGCTACTGTAGTGGGGTTCTGCAGATTTTGCATAGTGCAGTGCTACTTTCTAGTGTACCGTGTGAACACATTTTGTTTGTGTCAGTACTATAAAGCCAGGCAGTCAATCCCTCCCACTATTTCACTATGCTGCATCAGCATTACCGGCCTGCAGATTTTGGGAACACAAAGCAGCCATTACAGCATAATTCATATGTGGTCATATGATAAAAATACACTGCACATTTTACCAGCCAGCATTAACCAGGAACCATGACTTACAGAAGCCCCTCGTATCTCTCCATTGCCTCTCCTTTGAATGTTTGAATCCGTCCCCTCTTCCTCTCTCTTCCCCTCTCTTCACTCCTCTCTGGTTTCTTCTAAGGCCATTCTGTGTGTCAGTAAAGCCAAGCAGGAGAGAGAGAGGCTTGCTTTCTGCTGGCTCTGCATTATGGGAGGGAGAGTGAGGCTGAGGGAAGATAGGAGCACAGGGATGGGAGAGTGAGCACTAGCAGCAGTTAAGCAGCAGGCCCGTGCCAAGAGGAGAAACGCAACACTGCATTATGAAAGCCATAGGATATACACAGGGTCCGAGTCTGTCAAGTGCCATGTTGAGAAGTAACTGAATACATGTACTGAGAATACAGAGTTTGAGTAACTGTATTCAGGTACAGTTACTTTTTTATTTGGTGGTATTCAGATTACAGAGACTTCTAAAATCAAAGGAATACATGGCACCATTTGATCACACAATTTATGCTTCAAACTACACAGAATTAATGAGAAATAATAGAAATCATTGTTCTTATAGTGTGCGCATGTGCGATTTTTCCTAGTAAGTGAGTTAATGCAGAACAAATACTGAAACAAATATAAAGATGTTTTTTATGCTATGTTGCATCTTTACTCTATAATTTAAATACAACTCTGTGTGAAAATATTTTAAGTATTTGGAATACTGTACTCTGACTGGCTCATGCATCAAAATATTTGTACATTACAAAAATTTTAAAGCAGGTATTCAGTATTCTATAACTAAATACATTTTCTAAGTATTCGTCCCTTCACTGGTCAAGAGGAAGGAATTGTTTCATGCTTTATGTGAACAAATTTAGATATTTCCTATTCTCCATGAATATTGTATTCATCTTCCATTGTAAGCAAATGTAAACCCTGTATGCCAGTGCCATAATAAGGGCGAACCCTTTTCCTTATGTACCTAATACTGAAGGCAAACTCCATTATAAGATATTGTACTGATATAGAAATGAAATGCTATAATAAAACACACTGTGATTACAGATGAGTTCAGTGGACCGAACTGTTCAGTAACTTTCTTTTTATTATTGTGACATCCATTTTGGGCTTTTTAAGTTCATGTCCCTTCTTCAAAGTGCCTTCACAACGACACATCTCTGAGAATTTGAATAGCAGGAGTTTGTTGTTTTTGCAGTTTCAAATTATTTTAGCAAATTAGTTTAAACAAATCCATGTGCTCAGTCAGATCAGGAGGTATGAAAATGCCAAAGGCTTTGATATGGGCATCACTTGTTCCTGAACGCCTCATGGAGAAAGGTTGAGATACTGAAGAGGAGATGGAGACTGAAGGACAAAACAAAGCTTTATTAGAGTTACTATGTATGATTTTAGGTCAGCCTCAGGCCATGCTCTGTTTGTACACCTGCCCCATACCCAGTACGAGGCTTAAACAGTCACACAAATATGTCTTGGCCCAAGTTATTTTTGGATGCACAGTGCAATAATTCATTTTCTTTTGCACCACAAATGACACAAGATGCTCACATACCATATCTCTGAAGGATGCTTGGTTTTATGTAAATAATGTATTTCATTCAGGTCACAGGTTTCTTGTATTGAGTATTATATTTTAACCAATAAGAACTGCCCCTTCAAGCAAAGGCTGGCATTAAAGTGTGCACAAATGAGCAATCACAAGCCACTCGAGCGGTAAATAACAGTCCAATGCACAGTCAGAGGAGTTAGATAAAGCAGGTGGTCCTCACTAACACTAACATGGGGGTGTCCTGATGTGTGTGCAGGAAGGGCAAGAGCTGATCCAGGAGAAGCCAGAGCTGCGCTCTGTGGTGCAGCAGAAGCTGGAGGAGATCAGGGAGTGCTGGTCTGATCTGGAGAACACAACAAAGGCCAAAGCTCGGCAGCTGTTTGAGAACAACAAGCCTGAGCCGGCTGTCAAGAGCTACTCAGACCTGGATAGTCAGCTCTCCCACCTGGAGCAGCAGCCCCCTCAGCTGGAGCAGGCCCACCACCTGCCCACCTTCAACCAGCAGCTGCAGAAGTTCCAGGTGAGACCTCATCCAGGGAAACCTTAAGACAAGGTTTAATACAGAACATCAAGATTATCGAACTGCCTATCACTATATCAATGAACAATATATAGAAATATGCAGACATGGTTTTAACATTCCCATAAAGAAGCAGCAGTTACAGCAGTTTTTCTCAACTGCATTTAATTGTTCTCTAAGTTGGTCTCATATCACCTGTCATGGTGGTAACGTTTGCAGTGTAAAAATTAGCAAAAAATAATTCAAGGAACCTTTATTTCCTTTGTCAGTGGCAGTAATATGACCTTGTCCTTGTTCACTCCTCTGACACAGGCAATGGAGTCTCAGATTGGGGACTTCTATAAAGACATGGGGGACCTGGGAGCCTTACAGGGGGTGTGCCTCCCGCAGAGAGGCCTGATGTCAGGAGAACAGGAGGGAGTGGAGCAGCCCGGGATGGTTGAGACACGCATCGTCCGCCTCATCGAGCCCCTGAAAGAGCGCCGCCGCATCCTGCTGGCCTCAAAGGAGATGCACCAAGTGGCACAGGACCTGGAGGATGAGATAGTGGGTGTTTTTCTCCCATTTACACTCACCGTGTTACAGTATATTCTAATATCTAACCACTTTTCAGTATCTTCTGTATTTCTATCCTCAGCTTATGGCGTCCTAATACGTGTGAAATGAGTTTAACGTGTCTTGTTTGTTTGATAGCTGTGGATTCAGGAGAGACTTCCCTTGGCGTCATCTAAGGATTTTGGAAACAACCTGCATATTGTCCAGCAGCTTGTTAAGAAACACCAGGTACATGGGCTCCTAAGAGCTGATCTCCTCTCCTCCTCCCATAACTGTGAACTGTGCTCTCATCTGTCACATGTGCTGCACAGACACTCCAGAGGGAGCTCACTGGGCGCCGTGCACGGGTTGAGGAAGTGCTAGACCGTGCAGGCATCATTGCGTCGCTCCGGACGCCGGAGGTGGAGTTTGTGCGCGAGGGGGCGGGGCATGTGCGGCAGCTGTGGGAGGTGCTGCAGCTGGAAACAGAGCGGAGGGCTGTGCTCCTGGATGCCACGCTCCAGGCTCAGCAGTATTACACAGAGGCCTCCAAAGTGGAGTCCTGGCTCTCTGAGAGGAAGCTGCAGCTGGCCAATGAGGAGAAGGGCATGGTAAAACACTAATACACTCCTTATGTAGTCACTTAAACGCCGATTTTACAGATTCTCTTCTTTTCCAGGATGAGGCCAGCACGCTGCAACTGTTGAAATCTCATCTGGCTCTGGAGCACACAGTGGAGACATACGCAGAGACAGTGGGCATGCTCTCCCAGCAGTGCCAGTGCCTTTTGGGGCTGGGACATCCTGACAGGTCAGCCATAGAGTTACACACATATGTTTTACAGTGAATTTCAGTAATACTGGAAAGACAACTCTCTTTCTCCAAACAGTGAGCAGATCACCAAACAACAGTCTCACATAGACCGGCTCTACGTGTCTCTGAAGGACATGGTTGAACACAGGAAGACCAGGCTGGAGCAGCAGTATTGGCTCTATCAGCTCAATAAGGAGGTGGAGGAGCTGGAGAAGTGGATCACAGAACGGGAGACAGTGGCCAGCTCTACAGATCTTGGCAATGATCTAGAGGAAGTCACAGTATGTACAATATGAATGTTAATGTATGTAGAACAGCAACAGGAGAGAGCTGAATCTTATCTGGCAACCTTTAAGTTATAGGTCAACTGCTCTGCCATATAAAACATTGATGTTTTGATTTGTAGAATGATTAGAATAAATGTTATCTTATTTTACAAGCTACTCTTACCTGAAGCTGGTATTTATGTTTCCAATGGCGTCAGTGGCTCAGAGCAGAGTCTTCACTGTAAACGTAATGTGGTATATAAATAAGTATTTGTGCATGTGAAAGAACTCTAAGCTAACATTTGGCACAGATCAAATGAACAATTCATAAAATTACATACATTTTTTTTTTTACTTTTTTGCAGGTCCTTCAGGAGAAATTTACCAAATTTGCCACAGAAACTAACGGTATTGGCCAGCAGCGGTTGGAGCAGGTGAACAAAATGGTGAATGAGATGATAGACTGTGGGCACTCTGATGCTGCCACCATCGCTGAGTGGAAGGACGGTCTGAATGAGTCCTGGGCCGACCTCCTGGAGCTGATGGAGACCCGCAGACAGATGCTCGCTGCCTCACACCAGCTACACAAGTTCTTCACCGACTGCAAAGAGGTATCTGTAAATTACCAATATTTTCAAATACAGACACACAACACAAGAAGATGGACTTGATTTAGATTTTTTGTTATTTCGTTATGTTATTTTTACAGTCAAATATATAAGTGTACTTTAATCCTTGCCTGTAATCAAGAATACACACTTTTCCAATACAAGATATGAGTTTGGTCACTAGTTGCAGATAGGTGTAATCACACCTAGACAGATAGAATAGCCAGCGAGAGACATACATAGTCTGTCTGTATCAAAACAAATATGACTGATTATGGGAAGAAAGGAAAGGAAAAAAATAACACATGTGACTGAGAAACATTGCAGATTTATGTAAAATCAGTGAACAAAGCACTAAACTCTGTTACCCTGAGGTAAGAGAGGTTTGATTTTTCTGTTCAAAATGATGATGACCAAAGAATTCATTAAAGATGCACTATGTAATTTTTTGGTTGGGGGCCCATCTGTGGATTGTTCCACAGTATGCCATTAAACAGCTCTTCTTTACATTTATTAAATTATAGGTAGTTTTATAGCTTAAAAATAGACAAAAAACAGACATTCTGACTGTGAGCGGTTGCCTATCCACAGATCTGACCAGTAACTTGGGACTGGTTTTGTCTCTAAGAAGATAGAAAGGTTTAATGCCATACTGGGACAACATTATCTCCAAAGCAATAACATCTCCACGGAGAAAAGTGTTTGATGGACTCTCCACCACAATGTTACACAATGCCCTTTTTTTTTTTTTTTGTCACTGAAATAGACAAATCCGATTGCACAGTACTGTCTGAATCTGACTTAAGGTGCAATCGGGGGAGCTATGACCAGACCCTCCCTCCTTGTTTAAAATTAAAATGAGAAATTTTATATATATATATAATCCGTCAAGTTATTTTAAAATGTTAATGATAATATAGCCCTATATAATAATGTTAAGACATATTTGATAACGCTCCCAATTAGTAATAGTAATAATAATGATGATAATTTTAATATAAAAATGTTAATGATTAATTGAAAATCGATTGTTAATTCTCCCGACGATCGATTAAGAAAATTTTATTGAATACCCATCCCTAGTGTGAACTACTTAAATTTATGGTTTATCACCCTCAGTGTAATCTGTCAAAATGACAAATGGCCTTCAGATATATATTGTTGGTGCCTGTGATGACGTTGCTGTCCTATGTTGTAGATTTTGGCTCAAATCATGGGGAAGATGAAGCAGTTGCCAGAGGTGAGGGCGTGCCAAGCCAACATCACCAACCCAGCCACCCTGCAGAGACTCATGCACTCCTTTGAACACGCCCTTCAACTCTTAGTTGCACAGGTGGGCCACAATGTACAGTATATCCACAAGTCGGGTTAATAGGACTTTGCTGTGTTGGTTTTTTACAGTGTTACTAACTTGCTGGTACCACTTTTAATAGCCTAATACAATTCTGGGTGTCTAATTCATACCCTAGGCCTAACTCCTAGCCCTAACCACTCAGTTAATTTTCGAAACCTGAATCATTCTCAATAAACTATTCATGATTAATTAAGTCTTTGTTCTTGCTTTATTAAGGCTTCTTAATGTGTAGTTATTATAAGTGGTACCAACTTGCCAATGAAAATTATTCCCCTTGCAGTGTTTCCTACAGGCTCATACTGAGATTACAAGTTATTCATATTTGAATCATTTAGTATTAAAGTCATTCATTGTTTTAGTGACGACAAAAGCACTGAGTTCCAGATTAAATACAGATTACTTCTATCCATGGGTTTCAGAATGATGACAAATTAGGACCGTTGCAAACAATTTAAAACTAAATATTATATCTTTAATGGGAAAAAGTCTTCAAAATGTTGCATGAAACCGTATGCTATGAAATGTTTATAACAATATTACAAGCATAACTGATCATTTGTTTTACCCTGGTTTTGTTTTGTTTTCTTTTGTATAAATGGGAATCACTGCCATGGCCCATCTAATCAATAATAAATAATAATGAATTCAATTTATATCGAATTCTTTGAACACTGAAAGATCTTTGACATTATATCTTTGAATGAATAACTGTGACTGTGTTCAGATCCTCTCTTAAACCTTCATGTTTCTGGTGTTCAGGTGAGGCAGATGCAGGAGAACGCAGCCCAGCTCCGAACCATCTATGCTGGGGAGAAGGCAGAGGCCATCATGGTCAAAGAGCAGCAGATCATGGAGGCCTGGAGAGAGCTGCTGAGCTCCTGTGAGGCCAGTCGCGTCCAGGTCACCTCCGTCACTGACAAAGTCCAGTTCTTCTCTCTGGTCCGAGAACATCTCATGTGGATGGAAGGCGTCATGGGACAGATTATGTGGGATGAGCCGAGGTATAACAATGTGTGCATAGAATCAAGTCTTAGCAGTTATGAAATTAAATTTTTCTCAAGTTTTCTCCCTTGTGATAGATGGGTGTAATCTATGCTGTGGAACATTCTAGACAAAGCAATAACATTTCTATGGAGACAAACAGGTGTCGGACCCTCCACTAGAAATGTTATGCAGTGCACCTTTAACCAAAAGAAAATTTGAATATGAAATAGTGGTTGGTTCATTGCTCAATAAAATAAAAGCTGATGAGCTGTAAAACCTTACTATATTAGAACTATGGATGAGCAATAAACTTTAGCTAATATCACTATAGGTCAGTATCTGACCAATACATGAAAAACCACACATGTATCTGATGCCCACTAAGGACAAGACGTCTTTAGTGCATCACATTCTTCCTTTTAAACAGCTGAAATTGCTAAAAATCCACAGATTTAAAAGGTCCAATATTACACAAAAGCCACAAATACATACATTTGCAATTGCATACATCTTGTGATCTCATGAAATAGTTTTAAATTTAACAGCTACCTTTTACCTTTTGTTAAGTGGAGATTGGCAATTCCAGGGCTCAATGTCCAGAGCTCCTGTATCACCACATGACATCACAAGGTGGAACACATTGTTTTCTGTTTGAGAGCTTGTCCTGCAAATATGCATGACGTATGTGTTAAACATGTGTGAATGAAACAAACACAACTCCAGGAATGTTTTGGATGAGGAAAAAATAATACCAGATCAGTAAATAGCATAATATGGTCCCTTTAAAATATATTGTATTATTTGTAGATTCATAGTGATTCTGATTGATGTGATTTGTGTATATTTTCTTAGGGATCAGACATCTTTGGAGCTAATGATGAGACAACACCAGGAACAAAAAGCCAAAATAGAAAACCGCAGCAAGACCATACAGCAGTGTGCAGATCTGGGCAAAATTCTCATCGCTGCAGGCAATCCGGCATCTGAGGAGGTTGGTCTGTCAAGTTAACGTTATCTTTACTGAGATAGGCAAGAATGCTATGTTGTGTGTAAATGGGTTTAGTTGTAATAGAAAACTAATATATTAACCATACTTTCATTACAGATAAAGGAGAAGTTGGACAGTCTTCTGGCAAAACAAAACGCTCTGAATGAGAAGTGGGAAAAACATCAAGAAAAATTGCTATGTAGTAAGTAGCCTCTGTTTAACATGCATTACTAAAAATCTCATGTAAAAGAGCAGTACATAGGCCTGTCATAATAATTACTAAATTAGATTGCAAAAGGCCTGTGAATTTGAGATTATTACTAAATTTGACCTAGATGAAAAAGTGATCCCGCTCAAGGATTTATGGAATATATCTACAAAAAGTTTTTTTTTTTTTCATCAAAAACACTAAATCTATATGTTTCCTGTATAATTTTTAAGTAATTCATAAAACATTTTATCTTGGCACATGGCAGGTTTTAGAGTCTGTGTATAGTGCTGAAACAATTATTTGATTACTAGATTATCTGATTAATTGATTAACTTGTTTCACCCTTAGTCTATTTTTTCAGCAATATATCGCACTTCAAAATGAATTGTTGCAACAGGCCTAGTGATGCACAGATACAGTCGCACAAAACTGTAACATGTTGTTGTGTCCATACAGAGCAGGAGCACTTCCAGTTTGCGCAGGAGACAGTGAAGGCAGAGGCGTGGCTAAAGGCCAAAGAGCCACTGATCACGTCCCGGGAGGAGGAGGGGGGGCAGGCCCAGGCCCAGACAGACGAGGTGGAGCAGCTCATCCTCCGTCATGAAGCCTTTCGCAAGGCTGCTGTAACCTGGAAAGAACGCTTCAGCTCCCTCCGCCAGCTTTCTGCTGTAAGCTTGACTGGAGATAAATGTTTAATCAGTTTGTGTTGGAGTCAAACTTTAATGGCCTTAAAAGAAAAAAGTGACCCAAGAAAATGCTTAGTAGGCGCGCTTTAGCATGCCATGACTTCACTACAGCTGTTTTGTCTTCTGCATGTGCTGCATTCACCGAACCTATTATTTATACATAACCATTACTTCCATAAACTCAAATTAAAAATATTATAATTTTAAGATCCATCCATTGATATGTACACTGAAATTCTGATTAAAACATACATAGTAAAAAAATGTTTTTTCAGGCTGAGAAGAAAAAGGAAGAGGAAAAGAAGATGCCCCTGTCCAGCCGTAGAATGTTCCCATTGTCCTGCCTGACTCCTGGTGCTTCCTTTTCTTCTACCTCTCCTTTCCTGAGGCAGACAGTACAGGCCCAAATTGAACACAAACCTTTACAGAGTGCTCTGGAGCTGGGAGCCACTCCTGCGTCTCAGAGACTGTCCGCGGCCCTTAGCGGCTACAACCCGGTACTGAACGGATCAGGCTTCCACTCACTCGACCAACAGGGAAGCACCAAGATTAGCAGCTCCTCGTATTTAGGGATGAACCACCTCACACCTGCCTCCGCTGTGGACACAGGTCTGTCTGCACTGGCCACTCAGAGCGCAGCAGCTGACGTCTCGTCTTATCTCGGTGCAAACCATCAAACGGGGGCCATCGGGGAGACCTCTGGGTACTTTGGACTGACTGCTGCTGGTGGTTCTAGTCACTCCATCCAAAACCATTTAGGCAGTGGAAGACTGGGGAGCTCTGGAAATCTAGCCCAGCCTCCAGGAGGTGGACTCTCCAATCCAGGCTTTCTGTCTCAGCCACAGAGCATGGGCAGTTCTGGATATCTGGCACAAACACAAAACATAGGCGGTTCTGGATATGTGGCTCAGCAACCCAATTTAGGGAGTTCGGGATTCTTGGCACAACAGTCTCATTTGGGGAGTTCTGGATTCTTAGCACAGAATTATCAGGGCAGTGGGAGCTTGGGCAGCTCAGGCTTTCTGGCACAAAATCACTACAGCAGTGGCAGTCTGGGCAGTTCGGGCTACCTGGCCCAAAGCGGGGGCATCATGGACCCTAAAATGGCTTACGCATGGCAGCACCTAAAAGCTGACTTCATGCAGCCCAGAATCAATCACATACACAAGGCAGTGAACCCACTCCTGGAGGCCAGCAGGATCCAGCGTGAGCAGTATGGAGACATCCCCATGGCCGACATGGGCCCAGAGTCTGGGCTGGAGTTACTACACGGGCGTCTACAGAGGGACCCCCGTGGCAGCCGTTCTGACCCCCAGATGGACCATCTGCGGCGTGAGCGGGAGTACAAGCTGGGCCGTCAGACCTCAAGTGAGCAGGAGATCCAAGCCAGGCTCAACGAACTGCCCATGATTGTGCGGCAGGAACGCTACCGCAGACGATTAGAGAGACAGTCGTCAAGTGAGCAAGAGGGGAGCGGAAAGCAGCGGATACCAAGGCAAGACTCCAGCGACCTGGAGGGATCAGGGAAGGAGGGGTCCGACAGACGCTCAGGGTAGGGTGAACCTCACTGCAACATTCAGCTCAAAATGTTTTAGACAGCGGTACCCAGCACTAATGATTTAAAAATTACTTCAAATGATAAAAGTGACTCATGTGATGTCTCTGCAGAGAGAAGAGATCCACCATGGCTGAGATCGTGGAGCAGGTTCAGGAGCGGGAAGCTGCACATGTAAATATCCTCACAATACAAACACGCAGTCTCATTTTGTCCTTGTTCATCATGTCTCTGTGTTTATTCTTCAGGCACGTGGGGAGCCTTATCGGCCTCCAAGCAGCCTCTCTGCTCCTGTCACCAGATTTGACGGGCGTCCTAGAGCCAGAGACCGGCCCAAACCCAGAAGAAGGCCTCGCCCAAAAGAACCAGAGGAGCCCAGGCGGTCCCGATCTGCACCAGCCACCGGTGCACCCACTACGCCCCAGCCCCCCTCTCACACTGCCCAAAACGAAGGCTTCCTCTACCGCAAGAAAGCCACCACTGCTGAGCTGGAAGCTGCGCAGAGGAGCCCCAACAGGTACTCAAGAATTTAATATAATAATTTAACTAATTTGGTGGTTAATTTTATCTAAATGTATCTAAATAGTAAATATAATATTGTATAAAAGTGTAATATACATATGACCAAATACAGTCACAAATGTTGTCATTTGAACTAAAAAAAACATTATTTTTGTATTCTAGTAAGACCTGGGTGAATGTCTACTGTGTGCTGAAAGATGGGAAGTTGAACTTCTACAAAGATGCAAGAAATCACAATACAACTTACAACGAAGAGCCATCTGTGGACATGTGCAACTGTACCTTTGACCCGTCCATGGGATACAAGAAGAAGAAGAATGTCTTCATCGTGCAGTAAGAGCTAGTTTGGCTTTTTACAAAGATAATCTAGTATTTCAAATAGTGTGTACATGAAACCATTACTTAAGCTAAAAGTGGTTATTGTTTTGTTATTTTTGTACCAGAGTGAACGATGGAAACAACTTCATATTCCATGCGAAAGATGAGGTGAGTGATCATTCTGATTTTAACATGTTTTTACAAGTGTAACTCGACAAATAGATACCTTTTTGAATAACTTGAACAAAATACATGATTATATTTTTTTTATAATTTGAACATTATTCATTATTAACAGTATTCATTGTATTTGTGCAGGAGGACCTTAAGGCCTGGACATCTAACATCACCGCCGCTATATCAGAGCATGAGACCATGGCTAAGTGGGACCAGCCTGGCACCTCTGGCCTCGAGGCAGATCGCTCGGAGCGAAAGGAGAAATCGGAGGGTGACGCTGATGCCCGCTCCGAGCGCTCAGAACTAGTGGAGGGAGAGGAGCGCTCCGAGAAGGAGAGGTCAGAGAAAGGAGACGGCTCGGAGAAGCTAGACACATCAGAAATTGCAGATAAATATGAGGGTGGGGCTGGGGGCTCCAGCACCTCTGGAAAGAGCAAATGAGGAGTCCCGGGGACTTCACTGACTAAAGGTGTGGAGCTTTGGGTGGATTCATGGATGGATGTTGAGATGGACGGGGCGCATGCGCAGCTAGGTTTTCAGAGCCTCAGTGACTCTGGAACACACTGAGGCCATTGAACTGACTCAACTGTGACAGACTCATCTCAGCCCCTCCCCTTCACCCAGGCAATACAGGAGCGCCACCTGCTGGTAGAGAGGAGGTGGGCCGAGACACACAGTCAGACTCCAACATTTGTTCCAGGAATTAGTCACTGTCACGTCTCATTGTTGATAGTTTAATCTCTTGGATTCACAGCATTTTTCTGTATGTATCTTTGACTGATAATGTAATGCTCTGTCTATCTAGACAACTTGAGAAGTGGTGAATGACATTTCACAATATTTAAAAAAAGTTTTTTGAAGCAATATACTTTTTTATTTATTCTCTTTGTTAGAGTGAGAAAATGGAAAGGAAACAAGAACTACTTGCAAATGTAAACTGATTTGTCACACCCACATAAGCAGTGGGGCACCTTAACACAGACCTGTGTAAAGTAAACATGTAATCCCATTGCACCACTATCTTTGAGTGATGTTAATATAATGGAATGCTGGTGTAACTCTCTGAGCTCATCATGTCAGTAAATAATCATGGCCACTATTCAAGTTCTGTTACTTTCATCAAGATCTTTCTAATTCTAATTTTCCTAATGTCAGGCAAAGAGTCTCCATCAAATTCAAATTCAATACATGAGGTGTGAAGTGACAATGCTCAAAGTAACAGTAAGCTTACGTAACACAATGCCTTTGTATACATGATGAAAACCCAAGCATTGCATGAAATAGTTTATTAGTGCTCCCGTTTAACTTGCTTTTATTTTACGTTATTGAAACCATTTGGGCAGAACAGAGCAGAACTGCAATAAGTGAATGTGAGGCGGAGAGTGTGTGCTCTGTTTGCAGTTGCTATTTAGAAGAGTGGGATGTATGGTCAGACCAGAGAAAAGTCTTTGATCTGTGACTTCTAGGCCAAAATGGCCAACTTACTGTTTGTAATGTCAACTTTATTCACAGAATGTAAAGAATTCAGCTGTGAAATGTTGCACCATAGCTGATGCAGTGGTGCCCAAAATGGTAAAACACGAAACAACATAGAATGGTGCACTCTGTGTTTGAATCCAGACATTCAGCAGATCGAAAAACTCTCCGTGAAAGACTAGTTTAAGTGTCATAAATTGTATATACTTATCTTTGTATTTATACCAATAAATCCTGTGCTCTAATAAAACAGTACTCTGAAATGAAATGGACACAATTTAACATTTGTATTAATCCACAAAACTCAAAAGAAACAATCACTCTAATCTCCTAATGTTTATCACATAAAAATATGCAAATTAGGATTATGAAATTATACAGTGTATATAAGTACACAATTATTACATTGTATGAAACATTTTACCAGGAAGACCAGCAGGCCATACTGTACTGTAGGTATGCTTGTTCTATTTTTATATGTCTATATATAATAACATCAGGTCTGTCAGATCCAGGAGTTTCCCTGTAGCCCCAATAAGATCACTATTAGTCAGTGTGTGTCTGTGACAAGATAGATGTATGTTACAAGTACAATAGTACATGTCCTCCTATACAAAGAAACATAACCAAATGTTTGAGGATTACTGAGTCTAGACAACTGTCTGCACAGGTGAAACAGCATTTTTCTTTGGCGTAAAGTTTCTAATTTCTGCAAAATGGTGCCATTCTTTTAAAAGACCGAATTCCAGCTGAGAAAGTGGCAAACTTTTTCTGATTGTATTGTGTTTTATGTTCAGTTTTTCCAGGTGAATGATCAGTCTCATACTTGTTTACAGTCTTCCTCTCTTAAAACACCAAAAGTACTTTGTGGACATGAGTGCAATGGATGCTGCAGTGTTGAAATTCACTGTCATGAAGAGTGTTCTGATTCTGCCTGCATTAATGCTGTCTTATTTTAAATCTAAATAAGCTGTTTTAATGGAAATGTTTTCATTTATTGCATTCATTTTTAACATAAGTGCCATGTCATGCAGTCTGCAAAAGTCTGAGAGTTTGGTAGAGAAAGTTATAGGTTTCTTGACAGTGGAACTAATTTGAGTAAATCAATCAATACATTTGTCACTGCAATACATGTTTTTACCATAAGAGCTTAAGTATTTTCATGTGGCTGTGATTGTTCCTACTCATTGCTCATGGCAGATATTTAGCCTGCACCACTGTGTGTGTTTGAACTGTTTGCTTCTCATCACTTTTTCTGAGACACACAGGGCAATTACAACTATGTTATAATGAACATAGTTATAACCAACGTAAATAAGAAGAGTAAACCGTGACCGAAGAAAAAATATTGTGAAACCTTTGTTTCCTTCATTGATTATCTTACAGTGTGTATGTCTTTGTTACTTTACAACTTGCTGCTATGACATTAAATAAACCTCCAAACTTGCTAATGCAAACTTGATGTCAAGTTAATGGTGACACATTTACCTCTGACACTTTTATACTTCTAACTGAAACTGAAACCCAACACCAAAATAAGATGAAATAAGATGAAATGGTGACTGTAGCTTTAGTCCAAGGTTTAGGACCTCTGAGCTATAACTGGTAACTTCTAAGTTATCTGAGATATAGACTGTATAAATATACAGTCTATGATCTGAGACTAAAGATTAAAAGCTTAAAGTTTCTTAAAGTACTTACAGCAACCGTTTGTGTCCATGGAGATTGCTTTCCATGGAATATACCACAGTTTGCCATTAAACTTGCTTATTTATTTATTTATTTATTTATTTATTTATTTATTTATTTATTATACGCCCGTTGTGTAAGACGGGACGTATTATGGTATGGCGCTGTCCGTCCGTCCGTCTGTCCGTCCGTCCGTCCGTCTGTCCGTCCGTCCGTCCGTCTGTGGACACTTCAAAGCTTTGAAGTCTTTGAAGCTTTGTCTTCATGAAAGATCTGAACTCTCTTCTCAAATGTTCTGCTGCTGAAAGCGAGAACAACCCACATTCTCTGCTTCTTTGAGCTTTGACACATTAAAGCTTTGTAGTGTCTTTAAGTTCTGTTGCTGCGATCTGATTGGTGGAATTCCGATTCTAGAATTCTATATACAATAATTCAAAGTACGGGCGTATTTTGCCCCGCTGGCGGAGCTCTTGTTTTATTCTTACAGTAGAGCAATACTTTGAAAAATATGCATCCCACTGTAAGCGGGCCAACCAAGTAAACTTTACAAGTTTACTTGAGACCGAATGAGGCCGTACTGAGCTCGTGGTGCGGGTCTGGTGCAGCTGCACTTTACGGAAGTGCTGGGTTGGGCTGCTGCTAGCACGTCTGGCGCTAGCTCTGAAAATGGCCAGCTGGGGAAGGGTCGCCTCTCTTTTCAGGGGGCTTTTACGTTCTCCTCGGAGCAGTAAAGTTTCAGGTCTATGTCGTGTTGTCGGCCCTGGCGTTGTGGGTTCTTTGGTCGGAACCGGAGTCGTTTGTTATTATAAATACGTCCAAAGCAACCGGACACTTCCCTGCAGAGTGTTCGCCAAAGGGAAGGAACAAAAAGTAGGCTAAGTATCTTACTAAAGTTGGTTAAAGCTGCTATTATGCATTGTCCGTTTACGTATAACAATGGCTGTTTATTACTAAAGTTATTTGATTATTTTCTAAGCCATAGACGAGTAAGCATTAACCCCGCCCCATTGCAGCTGTCATCCTGAGCAAACATAAACAAACATGGTCATAGTAATGTTGGTTTTCATCTCGCTAATATTTTTATACTGCTGCTGTTTCAGGATGCACAAGGTTCACATCTGTCGGCGAGGAAGCTCCGTTTTATCCAGTTTGCCTCGGTGGTGTACCAGGGCGAGCCTTACATGACACCAAGAGACTTCCTGTACTCTGTGATGCTGGAGAATGTGGACAGTAAGCAGCAGTCACTGTCAACACGAATATAACAAATAACAATACTTTATCAGCAGGGGATAGTGAGCAGGTTTTCACATTTCTAAACTGGGACACACTGGGTTAGGATGGCTACAGTTGTGAAAAGAGTGCGTAAGATTGTCCATTCTCGACTCAGTTGTGGGTCAGTCATAACTTGAGTGACTTCTGTAAGCGCATGTTTGTTTTATGGTCACTTTTAAGCATGGTTTTCTGTATATGTTACCCTCTTTACTGTTGGCAGGGTCCAAATTGGTCAAATAAGGACACTGGGACATTTCTTGTATAAAACTGGGACAAGTCACTGAAGTGTGGCCGGTGATTATAAAAACAACATTCCGCCCCCATACTTTGAACTATTGCCTACTTGACTATTCATAATCATTGGTGGTGTATTAAAGGTGCACTATGCAACTTTCTGAGATGTTGCTTTGCCTGGAATGTTTCTCACTATGGCATTAATCATATCATCTTACATTTAATCAGCTACATATGATTTTATAGCTGAGAATGAGAAGGATGCCTTGAAACGTGTGCATTCTTACTGTGAGTGGGGACACCGCTTCAAAGATCTGACCTGTAACTTGGTCTAATGGTGTCACCTACTTGTTTGCATGGAGATGGGTATGTTTAATGTCATACCGTGGAACATGCCAGGCACAGCAATAACAACTCCATGGAAACAAGAGATGATTGACCCTTTACCAGAAAACTTACATAGTGCCGCTTTAAATGTGGGGTTACGTTTTAGTAGGCCTACTATTAAAGGTGCACTATGTAGGCTAATATTTGTAACTTTTTGTGGCCTGGAATGTTCCACCATGGCATTAAACATATCTATCTCCATGGAGACCAGCAGGATGCTTTACTAGAGCAAGATACAGGTCAGATCTGTGGTGAGGTGACCCTGCTCAAAGTAAGGATGATTTTTGGGCAATAAAAAAATTGAATTTAATATCATTTTTGCAAGATAAATAAGCTCGATGCCATGCTGTGGAACATTCTTGGAAAAGCCATACCATCTTCATGGAGACAAATAGGTGGCATTCCCTCCATCAGAAAAGTTACACCGGGCACCTTTTAAGTTCTGGGTTATAAGTCGACAACCATTTTAATGTAATGTAAACATGCAGCATCACATTATTCTGGTGGAGACTCATAAAGTTGGCTACTTCATAAGATGTCAGCTAAAGTGAAGTTTGTCATAAGAACCATCCTTCCTGTGACATGGAAATGAAAAACTAAAATAAACTCCTATAAACTATTCTGTGTGTTTTGCTTTTACAGGAAAGCTGCAGAAGAGGGTTTTAACAGAACAGGTATATACTCAAATATATTTATGTCATTACTCAGCCTAAATGTTAAATGTTCATATTGCATTATTTTCAGATCTATGTTATAATGTTGTTTGATCAAAAACATCCAGAGTTGTGTTTTGTTGAATGCACAAATATTTAGGCTGAGTTCTTTTCTTAAATGTAAAACACTCTGTTCCACCTTGTGATGTCATGTGGTACTACTGGAAGTGCTCCACTGCGTTTGTAAACACCATCCTCCTTTACTTGAATCATTTGGATAATTCCAACCCAATATCTACTGAACAAGAGATACAAGGCAGTTGTTATTTTGAAAACTACCACTTCAAGACATCACACAGTGAAACAGAGCATTTTGAGCTTTGGAGATGTAGGTAGACTAATAATAAAGGGTTACTCATGTGTGAATGAAACAAAACACGCACAAGTGTGTTTTAGATGAGGTAACAACATTATAACATGGTTTTAAGCTCACAAGAGTCAATTTTGCATTAAATAGGATAACTATTATTTCATTTGTGTCCTGTAGGAGGTACAAAAAATGTTGACTGCAGCCTCCAAAGCCATAGCAGGGAATTCTCTGTTTCGTAGCCTGGGGGACAATGGTAAGTTAAGTTCTATTGTCTTTTTTGTACTATTTTACTGTGGTCTTCTACATAAGCTCTGAGCTAAAGCTATGTGTTTACAGGTCTGATATCCTACACAGAGTATCTCTTTCTGTTGACGATCCTGACAAGTACGTTTCACTTTTTCCTAAATCAATATATTTGTTTTGTTTTGCTGCAGTTCATTAAGGTGAAAGGGACATAAACATCAAGATTTTCAAGGGATAGTTCGGGTTTTTTGACATGAATCTGTATGGCATCTCCCGTCAGCAGTGTCGTGCATCAACATTGACTTGCCTCCCGACAGCGTCCGGTGAGCCGAGTTCTTCCCTGGTCTTGGTGCTGACGAAAGTGTCCAGCAAGTTTGCTGGGGTCACGAAAATAAAGCGTTTTTCTTCTCAAAACAATATGTGTTCAAAAGAGTGATACATTTGCATCACAAACCCGTTGATCACAAAAAGTCATACATGCCATACAGATTCATTTCAAAAAACCCAAACTATCCCTTTAAGTTATTGTACAGAAGGTTTATTGATTTCTTATTCTAAGCTTGATTTTAAGTCTAAAGAATTAGGCAAAATTTGAATTTTTACATCAATTAGTTTACTCAAAATATAAATAATATATCCAAAATCCTTTGTTGTTTTTTATCTAATAAGTCAACAGACCGAACCCTGGCTCAAACATTTTTTTCTTTATATATCCCAAATATGTGCAAATTCTATAAGCTATGCCGTTTTTAGAGCCACGCACCGGATTTCACATTGCTTTTAAAATGCTGGATGTGGACGGCAATGAACAAGTGGACCAAAAGGAATTCTTAAAGGTGAGAAATGAAACCTTACATTTGATAACGGAGTACAAAGAAGTAAAAGTGTCCTTAATTTCCAATTGTTGCCACTCTTACTGCTGCCTAAGTCCAGATGCTACACTGTAGTATCTTGACTGTTGTGACTTCAGTCCCAGTGAAAGGTGAGGGACATGTGCCTGTTATGTGTTTTCATTAATCTGTCTCTCCTCTTGACATTTGAGTCTCTGCTTCAGTCAGACTCTCAAGTCAAGAGGAAACCTGTTTAAATAGATCAGGTCGAGGCTAGTTCTATTTCTTTATGACGCATGTTGGTACCTGCCTTGTTGCTACAGGTTTTGACTTGGTTCAACAAAACGTGTTCAATGTTCAGGACAAGGACAGATGCATGGTTGCCATTATGAATATTTTGTTCAATGTGATTTATTTATGTCTGGTATTCTAAGTTTCCTGTGCTATTGGATAAACCAAATTCATAAACAAATTCATTTTGATCATTTTTGTCCTTTTTATTTTTTTTTTATTTTTTTTTTACTAAAGCTCAAGAAAATCATTTCAAAAAGTAGAAAAGTACCACTGGCCAAGGACAGTGTTGAGGTGGGTACATTCATCCTTGTCATAAAAACAGATTTATCACTCCATTAAGAGTTGTAAAATGCTTATATTAATATTATATTCGGACATTTCTTTGGTCTATTTGTGTTCTCTCACCAGAGCCCAGCAGAGGAAGGTGTTGTCAACACCACTCTTCAGGTGCATTTCTTTGGTCAGAAAGGACAAAACAAGTTGCAGTACCAGGACTTCCACAGGTGATGTATAGTAACAAAATGTAACCAGTTAGAGAATACTGAATCTGCCAGAGACAACAGAACCATTACAAAAACATTATTGGCATTTGGGAGTACGTTCTTGAATGTTTGGTGTCTACAGGTTCATGGAGAACCTCCAGGCTGAAGTCCAGGAGATGGAGTTCCTGCAGTTCTCCAAAGGAATGGACACTATGCGACGAGAGGACTTTGCCGAGTGGCTATTGCACTACACCAATGAGGAAGACAATGAGGTTTACTGGCAGAACATGAGGAAGAAGATCCCTGCTGGACAAGTAACCTACTTCTCAACTTCAGTTCTGTATTCAGTACGTATTTTGACTAAAGAATACATTTGTGTTGTCTTTTTAGAGCATCACTTTTGAAGAGTTCAGAGCCTTCTGTCTTTTCACAAATAATCTGGAGGATTTTGCCGTTTCCGTGAAAATGGTCACAGAAGGAAATCGTCCAGTTGGGATGGGTAAGAAGATTATTTGAGTGATATAGCCACATGTGTAGCATTGTTAAGGTTGTGTTCTAATATTAAATGCAGCTCAGTTCAAGCGGGCAGTCCGAATTGCCACAGGACATGACCTGTCCAACAGTGTCTTGGACACTGTGTTCAAACTCTTCGACATGGACGGAGACAACTGTCTGAGCCATAAAGAGTTCATTAATGTGATGACGGACAGAGTGCTCCGCGGTCTCAAGGTAAACTGCCCAGAGAACAATATTTTGACTTTTACATTTTGAGTAAACCTCTTTATCTTTGAATCGCGTAGGTTCAGCCTCAGAATGGCATCTCTGGTTATTGGAAGTGTGTGAAACGAGAGACACTGAAGGGCGCTAAGGAGGCTCTTGCCGACGGCGGGTGTCCCATTTAGAGCCAGTGTGATGATGATTATGATACACTAATCACTGCCTGTAGTGTAACACAAGCCATGAACGTTTGAAATCTGAGCACTAGTTAATAACAACTCTGTGGCAATCAATTATGGACTAAATCCATGTTTTTTACTACTTTAAATTGGAATAGTGAATCGTGATTTTGAATAATCTGTGGTCTGTACAAATGTAAGAAATGTCACATGAATGCACTGCCTGTATGCTTTTTAAAAATAAAATAACTCCAAACAAATAAATAAAACCAGCTATACCTATTTATCTTTTATTATAGAGCTGACCAAGTACGATCACGAGTGTGGGTTAACCATTTGAAGTTACCATACATATAATTCAAAAAGTAAATAAAGACAAAGCAAGCTTACATCTGTAATGAACAAATTAGTGACAAATGCCAAGGTTGACAGTAAATACAAGATACACAGCTACAATACAGAAATTACATTGACCATGAAGCCATCTTTGGTCTTCTCAAAACTATAAACAAATGCATATAAATTTGTATTGTATCAAAAATAGAAATTACAGAGCCATATTGAAAGTAAATTCACATTTTTGATATATAATAAAAGACAGACAATGGGAGTATAGCTCACACCTTAATGTTTAAGGACCTCATGGTTTTGCCACATTTTGGACATTCATCTTTACATTTAGAGAAGTGTATTCTGTCAGGCCATTTAATCAGTGTCATCTGTCAGTATAGGACAATATGCAAAAGTATATGTTAACAAAAAAAGATTGTCATTCATAAAAGAAGCATGTGCTTTTGTTCCTGGGTGTTTGAAATGACCAGCCTCTGCAACTCCTGATGGAGGTTTAGACGGAAACATTCAGCTGCGCTGCACCAGGTGAGCACCGCACTCGAGTGAGTGGACCGTGGATTCTGTTCTCCTGGATATAGAGGCCCACAGCACTGCAGCCACAGCGCACCTTGACGATATGGGAAGTGCTTTCAGTTTATGCTCCGCTGTAAAACAGGCATTTTTAGGCAATGTGCAAAGAGCTAACCATTAACAAACATTGTAGCGCGTGTAGTGTAAATATACATGGCTCTTACCATTGACCACACGTCAAGGGTCACTCTCCTTTTTGACCGTCACATCTGCGTCAGCTGCCAGGATGGTGGAGATCTCTCCTTGCATGAACGCCCAGGGCACGTTGGAGCCCACCAGGGGACAGCGCTCTCCGCTGGGGCAGTACACTTCGTTGCCCTGGCCTTGGCTCCGGATGAATCCGCGTGTGCATGGGAAACAGAACTTATGGTGTGGCACAGAGGGACACTGGACAAAGTGTGTGTCCTCCAGGCGCTCTCGACACAGCGTGCAGCAGAGCAGAGCGGGCTGGGCTCCACTGCTCGACTCGCCCGCTGTAGTGTTACTGGACGCTCCGGAGGCGGAGCCTTGACCCATAGCAGCTTGGGACACAGACGTGGAGGCTGTGGAAGGGCTGCTGCTGGGGGGGCGACCCACTGAGGAGGTGTGCCCAGCGGACATGTTGGGACTGTCCCGGGCAAGTTGGCTGGAGCTCAGGCTGTCTGCTACTCCCATGAGTGCTGAGATGGGTGAAGGCTGGCTGTGAAGGCGAGGGGGACCATCAGGGGGATGGGTATCCATGCCAGGGTATCCTCCCCTGGGCCAGGCCTCTCTGCCCAAGTGCTCCGGTCGCCCTTCACTTTCACCGTTCTCTGAGCCCGGAGAGGCCTTGCGACGCCGACCAGCACTTTTAGATGACACAGGGCGTCCTGTGGCTGCCATGGAAAGAACTGGGTCTGGCTGAGGCAAAACTTCAGGAATAGGCGGCTCTTTGAAGAGACGCACACCATCGTTCAGGAGCTCAGATAAGCCGCGCCAGTCCCCACTGTTGTGTCTCTTCTCATATTCCACATAACGCAGCCCAGAGTTCACCGCTTTCCCAGCATCCTTTGCTGAATCCCGGAACATCTGCCTTACCAGGTCTGGCACTCCAGAAAAGACCATGCCAGAGCCACAGGGGTACTCCACAAACACTTTGAGCTCAAACTCTGGAGTGGATGTGGAATCAAAACCCAGTACTTTTCCCATTAGATTATGATCTTTCCTAAAGCGCACAGTGAATGGGACACAGCTATTGAGTGCTACAAGTACATCTCGCACTGCTTTGGGACGATTTGGCCAGCCTTCGACGCGATTTCGTGCAATATCATTGAGTTCAGCCATAACTTCATTATTCCTCCACACTGCTGGATCTATACCCATAGCAGAGGTGCTAGCCCCGACCCCTAGGGGTACAGGTTGCCTTCTGGCACCATCTCCCATCATAGGACCTGCAGACACAGCTATAGGCGCACTCCCTGCTCTAGAAACTGATAAGGGGGCTAAAAGGCCATGAGGAGCAGCGACCAGGCCCTGGGCTATGAGAGCATGAGCAGGTAGAGCCCCGTGGAGGCTCGGCATTGTCCCAGCTATGGCCCGCCGAGTGTTTGGGCTCTGGCGGCTTCCTTCTGACAAAGCCACATCTTCTGCTCTATGGAGGCCGTTGGGGAGACGTGAAGATGTCCCGTAGTCCCCCCTCCCCCTGTCTGTGCGCTCCCCGTGCTGCCTGCCCGCTTCAATGGGTCCAGAGGAGCTGGGTTTGCTCTGTTGTGGACCGGGGGACCTGCCGTCTAAAACACCATGTGAGCTTTTTAACTGCCGCGCGGTCTCGATCAGTAGCTCTATTCTGTCCGCGCCGTCGTAGTTGACACAGCCCCGGCACACAGCCTCGCTAAACTCCCAGAGCATGGCCCATGGCATCTTGGGCAGGTCGCAGAGGTAGCACCACTGCCGTCTAGAGGAAGACTGCGAGGCGGAGGACATGTTGTTTACAGGGCCGCGACCAAACTTTCTTCGGAGGCCTTCGCGCTAGAGTCTACTTTTACCAACAATTCTTCGGTACGTAGCCACTACTTACCACATTCTGTAATGTTTATGGTAAGATATCGAGCAAAATGAAGTAGAATACACGCGTGTTGACAACAGCATTGGAAAGTTAACGATGTCTTCTTTTTTGGTTTGTTCGTGTCGGTCTGTGTAGGAGGAAGTAAAATGTTACAAGACACCGGAAACACCTACGCCACTCGGGTCACGCAGCATTATGGGATTTGTAGTTTACAAAGAAAAGCACGATGAACATAACATTAACAACATATGCGTAGATGACGGATGATCTTATATAGATCCTCTTCCATTCATTGATCAAAATACAATCGCCAAATCATCAATAGCTAGCGATTTAAAGCAAATAAATTCTTCAGATAAATAATACTACTTCATTATTCATTAGATCATGCGTCTGGCGCCCTCTCATGATTGTTTGAAGCTGCAGAACGTCGGATAAAGGTTTAATAACTACACTTCAAGTAGTGATAACAGTGTGTGTATATATATGTGTATGTGTATATGTGTATGTATGTATGTATGTATGTATGTATGTATGTATATGTATATGTGTGTGTATATATATATATATACACATACATACATATATGTGTGTGTATATATATATGTGTATATATACATGTATATATATAGCATATATATATATTTTATATACATATGTATTTTTAATATATTTATAGTTTTTTAACACAAGTACTCAGTTTAAATGCATTTGGCTAGCTGTAACCTTAATTTAATACTTAACCAGTCTTGTCTTTTCATAAAGCAATCTTTTTTTTTTAATTTATGAATAGATATTTAGTTGTTTATTGAGAGAAAATAACATGTACTAAACCAGCGGTATTAATCAAGACAATGTGTATACAGCATTAATATCCATGAAACTATAAAGGATACTGTCCACTTTATTTAAAAATACAAGACGTGGGTGCACATTACATGTTAATTTACATAACAATGCAATACGTTGCTGAACAATTGTAAAAACTTAAATTGTACTTAAAATGAATAACAAAACTTGTGGAAACACATTAAAGCAGTTATTCCTAAACTTTATAGATAGATTGCCATGTGGAAAGCAACAGTCCAACACTCAACACAAAAGTCAAATACAGTATTATAGTTAGGAGTCTGTGGAGACTATTCTTTAGTTGGTATGATGTGTGGTTGAGAAGCAGAGCTTCAGTGTATAGGGATAAGGTCCACCTGAATCAAATAGTAAAGTAAGACAAATGCAGCATGTTTGATAAATTATAATTCTGATAAAGGTGGCTTACTTGAATTTTTCATGAGATAATGGTTCAGCAAAGCAAGGGCTTCCATAGCATCATTGATTGACTCCCACTCAAGCAAACCAGATGAACTCCGCTCACCTATTTGGGTAAAATGAAAAAGGTACTTTCAATTGGCAATGTTTTTGAAATATAAAAGATGTCCCATTTTAGAACATTAACCTTTACATAACTTACTTTTACCAGAAAACACTTTCACACTTGAGGGACTTTTGACCCCCAGCTCTTCACAGACCTGTCAGAAACAAAATGTGTGTCTTAAGAAATGGGTATATAAATTTTTTATTTTTTTTGCTGATTATTTAACTTTACCTGTGTGAAGAACTCCTCAGTAATATCTGGCGCTGCATTAAAAAAGTGCAGGACATTGCTGGGGTGCTGGATGCGGTTTTTCGCTGCCTGCTCTGGAGACGTGAAGCGATTGTTGCGTGAGCCATGAAAATCTTTGAAGCTGCTGGTGTTATCATCCAACTGATAGCACTGGCCTGGCACAATCGCCTGCTGCTTTGAGACACTGTCATGTCAACATACAAAAATACATTCAGTTAGCATTCAATTTGCACAATCTGTGTGTGTAGAACCTAAGATGTTTTGTAGTTTGTACCAAACATTGAGCTTCTGTCCAAAAAGAAACGTGTTGTTGAGATGAGTGATGGCTCTGTCCACCGCATAGCAGTCTCCCATCTCCACCATTGCAGCTCCAGGTTTACTCTTCATGAACTTGACCTTCAACACAAAATCAATAGGAAACATTTGAGTTGGGGTGGAGGGGCTCAACCTTGCATGTTCAATTTGACTCACCCTTTCTACGTTTCCATAGAGACAGAATATGTTAAAAACTTTGTCTGCATTGATTTTAGTTGATTCAAGGCCATAAACCATGAGAACTGGTGATTCAGCATGGGGTCCATACTCAGGGGGTGGGGGTCCATACCCTGGACCGTAGCGCTGACTTCCACGGCCCCGGCCCCCCATGCCTGCGCCCATACGGTGAGGAGGGGGAGGCCCATAGCTGTCATCACCGTAGCCATGATAACCACCTTGAGGACCTCCTGAAAGCAAAATATAATGTATAATTCACAAGTGTGTCGCAATTCTCTGTTGAAGTGAGTTGGTTACGTCGCAACTAACTAGAGCAAAGTAAAATTCCACTGCTGCTGAGCAAATAGTCCCACAACATGCAACGATTCATACGATTCAAAGTTAGTTTTATTTTAAACATTATTCTACCAACACAGACTTTTACATTGATAGTCTGGCGTAATAACACATTTGCTTCGGGTGCTTTGTGGAGGGGATAAGAGTGGATAAGGTTTTAGTGGCAGGCTAACAGGCACCATTCAGATCTGCTAGTCTAGCCTTAGTGACAACTGCAAATATAAGGACTGGATGAATTTTAAAAATTGTCTCCACACATCGACAACACTCGCTCACTAGTAAATGAGGCCCTATGTTCAAAATTCCAGAATGGCCCTTTAACCAAGGAGGAAGCTTTACCATAATCTGGAGGATGATCTCCCAGGAGAGCTGGCTGTCTCTGCCGTTTGTTAGGGTTGGCGTTGGGATCTAAAACAGCAAAGACATTGCCAATCAAACTGTATTTCTGTTTCCATTCCTATCAGTCAAGATAAAGAGGGTTCTAAATACATGAAACAAGTGAAAAAAATAAAATGTTTTTGATTGGCATGCAACAGAGGCCAAGATGCAATAGGATTTAGTCTGCCCTCTTCCAGTTACATAATGGAGATTTATACATCAGAAGTCAACCTTTTTATAAAAAATCTTATGTACCATCTCTGTATTTTCACACACACACCTTGTGAATTGTTCCAATTGCCTTCACCATCAGCATCTGTGCAGGACGGTACACATACACATGTCAAAACCAAAACAAACAAACTGCACTATATTGAACTACACACAATGCTTTGCATTATAGGCAGATAGATCAGTACCAGGCAAATATAACCAGTTAAAGTCATCAAGTTTTTTGATTGGAGCATATTTACTATACTGTTAAAACATTTAGAAAACTAACCTACGCCGGAGTTCCAGAAAAGATTACAGGACAATAATTGACAACCCAATCATTCAGAATGCGTTTGGATGTGGCTGTGCAGTTTTGTGTCATGTCTCAGAAATACTTACAGCACCACACATGAAGCACAGGACACAGTGGGCAGGCAGGGGGCAGTCTTCTGCAAGGATGCCTCCAGCCAACCTTTTCACTGGATCTTCAACTCATTCTCTCGCTTCAAATTTGTCGTCTTTTCTTGCTTTCTCACCACCAGATAGCAAAGTCTGACCACAAGTTCATACTTGCTTTTCACTTTCTTCTTGTGGTTTTCAAAGTTTCCATCTTACCATGCTCTGACCACTTAGCGGGACATTTGCACCGTTTAGAGAGCGGGCTGTCTGTCCACAGAAACACTGAGCCAAACCTGCATCACACGGGAGGTGTTAAGGCATCACTATGGGCCAGTGCAAAAAGGGAAAATGAAACAAGAACAACACAAGAAAAGCACAGAGGAGGGAGGTGGAGAAAGGGGACAGGTAATACAGAATAGCAGAGTCCATAAGAGGGAGCGTTGAGAAACATATCTGATCTGTTTTGAGTCTGTGCTGTATGCTTGGCTCGTGTCTCTTCATAGGCCCCCCTGTGGATGTTTCTTCTTTGTGTAACACTGGCCTCTCATGGACGTAGTGCTTACATTTTAGTGCAAAGTGAAAAAGGCGTCTAGTGCAGAGGAGTAAGACATCTGGAATAACTGCGTGTGGATGTGCAGTAGAGCTCAGCTCTATGCATGTAGTTTCTCATGTTGTGTTCGGCACTGGAGGCAGGAGGAGAGCTGTACTGAGAGCATATGTGTCCACGTTTGTTGCCTTGGACAACTGTGTGTTTGAAATGTCCTTTGTTGCTTCTTGTGGCTGTGTTAAGGCAGTCACTTCCCAAAGGCTAGGAGGCATGGTCACAACGACCACACACATGACTCCCGCCCATCATCAGTGTGGTGTAATTCCTCAGAGGTGGTGGAAGGTGGCTTTATCTTAGAGTTTGCTCTGTGTTGTATATGAAAGTATTTGTCTCTGAAATGACAGCTACTGTCCGTCAGGAGTAAAATGACCTTCCTTGTCGCATGCTGGAGTGATGATGCACTTGAATACCCAGGTACTGAGTTGAGGATGTGTTCCAGTGTCTGCTGCCCCACTGTGTCCGATGTTTTGACGAGGTTTGGGTTTGTTGTAGCTGTAGGTGCAGTGATGCTGTAGAACGTGGTAGAAGGCAGTGTGTCTTTGACAGCATGTGTCTGCCTGCAGGTTGAGGTAAGCCTGTATAGGTTTTGCAAAGTGAGGACAAAAGGAGTACCAGTGGTGTCTAAGCCAGCCAAGTTTAACAGAATGAATTGTTAAAGGATCTTTGGAATGAAACTGTTGAGACAAGTCAAGTCATTCATTACAAAATTTTCCTATACCAACTTCATGTTATAAAAAAAAATCAACATGATGCTATAGTAGAATTAGCCATTGACTGGGCAAACCTGGCTGTGCATTTTGTGCCATCCGACTCTCCTGAAGAGGGTGCAAATTCTAATCGTCTAAATCTCCACCATGTTTGAAAGAAAGCCAAGAGTGCTTTAGTTTACAGTGGCGGTGGCTTGGCCGTGACATGCTCTATCAGGAAGGTGAATCTGTGTAACAGCGGTACATTCAAAAGGTTCTTACATGCATTAGTTTGTTACTTGGCTGCACATAACTTAAGGTGGCTCCTCCTGCCCTTACTTTAAGCATGAAGACTATGATAATAGAAATATTGCCTCTGATATCAAACAGCAGCTACAAGAGCAGTGTAAATAATCAATCCGATCAAAGGCAATATCCCTGGGAGCAGTGAGCCCTACATCCCGTACAGTGTCATGAGAGAAGAGGAGAAGAAAAAGGGGGCTCTACTGGGGAAGCTGTGCATTACCTTGGCCGCTCAGATTGGGGTTGGTATAGTCCCAAGTGTCCTGGTCATTCTTGAAGACATTGAGGCGTGTTGGCTGTGGACAGTTTTCATGGTTAGGACAGTAACAGCTATAGTCTTAATAATACATTTTATTTATATAGTGCTTTTTTGAAACATTCAAAGAGGCTGTACAAAGAATACAATTAAAAGGTACGCATAAAAAACAATGATCTTCTGAATACCTTAGCATACTCGATCTTCAGAGTACAACATCCAGAATAGATATCAGCTCCATTGAGAGATGCTTTAGCCCTCTGAGCACTTTGGACAGAGTCAAATGTGGAACTTTATGTTAAGGAGACAATTCATTTAAAAGGTGCACTGTAAATTTTTTCTGGCAGAGGGTCCGCCACCTGCTTGTCTCCATAGAGACATTACTGTATTGCCTTGATTATTACACAGTATGGAAATAAACTTGGTCATCACAATGGAGACAGGTTAATGGTCAAATCTAGGGAGAAGCTAGCCTGCACATGGTAATAATTAATATTTTTAAAAGGTATATTACAGCTATAAAACACGTGTAAGTTGAATAAATGCAGGGGAGATATGTTTAATACCCTAATGTTGGACATTCCAGGCAAAGAAATGACATCTCTAGGGAGACAAGTAGTGGACTGTCCACCTTAAAAGTTACACAGTACACCTTTAATAGGTAAATAAAATAAAAACACTTCTATAATTTGAGTGGCCAAAAAATTAATGAGAAGGATATTCCACCATGGACTGAACACCATTCTTCCTAAAGATGACAATCCTTTGGACAGGACCACAGTTGTTACATATTGTGTACAGCACATCCTGCAAAAGACAACATTTGAACACTGTCAACAGGAGGACACACATGTTTCCACAATAATACAAAACACAGAGTCTTGTACCGTGGTGATTGGATAGATGGGGTTTATGATGGTGAGCAGCAGCACATTGTTAACACTGCGAGTATCATCAGAATCGCCTGGACGGGAAATCTTTTGGCTGGTGGAGTAGTTAATGAATGCAGGATGACCAGCTATATACACCTGGTTCTCTGCAGCATATGTGACTGCATTACAGGAGCCATTCAAGTCCTCGAATTCCACCAAGGCCTGCCGCTTCTTGGGCATCATGACTGCAAAACTAGAAAGAAAAAATGTATCAAATTTTATTTTCTTTTGCTATAAAAAAGATTATAGCATTGCATCTGTGCACACAGTCTGTATATTTGAAGGGCTTTCATAGGTTTCAGCGTCCTGTTTTTCCTCATTCAATAGTCATATAATATTTTGCCACTCTCCTGCATATGACAAACAATCTTGAATCTTTTTGTAGCGTTACCTGATGGTGCCAAACTCCTGCAGGGCTTCAACCAAGTCCGCCTCCATCACTCCGTCCACGAGGCCCCTGATGTGCACCACCGGGGAGGGCAGGGGTTTGTGCGGGTCATCGTAGCCCTCCTAAAGACAGTACAAAACAGAATCGATTTTGTCAGCATTACAAACGCAATATTAGTTAAGCACGCAAATGCACGGCATCTATTTTTTTTTACTATGACTTGCCCATCACAAACACACAAGTACAAAATAAATAAAAATAAAATAAACTTTCTTGGAGAAGAGGATCCGTGTATACACAAGTAAACAATTGATTTTATAATATTCAGAATAAGTAATAATGAGCAGCAGTAGCTCCAACAATGCTGTTAGCTAGCCTAATGGCTAATGTTAACACAGTTGATTTCCACGACAACTTTAAACATGTATCCAGTCCATGGTGCATTCTTATAACGAAAATAGATAAAAATACGTTTTAGTGCATGAAAGCAATGGAGATCTCACCGTTGTCATCCCTCCTTCGTCAGTTTTCTGTCTTTTCGTTGCCCTGCCTCCTTCCCCGTAGAGTCGGCCTGCAGCGGCAGCCATGTTGTCCTGTGCTCCGCTCTGCTCCGGTGCTGCGTTCATGGCACTTTGGTCATTTTCACACCGCACCTACATGTTATAAAACTGTCAGCTGACAGAACAACTACCGGTAGTTGATTTTCACTGAATGCAATTTGACGAAAACACTTTTTACTTTTTTACTTTTACTTTAAACAAATTATTGAATGATTGAATGTGGCAAACTTTTCCATTCCAAGATAAGTAGACTGTATAATTAGTCTCTCTTTACTTTTTAATATTCACCCGATTTGAATATTCATAAAACTCATTATTACTTTTGTTCAAAACACAACAAAACACATGGCGCATTTCACATTTCAACAGGCTCTAACCTTGGCTTCCCTTTTAACTGGCAACACCTCTTCTCAAACCTCTGCTCCATAAGTACATTGCAAGATTTTAGGATCTGGGTTATCCTATTATAGATTTCTTGACCTTGTTTATTGTTCCTGTCTATGTAATTACTAGGCCAGTTCTGACTATGCATGTGGTCTTTCCACATGAGCAAAATTGCAGTTGAACACAAAAGGGACATTGTATACTGAAATTTCCCCATTGTGGGACAAATAAAGGATATCTTATCTTATCTTATACATTTTACACAATAGGTATCAGAAAGTGATGCTGATGTAAATCAGATTAAAGCCTTTAATCTTTTAGTATCTGTGACCACAAATATCTTCAGTTTGTAGAGAATTGGTCTAGATGTAGAATTATTTTCCTAAATATAATAGGCCTACCTCTAAACTGATCTCAGCTAGCAGCCAATAGACAGGGTTCATTCATTGTTCGTTCATTGTCAAGGACCAGGTCTAATTCATAATTATAATACCAAAAAACTGTTATAAATACATAAGTGCAAAAGAAGACACAGTAAGTTTACATTTGATTGTATTGATACTTTTGAATATAATAAATCTATATACTTGCCACAATATACAGTGCATTCTTTTACAAAGACAGTACACCATTGATAAACAGGATTTTGAACTTTGTCTTTTCACACTTTATGATTTCTGGAAAGAATTTCATTTAAATATTTCCATACCCAATAGGGTAAATGATCAACAGGCTATGAAGTTAACACTGAGGTGCAGTAATCTTAGCAGATTACTTGAGATATTTTATTCAATTTACACAAAATTACATTATTATACTTTAATAAAGTTGTGAAGCATTGTCCAAAAATAGAGGATACTAGGGCAATGGCATTTCTAACTGTGTCTTAATTACAGGAGAGCTACATGAAGTGTATCTAAAAATATAAGTAATAAATAAGAGGTAAGTTTGTATTCTTATTTCATTCATTGTTCATTGCAGCCTTCCATATTCAGGTGCTTAAAGTAGTAATTGAACAATTGCACCTTAACCTGTCAGTAATTCTATTCAAAGGGAAACACAATCACAATCACTTGTCCTGGTTTGGTCTTTGTTTGAGCTCAGTTTAGTCCTGGTCTAGTTCTGGATTTAGTTCTAGTTTAATCCCAATTTGATGTTTCCGTGTATGAGCATGCCCTCAGATGAAAATGAAACTCACAGGAAACTTACACTCCACAATTTGTCTGAATGATTGTGTTTCTGAGGTACAGTGTCACCCATGTCCTTTGACAAATGCCTAAAATTTAATCATTTATCAAAATGTGCAAACACCATGCCTGAAGTATCACAGCTTGCTACTGATGGGTGGATTATGGCTATTGTTTAAAATGGCAGGCTCAAAGCTCCAGACCTGACTCAAGATGAGGTTCTATGAATGTGGAGACAGCAGACACTGATGCAACAATGAGTTACAGGGACAAGGGTTTCCATTAGACCAAATCCAGGACATACTAAAGAGGCAAAAATGCAAAGGGATTCAAATGAATACAGAGCAGTTATAGTTATTGATAATCTATTAAATGGCCGTGTTTCTTATTATTATCAGTCATACATTTAATAACTAATAATACAATGAAATAAATAATGTTTTACTGTATGGTTAATAATCATACAAATAGCATTAGATATTTTAAAGTCAACTACTAACAGAACATCATTATAGTGTTTTGGTACTGATTGTCTAGCACCTGAATATGTCTTGATAATGTTGCTTGTACTGTTTCCTGTGACACAATAGCATTCAGTAGATGAACTGGACAAACTGTATAAAAACATTACATTCTCCAGCTGACTTGAGCCTGCCTGCAGTGCAGACATGCATGTCTCTTTAAGAAAACCATGGCAGCATTTCAAGTGTTAGATTTCTTCTCCACCAACAGTTTAGGCAGGTCACATTAATGTCCCGCACGTGTCTATCAGTGACCGTCGGCAGTTACAGTACTCAACTGTTTCCTCAGAAGCCTTGAATATGGCAGTAGGCCTCCAAGCTGGAGAAGAGAACATACAAGAACCACAATCCAAACAAAAGTAGCGATGTGAGGATCTTGGGAATCTTCGGTCCTCCTAGTTCGCCACCTATGGATGGCCTTCGGCGTAACATCAACACTCCCACAGTGAAGAATGCAAAGATGGTGAATAATGTGACAGAGAAGGCGAGGGAGCCAGGATCCACATAAAAGGCCTTCCCCTTGATCTGCCAGTACACAGCTGCTATAGACCAGGCCACTCCGATTCCCAAGAACACATTAACGGCATTACTACCCGTCACGTTTCCCACCGAAGCATCAGCATACTGATCTTGAGTGGCCGCTACTTTACTGGCAAATGTATCTAGGAGAAAACACCATGAGTAATACAAAGCTATCTCATCAATGTCTGTTGATTTAAACAGTAGAAACTCACCAGGAAGTGAAGTCCCCAAAGCAACAAACACCACTGCAGTGACAGTGTCCCTGAGGCCTACAGTGCACCCAAAATGAGAGGCCAAGTCTCCAATAATAGCTGTTAGTAAACCAATGACACTGATGGACACGAGGAAGCACGCCCAGCCATTCCAGTATTCAGTTGGAGGAACAAAAGCAAACAGAATCTTCCAAAAAAGACACAAAATGTGCATGAAATAATCAAAGCAGGACGGCACGCGCTGCTCCTCTCCTTCCTCTTCATCCCCTATTAAAGCAAGACAAGGTTTTGTTTAGTTTTGAATGAAAAAAGAGGAATAACATTACTAATTAATATAACTATTAATCATACCAACCTGCACTGACAGTTACTGCTTCAATGAACTGCTCTCTCCAAGAATGCGTCCCAAGCACCTCTGCTAGATTAGTGTCTTTTATAAGTTTATCCACAGTGTTCTGTGGAAACAGAGACCTCATGTGAATGCTTTCTACAGTGGTTCCGGTCATTAAATGTAAAATGGAAATGCATATCAATCCTCCAGCAATATCTAACTGAATTCTTTGAAAACAGTGTGAGGCAGAAGTAGCAGCAGACTTAACATGCACACACAGCATTCCAAACACTGTTACCTGGTCTATTACTCCATTTGGAGTCTGATGCAAAATGATTATAAACCAAACAAGCACATGTTTTAGATGTATACATTTTACATATTTATACTCAGAAATCATTAAAGTATTTAAATAATGAGCACCACACATACCTTGAACTCACATGACTCCTCAATGATAATTTCAAGTCTGCTATGTTCTCCTAAAATGGGTTTGCCCATTTCAGAAATCCTCCTGGCCTCTTCTTCTTCAGGGGTTGGGTTACCTGTCAACACAGGTTGAAATATTCTGTAAATCCAACTGAAGGAAGACAAGGTGAGATCATGTGAACAAACAAGCAAAGCTACTGTTATTGCCAAGACAGCATGCTCATATAGTTATGAAATGTCTGATGTTAAATACACAATACAATATTTGGTAGCAGTATCTCTGCTGTATGCTATTTGAATACAGATCAAACCAAAAGAACAAACCAAGGAAAAGATATTTCTTCAAATTACAAATGAAGCCTTTTAGTAATAGAGAAAACATCCATGCAACAGCCAGCAGTGTGTTGTAGCTAAATCATACATTCTTACCCTGGTTCAGCAGCAAGGCTATGAACAAATACAAAATACAGTTACAGTTTTTAAGTTAAAACATCTCTTGAAGTAAAAGTGAGCCTATAACGGGGGAATAAGTACAAGTATTAAGTTAAAGAAAACTATACCATGAAAACTATAATATAAATGTAGTAAGTAACCTACTAGTTCATCTTATGTTACTGTTTGTTTTCGACAGTTTCAGGGGCTGCTCTGACTGAGCACAGATCATGTTTTGGTCTATGCACAGCTCATGATATCTCATTAATATATTTATTCACAGTTATTTTAATGATAAATACTATGGACCATACTAAAGCAATAAAGAGACAGTGCCAGCAGATGGAGGAGTCAAATCTTATGTTACACATGGGGCTCATGTGTTGCTGGAGTTATTGTTTTGATACTTGATCTTAAGCCACCTACTGTACCCGTCATGCACAGTACTGTACTGTGCTAGTGTAAATGAGACACCCTCATTACTTAACATGCTATGACACATCTATTATATATACATATTATCTGTATGATCTAAAACTTGAATTATGCATGAACTCACCCGAAATACCACGTTTCAGCCATTTGGGTTCCTCCAACACAATGAAAAAGTTTTCCTGCTTTTCGTACTCGGACACATTTATTATGTGCACCTGAAGTGTCTTACTGGAGATATGCAAGCATGAAAGACAAACAAGCATTTACACACTTATTTGTATTAAGACAGCAAACATGGCATTAAGTGCTACAAGAAACAACAATCACAGTCACAACATTGGCCTAAATAATTAAGATTTAAATAATTCAGTACTTAACATTTGGCTCCTCAGCATGTTCAGTTAAAATAGTTGGACTATTCAACCAGGTTTGTGAATGCTGTATGGCGATACTACTAATTATTATGAACATTTTCAATAAAAATCTAATCAATAAATACAAAATGTCCATTTTAAATTCTTAAATCAATTAAGGGCTTCACACTTGTTTTACTATCTAGATAGCAACATAAAAAATAGGAAAGGTATAACCTGTTACATAACAGACATTTCCTTAAGTGCACAATTAGTCCATGTGCACACACACCTTATATGAGATGAAATTTTAATGGTAAAAGGATCTAACAGAATCCATGTGGGCCAGTGGTTCCCACACCTGACCACAAAGGGGGATTATCTTAGAGTCAAGTCAGCAGCTAATTCACCTGCTGACAAAAAGCGCTCACATATTCAAGGGAGGCCAGAGCTGCCCCATAATACACTCCCTATATACAGGGCTGCATGATTATGGAAAAATTAATAACAACTGTTTAAAAGATGATTTGCTTAGAGCGAAGGTGGGGCATCTATGCACCTAAAATGAAGAGAAAGAACAGACGATAGGAAGGTGATGTATCTCACTGAAATATATACAGTACTCTACAAGTAGAAAAGTAAGTATGTTACATGTAAGTGTGCACTGAATGCACTTAAAAATTAATCATCTCAATTACAACCAATTAGAGCAACAATGATAATCAGTCACAATCATAACTGTAATTGAAATGTTATCAATTTAATGTAAATGACTAACAAGAAAACCATAACTTCACACAAATCTGACAGGACTCACGTGGTCTGTTCATTGGGGAACTCCAGCTCTCCTTTGGTCTCCTCATAGTCCACTCCGGCCTTCGCTGTGCCGTCCTCTGTGTGGAAGGGCACAGATACAGTCCCCCTGGAGCCCGAGTTTCTGGATACAGTCACTGTGAGGATCCCTGTGCTCTCACTGACCCTCAGCACCTGCTGCCCAAAGCTGAAGATGCCAGCGTGGTCATCATCTAAGATGGTGATGGTTGCCACGTGAGGCTCTGCCAGGCGACCCTTTGGAGGAGACCCTAAACCCTCTGAGCCCCCATCATCTAAGCGCAGGTTCTGCAGACGCACAAAGAAGTGCTCATCCTCCTCAAAGATGTCATCATCTAGTATTCCCACCTGTAGGTACAAAGATAAACATATTTTATATCCACAATCATGAAAATAGTGTTGGCATGCATCATGTTTTTAGAATAAGACTCTCTACCCTGATCTCTTTTCGGGTTTCACCAGGTTTAAACAGGAGGGTGCCTTCAGCAAACTCATAGTCGGCCCCAGCATTTGCTGAGCCATTTTCAGTACAATAATCGACGAGGAACGTGTTCTGTCCAGTGCCTCCTTCCAGGATCACCCAGAGGCTCAGCTGTCCACAGTTCTCTGTGCACTGGTACTGGGCACTCTCAAAGCAGATGTGTGAGCATGTGGCCAGGTCGGCCTCTGTGGATGCAGCAGAGCGCCGCGCGTGGTCTGCCGCATGTTTCCTTAGAATGTTCCCCGCACCGATCAACATGCGAGTGGCCTGCACACGGTAGAAAGCACGGCTCTTCTTCTGATGAACCAGAGCTGAGTAGTTGGCCATTTCAATTAACTGATCTATGTCTTTGTCGGGGTGTTTCTCCTTCAAGTCCTTCAGGATTCGGACTACCTGCAAATAAGCATCCAGAATCAAAAGTAGGCTACTTATAGCTTATATGTTTTCATTAGTTTCATCATAAAATATCCCACAGACCTGCCTAGAGACTATTAAGATTGGCTTTTGCCATTCAAACTCCTCCTGAGGTCATTCAAGTCTAATATTTCCTTCATTTCAAATATAGAACTTTATAAGTATCATTTATGGGCTGTGTGTGGCAGTTTTTAGGAGTCAATACATAAGATTACAGTAAAATAATAGTGTGTTGAATCTAATCCTTTACTGAATGTTAAATTGTAAGCCTATCTATGAAATATTCTCAACTAAATGCAAAACTAAAATCTATAAATTATGCAGATCAAATATAAAATGTGGTTTTCATGCATTTACCTCATCTTTGTTCTGATCCAGTTCATTTCCTGTTTGCACAGAGACTGTCACACTGGAGGAGTTTCCAGGGTCAGAGTATTTTCCATCCATGATCACATCAACACCTTTGGGTGCCAAGTCACCCTCCATTTCCACTACGATGCCATGTCTCTTGTCGGCACGGTAACGTTTGTGCATGTATTTGTAAAAAAGTAGTCTGCGGTCAGCAATCCACGCCAACATCACACACACGGGGAAGTAACACAGTGTAACTATGGCCTCCCAGATCTACAGAATAAGACAATCATTAGCAGATTACAGATTACAGTTTAAAGTGCATAGGACAGGTTAAACTACTCTTTCACTCACTCTTTCACTAAAACATGGTTAACATATGATTACATTTGGGTTTTACTGAAAATCTTGCCAAGTTTTGTCTAGTTTTTATTTTGGTGAAATTTAGCATTAAACTTTATGGTTGGACATAAACAGCAGATATGGAATTACCTCTACATATGCCATAACTGTTACCTAGCAACCTTAATGTTAACAAGGGGAGAAACTTGTCCAAATTACACAATAGTTATTATTAGTTTAGTAAAAATAAATTGTGATTTTGTTACCTGTGTTTTGTTAAATCAATGGTTCCTTGCTCATAAATTTCGGATGAAATTTGATGAAATTGTTCCTTTTAAAAACTCTACTACTTCTTGTATTTTTGTACTATTCTTTTCAACTTTTTTCACTTAACTGATAGAAGTGTGATAAATATTTACCACCAAACCAAGTAATAATTAGAAAAACATTACAACCTGTCACATGCACTTTAAACATATCATCCACAAATTGCTTTATAATTGCCATAGAAACACATACCTCTACAATCCCAGGTGAGATGACAGCCAGAATGAGATAAAGCCAGATATAGGCAAAGATACTCCAAAAAGACGTGATAAAAAACACACGTAGGTGCTTAATTTTGCGAGATTCTCCAGCTGGGATCACCCACACACAAATACCAATAATCACAAACATATTAAAGGCTGCACTGCCGACTATGGTGCCAGGCCCAAGCTCCCCTGCATCAAAGTTATGCCCACACACCTAAAAAACAAGAAAGTAACTTTGCAGGTCTTAAAATAAATGTTAATACTTTATAATAACTGCACTACTACAGCCTTAATAAAGCACAAATAAAGACTTTATTCATAGTTAATTCGTTTATTTAAAATTATTCTGGCTCAGTAATTACTTTCTGGTGATGTATTAAATTTATTCAACTGTACATTTTATATTCTTCTATATACTGCCACATAATGCAACATTTTCTCTCTTTGTTGATCTCTACTGAACTAAAGGTAAATGGTAACTTGAAAACGACTGCTTCCTGACATCACAAGGTGGAAGTGAGCATTTTGAGCTTTGGCAGTGTAGACACAGACTAATAATAAAAGTTAAACATGTCAGAATGAAAAAAACTCCAGGTTTGTTTTGATGAGGTAACAACATTATAACATGGCTAAAATTTCACAAGAAACTATTGTGGGTAATATAGGAACTTTAACAGTGGGGTCTTAAGAAACAAAATTGAGTACAACATCAAAATGATACACACATTATTACTGATAAGGCTTAGTAAGTTTTGGGGTTTAATTAAGTAGTTACACAGCCTGAATCATTCCGAATCATTACTATACTATTTGTTCATTATGAATTGAGTTTTCATGCTTTATCAAGTCCAATTAAGATGTAGTTACTATAAAGTGTTACCATATCATTTACTCAGCACACCTCCTACCTCAATGATAGACAGCAGGATCTCTGGTGCAGAGGAGCCCAGAGCCATTAATGTGAGGTTGGACACAGTCTCGTTCCAAATGCGCACTGTAGTGACTTGAGTTTCCCCATTGGGTTTTGTAATAGTCACCTCCTTTTCCTATAAAACATTTGCTACGTACAGTATATGATGACTTTTAAACCTGCATTATGTAACTTTTCTGGTGGGAGGTCATGCCACCTGCTTGCCTGGAAATGTTTGCCTGGAATGTTCCAAATAGTATAGCATTAATAGCATTAAATATATTTTTTGTTTCAAGGAGAGACTGTTGTGACACCACCAGGCCACATTACAGGTCAGATCTGTAGAGGGGGACCTGGGTAATGCATGCAATGCATGTTTTTCTGCTTTATTATAAAGCAGACAAACAGATGGTGAATACTCATCAGAAAAGTTATATAGTACAGCTTTTAAATAAAATCAAATACTGCAAAAAGTTTAGATAAACTGAATTGTATACCTGAGAAGTGATGACTTCTATAGAAGCCATGAAGCGGTCCGCAATAATGGATACACCCAGGAAGATGTACATGAGACTGAGAAAGTAAACTATAGCCCTCCCTGCCTGCTCTCCCACTGGAGGATTGAGTGGCATCCAGACAGGGAGCAGGATGCCATGTTTACACACCACTTTGCCAGCGCAGGTCCGTTTGCCTGGGACCGAAGTGTTCCCCAAAGGCTGAGGTTGTGGGGGACCGGAGGCTCTCTCCACAACCTGTGGCTTCACGGAGATGCAGGGGAGAGGGAGGAAGCAGAGGAGGCAGAGGACGATGTAGAGGGCGGAAAAGCTCATGGTGCAGAGAAACTGGGAAGAGAGTCCTGAAAGTAAAACAAATGATGCACCATGTTAAAGCAGTGAGGCATAAACAACATCAACATCATTCTGGAAGTAAATTAACCATTCATTTTTCCCATAGACTTTTTGAAAAATGAAAATAGATCTTAAAAATCATGTCAAAATCTCATTCACCCAATCCTGTGTCTCGTCTTCTGGTTCTGGTTAACTAATCTGCAAATGGATATTATCCCAATGAACTCCAAATGGATATTGTCCCAATGAAAGGAGATTTATCTATTGCTGATTTATCTCACCTCATCCCCACTGGATATTATTATTACTATTTCAAAGTTTATGGGGGAAAATATGTGAATTTTAGTTCCAAAACCCAAGAGGCGTGTGGAGGGGGATGGAGGGTGAGCTGTTAGCCTGCAAGAATTCATTACTCATTTCCTGAAATCAGTGTTTAAGACTGATTAGTTCAATAGTTGCATGTAATTAGGCAGACTCAATATTGAATAGATCGAGAGATATGGATTTGTTGTTGTTGTGGGGAGTCCCGTGCCCAGGTGGGCTGTGTCATGCTCCAGTGCACTGCAGTTCAATGAAAGCTCTGGGTCCTCTCTCTCAGAGCCCATCACCTCCACTCCTCTGTACAGGTGACACTCCACTGTTGTACATTGTGGACTGAAACAGATACTCGGTGCTGCATCTTTGATGGTGCCTGAGCTCTGCCAGCTCATTATGGAGTTGTGATTCAGAAACACAGCCCAGAGGTCCACAGTGTCGCATTTCACTTTCCAAGGTCTGCTATGGTTACCACGGCCTCAGACAGTGGGCCATGTTACACCAGGCTGCTCTAAGAGGAGGGTAGCACCAAAAATAACTTACTTGGTCTTAGTAAACGGACAATAGCATCAACATGATTGTTGTAGGATGCATTATTCACTGAGTAATACATGTAAAAATGTGTACACTACCACAAACATATTATCTATGTATCTAAAATATAAATATAATATGTCTTGCAGGTTAAACACCATATATCATCAGCAAGATGGGACCACAGGATTAAAGCCTGAGAGGAAAACAAACATGTAGAGGCACATCAAAAGTCTGTGGTGGAGTGGAGGACTGTATTATTCATTAATGCATTCATCTAAATATAGCTATAGAATATTTCTTCCTTAATGGCTCCTACACCCTAAGCATCAGTTAAATAAGATGAACTGACAGTGCACTACCCACTTAGAAGAATAGCCAGATGGAACAAACAGAGGTGGACATTATTTTAAAGTGTCTCTTAGTAAAACCCCTTTATTGTTACTCTTGATGATTTTTATAAAATGCACAACACTTCACACTCCACATTGACGTCTTTGAGCTGGGCACTTTGAGCTGGGCGCTTTGAGCTGGGCGCTCTTCACTGCGCAGGCTCACAGGTGGGAGGGGCTTAGGTGTTGATGGGACTGTGGTCTCTATTGCCACTTAGCGCACACGAACAGTGAGATGGCTGACAGCTCTTCTCCTATTACTGTCTGTGACACAGCCATGATCTGTCAGCACCACAGATAAGTGATTGCCTGGGATAGGCTTACCCTGATAGGAGTGCCAGCAAAAAAGGGAGTTAACACCTTTAACAGTTTAGTGTTTCCTGCATGTATCCTGTAGGTTGGATAAGGGGTGCTCAAGTCTAGTACAATACTTATAATTCAATAATTATATAACTTATACAACTACTGTATTTCTCAGTGGTACTTAAATGAACACTTGTGAAGAAAGCACTTGGGAACCACGCCTTTTTTTGTAATTAATTATTTCCTCTGTGGATTAAGAGTGAATGTGCACTGTGTAATTATCAGATGACCATGAGTGACAGAACTCATTACAAGCTTCAACATAAACCTGGTTTTAGATCTACCAATATCACCATTCTTCTACGCTAACTCCAAAGCATAATTAAGCCATTAACAGTTAAGTATCATTTTCACAGGCAGCCAATTAGATCTTGAGTTGCTCTTAATCTGAAAAACACTGTGCCCTATTGTCCTGTGCAGAGGTCACCTGAGAAGATGTACAGTGTACTTAAAGGATAAAGTCCAATGTGGAAACATGCCATTTGTGAGTGGAGTGACATTGCATGTGATTATAATATATAAATGGGCGATCAAATCATCATTCATGTAATAAGTATTGAAACCTAATGTATTTTCACACAGTTAAACCAAACTCCAAATATGCCGCTGTGAAGTCAAGTGCTGTAATCCACGGCCAGCAGAGTCACCTTTGTGTAAGAAAAGCCAAGTAAATCACACTCTTGATTTCAGTTGGTAATAGAATCAATTAATTACCACTTCCGCCCACATTCAGCCAGGAAGTCAAAGTCCCATCTTTCTGTTTGCAGCAAGTAAAGAAAGCAAGAAGAGACATCCTTTTAATAAGTAACACTGGCGTTGGCACCGTGATGTGCACTTGTCAGTAAAGCTGAATCAGAGTGTAAAATAATCCCAGTGACCATGGCAGACTGATGCACTGGCAGAGGCAATGGGTCAAACCACTAATGTGCTCTACGCCTTTTATGCAATCTGCTCTAAACTATGGAGATGTAACAGGTTTTACAAACAATTTGTGTTCAGGCCAAGTCGACTAAATCAACACTAAACTAGAGACAACTTTTTACACTCAGACTTCCAGATCAATACACACTTTTAGATCACTATCACTGCAGCTTCATTTAGTTATACATTATGCATGACACAAAACAAAAGGATGAGTGTGCTCTGAGCATTGGTTATGAGGTTATGGTTATGGATATGGTTATGGTTAGGAGCTGTAGAAGATTTTGATCAACAAAAGGGGTCAACGGTATTTCAGTAGAATAATATAACTACTGACCTACTATCATTAAGTGTGTTAATGTGCATTGTACAGCCATATAAGTGCTATGCTTCCTGCTAAGGTAGTGAAATCTAATAGATGCATGGTGGGCTCAAGCGCAAATCCAGTCATTTGTTGCATTTCATTTGGACATGTTAACTAAACTAGATGTTTATGGTATCTAAATAAAACTGAGTTAAATGGAAAAACCATGACTAGTTGACTACTAAAACAATTTTTGACTATTTTGATCGTTATTAATGCTAACAGGAAACACTCTCACTCATTCATTCACAAACATATCACTGTTATAAATCAAAATTAAAATGTCATTTTTTTAATGAAAAATAATGATAAACAATTTGCATGTAAACACTGACCAACTCATTGAAAGAAAAAGATACATCTCAATCTCTCAATCAGTCCCCTGAACTTTGTAATTGGTTTTTGCCTGGTCTAGTAGGAGATATGGAAGGTGAAAGCTAACCCTAGTCTCATACAGTCTCTGCTTCCTCTGTGTTCACCAGGTCAACATTAGCATCAATCTGAACAGCAGCAGTGCAAGCTTGACTAAACACAGGCTTAGCTTACAGGGCGGCAGGCACACTGCCACACAGTCCAGCTCCTCCCGCAATCTACTTTCAAACACTCTCTCTGTATGTTGGCTCTTTATCCTGCTCTAGACAGGGAATCACACCGAACATTTAATATATGCAAATACTAAATGATGCATTAAAATATGTGTATTTTAGACCTGATACTTAAGCTCTGGTATCAATGCACGTAGCAGACCACAAAACAACGTACAAGGTTTGCTCCAGGCTGTGACCCCAACAACCCTCTGCTGAGACTGATAGTGGTATTAAAAACCGCATGATATCAGGACCTCACTGGGCTCTGTCAAGGTCACGAGGTGGTTACAGAGGTCAGCAGGTCTCTTCTTGACTTGCCAGGTTTACCCTGAGGCACACTATCCACTTCACATCTCTCAGTGCACAATGTGTTTAATTCTACTGAATATTTCCTCACAATTTTACTTTCCTCCGTTCTTATGTTAACTAGCACTAATATAAAGGCACGCACATGCAGAGTCAGGCTGCAGGGGTCTGGAGGTGACCATGATGAACTGAGGTTAGACACACTGACAAGAGCGACAGATCCTAGGGTTTCCATTACCAGAGACACTCTGCCCAGCGGGCAGCCCTGTCATCTTAGAAGGAGCAGCATTCTCAGCTTCAGCAGGGACCCAGACGGTGACAGCAATTATGCAATATTCAGTGTAGGCCCAAAAAATACTAACAAAATCTGAAATCTGAAAAGATAAATAGATGCATTGGAGATCAATTGGAAATAGTGACACAATGCTTGGAAGAGAGACAAAAAGCTTACATTTATTATCAAGACAGAGTTAACGATTCCCCTCCAAGCAGAACAGTGAAGCAGCTAAAGAGTAACAGGTCCAATGGAAAGACAACAAAACACTAACCCATACTTCCAACTGACTGCTGCTGTTTATTCTCTCCAGTTTAAACAGCAAAAATGTAACCTAATGTGCAGCGGCAGCCGGCGGGCCAGCACACAAAGGGCTGGGGTAGTCAATGAAAACAAAACAGGCTCAGTCTCCCACAGCCACACAGGAGACTGCTCAATACTATGCTATACACAACCCACACATTCAGGCTGTGACCACTTAAGGCCCAAAGTTATTAAAGACATATTATGCTTTTTTATTTAGTATTCATAATATATGTAGATAAATATTTTATATTCTGTTATGTGTTATTACCTAACAGCAGAAATGGGTCAATTTACCTCTATTCAAAATAGCAGAACTTATTCTCTTTTGTTGGCCATTTAGCTGTTGTTGTTGTTGTTTTTTATGAAAAAGTGCTGCATAACATTTATTTAACATTTGTGTAAACCCAGAATCTAATGATTTCAAAGAATTGTAACTAACTACAGCGGGATAGGTGCCTCAAACATGAATGAAAAAAACAATGCAATCAATCCAACTTTATTTAGAGTGCTTTTCATACAAAAAATGCAACGCAAAGTGCTGTGTAAGAAATTCTGTGTAAGCTAATCATAAAGCAAAACCATTATAACACGTTAAAAGCTCATATAGTTTGATCATAATATGCCTCCTCGTTGTAAATTGTGCATCTTAATTGTTTTATTTGGAGAAAATTCTAAAAGGCAAGAATGGATATGGTGATCCCTACAAATGGACAACATATATGCTTAATATTGTCTTTTTGCAGTACAATTTTACAACACTGGTAAAGGGAATAGAGTACTAAAATTGCCAAACATTCTGTTCCAGTTTATGATATGATATTACTCCATTAAAATATTTTTTAGAAACATTTAACATAGAGCAGAGGATCTGGCTTATTTGTAGATCACAAAAGCAGTGTCAAGTGCACTCTAAACATGCGTAACTCTATGTGCATGCATGTAATTGCATAATCCCTATTTCAATGAAGAGGACTTAATCAGTGTAACATTAATGACAAAGGAGGAGAAAGTGATCTGGATCTGTCAGGGTAAAGGAGAAGGCTCTATAGGTCTTGCCTTCTGTGGCTCTGGGGATGAAAAGGTTTCAGGAGGCCATGTGGGTGAGTGTGCGGGTTTACTGATTGATCTCGGGGGGAGAAACGTGAGAGAAACGTGAGGTGTAGTATGGCCCTTTGTCCAGTGGCACCTGTGATGGCGCACATGTCTCTGCTGCATACAATGTGGAAGCATTGGTTTACCTGAGAGCTACTAAGTGCAGCCTGCTAGCATTTCAGGAGACTAGAAGTGTAGGCAGTTAGGATTTAGATACTCAGACATGTGTACTATGGATTCTATGAATGAACAGGAACCAGTAAGTATTAGGGATTTAACTAAGGATGCAACAATATCCAAATGTCTCGATAAGATATTTTCACAATATTGCAATAACAAAATTGTGAATATGCTACTTTTTACTTTTAAAATGCCTTAACAAGCCTTTTGTTCTGTCATAATCCAAATAGTTAAGATTTAAAAGTGCTTATAACATTATTTCTTCATGTAGTCTACAGTGAAACAGAGCAAAGGATCATGGTCATGTAGTTCCCTCTATTTTTAGGTATGCCTGTGCCATAACAATGAATTTAAGCAACTTCTGATTTGGGTGTGTTCCAACTACAGGGGAATCACACTCCTCAGCCTCCCCGGTAAAGTCTATGCCAGGGTACTGGAGAGGAGAGTCCGTCCGATAGTCGAACCTCGGATTCAAGAGGAGCAGTGTGGTTTTCGGCCTGGTCATGGAACACTGGACCAGCTCTACACCCTCCATCGGGTGCTCGAGGGTTCATGGGAGTTTGCCCAACCAGTCCACATGTGCGTGGTGGACCTGGAGAAGGCATTCGACCGTGTCCCTCGTGGTGCCCTGTGGGGGGTGCTCCGGGAGTATGGGGTCCGGGGCCCTTTGCTAAGGGCTGTCCGGTCCCTGTATGACCGGAGCAGGAGCTGTGTTCGCATTGCCGGCAGTAAGTCAGACCTGTTCTCGGTGCATGTTGGACTCCGCCAGGGCTGCCCTTTGTCACCGGTTCTGTTCATTGTATTTATGGACAGAATTTCTAGGCGCAGCCAGGGGCTGGAGGGGGTCCAGTTCGGGAACCACAGGATCTCATCGCTGCTTTTTGCGGACGATGTTGTCCTGTTGGCTTCATTGAACCAGGACCTGCAGCGTGCACTGGGGCGGTTTGCAGCCGAGTGTGAAGTGGCTGGGATGAGAATCAGCTGTTCCAAATCCGAGGCCATGGTTCTAGACCGGAAAAAGGTGGATTGACTCTCCGGGTGGGTGGGGAGTCTCTGCCTCAAGTGGAGGAGTTCAAGTATCTCGGGGTCTTGTTCACGAGTGAGGGGAGGATGGAGCGTGAGATTGACAGGTGGATCGGTGCAGCCTCGGCAGTGATGCGGTCGCTGCATCGGACCGTTGTGGTGAAGAGAGAGCTGAGCCGAAAGGCGAAGCTCTCGATTTACCTCAATCTACGTTCCTACCCTCACCTATGGTCATGAGCTTTGGGTAATGACCGAAAGAACGAGATCACGGATACAAGCGGCCGAAATGAGTTTCCTCTGCAGAGTGGCCGGGTGCTCCCTTAGAGATAGGGTGAGGAGCTCGGTCACACGGGAGGAGCTCGGAGTAGAGTCGCTGCTCCTCCACGTCGAGAGGAGCCAGTTGAGGTGGCTCGGGCATCTGGTCCGGATGCCTCCTGGACGCCTCCCTCGGGAGGTGTTCCAGGCATGTCCCACCGGTAGGAGGCCCCGGGGAAGACCCAGGACACGCTGGAGGGACTATGTCTCTCGGCTGGCCTGGGAACGCCTTGGGGTCCGTCCGGAGGAGCTGGTGGAAGTGGCTGGGGAGAAGGAAGCTTGGGAGCCCCTGCTTAGACTGCTGCCCCCGCGACCCGGCCCCGGATAAGCGGAAGAAGATGGATGGATGGATGGACTTCTGATTTGATATATTGTGATGACCAATGATATTATTGTGAGACTTTTAACGACACAATATCACAATATTTCATTTACTGTTACATCCCTAGTAAATATATCAAGAGGAAAATACAGATCACTAATGAATCAACCAAAAAATATCTGTATTGCACGTCATAACTGTCCAGTATATTAGTTTAATACCAAAATTCAGCGCTGGTGAGCGAGTGGAAGTATAGCTCATTAGGAAAGGCATTGGGTTTGAATGTGGGAGGTTGGGCTTCGAGACTCCTGCTCCAGTTGTGTATGAATTCACTTTAGCTGAAAGCACCAGTTGTTTTGTGAGTTTGAACTCTGGCATTTAAACTACTACAAAAAAAATCTTAGAAAATAGAGCCCAAATGAGGTGCCTCTATCTGTAATAATGTATTGAAACTTGAATGAAAAAGCTTTAACACTTTGGATATAGTAAGAAAAATCTATGTATCTGCTTCAAAAGCCTAAAAACAACCGACCGACACTAAATCTCACCAATGTCAACTGGGTAATGCTGATTTTATAATGGAGTCAATGGGAAGCGTTACCCAGCTGAGATTTTGTAACATTTTAGGATATTGTTATAGAGGTGAGACCACCGCCACATTACCCAGACCTGTTGCTACTATTAAGCTAATTCCATAGCTGTTAGCAAATCTAAAATCTAATGTAATTCTCCAGAAATATGTGCGTTATCCAGTCGACATCTGAAAAGCTCCAAAGAAGCGGGTTAAACTCAAACAGTCTGATAAGTTTGATAATTCCACTCAGATATGGATTCTGATCATTTAAATGAAACTGAATATTGAAAAGCACACAAGCACAAAAAGGCTCTCTACAGCACAGAAATGGATGCAGCAATAATCAATAATGCCATCAAAGCATCAAGTGCTGTCCAAAGAAGGGCTGAAGGATCAATGTAAAAACAAGTATAGCTTCCAGGAAATAATTGAACAATTCATAAATACTGTAAGCGGACATGAAATGTACCCCTAATTATAGAACTGCCCATTTGTGCTTGTACGTTTACATTTATGTACTTACGCCTTATTTGACACCAGAGTCTCGTTATTTTTGCTATTTATTTATATTTTTATTATTACCGTATATATCTTTGCGCTTTGTTATTATAATATATTGTGCTGTATGAGATACTAATTTCTCTTGTGAGTCAGTAGAGTTTGTCTAAGTCCACATCTAATTGAATTGAATTAACAATATTATGGTATGTGGACAAATTGATATTGCTCTTTTCCGCCTTCAAGGCACTCAAAGCTCTCTACACTCTCAAACACACAGTATACGCAGACAATGGGGGGTGAAGTGTCTTGCTCCAGGACATAGCAGTAACAGTATTCATCTGTGGGACCAGGAGCTGGAGTCAGGCTAGACTAGTTTTGTATAACGGGATGAACAATAGCAATGTTATGATCTTCAGCAATTGAAAATTAGGCCTCAAAATGAGACTTTTAGTAATTAGTAATTATTTCATTAAAAGTATATTTGCAAGCTTATTTCCAACACCCATAATATTTTGTTGGGGGATTGTAATACATCAAAACTTACAAGATTACATCATACTTTTATAGTTAATGTTACAACAAGCATAATCAGTTCCTCGTATATCTCCTACAGATCAGATCCTTATGGCCAGTCTGGGTGAAGAAAACCACACTTTTAATGCAGTAAGCCCAATCTACTACATAAATGATACATAAATGGTACTTTTATGCCAGTTAAATGTCACCTCTGAAGTTCAGGCCTCATCAGCAAATGTCAAAGAGGAAAACATGAGAGAACTTTCCCAGAATAAAATCAATAGAGAAGCCAAAGGAAAAAATAAACCATCAATACACTTAAAGCTCTAGGTCTATATGTCCCTGTCTTAAATTTAGACTTATTATTTCAAGGGTTTGTAAATAATGAATGCATTGCAGGTGCCATGTTGTGGATTTCTGACAATTCAAGAGATACTATTTTTCATTTTGAATTACTTGGTATTCGAGGAGACTTAATTTTTCATCCTTTGACAGAAACCACACAAACAGTAATGAATAAAAAGTAGCCAACAGCCTTTCCCTCATATAATTAACACTCCTATAATCTTTGACGATGTTATAAATCATCTTGGGAGGTGGTTAGTTTAAGATGCAATTTATGTTGTCCTGTGTCGTATGGAGATTCCAAGAGTATCCAAGTTACCTTTCCATTGTAGATCTAGTAAAACTTAAAGTAAACTATCGTACACTGGTAGCAGCTGTGTTTGCGCATAATTGCAACCATTTTATTTCCATATGAGAATAACGGGATACAGATTGTGATCATTCAGATGCCTTTGCTCTTAGGTCATCCTACATGTGGTTGTTTTTACGCAACACTGCACGCAGCTCGTACAAAGATTTGAGGAGCAACTGGTTAAAAAATGTATCACGTTCAGAATTCGTAATGTAACCTGGATGCTACTCTGTTCAATAGTTTAACACATTCAATCCGAGTTTGACTATCTGATCCAAAACTTGAATTGAGAGTGCGATGGAAGTAGCGGGTTACAAAAAGCGAAACCCCCTCTCTCTCATACAACTCTTGAGACCCACCTGGTTAAAACTTACCTAATAGTTTATGGCACAGCTCCAGAGCAGACTGACATCGCCTCTGAAGCTTGAGGAGCCCACTCGTGTCTAACTATCCTTCGGGGTGGTCTGTCCACGCCGCTGAACGCAGTAGCGGAGGGTTTTCCCGTTGTCCTCACATTGCCGTGGCCACTGGCTGCACTGATGCTCTTGAGCACACGCCAAACCGGGGATGGTGACGTGCCGGCTTCACTGACCCCTCCCAAAAGTTCACCGAATGACACATGCTAATTGGTAACGGAGTTTGTTAATATTCTTTTCCCCTTGTGTTAGACTTGGGATTAAAGTAGACGCAGGGTGAGAAGCAACAAGTACATGGCTTCCTGAATTTCCATAAAATATTCAAGTAGCAAAAGGGTTCTAAGAAATGATTAGCCATTAAGGACTTTTCCGAAAACCGTGAAAGCAACAGTTCAATTGAATCGCCACTACGCAGGTTCATGATTTAATTATTGGCATATTAAACATTCAACTAAGACCAAGATTTCACTGTCACATATACAGCTGAAAGTAAGAAGCAGTTTCTAATTAATAAAGCTGTAGCTCCAAAACGTATATGCTTGATATGTGTTTGACAAAATATTAAACAACTCAAATTACATACAAAATACAATGCAATACTTTGGACGTATATTTTAATAGTGCAACTTTGAGTAATTACAGTTCATGCAATGTTGAGTGAGAATAGTCTATAATTTGTAAATTGTCATTACCTGAAATAATGCAGGTCATGTTTTTAATATAGCATAAAATATAAAAAAGTAGAATAAACACAAAGCTGGTTTAGTATGTAGTTTTAACAGATTTAGTTGTTGGTACAGTTGATACCTTTCAGGGAGATTTAACTGGTCTCACAATAACTGAGCTGCCGCTGGATGCTGTGGTGTAAAATCCATTCAGAAACTTGTTCTTCAGTCTGTGCAAAAAATGAACATGTCTCACTCCAGGACCATAGCCGGAGAATACGTGCGACACCTACAGGCCATGAGAGACAACAACAGTTAGTGCGTTCTGAGAGCAAATACTTTGGTAGTGTTTTATAATAACTACAATTTAACTACTCTTAATGGAGCATGAAATAAAATATATAATTCATAATGACTAAATAAACGCCTCCTTGCCTTAATTGGGATTTTAATGCATTAACTGAAATGACACAACATTAAACTTCTATCAGGAAGACGTCATTAGGCCAAATTTCTAATTAGACTTGGAGTTGTGTTTTGTTTCATTCACACGTTTGAGTAACCTTTTATTGTTAGTCTGTCTACATCTCTAAACCTCTAAATGCTCCACTTTGTGATATCAAGTAGTGGTCATTTTCAAATGAACAGCTACATTTTACCTTTTGCTCAGTAAAGATCATTCCAGGACTGAAATCACCCAAACAATTAGTGAAGCTGTATGAAGTTTAAAAACATAGTGGTGCACTACCTGTTTTACCACATGACATCACAAGGTACAGTGTTTTCTATTTGAGAGAAGAACTATGAAGGGTTTGTGTGTTAAACATGTGAAAGAAACAAAACACATAAAATTATGAGTTGAGTGAGTTCAAGCAGGACCAAATGCTTCAGTAATGGGCCACAAACTCACTTCCTTCCATTTGTGATTGCGAGAGTAAACGCCGCGTTCCTCAGAGGGGCTGTATGTGTGCTCAGCAATGGTACAAGCTTTGTCTGCTCCGAGCAACCTCACATGGAGCTGATATATGAATTCATGAAGAGAACTTTCCTCATACCTAAAAATAAAAATATACTTTCAGAAATCAAGAAGGGCATATTGAAATACACTGTTTATTAACACACCAATCTTGGATAAAAATCTCAGGTTGGAATACATCAAGTAGTTCCTCCCACAGACCTTCAGCCTTCAAGTCCACAGTCTGCTCCATAGTATACCAGCTGAGAAGAGAAGAGTAAAGACTGGCCTTATTTATAGACTGTATAAAGAAGTGGACTAAGGGAGGGTGACATCACTCATAGCGTTCAGCTCCAGTCAAATGAAGCGAATTTGGAGAAGAGTTACATATTAGGAATAGAAATTTATTTATGGACAAAATAGCAGAATAAAACACCAAAAATGATGAGGCTCACTGCAGCAGTTATAGAAAGAGTGGTGAAAATGTATAATGTAAAGTCACTTGGAATCAGAGTCGGTGGAGCTGAATGCTACCCCATGAACACTTCCTGTTTGGAACATGATAACGAGCAGGTTACCTATGTCCATTCATTTATACAGCCTATGGCCTTATTACACAGTGCAAAACAAAACACTGATGTTAAGCTAACAATTATTACACTGGGAGAGAAGCTTTTCTGGTGGAGGGCAGACCACCTGTTTATCTCCATGGAGATGTTATTGCTTTGTCCAGGCATATTTACTGGTCAGGTCCATGGGAAGATGACCCCACTCACAGTAAGAATACTTGTTTTTAAGTTACTTCTGAGCAATAATAACTCCTGTAATTAAATAAATATAAGAAAGAAAAGTTTAACGCAGTACTGCGGAACATTCCAGGCAAAGCAGTACCATCTCCATGAGGCAAGCAGGTGGCGGAACTGGCAGATCCTATGCCAGAAAGTTGCATGGTGCCAGTGGTGGAATGTAATGAAGTAAAAGTAATAAAGTACTGTACTTAAGAATACATTTTATACATCTCTACTTTACTTTAACACATTTTCAAATGGACACGTTTTACTTGTACTTCACTACATTTGCGAGCAGATTTATTTTATTTTTTACTCCTCTACATTTTTGAACAGGAAGGAAAAGTATTCATCTGCTAAACTGGCTGAGGAGTTTATTTTTAACAAGTTCATAGCTTGTGTTAGAAAATATATCGATTCAGCTGTTTCTGCTGAACAAATTTCATCACAAATCTTTATCAAAATCACTACATTTGAAGCTTTATTAGATTTATGTGAAATACTTTAATTTTTACTCTTCAAGTACATTTTTACACAGGTACTTTAATACTTTTACTTCGATATTTTCATGTGAAACTTTTACTTGGGTATCTTTTGCTCTGGTATCTGTACTTTTACTTAACACAATTGAATACTTCTTCCTCCACTACATAGTGCGCCGTTATGATACACTATTATCCCCATAGAGACACCGATTAAAATGTTGGCTTCTATATGAGTAATAAACAAACCTATATTTAGGGACAGCGCAGACTACAGCTCCTTTGGGGATTCCACTCAAGTCAGAAGGAATATCCTCTGTGCTTGTAGTCCAGTCACTGAAATCTCCTACAAAAAATAAGGTAAGAGGTACAATTGTTTTTCTTGAATATTTCCTCCATATATTCCCTTGCCTTCAATAAATCCAGGAATACAGAGCCCCCGGCGAGGAGGCACTTCAGACAGGCCCCCTTCACCTGTCTCGCTGTCATGACGAACCACTGCAAAAGGAGAGATGGGAGAGACTTAGTGCACATAGTCAGGTGAAGTGTAGTTGAATGACTTGAGTAGGATATACTTTGAACATTATAGTTACTTCATTTTATAGTTTCATTTGAGAAGACCCCCCTATCTTTGCTCTGTGTAGCTGTTAAAGGGCCCATATTATGGTATTTTCTGATCTATTATAATGCTGTTTCCATATCAAAAAGATATATCTGGAGTAGTGTTTTGTTTCATTGACACATGTTAAACACACACGACCTGCATATTTAGGCTGTGTTATTCTTTCAAACAGAAAACACTCTGCTCCAGCTTGTGGTACTGTGTTTTTAAATTCCATACACCTTCACTAGAATAATTTGGACAATTTCAGCCCTAGATTGCATGGCTAACAAAATGTCACAACAGTCAATTTTGTGTAATACAGGACTTTTTAATCCTTTGCAGTATTAACATGGATTCATTCAAGACATTGCATTGCTGTACTGGCCAATGCAATGTTTATTTAGTCGACAACTGTTTGGTCCAAGTTCAACAGCGAATTCCAACAGCTGGTTACACTCGCCACCACTACTTTCTTTACCAATAGGCCTAAAGCAGTTATGCAAGCTCCAACTAAGAGCAATGATAGCTTTACTTAAATTGTTCTATAGTAAAGTTTTTGGCTACATACACATGCGTAAAAATATGACCCCAAATCTAAGCACATCCAGTAAAAAAAAAAAAAAAAAAAAATGTCCAGATGTGCCAAGTATAGTGGTCACTGCATGTCCGATAAAATGTACCGTATGGAGATGGATTCTTCAATAAGTTTCTGCTGAAAGGTGTAGCTTCATACACAGATCTCCAGTCCACGCTGTCGGGCATCGGGGCGCCTCCCAGAGCCCACTCATCCTCGCACCTCTTCTTCCACTCCCCGGAGGACATGCTGCTATGGCTCATTCCCCCAAACAGATTCTTGGTCGAAGTATTTTTTCTTTTCACTTTTTTATCCTGAAATTAACTGCGCCACACGCCACGCCCATTATCAAAACATGAACTGCTCCACTCTTAAAGGAACAGTGGTCTCTCTCTGCATTATCGTTTTATTACAAGCTTTATAATCATGCACTTGTAATTAATCTATAGTCCTACTGTCCTACCAACTTGGGCTACTACAGAGACAGTCCTTTGCCAACATTAAAAGTAGATAGTATTTAATATATTTGTAATTGATAACTTCTCTACTGCTGGTTGAATGCATGTCAATGCTTTTTTTTACTCCTCTGGTTGGATAAAAGTTGTAGGCTACCAAATGTGCCCAAATGGCAAAAACCTGTTGGTATCAAAGTTACAGCAAATTTATACCAAAATGAAAATGCACTATGTGAGAATGAACCACATTTGACTGGAGCGGCAGTAGATTCACCGAAATCATTCAGTGTTGACCTAGAGCATGATGTTTCGAAGGAAAGGTTTAGTTAAATTAAAGGTGTTATATGAACTTTTCTAGTAGTGACTCCATTACCTTCTTTTCTCCATGGAGATGTTGCTTTGCCTGGAATGTTCCACAACAGTTCACAATACCCACCTCAACATAGGGCATGTCACAATTTTAATACAACTTGCTTTTCATTTATTGATGATGATTTTACATTCAAATGCATTTGACTTGACAAAGTGTAGCATACTGATCAAACTGACTACAGCTACAGCTGTAGCAGCTCATTTCTTTGGGTTGATCGTCACTGAACTCCCCGTGAACATCGTGTTCCAAAATCCATTGAGAAAATGGTTCTTCAAACGGTGCAGGAAGTGGACATATCTGACACCAGGTCCATAGCCAGAAAACACATGAGACACCTAGAGGCCAAAAGACATAAAAACAAGAGGGGAAATTAAGTATCTACATCATCATTACTTAAGACAGACAGAAATAAGGTAAAAGGGGCAGAGTTACTTTTGGAAACATGGTAAGTTGTGTTATGTTTATCTAAAGAAACTAGTGTTACAGGTGCAATATGTAACTTTTCTACTTTTAGGTGCCCCATCTTTCCATGGAGATGCTATTGCTTTGCCTGGAATATTCCACTGTACGGTGACAGTGGCTCAGCCGTTGGAGCATTCGCCACCATCACAAAGATCAGAGGCTCAAACTACACTCAGACCAAGTTCTGTTTTCGTGTCCATTGGCAAGACACTCACCTTCACCTCCATTTCCTAATATGAAAGTGGTGAGTACATGAATGATGGTGGTGGTCAGAAAGGCCAAAAGCACAGCCTCACTTCTGTCAGTTTACCCCAGGGGAGCTGTGGCTATAGAAGCTTAACCACTGGATAGAGTGAATATATATTGACTACAGTTTATCAGTGGCAGAGCTTTTATAAATTACTTGCTTGGATTTTGGTCTGTTGATCATTTGTTCGTTTGTTTCACAACATACAGATTTCTATACAGATGAAAGTATATGTCTATATTCTGAATGGGACTGGATGGGACTCACCTCTTTCCAGTTGTGCGAGTAAACATCTAGGTCCTCCTTGGGGTTCACTGTGTGCTCAGCGATCACTGTAGTTTTGTCTGCTCCCAGTAACTTCACATGGAGCTGGTAGATAAACTTATGCAACTGGCTCTCCTCATACCTGAACAATTACAGACATTAATACATATTCATAATTCATATATTCAGAGCATATGAACTGTGCCCTCATAAAATGGGTAACAGAACTCTATGTTTATTTTTTACTAAGTAAGCAGACACTTTCTTTGCTGTCAGTGTGTGTAAAATGTGTGACACACCAGTCTTCGATCACAATTTCAGGCTGAAATTCATCAAGTAGCTCCTCCCACAGTCCTTCAGCCTTCAAGTCCACCATTTGCTCCATTGTAAACCAGCTGAGAAGAAAGATTTAAAAAATGAAATCAGAATATGGAATAACACAAATGATCACAACTTGTAGGCAGTTACAGTGACATCTTCCGATGAGAGAAAATAAATATGTATATAATAAGAGATAGTATGTGTAGTAGACAGACCTATTTTCCTAAACTTTTCATTGAAAAACTTTCATCACTGAAGCTGAAGCCCAGACCTGAGGTAGTAAGTGCACTTGCCTGGCCTGAGGCAGATTACAGATCACAGCTCCCTCTGGGATGCCACTCGAGTCATAAGGGAGGACCTCTGAGCTGGTGGTCCAGCCGCTAAAGTCACCTGTCGAATAGTTATTATTACTATAATGTATTATAACATCATTTACAATGATAACAAATTTAATTTTATATTTATTGCATTATTCATGTTTGAAAATTCCTTGAAAGACAAAATGTTTACCTTCAGGTACAAAGCGTGGAGGACCCCGGTCCGGTTCTTCAGGCAAGTCAGGTTCAGGTGGTGGAGCATCCTTGGTTAATCCTGTGCATGAATCAGAAAAAAATCTGTTAAATTAAATTTATTTAAAACTTATTGGCAATAACAAAATGAACCCTCCCTCTTGATTGCTAACATGTCTCTTCGTCGTGTCTCAGAAGCCTTTAATTTCCCAACTCTGTATTTAAATGACGCTACAGTAACAGTACAGAGTCTTGGAGGTGAATCATGATAAGTGATGAGCATGGGAGGTTTGCCTAAGATAAGACTGTGCAATAACCAACCACTGACTCAAGACTGGATGGCTGACTCTTTTTTTTTTTTTTTAAATGACTGTTTTCTTAGGCATACACGCCTTTCACACCACAAACCAAAGTAACTTCTCTAAATATACTGCTTCTCTAAATTAGTGGGTCTATTGCAAAATCCACTTTCATGAGTTAAAACAGGCTAAATATTCTACATTTCAGTAACGCGTGAAACATGCAGCCTTCTAAACCGATATTAACAATAGTTTAGACACCACAGACAGTGGTAAAAGTCACGCACATTTATGGCTTTATGTTTATTTATGGTTTAAAATGTACCGTAGGGAGATGGATTCTTCAATAAGTTTCTGCTGAAAGGTTTGGCTTCATACACGGATCTCCAGTCCACGCTGTCGGGCATCGGCGCGCCCCCCAGAGCCCACTCATCCTCGCACCTCTGCTTCCACTCCCCGGAGGACATGCTGCTGCCGCCGCTCGGTACGGCACTATGGGCGATAGTTACAATCAGGAAGTAAAGGTACATTTCGACTGGAGCCTGGAGCGTCAATCCCGCGGTCAATGTGCGTATTGTCATAGCCGTGATCCACCCTCTTAAAGGAACAGGAGAAAGGACATTGTACCGGTGATAATAAAGATGCGTAAATTGTCACGTTGTGAAAATGCATTCATGTGCAATAGTCGTGTACGTAGGCCTAAAGCATTAGCCTCGCTCTTTATGGGTAAATCAAAATTATTTATATAATTAAGACATAAAATAACCATCATAATTTACATATTTTGGGCATTTCTTCGCAAAGTAGGGACCACAAGGGAGGGCCCCTAAAGATTGTTCAACAAGCACCCAAAGGAAAACCTATTTTGAATTAAACTGTACATAAGTTTAAATATTGGGTCTGTGACTTTTTGTTATTACACCTATTTAGTCATATAATGAAATTTAAGATTTGTGTAAAAGGCGGAAAAACAGATTATTTTGTGAGTGTGCAAACTTTGGGAATGGCTGCTTTATTTACATGGTTACCAATTCTCATTTATTAATTCTCATTTGTTGGTTAGACTATTGGAGTAGGAGACAGACACACCTATAAGAAAAATGCTACAGTTTTATCAGTTGTCTGTCTTTACATTGTACTTTGACCCTTTACAGCAGCGTTACTATGGATATTTACACACCGCATGTAAATCGTATACATTTTACGATTTACATGGGTGTACTTTACTGCCTTCAGTACCACAATAACAAGCACAGACAAGTTTCAGTTTGTAGGTCTAGACAGAAAATACGGTCTCTAACCCTATTTAACAGGATATCCCATGTAATGCGTAATTTACAGTTGTGAGCAGTGGTTAATCTAAAAATGTCTCCCCCAAGTGGATCCTTTTTGGTATAGACAACATTGTTAGATTCAAAGGCATGAGACATACAAATTAATGCAAAGATAAAGTCTAAAATTTGTTCAAACCTACCCAAGATTTTGTTTTACTTAATACATTAAAATAGGGCACCATTCAATATTAGTGACACCTTAATCACAGGCTTCAGTTTCCGGTTTTTATGTGCGGCTTTGATGACTTTTCACCATTCAAAACATAGAATAATTTGTTAATTGTTAATTGCTATGGCAACAGTGCTAATTTGTCATCCGTCTGAAACCCATGTGACATCAGAAAAATAGCTGCATGTTCATAGGTTAGACTCGAAGCCATGTGAGCAACAGGGGGCAGTATAGAGCCCCTTTAAGTGTCACTAGTCAATAATGAGCGTATGTTCCTTTGACGACTCGCTCTATACGTTTTGAATAAGGGGGTTGTACAGCAGGAGCTACAGTTATGTAACATAGTGGCAACTGTTGGTCATGTGTTGATTTATTGACAGGTGCTGGCAACAGCTTGACTATGATAGAACAATGAGACTGTCTCTAGGGAGAAATATGCTCTTAAGTGTCATTGGCCCTTCAAATGGACCAACTCTAATTGTACAAAGTGCTAAAATGTTGTAATGCTCCTATTTAAAAAACAAAATGTCTCAATTCCCATTCAGCGGAGACCTTGATCTTCATTAGAACTGCCCACCTGTTGTCAGTACTAGAGTAGCTCACACCTGTTATGGCAGTCTGCCCCTTTGCATTGTGGGTATTGGGCTGACTTTTGAGTTGGATCACAAATGATATCCATTGTAATCAGTAAAGCTACTAGAGGAAAGAAAAACACATTACATGAGTAAAGGGATCAGATATAATTGTTATCTGTAGCACTTACTATTGTTGATCAAGACTTTTTAAAATACATTTGATAAAGGTTAAAATATGGCGACAAAATGCTTCTAGTTGGAGAATATTCATAGCTGATATGAATAAAGAAATTGGGAATTCTTTTTGATTTAATAATGCTGCAGCCTTTGTTATAAAACATCTTTTGGCATGTGTTTTAGAGTTTGTATTATAGTCTGGATAACAGTTACTAATATCAAAATACAATTATGGCTACTTTAATATTTGACTAGCAGCAATTATGCCAATTAATTGTTGCAGCCCTAATGAACAGAACTACAACTAAAACGAACAGCACCTTTATTTTTCCTCTGTGCTTGTGGCTTGTGTTCCTGTGACATAGTAGACTCCCATTTATGAAAGCCTCACATCTTTATGTTGCTAGGCTCCATTCAAGTTTGTTCAGTAAATTTCACTTTTATATAATACAACAATGGTTCTTAGGAAAATGCAAAGGTACAGTTCAGATAATTGACATATAAGTTATAAAGTGCCTGCTCTGATAGGACAAGACTACAAAAAACTGACTCGATGAAATTGAATCTCATGAGCAGGGGCTCCTGTGTGACAAGCTGCAGATGGAGAGCAAATATAGCCTCAACCGGACCACTCCAAGCACACGTGACCCCAGAGCTTTGGTTTCAATGGAGAGTCTGCAGACTCCATGGCAAGCACAGGATTGCCACTAGTATTCACCATCATGAAAAATATGAGGGTAGGGATGGGGCATCAGTTGGATAAAATCAGAGGTAAATTATATGATGGCAGAAGCATTAAATATAGACTCACATAAAGTTTATTATTATCCACTCTGTACGTCACCGTTTTGTTGCCAGGTACACAATGTTACTTTCCAAAACACAGTGGAATTCATAAGCATCTCTGTAAACTCAACATTTCCTGTGTAAACTAACTGAACATTTCCTCCATAATTTTCTTATGCAATGAATAGAATGCAGTGTGGTCACAGCTGCAGCGGGACTCTGAGCTATTCTCAAACAGGTCAGGGCAATTGGCACAAATTCTTCTCAGGGGTCAACCTGTTCAGCAGCACTACAAACTAATATCCTCCTGGGACCCTCTCTGTGGGGCAGACACAGATTCAATGCTACTGCCAGTGTAATACAACACAACCAAAACAGTCTATTCCTTTTGCACACTGTACAGATAGTATTCTGCACATTTACTCGCTTTCATTTGTGGTATTTCTGTGAGAGAGGGCATCCAGAGCACACCAAGAGATCCAGCAGCTACAGTTTGGTGGTTCCTCGTATCACATCTCTGTTGCATAAGTGTACACTGATATTTTTGGTGGTGTCTCTAACCTTTACTCTCTGGTATGATTAGCTGAAACAGGACAGACTATATAGAGAGACTTTTACTCTAAATGACCCAAAAGCCGTGTTTACCCCAGAAACAGTCCTGGGACCAGTTTGGCACCCGTAGTTTTAAGGACAGACAGCAGACAGCTGTGTAACAGGAGACATGGCCTGACTGAGGGGGCAGGAGCTATGGACATTAAGGCTGCTTTGGACACAGCTAGAGGACAAATAGTGACGTGTACGTGTAGTACAAAGTGGAGGGCTGATATTTAAGGGAGGGGACCACACTACTGGCAGAACACACAGTGGTAATCATATAAGACTGTAAGAAGAAGGTGTGATCTGGGCACGCCCGCTCTGAGCTGGGACATCCCATAGGCAAGTGGGTGCATGGGGTGTCCTAGGGTTGGAAAGCAGCCAGTGTTAACACTCACAAGAAACCATTACACACAATGATGTAACATTATATAAATACATAAAACACTTTTTATAATGAACAAGCTTTTTGCATGACACATATTTTGATGCTACAAAGAAGGTATATGTGGTGTGTATTTTTTATTTTTATTCTCTGTTGGAAAACAAAAGGACCTGATAATGGTATTTAAGTGGAAAGAATTTTTATAGCTCCCTGTGACATTCATCTTAGCCAGAATGCATTGCTGCAAAGAAGTATTGTTAAACAGAGTGAACCATTGATGAGGTGAGTTAGTGAGAGGTGAGCTGGAGAGTGTCAAATATGGTCTAATTTTCCATCTTAATCGTTCCACCTGTCACTTAATCTCCCATGGAGGACGAGATATCTGTTAATGAACTCAACAAATTGAGCAGGCCTTGTGTTTAAATGTTAGTTATTTGATAAAATAACCAAAAAATAGAAGTACTGAAAGTGAAAGTGGTTTTATGCGCTGTGACAAATAAGTAAGAAAGTAACTATTTTTTTATATGTATTGGGATAGGTTATATGAAGAGGTAAGAGGTGAATTTAGTTTAGTTATTTATTTCAAATTTTCAAATAAATTGTTCGTCTGATAGCTTTGCACACATCACTTTTAATTTGACTTGATTAATCTGACGAATCAAGAATTCTCTTGAAAAAAGGACTACTCCTCCCACTGTCAGGGAAAACTTTTATGATTTGTTTTTTTCCCTTTTTACTTTTTCTTAGGATACTATGATATAATTACATTATTTTTTCACTCTCCCTATGATTTTATCAGTAGTAGAACATCAATCCAATGCCCAAACAGATCTCGAGTATTAAGTGAAAGTATTTAGATTATTACATGAGAACAATCTCTGCTCATGTTAAAATAAATAAATAAAAATATTTAAAATTCCCCACACCTGTGTGCACTCCCTTTCACATTAACCTCATGGTGCTATGTATGGGCCACAGTGGGTGAGTGAGGGGGGTGGGGGTCAGCTGTAGCCCCCTTCTTAGATGACTGAAATGCAAGTGTGGCCCTTCATAAACTGTTCCCACTCTGATTACATTTGTACCAACCAATGAGGGGTCAGCAGGCACTAAAATGGCCAGGCCAATGGCTGCACATGGCCGAGTATATAAAGCAGAAACAGTGGCCAACACATTTGGGTGACCCCTATTTTGGCTGTGGTGAACAGGATCTGATCCCAAGGACTGTTACCTCTGTTCTTGTCTGGTGTGAAGGTAAAGCCATGTCAAATATATTATTTCTATATTATTATATATTCTTAGACTCCAGAAGCATAGATTAGGGTGGAAAGGGTGTTTTTTAACTTATTGAATAGATATTGCAAATTACGTTTCTTGGAGGGTACTGATTTGTGCTGTAAATGATTCTATCTGTTCTGTTTGACCATATTATGCATTATAAATTCAATATCCTATTCAATATCCTATTTTGTGATGGTTTATTTTATAATATTTAATAAGAAGATTGACAACGATAGTGTATTTGTGACATTGTAGTCTAAAGGGCTGCTGCATGTCATTGAGACATTTCTATGTTGTGTTTCAAGAGGTGTAAAGAAATTCTATGAGAAAACTCAGCTTGAACATGATGGGGAACATAAGTGTGAACAAGACGTGGGGATGTGTGATGCCAGCAAAACTGAAATGCTGCACATACATGTTAGAGACATTGTGCAGAAAGGGTACATAGTCAGGCGCACTGCTGCTAAAGATAGTCCTTCCACATGAGCTCCTCCCTCATCTATTTCAGCTCGATATTTGAGCCTTCACCAATTGAGCGACACTTGTTACCAAATTTCTTCTGCACCAAGTCAGCAGCTGTCTTGCATAATGTCCCCTGGACCAAAAATCTCACCTTTGATAATATGATTTCAATTATACAATCATTACAAATTTCTACAAATGCAGTATTAGCAGTATTATTGTATTGATACATTTTCAGTTATTTACAATTTAAACTTACCAAACTTCTGTTTCCACTACAGTGTAAGAAAAGCAATCATGCCTTTCGGAAACACCCACAACAACTTCAAACTCAACTACAAAGTTGAGGAGGAGTACCCTGACCTGTCCAAGCACAACAACCATATGGCCAAGGTTCTGACCAAGGAGCTGTATGGAAAGCTTAGGGACAAGCAGACCCCCAGCGGCTACACTCTGGATGATGTCATCCAGACTGGAGTTGACAACCCTGGTAAGAAAACAGATACATTCAAGATAATTACATCTTTAATACACCTTTAACAAGAAAGCAGTTCTCTCATATGTCAAGTACGTCTCACCATCACGTCTTTCTCCTCTGCTCAGGTCACCCCTTCATCATGACAGTTGGCTGTGTCGCTGGTGATGAGGAGTCCTACACAGTCTTCAAGGATCTGCTGGACCCCGTCATCTCTGACCGTCATGGTGGATATAAGCCTGATGACAAGCACAAGACCGACCTGAACTTCGAGAACCTGAAGGTGCAGAATACAAACTGTTGTGAACAGATTCATAAACATAGTACATAACATCTAACCAGGTTTACCTTGTATTAACATTTGATCAATCTGTTCTCAGGGCGGTGACGACCTGGACCCCAACTACGTCCTGTCCAGCCGTGTGCGTACCGGCCGCAGCATCAAGGGATTCACCCTGCCCCCCCACAACAGCCGTGGCGAGCGTAGGATCATTGAGAGGCTCTCTGTTGAGGGTAAGTTAAAAAAAATCTGCTCAGAAGATCTCACACCAGAATGTGACTGACTAAAGTCTGGCTCTGCAGCTCTTACCAGCCTGGATGGTGAGTTCAAGGGAAAGTACTACCCCCTCAAGTCCATGACCGATGCCGAGCAGGAGCAGTTGATCGCTGATCACTTCCTGTTTGACAAGCCCGTCTCCCCCCTGCTGACATGCGCTGGTATGGCCCGTGACTGGCCCGACGCCAGAGGCATCTGGTGAGGACCTCTTAAAAGATCCTATTTTTGTAGATGGAACTTTAGTAGAGTTAACTTGAGATTTAAAATAATCTTCACCTTTTGTCAGGCACAACGATAACAAGACCTTCCTGGTCTGGGTGAACGAGGAGGATCACCTGCGTGTCATCTCCATGCAGAAGGGTGGCAACATGAGGGAGGTATTCAGACGCTTCTGCGTTGGTCTGACCAAGGTACACACTCAGACACATTAGAGATAGAATAATGAAAACACCAATGTTTCCTCTCCTAAAACAATGCTATTTCCCCTAGATTGAGGAGATCTTCAAGAAGCACAACCACGGCTTCATGTGGAATGAGCATCTTGGCTACATCCTGACCTGCCCCTCCAACCTGGGCACTGGCCTGCGTGGTGGAGTTCACGTCAAGCTGCCCAAGCTCAGCACACACGCCAAATTCGAGGAGATCCTGACCAGGCTGCGTCTGCAGAAGCGTGGCACAGGTCTGTAGTTTCATAAAAATGGCATTTCAATAGAAATGGCATGTGTGTATTATGTGCTCAGTGGACCTTAATTTAACCTTTATTCCAGGTGGTGTGGACACTGCCTCCGTCGGTGGTGTGTTCGACATCTCCAATGCTGACCGTCTGGGCTCCTCTGAGGTGGAGCAGGTGCAGATGGTGGTTGATGGTGTGAAGCTCATGGTTGAGATGGAGAAGAAGCTGGAGAAGGGCGAGGCCATCGACAGCATGATCCCTGCCCAGAAGTAAAGTGGACAGTGCTCCAGAGCATTCAGATCTCCCCAGGCTTGCAGAGGAAACCGCTGCTCACAGAGACTCTTGACTCTGCTCTCCTGCTCTACTTCCTTCCAGCCTTGTTTACCGTCCTGTGTCCTTTTTCACGTTCTTGTGTTGGTTTGTAACATCCTGGGATCAGCCTCCACTGAGCTAGGTTTTCCTGGCATCAGTGGCATCACCACCAAGTTTTTGTTGTAAAAAATACTGATTATTGAAGCTCTTCATATTGCTCAATAAAATGTACCCCAAGTAACAACACAACAAACCATATGAGAGTTGTCTGTGTAGAATTATAAAATGCTATAGAAAATGTTCCAAATCACAAGACAAGGATAACAAAGAGCTGCCAACATCAGTGAGTTTTATTCAACTTCTGCTCCACACTTCCCGCATTTTCCACAACCACTCAATATCGGTTTAAAGTTTGTTTTTGAGGGGAGGAATTGAACAGTACAACAGTGTAAAATTACTCATACAGGTCAAACTGTCAGTGTTCTTCAGTCTTTTTGCATATAACATAAACCTCTTTCAAAAACAGATTCAAAATGACAATGCATGTTAAATACTGAGCCCACTGGGTCATAATACTGTACCCGAAAGCAGCCAGACCAGTTACACTCTGTCTCCCAAGCAGCTATACATCAAGCCATCAGTCACTGCAACTCATATCCACAATAGTTCACAGTAGATTTGACATATTCTTCCATATTGTACTAAGAATAGATTGTTCTACTAGTTTAAGTACCATGTAACAGACTTCAATGTTTTTCACTCAGTTGATGAACAGGAGACAGCCCAGTAATATTTTTATGGCTTAACTGGAACCCAGAATCTGTGGTTCTCTTGAGACATTTAGAGAGATATTTAAATTCAAGTGTATTTATGACATACTGTCCCTCAATACTTTAAAACCCATATAATGAACAAACAATCTTTCCACTTGAGATGAAGTACGTTTACCAACTTGAATCCAGCCCTCATTTTTGTTTAGTTATTGAATAAGAGAAGGGTGTGGCGCTCAAACCTGCACCAGTTTGACAGTAATAATTCATGTCTCTAAACGTTTTGTGCAATTCACAAAGCTTCCAATCCTAGATGTGCGTCTTTTTTAAAACCTCAAACTCTGAAGTCATGCAGGATTGCAGGTTGATTTGTTGCCCGTTGTCACTGACAGAGACTGCTTTAAACTAGAAGTACTTCCCTTGCTCTAGCTATAAATAAACCTTGAGCTCTAATATATATACTATATTCATATATTTTATATACAGCCATCAACTGACTGATATAAATCCTGTTTTAATGATATTATTCTAAAAAATAAATAAAGTACCTGTGCAAATATCCACAAATTGTAGTGTTTCACATTTAAGACATTGGCGCCCTCCAGTGGCTAGTTCTCGGTATTACCTATACAGGTACACTGGAAGGAGCTGATTCAAGTCAAAGCAAAGTGCATTGAGGTCTATATTACCTAATGCTAATATACACCACAATGAAAAACGTCCAAGGAGAGGACATGGACAGACACTTTTCTGCCCATATTTTCTAGATGGGGCCAAAAAAACGACAAATACCAGCTGTGCCATTTGAGATGCCACAGATGGTCATACAACGTATGTGAGAGATGGATGAATGATTTTCCCTGCCAAATAAAAGCACGGCCTCGAAGAGCAAAGGAAACAAACTCCAGTGCTCATAGTTGTGGCAATATAAAAAGTCAGTGATACATAGGCCTACAACGTGATGGACACCAAAGCTCCCTGGCAAATGTCGGGACAGTGTATGACAAGGAGCAAAGCCACAACTAAGAGATAGTATTAACAGTAACTCAGCAGCCAAACAACATGACCTCTGTAGCCTACGTAAATATCACAGTACATTATTCACTAAAAATAGGGAGGGACAGTTGTAGACTTTCTCACTTTTTTTCGGCCTCTTTTTAAGGCGCTGGGGGTAGTTCACTTTAAAGGCAACTGGACAAACAAGTAAAGAAACCACGTCCATACTATGCCAGGCCACTCCCCGCAATCCTACAGCCCACAGTCATCAATAATAGACGGAGCGGTATATGGGAACAGGGCCACGAGAAGAACAAGAAACTGTGCGCTAGTGTTGAAACAGGAGTGTGTCATCTGAGAGGTGTTGCAACTTGGCTTATCCGCTTTTGGTGCTTACCATCAATGAACTGAGAAGAGGCCTGAGGGGAGAACACATGGCACCCAATAGAAAGAAATTAATTGCATGATTATGTCCGTATTACAATAGTCACGACTAACCAAAAAAAACAGGATCTGCCCAGACTTGATTTTTAAAGTGACGACAGTGTTGACAGACGTGTTTAAGCCAAGAGGGTAGCAGAGGAATTGTTACAGAAGCCATTTTGTGTGCTGCTAGAATATTTTATTATGTAGCGCGTCATAAATTAACAGTATTAAAACCAATAGTCATTGAAATGTACTAATGGCTTTCATATTTATATTAGCAACATAACTCCAAATACAAAGCTCCCCAGCAAACATACTAGCAGGTTGCAAAGTTTGAAATTAGCGTAAACTATATTATTTAGTGCATAATACATTTATTGGCTAGTTAAATTCCACATCTGCTTTTCCTTGGCTTTTTAATAAGTCAAGTCAAGTCTGGTGGTGTTTTCCAGTTGGTCTGTCAACCCTGCTCCCACTGAACCTAATTTAATGCAGCCATCATAAGCCTCTATTGTCGCTTATGAGACCATGATTTCATAACGTTGTCCCAATATAATCGAAGTCAGGAGATGACCACTTAATATCTGTCAATAGGAATGGGGGGTATTATGTAAAAGTGACATAAAATTAGTTAAAAAGGGAGACTGGCTGGTCAGTGGCATCCAGTATATGAGATGATATTCCTCTGGTGAAAGTGACACTCATGTAAAACTATGATCAGGTCAATAAATAACAAAATAAAGAGTCATTATGGCTAGAGTAGCAATAAAAAATATTCAAACTAAATTCCCTCCGATGCAGGTCCAGTGGTGCATCGCTGGAGGGGCTGAGATGGAGGGGTAGCCTCAGTCTGAGAATACACAGTCAGGTGTGTGTGTGTGTGTGTGTGTGTGTGTGTGCGCGCGTATACAGGGGATGGGACATCAGCATGAAAGAGACAGAAGGAGTCTTTGTCCTGGGTCCAGCCCCTCGCCCCTTCTCGGATATTTTTCTTCAGTAGTTGCTACCGCCCAGCCCTCTTTAGCACACACACAAGTACACACAAGCACCTGCTCACACAAAACACACACTCTCACACACTAATGCACGCTCAGAGTTCAAGGTCCTTAGAGATTTGAGTGGCAATGTCCCGAAAAGCTAACGGTGCCCCCCAAAGTCGAGTGTAGCGCACCCCATTAGAAGTCTCTGAGCCGCTTGTGGAAAGATGGCACACCTCAGCCTCAAAGGCCACACGGCCGCCCGCCACACCGTGGGTGCATGAGAGCAGAAAGGGGCCGGCATGGTGGACCTGGCAGCCACAGCCCACAGCTGCCTCCCGCAGAGCCAGTACCACCTCCGCAGGGTCCCGCCGCCTGCCTCCTCTCAAATCCCAGCCACGTCCGACGGCCCTGGGCTCGGCCGCTTTTTGATACCCAGGTAGATGGCAACTGGAAGAGGAACAAGAAGTGTTGATGTTTATTCAATGGGACTAGAGTATAGGGCTTTAGAGTGTGCGTCAGGAGTCTAGCAGCACTGACCTTGTGACCGCAAATCTCCTGATTCCCTCAGATTCATTTGTGACCCTGCAGGACAAACAGGCAGCGTAAGAGGTAATCCACTCCACACAATGAGATTTGACCAATGCAATGTCAGAACACATTCTGCATTAGAACTGCAGTGAACCAAAACAAGCACATGATGTGGACTGTGCCCTGTGTAAGAGACCGTAAACACAGAAGCACCTTCCATGCAAAATCAAAAGCACTACTATGAGGAATTCACATACCAGATGTAATGTTTCTGAACATACACAGATATTACTTTAGATGAATCTTACTTACAAAAAATAAAAAATATAACAAAATAATGTCAAAAAGGTGGCAAATTGAAATCTTAAAATCATAAACAAAAAACAATGTCTTAAATGTGCTCATGCTGAAAATATAACAGTAAACAGGTCATGCAGATCATAAAAAGTAAACTGTGTAATTTTGCTGCTGATGAGTTTGTGGCAGACAGGCGGGGCAGAGCGGGCAGACGAGAAAGAAGCAAGAGACATGGGAACTTACTAACTGTTTTTGATCCTTGTGGGAGGGTACAACCCGAGACTGATTTGTTTGAGCCCTGGCGCTTGGAGGGGTCAAGGTTGACCCTGGTGCCATGACAGTGGAAAGCAGAACAGATTAAGATAAAGAGGGGGGAATGAAGAGTACATGTTGGAGGGGTGGTTGGGGGAGGGGCAGAATAACTAAGACAGGAGCAAGTGACAAGAGCTGATTGGCAGGGATAAAGCTGAGGTTTGATAAGATTAGACACATGTGATTATGATGAGTGCGAGGAGAGGGGCACACAGGCTAATCCAGAGCTGGACAGGTGCTACCCAAAAGGCCTGAGACAGGAACCAGGTCTGATCAGCACCAGACCAAAGCTCCACTCCGGCTCTATAAGGGCACAACTGCTACCACACTGCTATATTATCTCTTTATTAGGTTTTGTTGGTGATAGGCCTGACATGGACAATATATTTGCAACCAACCATAGTATCAATAATAATAATAATCAATCAATAATAATTAAAGTTGACAGTTTAAAATATTATGGATATTAACAATTATAATAAGTTCCATTTTTAAACAACTATTATAGTACTATATACATTAATATTATAGAATTAAATAGAGCCAGTGAAACTGGTGTTTCCCAGTGTTTATACTAAGATTATGGTGGCATAAGGGATCCATATTTTATTCATTCTATTTTGGTGTATAAATATTACTTATTGTCTCTACTGAACAAAAAACAAAACACAGATTATAGATAAAAATGTTTGCTTTTACGTGTTCATAAAGCACTACTAGCAAAAAGTATAATTTGTTTATTGGTTTTTGCTCAACTAATGGGGGGTCACCATAGTCTAATGGGAAACACTGTAGAGTAATATTATAGTTCTTTGTTATAAGAGAAAACAAAAAGATCTAGAAGAGAGCATTCTGGATAAGTATTCTTCTTCTGCACAATTGGGTGGTATTATGTATCTAATTATTACCATGATTACACAAAATGTAACCCAAATGATTATTGTTTTATCTTTTTATCATGATAAGCATGATAAAACATTGGTGATTCCATTTAAAAATTGTTATGAACTTTAAAAGTTACATTTTGTTTCCCTTTTTTGACATGTACTTAACAGAAGTTCTCTAAAGCTTGTAAAAATGTGTTTGCATGTGATGTATTGTGGATACGTACCATACTGTTCAAGAGCTGTTAAAGTTTTATTAATTTGAACTAGGGTCATCAAAAGTCCAGAAAATCAGATACTAATTTATATTAAAACTACTAGTGAATCTAGATAAATACTAGATAAATATTTGAGCAAATATCGATACAAACAATAAAATACAACAGGCCCAAATGTGACCTTTACTTAACAGTAAAGACATAAGAAAAACACAATCATAAAATAAACAGAGCATTTATTAACATTGTGGTATCTGTATCAGGGATCAATTCTATTCCCTTGTATTGAAATTTTAGTGTCATGTCAACAGAAATGTGAACTCTGCCATATCAGAAAGTGTACCAACCTGCGCGTGAGTTTGGAGGTCAGTTTGGTGAAGAGGTTGGATGTGGCCCTGGTGCGTGCATGCGGCAGGGGGCTGGGCTCATGGTGGGACAGTGTAGGAGATGTGGGCGGAGCCGAGTACACAGGGGCGCCACGGTCCCTCAGCTGACCCCCATGAAAAGTGGAGCGGATGGTGGAGCCCCGGGTCAAACGGCAGCGCTCTGACGAAGAGGACGACGCCGCTCCTGCTCCAGAGATGCTCAGCGTGGAGGGAGACGCCTGAGTCATACGGTGGCCCAAGGAGCTGAGAGACGGGGGATTATAGTTTTAGGAAGGAAAGTTGTTTTCCATTGTTTGTAAAGCGTCTTTCAGTGTCCAAAATGCACCACATAATTCTGATATATTATTCTTATTAAAGAATATAGTAATTATGTTTATGTTATGTTTTTGTTACTCTTTTAACCTCATCCATGCAGCCCCCAAGTTACCCTCTTATGATGCCATCAGATGAGTTTAATTCTTCTTCCAATCATTTCCTTCTGTACTGTTCCAACAATAAACAAAAATACCTAACTGCCAGATGCCCAATATCTTGTATGAAGTCACTGTTAATGAAGCCAAAATAGGGTGTATTGACAGCCTCCTGCCAAGCTTTACCAGAGTAATATCATGTGCAGGTCCCAACAAAGATCATTAACATCAGACAAGATGTCACTTGAAAGCTGTGAATTTAATCTGACCTATAAACTATACCTGATGTGCATGTGTGCTATTACCTGTTGTCTTTTCCATTCTGTAGAAGAGAGTGGCGGTCAGCACCTGAGCGATCTGTGCACACATATGTATTTCTGCGTGTCATAGCGCTTCCTGGGATGTTATTCTGTTAAAAAATAAAAATAAAAAAGGAAGTCATTTCTGTTTTATATTTTAGTTTTAAATATACATACTATATACATACTATACATATATATAGCGTATATAGTAATATTGTACAGACCGTTGTGGCAGTCATGTCTTTGCGGCGGTCGGGGATCTCTGACTTGTTGGGGTTGTTGGCACTGCTGACCATGGGGCTGGAGGGGGGGAGGCTGTGGCTGCCCATGACGCTGCAGCTGGCCTTACGTGAGGGCATGCGTCCCTCCCTCAGCTCCCGCTCGCCCGTGCTGGTCGGGCTCCTCTTTGGGTGCATGACCGGCATGGACGGCCCGCCTTTGTTGTGGAGGACAACAGGGCAAAGAAAGGCAAAGTCGAATATAAGGTACAGTCTGTGAAAAACCGGTCAGCCAGGAACAATGACGGAAAGCTTTCTGATTAATGTGTGTACAACACAACATGTATAAAGTGCAGTGTGCTAAAGGCAATGTGCTCTTCTTTCATTTGGGTTGTTTTTACTGCACTGAAAAAATGTTTAAAAAACATGCATTCTTACCGTGAGCAGGCTTGCATCTCCACAAGCCTGACTCTTACTTGCCTCGGAGAAAGGAATCCTCTTGCTTGTTTCCATGGAAAGGTTGTTCCTTTAGCTATAATGCTCCACTGTATGGCATAAAACTTCTCTATCTCCATAGAGAATGTTCTGTATGTTGTATGGTTATGTGGTTTTATGGTGTTAACTTTATATTTTCACGGAACCATGTAGTTAATGCCACTTCCAGAAATTTGCAAACTGCTACTTTAATTGCAGTCTAAAATGCCCCCGACAGCACTGTCAAAAACTAGCCCAACTTGAATAGCTGATGTACACAAGGTGACGTATTGAGTGTTATCAGTGCATGTGTAATTGCTGCCCTCGGGGTGGTTCATGTGAGAATAGATACTTACAGAAGTCACTGTGTCGCCGCTGCCTGTGGTAGGTGGAGGCACTGCGCTGAGTCTTGCTGTGGGAGGAGGAGGTGGAGGAGGAGGACGAGCCCGTGGCAGACGAGTGCTTGTTAGTTCCGTTGGTGATGGGGCTGGGTCGTACCCGCGCCAGGGACAAGCTACTGGCACTGCGGGCTTCACCGTCCTGAACACAAGAAACGTGCTAAATCTGACCTTCCACACTAAAATGCAAAACATGCACATTGTTTGTAATTTTATTCTGGTTAGATTGTTATATCATGAAGAAAGGGGCACAGATTGTGACAGTCACCAACTCTGGAAAAGAGGATGTGAATGTTGTTTTGGTTTTTATGTTTATTTGAACTTACTGCTTACTACTTACTTCTGTCTGCTCTATTGTATCTGTGTTCTGTTGTTGTGACTATGAGGACCCCTCACAAACAAGATGGCAAGACATCTCAAAGGGCTTATCCTCCAAACAAATAAATTCAAATTCAAATAACATGCAGGGATTTGTTTGACTTAATTTGCTTTTTGAACTTTCCCAGAGAATCACAGCAACAAGCAACTGTTGTATTGTACAAACATACATTAATAGTCATTAGAGCTGCTATTGCCATGTACCTCGTGATACAACATATTCCAATACAGGGTCTAGAACATGGATACATGCATATCATATCATGCATATCACTAAAAGAAAGACTTAAAAGTTTACAAACTTTGTTCTTTTACACAATGCATTGGAATTTCATATCTCAGGACACAAATGAAGTCTGCAATTTTATAATTTATAATACAGCATCTCATTTTCATACCTGTGTTGCCAAGAAGTCCATTACTATACATTGCAGTATCAATATTTTGTGTACAGTCCTAGCAGTTTTTCTTTTTTTTCCTACAGACTTTTTCTGTAGATTGCATTCAATCACATCTAATAAATAAATAATAGAATCTAATATAGAATAAATAGAGTAAAACTTACCTCGCCTTTTCGGCCCAACAGTAGATAGGTGGCGGTCACCTCATTGTATTTCTTATTTAGAAGAGAGTCCTTGATTTCCTCTGGAGTGAAGCCCATTCCGACCATCACCTCTGAAAACCAAACCAAAAGAATTAAAAAGACAATACTTTGCCTCAATACAGATATATGTATGAGCAGCCCTTGATGTCAAAATAAGTCTGCTGTGTACTGTCTACAATTCTAATGTTTGTATTGTCCAGTTATCAGGAAGAGCACATTAGCAGGCTAGTTGTTGTTAGCTTTACCGTCACTACAAAACTCAGCACAGTCTCTGAAATTGTGAGAAGTGATTATAGATTCAGTGAATAATTAGGATGCTTGGAGTGTGTAAGGTAAGTAAGGAATAACTTTGGACCACTGCAAACAATTTCAAAAAGTACTAGTTTGAAAAAAATCTGATACAGCACCTTTAATCTAGATATTTTAAAGGTATCTTATATCTAGAGTTTATTCACTCACTCTGATAAACAACAGAATACCATATATGAAAAGCACAAGTACAAGTAGTATTAAATATCTCACCGATACGTGCAGGGTCACTGTAGTCCTCCACAGGCTCTATATGTGGCTTAAGCTCCTCGCCCTCATATCCGCAGTTTATCCACTTGTCTTTCATGACTTGCTGTGGAGCAGAAACACACCCGTTGTCATGGTTACATACATACGTACCTACTTATTTAAAATGGCTTTTAACCATAGACCGTATAAAAGAAGTGGACTAAGTGAGAGTGACGTCACCCATAGCGTTTAGCGCCGCTCAAATGAGGCTCACAATGCTAACGGCTACAGAAGCGAATTTGGAGCCAGGCTCAATGTTAAGAATAAGGTTTTTTCTGACAGACAAATAGGTGAATAAAAATCCAGAATCATGTAAAGCAGGTTCATACGAACATTTTAAGACCAAAATGATGAGGCTCACAGCAACACTTACAGAGAGAGGAGCGATAAGATCTCAATGTAAGTCAATGGGAAAAAGGGAGAGAAGGAGCCGGAAGAGCCTCCTGGCGCACTTCCTATTTGGCACGCGGCGGCTAACGGGGTAGCTATGTCCACTCATATATACAGTCTATGCTTTTAACACTTAGTGGCCCTATGACACGTTCTTTATTTTAATTGGTGTAATGTGCTTTGTTGACATATGTGTATGATGTTTATTGTTTTTTATCTTGTTTTATTGTTGTACAGCACTTTGGTCGGCTTTGGCTGTTGGAAGGAGCTATAGAAATAAAGTTTGACTGATTGATTGATTGATATGTACTACATAATAATAATAATAATAATAAATAATAATGCATCAGTTTTATATAGCGCTTTTCAGGACGCTCAAAGACGCTTTACAGAGCATTATTAATTCACTCCAGACCCGGTGGTGGTGCTACTATTGTAGCCACAGCTGCCCTGGGGCAGACTGACAGAAGTGAGGCTGCCAATCTGCGCCATCGGCCCATCCGACCACCACCACCATTCACACACACACCACTTTCATACTAGGCAATGTGGATGCTGTGCCTTGCCTAAGGACACTACGACAGTTTTTGTGACTGGTGCCCCACTGTGGCACCTGGAATTCCCAGTGGTCTCCCATCCAAGTACTAACCAGGCCCAGCCCTGCTTAGCTTCTGAGATCTGATGGGATCAGGCTTTGACAAGCCGGTATGGCCATGACAATATATTTTTCAAATTTTCTATGTGGACTATGTAACTTTTCAGGTAGAGGGTCCAATACGTCATTCGGTGTTATTTGGATGCCAGGAAAGTTACACAGTATGACATTAAATGTGTATATATAAGACTATTTCCATGGAGATGAACAAGTGACACCACCAAGCCAAGTTACAGGTCAGATCTATGGAGAGGCTACCCTGCCCAAATTAAAAATGCATGTTTTACAAGCTATTTTTAGCAAACAGACAGAAAGATCAGTTTAATTAGCTTTTGCAGAGGACTACTATAGCAATCATATCACCATGGAGACAATCAGTAGACAGACCTCACCGAAAAGTTACATCGTGCATCTTTAAAGCACTATGCAGTCTTACCTCCAGTGTGCAGCGTTTGGTCGGGTTGAGCACCAGAAACCTGCGCAGGATCCCCTCACAGTCTGTGGACATGTAGAAGGGCACACGGTACTTCCCCCTCAGCACACGCTCCCTCAGCTCCTGCACAGTCACAAATCAGTTTACAGTATATTAGGAATAAATATTAGCTAGAACTGTTAAACCTCCTGCAAACGGGTGAGAGTCATATAAAAAGAGAGAGCGATCTAGTGTATCTCCCAAAAAAAGGGAATAAAGTGAGATTTCTGATTCTTTTTCCATTCTCAGTTTTGTGCGATACTTGAATCTCAACCAAGACATTTACAGGCTCATTTTAGCACATTCCTGGTACATTGCTGAAATATATCTAAATAATATAAACTATTGCAGACTCCTATTCCTTCATTAGTATGTATTTATTTTATTGCCATTTTTATTAAGTTTTTTGCCATTGGCGGTGAACAGAAGTCAACTAGGAATTTGCTACGATGACGTGGTGCAACATGAAACAATGAATTATAGTAAAAGTATATATATATATACATTATGATAAAGTAATACGTATCTTTCAAATATGAACAATCCTTGTTCATTAAGCTCACACAATGTCTCATTTTGACTGTGTAGATGCAGAACAAAAAGCTTGCTGTAGAAATATTGATATATTTAAACTGTTAATGCCCTCCACATATTAACTTACATTGATAACACTGAATTTGCTGCTTGGATTCAAATATTCAAATCAAATTAAATCACTGCATAAAAACTGACTTGAAAAAGGCTTGAATATGTATATATAAATTACAAGAGCAGTTATTAAAAAGAACGTTGAATATTTCAGATGGTAGAGTGTGTAGCAGTCAAATCAAGTGGAGGTTAAATACACAGTTGTCTTCCCCCTCTGGTAAAGCCTTAGGGGGGCATTTAAAGCCATCTGTTAAATTTTGGAGAAAACATACTATTCTTAGTTATTTTTAGCTGCTCTTGTAGAATACACAAAGACAGAGGCATGCTGCTTTCAAAAAATGATTCACAAAGGGTGGAGCTTTTTAATTGAATAAAGGAACAAAAGTCAACAAGGTCCCTATGACTAAATACAAACTACAAGTAGACAGCCCCGTCCTCAGCCACTACCCTACCAAAAAAAAAAAGAAGTAAAAACACATGGTAATTTGTGGTAATACAAGCAATGCTTATCTATAACCAAAAGAACACATATGGTATTTACAAACTTCAGACTTCCACAAACTTCCAAAAAAAATCCACAAGGGAAATTATTTGAACATAGTAACACATCACAAGAAATATAGGAACAAAGAGCAAAAACATAAAGGATAATAATAAATTAAAATTAAGTAGCAAAAAGAGCAAAAGACTGGCATCAAATAAGGCATAATTATAAAACGTATGTGTAAAAATGTACACAATTTGCGTTTTCTGTCACAGTCTATTAATCTAACTGGAAATTTCCTTGGCAAAAATATTTATATCAGTTTATGTAGCAATGTAGTTTAGTTAATATGTATATGATCTATTATCTACAAGTTGTCAAAGCAACGCATCCAACCATGTAACTCAGCCCATTATTAACTATTATCTTTTGTTGTTTGACCAGGGATTTGCTAAACTGTGTGTGTGCATGTGTATATATACATTTTTGTATGTGTCTTTTTTTCTGTAACTGTCATTGAGAAATAAGTTTTATTTTATTATTCTATCAATTACATCAACAGCCCCATTGCAGCAAAATGTTGAGATGAGCAGTAATCTAGTCACTACCTATTATATTCTAACTGACTACAACTTTGTACAATATAACCATGGATTTACAACTATTTTCTTTATTTTGTAACCTTAATTTTTTGTATTGACTTTAACTTTATACAAGACAAGAACAAAAATTAAACAAAACACACAAAAAAAACCTGCCACACCCACCTCTCTCTTTACACCCAAATGTCAAGTTTCGCCAAAATGGTCAAGAAATTAGTTCAAAGTCCTGCTGCTTCCCCTTCAGAGAGTTGTAACCTTAATTTTAACTTAATTTTAACTTTCTTTGGGAAATCACAGAATACCAGAGAGCCACCATGAGTGTAAAAAGTGTGGTTGACTCAATCGAGGAATTCTCACAGTACACGTCGGGACACGTTGCTTAAGAGCAGAGTGAGAGCTAGTACAGACAGGGTAAGTAAAGGGGTCAACAGGAAATGTACATTGACGCTGTAATTATGGAAAAGTACTCACTAATTTTAAACCCAAGTGCCAAACCACACCTCCATCTGCTCAACACTGTCACTGGTAGGCCTGTCACAGTAGTTCTCCAGCAGGACATTTCTTCTTATTTTAGTAGTATTAGGCAACACTTAAAAGGTGCACTTGTTTGTCTCCAGCGAAATGTTGTTGCTTTGTTTGTTCCACAGGACAGATCAAATCTATTTATCATGAAGGAGACAAGCAGGTTAGAGTACTACACTACATTACAATTCAGATCTGTGGAATTACTGTATTTTTGAACAAGAGAAACACACATAATTAATAAATGCTAGATGCATATATTGAATGTTATACCCCGAAACATTCCAGGTAAAGCAATAATGACTCCATAGAGAGAAGTAGGTGGCGGACACTCCACAAGAAAAGTTGCACAGTGCACCTTTAAGCTTTAGTTCACTGGATCATTAACATCTATGACACATTATAGCTACTAGAACTAACTACTGTGTTTAATTGTGCTATTTGTTTATTGCTGGCTTATTTTATTACAATTTGGTTCATATAAAAAAGAATTCACTGGTATTATCCTGGTTTAGGGCTATTGCATCAGTCCACTCGACCAGACTATAGAGGGACACTAACTACAGCTGCGCTCCCACAGTGAAAGACAGAGGACCACAGGTACAACTCACCCTTATGTAATAGAAAACCCTATGTCATGTCAAGTTACACTTCATCTGTGCACTGTATCTCTTTACCACACCATGTCTTGTATCAAACCTACATATACTTTATATTTACTGTATTTTTTTCAATTCTATTTGTTCATATTCCAATCATATACAAATTTGACTTATTATTTTGAGACTTTGTAGCTTTAATCATGTTGTAATTGAATTATATTAACATTTCTTTTTTGCTCTTTGTCATCATATTATAATGTATGCACTGTGTCCAAATAATTTCCCTCATGGATCAACAGGATGCGTTTAATTTTATGTACGGATTCATTTCAGTACAACATAGCAACAGCAATACATCATGTTTTAAATTCTGTTATTGCGACAGGCCTCGTCTTTGGCCCAATTCACTCACCTTCAGATTCTGTCCATCAAAGGGCAGAGACCCGCTGACCAAAGTGTACAGGATGACCCCCAGGCTCCACACGTCCACCTCCGGACCGTCGTACTTCTTTCCCTGGAAAAGCTCCGGAGCGGCGTACGGGGGAGAGCCGCAGAACGTGTCCAGTTTATTGCCCAGCGTGAACTCATTACTAAAGCCAAAGTCTGCGATCTTTATGTTGGAGTCGGCATCCAGCAGAAGGTTTTCCGCCTGTGTCATACAAACAGGAGATGAAGTGAGAGGACAGGCACAGGCAGCGTTTCAAAAGGGCTGCACAATAATCACAACTGAACTGAAATTGCAATTTGAGTTTGTGAAATCATCAAATCGCAAATCCTTTTATTTAGATAATAGAATATCTTCTGCATGGTACAACATCTAGAGAAATCTTGTTATTGTTAATAGACTGTATATATAAATGAATAGAGCTAACCTGCCAGCCACTGTGTTTCAAATAGGAAGTATGCATGGAAGGCGCTTTTGGCTGCATCGACTCTGGGCTTTACATTGAAAAATCGTTACACCCCCCTCTCTGTAACTGTTGCAGCCTCATCATTTTGATCTTAAAATGTTATTATTAACCCGCTCTGTGTTTTTATTTTGCCATTTTGTCCATAAATAAACTAATCATGAAGTCTGCTCCAAATTTGCCCCTATAACTTGGAGCCTTGTGAGCTTCATTTGACTGGCACCGAACACTATGGGTGACGTCACACTTTAAACACTCTATGGTTACGCCTGCAGTTTAGACCTCTACAAACATGTTCTGAAATGCATGATTTTGGATTAGTTTATTAGTTCATAATTCAGTAGTCTCTTAGAAGCTCATGGAGTTGTGTTTACAATGTGCACTTTGAACAGAATGAAGAAGCAAAGATGAAACTTAACTTTAAACAACAAATGTCTTTAAAAAAATAAAATCACGACGACTTTTTTTTCCAAAATCGTGCGGCTTGAGATGCCAGATTTTTGGGGAGAAACAACCAAGCCAAGCACCTAGTTAAACGTGTGTGTTATAGCTGACCAAGTGCAAACGACAGGTGCACATTTCAGTAATATATTTTACATCAATAACATTAAAGGTGCATTGTGCAACTTTTCCGGCGGAGAGTCCACTACCTACATGTCTCCATGGAGATGTTATTGCTTTGCTTGGAATGTTCCCTGTTCTGACATTATGCATATACATCTAGCATTTTTTTCATTAAGGATGTTTCTATTGCTCAAAAATACCATAGTTCTTTCTATGAATAGGGGTGACTCTCCACAGATCTGAATTGTAATGTAGTGCAGTGCTATAACCTGCTTGTATCCCTCGTGATAGCTAGGTTTAATCTATACTATGTAACATTCTAGACAAAGCAAAATGATTTCCATGGAGAAACAGGTGGTGGACCCTCAACTAGAAATGTTACCTTTAATATCATGAATAAACCCGGTCAATCCTGGGTTTATTAACGTGAAACAAAACTTAACATCTTATAGGACATGATATTAAACAAGCCCAAAAATGCAACCAGTGTCAAAATATGCAAGAGAGAAAAAAAAAAGAAACCCCAAGTGGCTATAAAGCAGTGTACTTGGCAACGCTGGTCACGGGAAGGGGCGCGTGGGGCAGTTGTTGTGTACAGAAAACAGGACATTGGGGTGTATGGGAGGGGTGAAATAGTTGAGTGGGGGAGGAGACACAGACGGAGGGAAAGTAGGAGCACACAAGAGTGGGAATTGTGGTGAAGGAGAAAAAACAAAGAGACAGATGGGGAGAGGGGAGGAGCTTGAGTCGTCCAACAGAGATACTGGACATGACTCATTCTGTATATATGTCAGTGGAGCCATGTTATAATGTATCTGAACAGAAACCAGGTCTGCATTAAGCCTGCATGATATTGGAAAAGATAAACGTTTGTCTGTTCTGAAGTCTTTCAAGATTGATATAATCGCAGTATTTAAATTTACTTTTTGCTATAATCATTTAAATGCCTTGTATCCATTTTTTTCCATGTATTTGACATAGACTGTATTAAAAAAATGGACTAAGCGAGTGTGACGTCACCCATAGCGTTCAGCTCCACTCAAATAAGGCTTGCGACGCTCAGTTACAGGAGAGAATCTGGAGCCAGGATCTATGTTATAAATATTTTTTTTTTGACAGACAAAATAGGGGGAAAAAATTCAGGATTATGTGGAGCGGGTTAATACGTACAATTTAAGACCAAAAATGCCGAGTTCTTGAGATCAAAATAAATCTGTTGTCTTCTTGTGTACTGTCTGCATCTAATTAGAAAGTGTTTTATAGTCAGATAACCAGGAAGTGCAAGTTGGCATGCTAGTTATTAGAATTACCAAAAATAGGGTACTCAGATGGCATAAAGTAAGTGAGGAATAGCTGGACCACTGCAAACCAGTTAAAAATGAATGAATTCTATTCTTCACCTTTTTAAGACAATAAAAATCAGGCACAGGCTTCAACAAGGAAAACAATGAATAACATTTGTCTTTTTAAAGCATTTTAATTTTTAAAAACTATATTTTTAAGATGTGGAGAACCTTGGAGTCATTGCCAGATATTTTGTTTGTAGCTACGTATATTTATGATTGTGTCAACCAATTGCAAAATCAAAACATCCCTGCATAAACAAAACTCTGTCATCATCACCACACAAGGGCCTTCATATTACCAGATTAAGATCAGTCAGAGATTAGCAACTTTCACTTTAGTAAATACGGACTAATCTGCCAAAAAAGGATATTTGCAACTCTTGGGCTAGTCTTAATCCTGCACTTCTGAAACCAACCCAAGTACTGAGATTTTTTCTTACCTTCAGGTCTCTGTGCACAATGTTCTTAGTGTGGCAGTAGTGGACGGCAGAAACAATCTGTCAACAGAAGGAAACATAAACATAGATTAAATGGTGCATTGTGTTACTGGAACTATCTGTCAAATGTGTGTCTCTAAGAAGATGTTATTGCTTTATCTGGAATGTTTCACAATATGGCATTAAACCTTTCTATCTTCATGGAGTTACAGGTCAGATCTGCGGAGAGGTAATCAAAGGTAATTCGGCTCACAATCAGAATACCTGTTTTTCTGGGTATTTGGGAACCTGTAATTTAATACATTTAAAGCAGAGCTGTTTAATGTCATACTGTGGAACACTGCAGGCCGAGCAATGAAACATCCATAAACACAAGCAGGAGATGGACCGACCCAACCAAAAAGTTACATAGTGCACCTTTAAAGTGGTGACGTTATAATAAAATTCAACATTAAAACGCAGAATTTGCATTGTTACCTGACGAAATTTTGCTCGGGCTTCAACTTCCTTCATTCTCCCATGAGACACGAGGTAGTCAAATACTTCACCTGATGAAAAAAATTACAAAAAAGTCTTGATATGGTGATAACAATCCACTTGTGAGCTCATCCCTGAAGAAATGCTATTCTTTCACCATCACCATATCGTCATTCACTGCTTTTTTGTTTAAAGGGCCCATATTGCACTGTTTTCTGATCTATGCAATAATGTTGTTATCTCATCAAAACACACCTGCAGTTGTGCTTTGTTTCATTCACATTTGCTTGAGTAATAGTTTATTATTAGAGGTAAAGAGGCACTTTTCAAGTTAAAAGCTACCTTTTATCTTTCGTTTACAAGAAACTGACAGTTCCAGATCTGAAATTATGGAGTTTTAAAACAAAGCGGAGCACTTCCTGTATTACCACATGACATCACAAGGTGGAACAGAGTGTTTTCCATGTTTTCCAGGATGGCACAGCCTAAATATGGTTTGTGTGTTAAACAACAAGGCAGAACAGGCTACTACAGGCCCACAGTAGAGCAAATACCAAAAAACTAGTGGACAAATTTGGATGCAATTGTGAGCAGAACTATATTATTAAACTAAGGCTGAAACTGCTTTAGTGGCATTCTTCAGTAAATGCTCAAGACGTTTAGGTCTATAGTCCTAATATCTGTAATATCTACATGTCCAAAGCTCAAAATGCTCCACCTTGTGATGTCATGAAGTGGTAGTTTTTAGTTTAATATAGGCCCTTTAAAGCATAGGCTGATATTTTTCCGACATTGAAAACCTGACTATAGGAAATATTTGAATCTTTGCATAAACACATTTGTATAATGAGGGCACTGGACTAAATGTTTCAGGTACACTTTTCTCATGTGGTTAAGAAAGAGAGATGTAGACAGAAATGATGTACAGTCATTTCAAAACATTCATTAGAGGAAAATTATGAGAACTGGTAGAATTGTATATTGGCAGGATTTTAAAGACCTTATCTGCACCAGTCATGAAAAGAACACACTGTGTACTAGTCATGATACTAAAATTTCAATACTGTTTCTTTAAATAGTGGAATTGTCATTTATAACATTAAATAACTGTACTTTCTTTTACATTACCATTTTATACCATCTGAGTTTTCAGTCATCCAGGTATGTTCCATAGGTGTTCATGGGTGTGTAGTTGTAAATGTGATTGTATACTACTACTATATAGCTCAAAATCATTATAAACCTATTTCAGGAAAGGCTCATTTCTGTCCTTTTTTTCTGACTTTTTTAGTATTGACATTGACTCAAATGAGTATCTAGTTTCAATACTAGTTTTAGTATTGATTCATATCAGATTTTGAATACTTTGACATCCCTACTCTGTACATAAGCAGAAAAGATACTTGAATAAACTTATTCTTGTACCAGGCCCAGTATGTAACCTATTGTATAATTCCCCTTGCAAACATTTGAGTCGACATGACAGTTCATGCACCTACCTCCACTAGCGTACTCCATGACAAGGTAAAGGGTCTTATCCGTCTCAATCACCTCAAACAACTGCACTGTGGACCAAAGTAAAATAAGATTAACATTACTGTGTGTATAAACAGATCATCATGTGACATAGTAATAATAATAACACAGCTGTCTGCTTAGTCTTAATACAGAGGAACCTGCAGCTAATACCATGAGGAGTTTTGATCCATATGACATTTCAGCTTGAGAAAATCCAACCCCGTGACCTCTATACGAAGCCTGAGATGAGGCATGCTGCTCGGTCAATGGCTGCTCTAAAGCCTATTCAGAGCATTATATCTGTCTGGTCACACTTGAACACATGAACAAAACTATGACATACACACACATACACAAATGTTGGGTTTCCATGCTTCTTGGGGGCATTACAATAATTTACATTCATATTCTGGAGACTGGGGACTACTTGCCTAAGATTAACCTAAACCCAGTCAGTCTATATATTTTCATATCTCACCTTTAAATCACATTCTTGATCAAATAATATAGAATTTATGTCATGGGACCAGGTTTTTGTTCCTATAAAAGGACTAATTTCAGTTATAAAACTAAAATGCGTATGTTACAACTCAGAACATATACAAAACTAGATTACATTGATAATTTAGGGCTATAAGAAAGTACTAAATAGAATCTGCCTTCATTTGAAAACACACATTTCGTTACACAAAATTTCTTACATGGAGACACTTAGTGCGATGTATTGACTATGTAAATTATTGCGTGAGCCAATACTGCAACACTGATGCTTTTGCCATAAGTAAAGCCCTAGTGTGTATACAGATTTTGGTCCCCACAATGCAATATATAACCGCCCATACACTCACTCATATGCTTCAGGACACAAACAGAATTGGCAATGTACTACAAGCCAAGAATTTTGGCTTGTAGTAGTGTATAGCTTACCTATGTTTGGGTGATTTAAGCCTTTCATTATTCGGACTTCCCGAAAGAGCTGCAAAGACAAACACAATGTCATTCGATGAAGGATGTGAGGCAACATTATTAGTGGTGTGTTGTTATATTGTCCTACAAAAAGAACACAGGAGGTTATATGATTTAAGTAAGAAAGGTCAGTGTATTATAATGATTATGTAGTAGAAAAAAAACTATAAGGCCTGTTCAGGAAAGGAAAAAAAAATGTACAGTGTGTTTAGAGGTCCTATATTATTCAAAATTGACTCTTTTGAGGTTTTAGCCATGTTAAAATGCCATTACCTCATCAAAAAACATACCTGGAGTTGTGTTTGTTTCATTCACACATGTTTGAGTAACCCTTTATTATTATCTCCAAGTCAAAATTCTCTGTTCCACCTTGTGAGGTCATGTAGTTGTAGTTTGAGTTAACAGCTGCCTTTTATTTTTAGTTCAGTATAGATGGGCAATTCCAGCGCTGAAATTATCCAAATGATTCTAGTGGTGTATGGAGTTTAAAAACACAGTGGAGCATATCCTGTATCACCACATGACATGATAAGGCGGAATAGTATTTTGTTTTCTGTTTGAGAGAAGAACTCAGCCTAAATATGCAGAGTTTATGTGTGAATGAAACAAAAAAACTCCATATGTTTTTAATGTAGAAACAACATTAAAACATAAGACATAATATGGGACCTTTAAGCAAAACATAAGTAGATAGGCAGAACCGCACATTTGAAATATGAATTACGGCTATACTCTGATTAAAACAGGTTTGTTATAAGTTTATTACCTTTATGTACATATGCTTTAAGATATTCAGACGACGATCAATCAATACGAGCCTAAGTATGCACTAAAGAGACGGGATGTATGTTTATAAAGAGCCTCTATTAGTGTTCACACTGTATACAACTCAATAAAGTTCTTGTTGTTAATATATGTATACAGTGAAAATCGTGCGTTATTGAGACATTTTGGTGTTCTGAAATTTAAAAGATTATTATTGACATGAGATACAATTTATATTTTGCTTAAAATGGAAAAAAATAAAGTATTCAAATCAACCAAACTGAGGTTAGATCATGTTACATTATTTAGATTTTGATTCTGAGTGAGGTTTTGGTGCCTCAGTAACAATAAACAATACTTTAAGACAGGCCTGGCCCTAACCATTTTGACACCCTAGGCAAGATTTCAGGTGGCGCCCCTTGGATTGCAAAAAAAAATAAAAAATACTGCCAGAGTACAGATACTCACAAGAAATCAAACAGTTCATAGTGACGATGTTTTAGACAGTGGAGGATTTTATCCCCCATCGCCGATTTTTGCGCTCGACGCCCCCTAGTGGAGCGGCGGCGCCCTTAGCATTTGCCTATGTTGCCTAATGGGGGGGCCGGCCCTGCTTTAAGATTCTACTAGTTCTGATACAGATCAAATCCAACTCTATCCTGTATATGTGATTTTCTTTTTTTACTAGTACATACATGTCTAATTCCAATATTTCTGGCAAACATTGTTTTTCATACATAAATTGGCTATTTATGTTTTAATAATAGGATTCTGGTCAAAGTTTCATTTTAAGTATGTTCATAAGAAGGAACAAAAATAAAGAAATATGAACTGAAAATCAAATCCAAGAATTACATTTCAGTACATGCTTGTACAGATCTAAACTATAGGGTTAGTATTTTTTATGCAGAATAAGACATTTTGTTGTCTGTAGTAGTAAAACATTGCAGTCTTTGCGATTTGCTATTTGCATCTATTCAAATTACAATTTTGATTCAATCAGAATTAATTTTGCAGCCCTACATGAGGCCTGTCAAGATAATTACTATATTGACTTATCGTTCAATATATGAAAGCTGGAACAATAGTTTGTATTTATTTATTTGTGTAGATTTTCTCTATACTACTGGTCAATTTTTTGTTTTTTTGGCTATACAATAAGATTTAAGGTGTAAAGGGTTGATTTATTTATTTATTGCAGCTCATATTTTAGAAAATACTGAAGATTTAGAATAATTTTTATTTTAAGTTTCAAAATTGTAATTTTTTTATTGTGACAGGCCTACCTAGTACTAAGCCTACTAGGCATACTTTGGTGTCCTTCTAATGAAATAGCATTGGCAATAGCTGTCCACATACACCCCCTTTAAACAAAGCAACTATTTATATAGAGTATATACAGTATACACAGATTTATACAGAAATCTCACTTTCTGTGGCTGCAAAAAGGTGTCATCGACTGACAAACCGAGCTTGATTAAAACATTTTAAAGGACAACAAATGGCCCACGCATCAATGCTTAAGAGTGTGAGAAGCGTGTAAGCACTTCCCAGCATGTGAGATGTGTTTGTCGAAGTGGAGAGGGGATTAATCTGCACCAGATTTAATATGTTCACATACAGAGCTGTGCAGTCCATTAAAAAAAAGCCCAAAGCAGCCAGAAAAAAACACACACAAGAAAAAACACTGACCCTCCTCTGTGTGTCTTCAGATCCCAATTGGAAAACAAAAAAAGATGGTGCGATAAGATTTTTCTTTCCTCAATCCTCCCCCTCTCTCCACATTTCCACCATTCCCTCCTCCTTCATTCAATTCCTCTAGCTGGCTAGTGCCCCCCACGTCACTGTTGCCATAGCGACCCAGGTATTAAGACCGGGCCTTCTTTTTTCCCGGCTTTCTCCAGCTGTTCCAGAAAGGAATCTTGGGATATGTAGTCATGCAGATTGATCGCATCCGGGGTGGTTTTCTCCTTATGTACGCCAAAAGGTCACAGCGTAAAACACCCCTCTGTCTGACCTTAATCTCCATATCCATGGGTTTCAGAATGATGAAAAATGAGGACTACTGCCATAGCAATTAACAATTTAAACAAAATATTGTATCTTGTGAATGGGAAAAGGTTTTGAAAATTGTTGCATATAACTGGACGCTAAAGCCCATACAAAAAGCAAACACACAGTACCATTTAGCAATAAGGTACCAAGCACTAGACATCAGGTAACCATTTTAGCAACAAAATTCAAAAAAGATAATATGATGTTTAAATAGTTAATCACTATGGCCACGGTCCTAATTTTTCATCATTCTGATAGTCATGGATGTACATTATCCTTGTTATAAACATTCAAAAGGTGCATTAAATGTTTTGTATTGTAATATCACTTCCTTTTTCCTGTATGGCACCTCTCTGCTCATTTTTTTCTTCACCATTCTACACACATAACCAACCAGATTATGCTAATATGAGCTCTTTCATGTCTTCAGTACGGAGGATTTTCTGTAGCCCACGGCTATGTAAAGAAGGCTGCTATCATCACTGGCCAATTGTAGAATATTCTCTCCAATCAGAGGTAGATCCAGCTCCCTTCTCATCATATCTAACTGTCCTTAACGTACCACCATTGTCTCTCACAGCAGCAGGTCTTGTCCATATGTCAGGATTAGGTCGTGCAAAGACAGCCCCACCAGGTAAGGCTACTATTCGAATGCTATGAGTCCATTATTACATGCAGTAGGGATGAATGATTTGGGAAAAATATTATACAATGATTGTTTTAATTTTTAGATTTTGTAGTATTGAGATAAGATTTGTGATTTCTGTTTAAATAATAGGAATCCGTTCACATTTTAACACACTCAGAAGAATTGGCAAAAAGACTTAAATATGAACTGATGATCAAATGCAAGAATCACATTTCAGAACGTATTTGTACAGATCTAAACTACAGAGTAAGAATAACACAGGATATTTTGCTGTTTGTGGAGGAAAATATAGCACTTCAAAAATTGTAGTCTTTGCTATTTGCTAATTTTGTCAGTTCAAACTGCAATTTCTACTTGAGTCCAATTAATCCTGCAGCCCTAACGTGTAACTATGACTAAGGGGCTACAGTAAACTGAGAAATACACTTTACTGTAGCCCCAACATTTTTACACATCAAGGTCACTACTAGGGTTTTTCCTTACGATAATTCTCGAAATTGCATTTTTGTTGAAAGACCCACAGTTCAAGGCCATCACAATTCAGTTTTGTAACTTGTGGCTAAATTGGGAAAAAAGGCTCTTTAAATACAAGAGTTGAAATCTTAGTCTTTTAGTACTTCAAATTTATTCTGTTGGCTAAAAATAAGCAAGTTATATATACTTCACATTATTACACTGCACACACTGTAAAGTAATAAAATAAAAATAAACCTTTCCTTTAAGAAAAATTTAATACTTGATGAATCATCCATCACATGGCTTTAGTCCTATAATATGTGCTTTTCTTGCCCACCAGCAAAGGAGCTCTAGCAGACTGTGTGGGGTGTATATAATACAGATATTAATACAGAAACATGTAGGACTGTAGGTCTTTAGTCGTTTAGCCGATCATTTGGTCTATGGCATCTTATTTTATGGAGATTATAAAGATTTATATGGGAAAACAACAGAAAGAAGAACATATGGAGTTTTCTGAAGATTGTGACGTGAATATTTGGTTTAATCTGCCTTTTTACATTTGTGTATTTACCTCTGCGTAAATGTCTAGTACTTCTTTGTAAACCATTGTTCATCCAGCTGTAGTCTTATCAGAGCAGTTTGGGTAAAATACATAAACATCAACAGAGAAAAAAATTATGTAATAATAAAATTCACAATTAGCAAATTAGACCGTGTGCAGGATTTTTCTCTGTTGATATTCTTGGGTTCAGTCTCCTCCATCGCACCTTTATTTAAGAAATGGATGTGTGAAGTTCTCATTCATATCATTGGGTCAAATGAATAGAAATGCTGCCACATCCCATTTTAATTATTTATTTTATTTAGTCAATCAAAAATGTCTTTAGTTAACTGCAGTATAGAAACATGAGACATATGAAAGCTTTATTTGTAATATGGTGCTGCTTATATCTGTTATTAGCTTCACTGTACATCGTTTATTTATTTGTTTATTTATTAGCAACCCCATTAGCTCTACCAGAGAGACAGCTAGTCTTCCCATGGTCCTGCATTTAAAAAGATACTTCATAGTTTTAATTTCATAAAGACATGTCTCAAAAACTATATAAAAATGATAGTATGAATTAACATGATTGATTGTTCCATTAAAAAGCCTAAACCAAAAATGAACCAAATGTAGATTTGACGTCAGTGTTTGAAAGTGAGTCAACATGTGGTCCAACATCTCAAGACAAGCATAAAAAATGTGACTTGGTGATAACAGATTTACATCAGAGATTTTACGTGAACCATGTTGTGTCTACTCCACCTGATCTATGCTCCTGATGTCTACAAGAACCTTTTGAGCCAAGAACACGATGCTAACTTCTTGGACAAAATACCATATAAAGTTCATAGCTGTTTTAGTAATATCAGGGCAGGTATTGAAAAATGTTGATATTTAGCCAATATTTCTTCAAAGCGACTCCAGTGCCGTATGACATTAACAGTGTGTCCTCCTCAGTGCATCAGATGTGTCTAGTGAGAAACTACTGGAAACAGGTGAGCAATGAAGTGAAGATGTTCTGTGAACTTTCCAACAAATTTGCTTCAGTTTGTGGGCCTTGCTACAAATTTAAACATTTTGATATTGGTAAATGTCGTGCGTTAATGACTTAAACAGCAAGATAAATATCGAATATCTAAATCCGTTGAAAACAAAATCATATCAGACAAACCCTACTGAAAAAAGAAGGGATTGTTGCTTTGGAGTTTTGCAGTTAGAGATTTTGATCCTTGCAAAAAACAAAAAAAACAAATGACAAATGACTATGCGTCTCCAGAGCTTAGTCTCCAGTGCAGGTTCTAGCACCTGCCAAATACCCCTATGTGTGCTCCCTCTCCCTGGTGCCTGGTCCTGCCCCTCACCATTATGGACCAGCTCAGCATAACCTGGACAACTTCAAAATTCCTCACGTTTTTGCCATAGAGGTTGATTTATATACATTTAGTGACTGACAACATGATGCTAATATGTAAACATGCCAATGCAGAAAATACATTCACTCACCTTTTGTAAGCTGGTGGGATTCAACTGAGTTTTGTCAATGATTTTTATTGCAACCTGCAAAAAACAAGAAAATGTTTTAGAATTTTCTCATAATTCTTCTTATTTTATTGTATATTTTTTATATTTTATTACAGATTTTGTTTTCCTTTGAAATAAATGTTCAACTAGTGATACTAAATAGAGTTTTATTTCATGTGAATAACTGTGCATAACTATGAATTTTTCTTTTCTTTTTCCACCAACAAGTCTCCATGCGGTACTACTACTGAGTTCTTCTTACATACGACTTGAGTCTATTTTGCGCTAAGTGAACTGATCTCTGTCCAAGTTTCCCTTCAGATTTCCGCTTAAAAATCCAGAGACTGCAATTGCATTTTCAGTCAAATCAAAGGGTTAGTGTGGAGTGGTGTCATGACAAACTCCAGCAAACTATAGACAAAATTAGTGGGTTTAATCTTTATTGAGTAGCACTAGAATAGCCCACACAAACTGCACTCCTGAATTTGTGCTAACTTCAAACATAACAAATAGTCATGAGCAAATGATTGGAAACTAGTAACCATTTCTGTGCCAAAAGGTTCACATATTACACACATTACAGGATAAGGGTGGGATCTTCAATGAAAGATGATTAACAGAAGTTTGGCAGTAAGTTATTTTTATTTTGTTGGTGCATGTTAATACCCGTGTTTGTCAATATCTCTCCAGTTTGCATGAAGACGAAGAACACAACAGATTTATGAGAACATGTAATACTTGTAATGCCAAAGTACATTCATGCAATTCTCTCTGTAAGGGAGCATTTCAGACTAATAATCTAGGCCATAATACATATAAATATAGGACAGAGTGGGTGAAATGGCAAAAATAATGATTTATAATTATTTTCTGTATATTAAGTCATAAAAAATGATTCGATTTTTACTAAAAACAACTATGGCTTTTAATGATAATGTAAGATGGACTACAGACCTTAAAATATATTTCAGCCTAAAACAAGAAATGAATGCCTGCAACTCAAAAATCCACTTTATTTGAATTTATTCATTCAAAGTCCAAACTCTGTTCCAAACAACAGGCCTTTACTGCCTCAGGATTGGGTGGCTGTAAACATGTCAGTGAAAAGCTCCAAGCCAATAGTTGCAACATGTTAACAACACCATCTGAGTAAAAGTCTACAGAAACATATGTTATGGGAATATTATTCATCCAATACTGTACTGTACTGTGTCATGCAGTATCACAGTAGGTCAGTTTGTTGACCTAATGTTCTCACAGTTGACTTGACCCTAATCCCCTCCTGACCCCAAGTACCCAAGTCTCACCTCTCTGCCCGTCAGGATGTGGCGGGCCAACTTGACCTTGGCGAAGTTGCCCTTGCCGATGGTCTTGAGCAGGCGGTAGTTGCCGATGTGCGGCTGCTCGTCGGAGCAAGAGGCGATGGAGTTTCTGCAGCGGGCGCCCAGTGAGCGACTCGACTGACTCGTGGACTTATCCGAGCGACTGGCCCCCAGAGACACATGCTGCAAAGAAAGTAAAGCGGGCAAAGGTGCATATGAGAGGGTTTCGTGTTTTTCTAATTATTACTTTGTTTGGTGGGATAGTACCTATAGTAAATATTTGTCATAGTTTTACACCAGTTAAGTGGCAGTTTGGGGAAAAAAGTTCAGAAGAGTAGTACAAAAACACAAGATGTAGTGACTGCATACCTCTACCTATGCCATAAACACCAAAAATTCCATCCAAAATGCAGGGACAATTTATGTACAAGAAAAGCATTTTTCTGGCAGTTGAAAGGTAAATTTAAGAAAAAAGGTGTTGTCATGTATTTGTATTAGTCTAAATATAACTATTAAGTACTTCTGACAAGTTTTTGCCTGTGTTAATATTATGGTTATTATAGGTAACAGTTATGGAATCACATCTATGTGTCACTTGTGCTGCCCATGTCCAACCAGGAAGTAAATGTATATACTTCAGCAACATTTAATAAGATAAAAAACTTGTAGTAATATCTTAAATATTATGTTAGCTATGTTTTTGTGAAATTAATAGTGTCATCTGTCATATAAACTTTTAACACAGAAACAGTGAATTAACAGGGCTCTGGGTGTGAGGTAGCAGGGATGGGGTGAGATGACCACACATCCCCACACCACATTGTGTACTCTCTTGTGTGTTCCATTTTAGCAGCATTTTTGTGAATCTGCAGTTTGAGAAATCTTCATGTAACTGTGAAAATGGAAGTAGAAATAGAGATGGGAGATCACACTTCAAACTAACTGATGTGAGGAGCTAAATGTTTTCATGCAGAAATCATATTATTTCAGTGTGGTGACAATCTAGTAACAACTAATGAACCAATACTGGCACTAAATATGCTATGGATCTTGGCAAATTCATGTACCATCTGCTGACATTCCCAGAAACAGTTCTGAAGACGATCAAAACACATCAACAAGGTAAATACATCATTTACTCTATTGTCTTTTAAAAATAACCCAAAAAGTTCATTTACAAAAGTAGACAAAATGAACATTTTTGGATTATAATGTTGGAATTTTGTGCAACAGAGAACAAAGTCCCAGTTCAACCCAAGGAATGACCAAGACTCTCCACGTAGTGTCATCTCTTGTTTACTTAAGTTAGATCCTAAGCTATACTTGTCTGGCCATGAAAAATAAATCTGAGCTTAAAATACCCGGTGAGTATGTTGGTACGGAAAAGTAAAGTGAAATGTGTCTCATCTCCAGATTCCCAGCAGATGTTAGTAAAACCAGTCAAGTTGAATTTAATGTGAATGCATGTCCTTCATTTATGGGTTAACAGCTGCTCTTCGGAAGATGAACACTTTGGAGCATTCTGCTTCCATTTTGTTTTTTTGTCAACATAAAAAAAAAACCTTCTGATCAGGCAATGTTCTCACCAAATATATGATTTCTGAACAATGTTCAGCATGTTCTAAAATGTGTTATTATATTTTTGTGAAAGTTTACTGATTGATAAAGTGACAGAGAAACATGGGGTGAGGGTTAAGAGAGCAATAGACAGAAAGGGGGGAGAGAAAGAGAGATAGAGAGGGGTAGACAGAGAGAGAGAGAGAGAGAAGAGAAAGAGAGAGGGACAAGAGACAGAGAAAAAGAAAAAGAGAAAGAGATTAGGACAGTGAGAGAGAGATACAGACAGACAAACAGACAGAGAGAGAAAAAGAGACAGAGACTAGGACAGAAAGTGAGATACAGAGAGACAGACAGAGAGAAAAAGAGACAAAGAGACTAGGACAGAGAGAGAGATACAGAGAGACAGACAGAGAGAAAAAGAGACAAAGAGACTAGGACAGAGAGAGAGATACAGAGAGACAGACAGAGAGAGAAAGAAAGAAACAACGAGACTAGGACAGAGAGAGATACAGAGAGAGACAGAGAGCGAGAGAGACAAAGAGAGGGAAAGAAAGAGAAAGAAATGACAGAGAAATATATTCTAACCTGAAATTTTAACTAACAAAAATTGAATTTACAAAAAAAATGACAAAATGCATACAAGTGTGCATGTGTGCATCTGTATACACATTGTTCCTTTTGAAAAGTAAAAATCTATAGAAATTCGTGTAAACAACAAGATGGAAACTATCCCATGATGCTATAACGCAGTGGTAAATTGAGAATAGAATGGAGCTTTACTAAAACATAGAGCAGATGCCCGCGCAGTGGTCCCTGGCTAGTCCCGAGCCTGGAGACATCACACTTCCACCCCCTCATAGTCACCCGCTCCCAGCCACACACAAACCCTCTGGCCCCACCTTCGCTCTTTGGACACTCCCTCCTACCATTGCATTGCCTTGGAGATCCACCCTTGGCCCCTGCTCCTCTCCTAAAACCACCAGTCTCACCTGTGCCAACGGTGGAGTCTCTACAATCCACTTGTCATCGTTGCCTAATGGTAATACAACCGGATCAGATCATTTAAAAAGGGAAATAAACGAGATCTGCATTCATAATCAATACAACCTCCTAACACACACTATACATACATGCATACAGATGGCTTAACCGTGCCTCTGTCTGTGCAGAAAGCTCTGCTAGCAAACAGATGGGGGGAGAGTGTTGCCAGTCAGAAGTGTTCAGGGCACGCATAACGCTACGTCAATCAGACATGTCACCATTTTGAGCCCGTAAACCCATAAGGCAGCGGATATAGAAAGATGGTGGTGTGATTTCCAGTGCACAAACCCATGTACATGTGTGCAGAGGCCCCTAATGTTTGACACTGGATGTATGGCGCGGTCTGACACCCACTGACTGGGGCTGGGCGCTTTGTGCTGCGCAGCGACGGACTGCACATCATTTTACGCAGTAATCCTCTCGCCACAAACGAACAACCTCAACCTGTCTGTGCCTTTATTTTGGCCCTCGGTGCGCTCTGTTCCCACCCACATTTCACAGCCAAGAAATAACGGATGGCAGAGGAGGCGAGGAGTATAATGTGACATCACTATTTCTCCATAGGCTTTTAATATAAGGCTGCTTTTCAGGCTCCCTGCGCATATCCGTGGAGTGTATGCGGACGGGTTCATTCCTGCCTGCCATCAGCTCTTTCAGTGCGCGCACACACACTCAAGGTTAGCCCATATTCACACAGCATCCATCCAACAGCCTATGAGCGCAGCAGACCTACAGGGGGCAAACTGCACAATATGGCCCTGTGAAGTGACACGAGAGGAGAGCTTTGTGCTTGGTGGATGCATGAATTCACATCGCATGCACACAGATGCAGGCTGTACAGACTGGGCAGCACTTACATGGTCTCCAGTACTCCTCTCGTTCCCAGACGGTAATGCAGATCGCGAAGACATGTTGTTTTCTATTCTCCCTTGTTTCCCTGAGTGAGAATCACGGTGGAATTGCACGGCTGATATTTAAAGGCTCCCCCGCATACAACGGACACCATCCACCGTCCCAGATCAATGTGGCTCTTCTCGAAGCGGCCCGAGTCCTCTGCCTGTCATGGCACCAATGAATACCAGCGGAGTGGGGGGTGTCCTCAAACGAGCTGCATTTTCCAGGGATGCACGTTACAAAAAGGCGTCCGTAGAGCGATGCAGCAGATGCAATTCAAGGCAGAGGCCAAGCACCGATGGAGATGGAGGAGCGCTAAAATGCAGAGATGTTTGGCCGAAGCCCAGCGTCTCTGTGGCGACTCTCCACCCCCTGCCTCATTTCGCCATACAAAACAAACAGGGCTCCGGCTGGATATGTGTCAGCTCCTACTGTCATAATACTGAGCGACAGTACGGGCGAGCTTCAGGCCACGCACACGACGCCGCTGCCCGCTCCTTTGCAGCAACGTGCAGCAAAACACGGCTCACGGTGCAGCGGTGGAGAGGCCCGTTGCTCACAGATCGGTATTCCCGGTCGGTGAGATGCGCACCACCGGTAAACCCAGGAAAGCGCAGCGCAGTGGGATGTTCCGGTCGTGCTCTACAAAATTAAAGCCGTGCTCTTCCATGGCTCCATAGCACAACTTTAAATATGTGGACAGGGGAGAAATACGACGTAATTTGCGTTAACATAGGCCCAATGAATAAATAGCCTAATGTATGATAGGCGTTAAGCTAAATTCAATATCTCATGTTTTTTATCTTCCTGCCAGATAACTAACTTTACTCCTAATTTATTACAATATGTAGGCTACGCGGGGGTTAAACTATCAAACTATTGGTTAAACTATTAAATTATTACTATGGTTTTGGCCTGCAGTTTATAAAACCCAGATTAAAGTACAGTGAATCTGAATTTAATACAGTCTAAATGCGTTCCCTTGTCATTTTTATTCTGAAAATCGGATATTCTTTCTTGGAGTCTCTAAAAACAGTGGCACTTGACATTGTCGAGATGCGCCACATCAGATGCTGCCTGCTCCAGCAGAGCTCGATCCTTCGCCGGTTGCCAGCGTTGATGTCTGCGTAAATTAGCATAAAGTCCAAAGATGGCCGATGTAGAGGACCGTTTTGTTTGCTTCTTTGGTTTGTTTTAGATTTTTGTTCATTACCTTCGTTGTGGTGTAATTCGGTTGGTCTAGGCCGGTTGCTTGATCTGCTGTACACGGACGTCCTAAAGGTCCAAGGAAACAAGAAGTTATATATTCAACAGAATTATTGCAATCATGAGATGACTCAAAACAAAAAAATAAACTGCATGTATGGGTGCTAAAAAGAACAGTGCAGACTATGTACTCATGGGCACATATTGTTCTAATTTGAAAGGCCGTATTTTTCAGAGGAGGGATTTAAAAATAAATTCACACACCAGCAAAAACAGAAAAGAATGGATGATAATGAGTATAATATTATGTTATAATTCACATACAACTGCCTAAAGGCTATGGTGCAGAGAACTAGAAAAATGCATGATGTGGCACATGCATCTGTAAGTTAAACTACTGCCTGTGTTCACATATTGGTTTAAAACAGGCTTAATGACATTTTCTGATCCTTAACAGTCAGAAATTCAAGGGAAACGATCTGTTGCAGTCAATGTTATATTCTACATCGTCTTGTCTTTCCTTCATTTCTACACTCCATGTTTCAAATCATAGTGGAGAAAATATGCTTAGTATTGTCTGTTATATTTTTCTGCCTTCTAATAGAGGTATTGTATTCACGCACTTAGGCACTTATATTCAATATTGGACACAAATGTTCGTGGAAAGTTAACTATTGATCTTACTTTGTAAATCATTGTTTTAAATAATTTATTAATCTCCGAAAGTTCATATTGAGGATAGTTTCCTGTTTTTTTTTTTTTTTTTTGGATGGCTTCATATTTGTAATGTTCAAAAGTCTCCACGTGATGGCAGCATTTGACAACTACAGTGCAGTAGGACCCAACGTGCACACAAATAAGTGGCGGATATTTTAGTCCGTTATTTTAAGGTTTTATTGAATGGATAAATAATTTATGATTTACACTGGAAATTAAGCAGAATTCAAACCCAAGACACAGTGATCAAGTTTCCTGGTATATCTGCTGCACCTCTACAACTAAGCCATGCAGCATATGATATATGACAGCCATGACAGTAACATAAGACACATTATAGAAGGAGGTGACTCACAAATTATGTAGATTTACATGAATATGATGCACAGTAATACTTTTTTAAACCTCTCTTGTATTATGTATTGTTTACCTAAAATGTTTCTGTGCGGCACTGTAAATGCACTGGGATAGCAAAGATCGCCGGACAAGTCTCAGTCACTGTGGTCCTTTCATAAAGCATTGTAAGAGGGACAAGATAGTTCTAGTTCTTTCCAGCTGCACTCTCTGTTCTCTCTGTGCTCACCTTATGTTACAGATATGGACAGTCTGCTTCCCTTTAACCAAAATACCCATTGTGAGCTGTATTTAGGGAGATGACCCGTGTTGGTTTAACATGATTTACACTGGTCCCTCCCGTGGCTCTGTTGCATAACTCACCGGAGACAGAGCAGAGCAGTGTTCATGGAGAGACATGGACAGAGGGAAAAAGATGAGCCAGTGTCAGGAGTCAGGGCTGAGGGTCAAACGGAGCGATTGTTAAGTCCGAGGGGCCGATTGGGAGCGCTCTGTCAGCAGGAGGCCAGAGGATGTGGGCTCATTAGTCTCTGCAGCAGTACTCTGCACATGACAGATGCTTGTGGGTTCATGGTGGGGTGATCTGCAGACCACTCTGCACCCACTCAACTGCTCATCACAAATCACAGTGTCACTGCCACATCCAAAGCTTCACTCAATAAATATTAAATCTCTCATTTATTTTACCGTTCTATGAAGGAAATAACAAAGTGGTTCACAGTAGTGCAATCTGATGAAATGCCATGATAAAATCAGAAAAAGGAGAAGTTGAAATGAGTACAATGATTATTAAAAAGTGCACTATGTAAGTTTTAGGTTGGTGGTCCATCATTGTCATTGCTCTGCCTGGAATGTTCCATATTATGACATTAAACAGCCATTTTGACTGTGAGCGGAGTCGCCGCTCCACAGATCTGACCTGTAACTTGGTCTGGTTTGGTCTCCATGAAGATAGACGGGCTTAATACCAGACTGTGAAACACTGCAGACAAAGAAATAACATACAGACTCCACAGAGAAAAATATCTGATGGACACTCCACCAGAAAAGTTACACAATGTTTTAATAAGACTGATTATTGTTGTAGAACAAATTGTGCATTAATTATTGGCTCCAAAATATAAACAGAAAGGACATAACTTGCTGTTCTGTTCTTCAACTAGACAAAAGGTTTAGAGTGAAGTGAAGACGTAACTGAAACTGCGACATCTAATTGATAAATAATGAAAAATAAAAGAGCACACAGTATATGTGAAAACCACATATTATATATATTATTGTATATATATTATTGTAAAACCTCACTTGAAAAGCTTGTACAGAGTCTGCCACCACAAATCCATGGAAAGTAAAAATGCATGTTTAACTTTTTTAAACCATAAATACACTTGTAATTATGGTGGGATAATATGGCACAAAAAGAAAATCGAGATGTGTTTTGCACACACGGGATGATTACAATTTTTCACTGATTTTTATCAGTGAAAGTCATAGCAGGGACTGCTAGTCTCACACACAGGGGAAGCTCTTTACATTTTCATTTTAATTATATCATATTATTTAAGAAAGTGTAAACAGTCTTCAATTTTGCCTGTATAGATTTGTAATCTAATTTTAATAGTTTGTAATAGTAATATTGTTAGTATATTGTTAATTGTAAGTATATTGTTAATCCTGCTTTGCAAGTAAGAACGTTAGGAGTAATCCTCGGTTTCACAATTTTATTTAAAAACACAAATTGATCAAATTAATTGATTTATTGCCCACCACTACCTGTAACTGAATAACAGCTCTGTTTTGTGCCATTTTCTATGGAACATCGCAGTCACAACAATAAAGTAGTAAAGCAGATGGCAGATATTTGCACAAAAAGGTTCTATAGTGCACCTTAAATGGAGGATGAATTGTATTATGTTTGCACTTTTTAATTGAAAAAAAATGGCCATCAATTTGAATGAGATCAAATCAAAAAGCAATTATGAATGTGTGCAGGATGGACTAGTTACAGTTAGTCTCTGTTTTTCCACTAGATAAAAAGTTAGTGAAACGTACGTCATCATGCGTAGTTCCTTAGAATCACAGCTATAATCACACAATAAAAAAATACACAGTTCCGAAAAATCTTGGGAAGTGGAACCATGTCAGTATTTTTTTGGAATTGCCAAGGGTCTGGTCATGAAAGGACATTGCATCAACAGAGTTTAATGGTGATTGAACACAATAGACTTTTTGTGCTTTTGGTCAGAGTAACCTCACCGCAATGTGGAAACACGACAGCCTCCAAGCACAAGCTCCCTGTTGTTTTTAGTACAAAGGTCACCTGTTGTTTATTCACATTTTCCATTCAAAACTTTCAGGTTCAGGTAGGGTTTAATGTTAAACTGTGTAACCTTTCTGGTGGAAGGTCCACCACCTGCTTTTCTCCATGGAGACGTTATTGCTTTGTCTGGAATGTCTCACAGTATTGCATTCTTTCTATCTTCATGGAGACAAAACCAGACCAAGCTACAGGTCAGATCTGTGGAGTGGTAACCCCATTCACAGCAGAATGCCTGTTTTTCTAGGTATTTTTGAGCTATAAGAAACAGCTGTAAGTGAATACATGTAAGGTAGGTCTGTTTAATGTTATACTGTGAAACATTCCAGGCAGAGCAATTACATATCCATAGAACTAAGCAGGTGATGGACCAACATCCAAAAAGTTTTTAAGCATTAAGTTGAAATCCTACATTTTGGCATGTGTTTCCTGGAACACCTCTTCCTGATGGGGTACAGAATGCGACCTGCTTACGTAAATAAGCCGGGGGAGAAGGCACAAAGAGCCAAAGGTGAATCTCTGCTGTAATATTTCACATGAGGAACTATTGTTTAGCCCAGCGCTCACTCCTTGCCATGCAAAGTAGTTTCCGCGTAGCCAAACGTCCAGAGCCAATAAATTTGTTGTCAACAGCAGGAGCGGACGAGGCAGTGGCAGGTGAACAAAAACATCTGAGCAAGAGGAATTCACTGACCGTTTTTAGCGCTTAAAAGGTCCTCTATTACACAAAATTGACTCCACTGAGCATTTAACCACGTTATAATGTTGTTACATCACCAAAAACATACCTGAAGTTGTGTTTTGTTTCATTCACACATGTTTGAGTAATTTTGCATTACTGTCTGTCTTACACCTTATGATGTCATGAACCGGTAATTTTCAAGTTAACAAGTATGTCTACATTTAGTTCAATAGGGACTGGCAATTCCAGGTGTGAAATCATGGTGTACAGACTTTAAAAACACAGTGGAGCACTTCCTGTATTCCCACATAACATAAGGTGGAGCAGAGTGTTTTCTGTTTGAGAAAATAACTAAATATGCAGGCTTTGTGTGTTAAACATGCGCCAATGAAACAAAACAGAAAACGGCAGAATTTGGGCCCTTAAAAGATGCACTATTTAACTTTTCTGATAAAGGGTCCACCACCAGGTCAGATCCATGAAGAGGCAAGCCCACTAACGGCAAGAATGCATGTTATCCAAAGAATTTTTTAAGCAATAAAACAATAACGATAATGAAGTTAATAGATAGAATGCAAGATAAAGGGTTAATTTTTGAGTATGGAACATTACAGGCCCAGCACCTTATAAAAAATTATATATATATATAAATAAAAAATTAGTTTCGTTTAACTTTTTTCTTCTTTGCAACATAATTCCATATACCTTGCTTCATACATTTGGTGTCTTCTAGTCGTATCTAAAATAAAAAGTAGTAAACATACATTGAATGAGATGATGTATCCAAACTTTTGACTGGTTGACGTATGTTACTTATTACAAGACACTTCCCTGGATACATGTATTGTCTAGAAATTAGGATGTATTGCCATATCAATATTTTGAATGGAGCCCTATTATGAACAGGAATAAAGTTGTACCTTATTCTGTATGCAACTAAACTATTAATGTTCTTTGACTTCAAACTTTGTATTGAATGATAGACAAGTCCTCTTACATGTTATATCACATCACGGCGAAGATGTAGCTGATTTTACAACAGGCCCGTTTAGCCCCAGAGCATGTACTTTTTTTAGAGAGTAAAGTTGAGGCTACAGTCTTCGGGGACATGCACTTCCCTCACAAATACACAGGACCTGGAGGAAGTCCGCTGTCCACTCCGTTCCCATGTAACACTGTGACAGCACCTTCTCTCTCTGTCAATCTCCACCGCTGTGTTTTTGGCATCCTACCTATTCTTAGAAGAGTGCTGTTTGTGTGGAGTTTGTGTGAGGGGCCAGGCGACAGCTCTGTCTTCTCACAGCGTCTTTCATCTCTGTGGTGAAAAAGCAAAAACAAATGATTAACCGTGAGAAAAAAAACAGCTCTGTGTTTTTATTCAAATTAAAACATGTTTCATTGATATTAAAACCACCTCTCCACTGATCTGACCTGTAATTTGACCTGGTGGCGTCATTGTTTTACTACACAGGAACAGAAAAGTTGCCATGCTATCCAGGCAAATCAATAAATCAATAAAAGTTACAGAGTGCGCCTTTAAATATTCCCAAAGACAAAAGGTGACGGTACACTCAAATGTAAGTCACTTTAGCTGTAGTCTCCTCTCATGACGATAACAAATGTTTAACAAACTTTTTTTGACTCTTTATGTTCAATAAATCTCACATTGCCACATCTTTTAGCAGAAGTCTTTCCACATCTTCATTCAACATCATGTGCACCTGTATCAGTGATGTGCATTTGATATCCTGTATTTGAGCTTTAGTTTTTGTTTTTTGTTGTTTTTCGTTTAGTGAGTGACCAGATCTATGAAACAAACTCTCTGCATAAAAAGCTTAATTTTTGTAAAAGGAAAATATTTAGTTATTTGGAGTCAAGATGAAATGAGTTCATTTTTCTCATCACAATAATTTTTCTTTTAGTTATTATGATATACAGACAGTGCAAGTTTCTAGTACTGTTAATTGTTTCTGTTTCAAAAATATTTTCATTAAAGTAACGGTTAAAACCTTCAGAGCATTCTTCATGGAGAAAGGAGGAGGCTTTCCACTGGTCAAGTCAGAGTCAGGTTTGTGGAGATGCAAGTCCGCTTACAGTTTGTCTACATTTTTCAGTGCAATGATATTGAAAAATACAATAGAAAAAGAAAATAGTGTTTTTTGGCTACAAAGTTGTGCAGGGGGGCTTTAAGGATTTTAGTTATTATCTGTTTGTTATTTGGATTCCCATTAAACTCAAGTTCAGTAAGTTTCCACAGAACACATCCTGTTATTATAGTAGTTTGTATATAATAACATGGATGTTAGAAGTGTGTTTGTTACTCTGATACTGTTGTATGATTGGTTGATTGGCTGGATGCTGAAGAGCTGCTGCGTGGAGGCCAGCACTAGGAGGACAGGGGATGTGCTTTCATAAATACAGACATTCAGGAGCAACAAAAACTCCTCCTGTTTTTTTCTCACTATTATACGGACGTCAAGATAGTTTAAACAAAGGAAAACAAATAACTGTGCAGGTTGGGATGTTTACAGACTGAGTGGCATTAGGCCAGAGAAGACTTGAGCTAAAAATGTGTCTAGGAGTCCACCCAAGAGGACTAAAGATGAGTATTCTTCTTCTTAGACATCTCTTGAGTTATGAGGGTGTCTATCTATCTGTATTTCTTCTTTTTTATATTTCTATTAAGGACAAAGAAAGCACATATGGTCCATAGATAAGAATTACACAATATAAATATATATTTGATATAATTAAAAGAAAACAATATTACATAAAAAGGGATACATTGAAGGGATATTACAATCTCTTTCCCCTACAGTATACAGGAATGAGTTTTAATAAAGGGGTCATATTATGGAAAGTTGACTTCTACCCATGTTATAATGGTGTTTTCTCATCTTTAAATTGCTTTAAATTATATTGTGATTGATTAATGCATATTTGAGTAAATAAAATAAAATTTAAAAAACTAAATTGTCTTGCATTCTAGCAGAAAATTTTTGTTTTTACCTACCCCCTATCTTGCCCCAAGATGTGTACTTCAAAAATGTAAAATCAACATAGCGGTTTACAAAGAAAAACATTTAAATTAACAATCTATGTCATAGCTTCATACTAGATAGAACTCTGCACTTTAAATCACTGACAAACTACTGTAACATCCAATTCCCTGCTCACACATGTATATAGTTGTAAATATGTCACTGATGTAAATAATTTCTGAGATAACTATTTTTATCTTTTATCTTATTGTATTTATCTTATTTTATTTTTGAAACTCTATTCTAACTACTTGGTCAGTTGCATGTGTAACAAAGAAAATTTCCCCTCTGGGATGAATAAAAGTAATTCTGATTCTGATTCTGATACCTGAAAATTGCGTCTTCTTCAAGAGAGACAAATGATGTAAGATAGACTGAGTTTACATTAGCTCTACGCCCAGTATAAAACAAATGTGACCTTTTGTTGCTTATCTAGAAGCCAGTCTAGAGATGATTGAAGCGTGTCTTGATAACAAACAGATCTTGTGCCTCTGATCCAAGTGACTGAGTGGGCACAAACAGCAGGGGCATGTGCCTTCTAACGCTAAATAAAGATACACTAAAGAAAAAAACACAACATAAATCAGGATATCCACAACTGACCAAGTACCCATTGTTTTGGTTCAAGTGGGCAGCCATCCTGACAGACAGTGTGCACAGGGGATAGGAGGTCCTCCAGCTGCTCCAGACCGATGTGTCATACAACAAGAGCTAAGCTTTGTTTATAAGTTATGCAATGTGACAGCTATCAGCCCCACCAAGACCCTGAGCAAGTATAAACAACTACAGGTGACACATAGAGAAGTCTGCCATTTCTGATAAGGTGGTTCAAAACAATGTATGAGTTATAGGGCTATAATAAGTAATACATGTTTAATATAAACATGAGTAAGTTACGGTAAGTATTCGGTGAAGGCTACTTAAAGGTCCTACATTACATACCTTTGAGTCATGTTATAATGCAGTTACCTGGACTTGTATTTTGTTTCATTCAAACATGTTTAAGAGTAAACCTTTATTATTAGCCAATGTGCATCTCAAAAAGCTTTGTTCCACCTTGTGATGTCATGAAGCAGTAATTTTTAAGTTAACATCTACCTTTTTACCTTTTATTAACTAAAGATGGGCAATTCCAGGGCTAAAAATCATCCTAGTCATTCTAGTGAAGATGTATAGACTTTCAAAACGATATCACAATGATATCACAAGGTGGAATAGTGTTTTCAGTGTGAGAGAAGAACTAAAATCTAAATATAGCGTTTGTGTGAATGAAATGAAACACAATTCCAGGGATGTTATTGATGAAGAAACAACATTATAACATAGATCAGAAAAATATATGCCTTTCTCACATTGATTCAAAAAATTATTTTTAAAATGACAAATGATTTGGCAGTTTTACCTTGACGCATTTTCATGCTCTACAGCCGTGTTCTTCACGAGCGTCATCTGGCTCGTCTGTACTGAGAAAAGCCTCCCACTCACTGGTCTCTGTACAACCCTCATCAGAAAACTATTGCAATTTCTGAGGAAAAAGAATTTAATAAGTTATACAAATCAAATATGTATTGCAAAACAATTGATAGACCAAAGTGGCCTGTCTGTATGTAAATTATGCCATAGACATTGTGCTGTATGGTGATCTTGAGTGTCTTCAAAGGCACCTCAAATAAATTGTATGATCACTATTAATTAAGATATTAGAGCATAAGGCTGAGATAAATTTATACATCTAATGAAAATTATTTGAAACAAACAATACCACATTTATTTTAACCCAAAACCAAGAGCGATCGATACATTGGCAACTTGAGGAGGTTTGTGTAGACTGGACTAAAGCAGGCCTACAAAGGGCCACAACTCTAGGCTGTAGTCCTCATTCAAAACCCCACTAAAACATACATTATCACATTTTTAAGAGATTTTCCCCAAATGCTTGCAGCTCAAACAACAAATTGAACTTAAGGTACTTAATTGCTAAGGCAACACAGGATCTGGCATTGCCCAGAGAGGCTAGCAGGCTACAAATTTAATAAAAAACCTACCTAGCACTATGAATGCATTAAAAGAACACCTGATCCTAGCACACATCACGATTAGCTTCCCTAGGAGGTAATGGTAAACTTGTGCTAACAGTTGTTGCCTATGTTAGCTTAGCAATAGTAGCCTAAAGCTTATTCATCGAAAGTATTCTGTTTACATTAATGGGTTACAATGTGAGGACACTGAACGATCATGACCCAAAGGAAATTAAAGCATACCTTGTTAGTTTTTCTGGCCGTAAGCCCTGAGGAAGTCCAGCGTGGTCCTGGTGGTGCATTCAAGGACATCAGAACATCAAAGCCTTGGAGAAAATGTTAATTAGGCTGAGGCTCATCGCACACATGGCACACATGATTAAAGGAAAATGGATCAGTGGCAATGCAGATGCACAAACATGATAAGCCATTTTATTAGGCTAATGAGTATTTTGAGCCTATATTTGTAGCCATTGTAATTACTACAAAAGAAAATTAGTGTCCTAGTCTTCTTTTTTTTTTCCACAAAGACCTTAAAAGTCTTATATAATGCGCAATTGACTCTTGTGAGCTATAAGCAATGTTAGAATGTTGTTACCTCTTTAAAAACATACCTGGAGTTTTTTTGTTTCATTCACAGGTTTGAGTAACACTGCATCATTAGTCTGTTTCCATCTCCAAAGCTCAAAATGCTTATGTGATGTCATGAAGCTGTAATTTTCAGGTTAACAGCTACAATTTACCCTTTGTTTAATGGAGACGGGAAATTCCAGGTTGAAATTACCCAAATGATTCAAGTAAAGGTTTATAGCCAAAATATAGTGGAGCACTTCCTGTATTACCACATGACATCACAAGGTGATGTTTCAGTTTGAAAGAATATTAATTAATAAGAATAAATATGCATGATTTGTGTATTGAACATGTGTGAATGAAATAAAAAACACAACTCCACAAATGAGAATAGGAGGGATTGTCTCACAAGGCAAATATGAATTATGTAGCCTATACCATCCATTAGCTACTGTATCTCCATGGAAACAAGCAGGAGGTGCCAGTTACACGTCAGATCTATGGTGAGGCAGGTTTTTTTAAATAAAATAAATTCATCAAACACCTGTAACTGAATACATGCAAGATAGATATGTTACGTCTCCAAGAAGACCCCCACTAGTTACTTAGTGCAACTTTATTAAGATAAACAAATCAGAAATTGGGGAGCCATGAAAAGTGCATGACAGTGTGAACAAAGGCAGGGCAAGGCAAGCTTCCGAAAACAAACAGTGAATAGAGACAGATGGGTTTTCCATTGCAGTGCTGTGTTAATGAGAGGAAGCAGGGGAGTGCTTCCCAGGGATTGCATTGTGATGCTATCCACTGTTTCACCTACAGCAGCTTGATCCAGAGAAACCTCTATGTTTGGCCCCTGTCACTGAGTTTCATTATAGTTAAAGTGGTAATCCCCATCTGGCTACCTGGAAAACACAAGCTCTGCAGCTCCAGAGCCCAATGAGGATATCTGGTCATGCTTCAATATATGACTCAGAATGAGAGGTGCACTGCCAACTCCACTTGTTGCTCAGATATGTTCATCCTGTTCTGGGCAATGGATTAATGGAAATTGTTTGTGAAAAATAAAAGTGCAAAGGGCAAGTCCAGGTCCCTGATATGTGTAGCCTATTGTGGGAAACACGTAAACAGCTTACAGATATATTACAGGAAGTTTTATTTTAGATAAAGGTGCAGACTGTTTTGTTTTCCAAGGAGGTTCAGAGTGTGTCTAAAACAATTTTTCAGTCGGACGATAATATCTGACATTTTATTCCAGCTGGGTTCTTGACTCCCTCATCAGTCTTGGCACAATTTCTCATCTTGCCTTGAATTTGATAAACATTTTTGGAGTAGAGGTGCTGTTGCCAAAGTGGAGCAATTGACCATTAAGTCTCGTTTAGCCTGCGATTGCTTTAGAGGATATAAAGGAGTATCTTATGGCTTTGTCCCATATGTGAATACACAGTCTAAAACAATATAATTGACTTTTGTGATAAAGAATTGTTTAAAGCTCTACCATGTAACTTTTTAGCCCTAAATATCAATTAAATATTTTTATTACACAGAAAAACATAGATCCCAACTGTAAGTGCGTGTGCATCTCCACGAACTTGGCTAAAGGAGGGCCTCCACCTTGGATCCATGGAAATAGTTTCTTTGGCTATTATATTCCAGCATATTGTACAAAACCAGGAAAATTGGTCTGCCATCATTAAAGTAGGGAGATGGCTTTAACTTTCTATTTCTATTTTTGTGCCACTGTCAGAAAGTTACACAGTGTCACTTTAAATACGTGTATGTTTTATATTGTCTTACCAGTGCCCTCCCAGTAGTCAGCTGAGATCACAGTGTGACCCTTGATGCAACAAATAAAACATACTTAGTTTATGACTGTTCTGTGCAGACTGTGCGGCTCCATGACAGTTAATAAGACTTCCGGATGTGACTGATAGTGGAAAATCACCTGCTGAATGACTCTACCACATGAGTCCATTAAATCTTAAATGGTCACAATTTTATAAAACGTCATTCAAAGCTCTTTACGTCAAGGAACCAGTCACCCATTCCACTCACTCATTCACACGAACACAGGGGGCAGTGTGGGCATCTTGCCCAGGGACACAATGACAGCATTCATCCAGGAACTGAAATTGCACTGCCAATCTGTGGGTCACTGGGTCTGATCCCTCGACTGGTGATTTTTATGCCGAGAGCTAAATTTGAACAGCAAATTTTCAGATCAGTGGACAAACAGCCTATCAACTGAGCTACTGTCACCATTAGACCTATGGGGACCTTTGGGGACCCCATGATCAGGGACCCACATGTGTGGTGTTTGAAGGGAACCGGCAGACTCTGTTAGGGCATCTTCACTGCCAGTTGAGGGGAAGTGGCCTCCTTGTGCACAGCATAAACTTGGCTCCAATAAATGCATCCGTTGCCACCTCAAAGGACAACAGGAAATCTTTATTTACCAGAAAACATCCTTTTGTTGGGCTCCGGGTGTATGACCCTTCTGTCAAACAGCAAAGCAGCGTCTCTTTGGGGTCGCCACATCGCGTTTGTGAACAAAGCTACCATATCCTCAAGATAAACAAAGGTGGCATAAAGTATGGATGTATATGTCCTGCCAGCATCCCCCCTGCGTCAGACCCTCAAACTTAGACCTGTTTTTCAGTGTGTCCTTTGGCATTGTTTATGTTGGAGGCATTGTCTGACCCTCCCATGATAAAGAATGCCAGTGTCTAAACTTAGAAATAGCACTGGACTTCACAGAACATCATAATTGACAAAAGCAGAGCACATCCCTTTAATTACGAAAACATGTTTCAGCAGAGTCCAGACTGATTTATTAACCCAGTCAATGGGCTTTTATTATGTTTCCAGCAACAGATCCTTTTCATTCACAGTGATAGTTCAACACTTCCTTTTCCAGTCAATACTCACATACATTATGCACATTAGACATTTGTTAACAGCACTGCCGCCATAAGCCGTGTGTGTAGGTACAGAATAAGCATCCATTTTGCATTACATTTCCAAGCATGTGCAACTATTTCATTAACTGTTTAGTTAAAAAGATTCCAATTGATGCATATCCTGTTTCACAGTGCAGCTCACATGGTGTTTCCAGTGATATAGATAACATGAGTGTGTACAGTACAGAGAGTACCTAAAGTCAAGTTTTAATGGCGAGTAACAATATGTGGTTCAGACAGTTCTCAGGTCAAGGTGCATTCTTCTTATAGTTTCTCATAGTTCTCCAATATTTGCCCTTGTCATCATCACCACTGTTAATCCTCCCTGTGGCCTCTGTCCTCCATGCTGTGGGCCTCATGGGGCTGAGCAGTAGAGCTTCGGATACTGGCCCTGCTGCGCCTCGTCCTCTGCTCTGAAAACCAGTTGGTGACGGTCATGGCGAGTCTCAGCAGACCCAGGCTGAGGCAGTGCACCTCTGAGGTGATGGGGATGTCAGAGAACAGGGCGTGGTCCCGGGACAGGAGACTGCTGCTGCTGCATTCAAAGTCCTTCACAATGTTCAGAATCTCCTGGCGCTCCGCCTGCCGCGTCATACCACGCACATTTAACAGTGTGGACACGTGCTTCTTCCTGTGGACAGACAGGAGACAAACCGGATGAGTCAAAGGTGTGGACTCAATGACAAACGCTGGCACTGACTTAACTGTCCGATTTTACATCCTGCGGTGATACTGTTAGTCAACAAGAAATCCCCTATCTAAATGTAAATAGAGACATCTGCTACCCAGGGCCAAATATAATTTTGTAAAAAATTGTTATGTCAGTAAATGTGTCACACAGGACAAAGAGCTGTCCCTAAGTCAAGAATGAGCTTTCTTAATTAACATTCTGTGTGCTTCTCTAACACCAGAAGGGAATACTCTCCATCTTTACATCTATAATGTGGCACCAGTCTGTCTCCAGCCGGGTGGCAGGAACAGGAAGTACTCGGCAGCAGCTTCCTGTCTGCTCCGCTGAGGCTTTTGCGTCACGGCGGTAGTTTGCCAACTGTCACCTGAGTGTTAACCTGCACACAAACAGCTCCCCTGGAGACCTCATCTATTCTCAAAACACAGCGTCTGAGAGCTCCAAAAATAGCCAGGTTAATGTAGATATGTTTCCGTGTTTCTTTTCCTTGTTTTGATCCATTGTGACAAGAGAAAAAAGGAAAACCTCATGCATGAATTTCTTGCTTGGCTCTGGCCCAAAAATAGCAGGGCCAATGTGTAGCAGTAAGCATAAATGAATATGGGCCCTTTGGGTATGCACAGAACTGTATGTTTTTATAGATGCTTCCTGGTGACAACTGAAATCTTTCAAAACAGCTCGTGTGTGTAATTAAATTCTCACCGTATATCTGGAAACTCTTTCACCAAAACCGCCACCTCCACCTGAATGGACGGAGTGTCCTCCAAGAGTATGATGTCCGCCAGGTGACAGAGGATGCTGTCCAACCAAGAAGCAGGGGAGTCCTACAGAAAAACACAAATGCATGTAAATTAAAAGATTTAACAAATTTCATAAACAATTTGCACAGATTTTGTTGAACAAAGATGCACATGTGCACACTATTGGTAATGGAACCATGCACGCTCATTAAATAATACATATAACGGTGATGTTTTATCTATTTATTTTAAAACAAGTGTGGGAAGAATTCCTGCATGACTTTGTTGAGGAATTAAAACATTCCAACTAGGATTACACAAATGCTAAATGCAAATTATAGGAAATTAGTTTAATGGACAGTGACAGGAAGTGTCCGATCATGTTCACATTTGAGTCTGTTCCACTATTTTGAGGAGATATTTTTTGAAACACTTAGTCAAGTAAGTAGAGCTTTGTTACTGTCAGCTCTATGCTGCATCTTTCTACATTTTGTAGAGCTCTGGCCTTGGCTAAATTATTGTTTCAAAAAGACACCTCTACGAAAGTAGAAGCCAAATTGCCCTCCATCACTTTGTGAAGATTTTTTTTAGAATCTAATGTTGCCATGTACACTGTCATTTTGCCTCATTTTTGTGTTTTTGTGTGTACTTCGATCTGCATGTAGGTGAAGGATTTTCTTTCAATGTGGTTGTGCTAAAGATAATTATTTTAAAATCTATAAAACTGTTGGATTAAACATAGTTTGGGGATATGATTAATAAATTACAAATCCACATCCAAGTGTTTTTTCCTAGACCTGTTTTTCCTTTCACTCCGGAAAATAAAAACAGAATTCTTGGCTTGGCATTCCCTAAAAATAACACAGACTTTTTTTTAGAAGGCCATTAAAACCATATCCTTGTTCCCAAGTTGCCAGTTTCCACAGACACTCATTCGGCTCCTGAGTAAAAGAGGACATCAAGGCCAATCCCGAGCCACATCAAAGCAGACCAGCTGACAGGAACAGGAAGTTTCCTCCGAACACAGCCACTTCCTGTTGTCAGCCGAGGTGACGGACATTTGTTTGAACTCATGCACAGAACCAGGGCAAATGCCACACTGTCCGGTATGGCTTTTCTACACCCACTTCCCCTCTCTGGCTCCCACTAACGTAAGTCCTATCCATCTATCTCCATCTCAGTGACAGCAGTCATTTTTCATGGATCAGCCCTTATCAACACAGTCTGAATTATTACTAACATAGGATGTTGGAGGGTCAGTCTCACAACTGTACTGAACTGTTGATGAATAAAAACAGAAACATTTTGTCATTGTGTTTCACTCACTAGTAGAGATTGGCAATATTGAGAAAAATGATATGTTTTTTAGGATTATCCCGATGATAGTATATATGCATGTGACAAAATATGCTGTAAATGTTTTGGTTTAGATAGATAACCCCACAAGTTGTTTAATTTTAATTAGTTTTTTAACAGGCCAATATTACACTCTTTTCTGATGTTTTAATGTTGTTTCCTCATCAAAACATACCTGGAGTTGTGTTTTGACTCATTCACACTTATTCACTAGAATAATTTGAATAATTTCAGCCCTAAAAATGTCAATCTCTACTGAACTAGAGGTAAAAGGTGGCTGTGAATTTGAAAACTACCAATACATGATATCACAAGGTTTTGGAAATGGCAACAAACTAATAATGCAGGATTACTCAAACATGTGAATGAAACAAAACACAACCCCAGGCATGTTTTTGAGGAGGGAACAACATTTTAACATGGCTTAAATCTCACAAAAGTTAATTTTGTGTAATATAGGACCATTAATTCTAGACAATATATATGACATTCTCCAAAACAATTGTGATACTATCAGTTTTTCAATATACCTCCCACCTCTACTCACCAGATCTTTAAAGAGTCCTTTCAGTTGCTTGGCTTCATCTTGTAAACGAAACGCCATCCTCTTCCTCATCTTGGATGATGTGCAGAAGACCCGTCCTCTCATAATTGCTCGCACATACTCTACCATCACACGACGGTGGACCTCGCCAACCAGGGTCTGCCAGCAAATTTAATACATTTAAAATTGTAGTAAACATTATGTGGAAACCATACATAAAATAAGCATCACAATCAAATGTAACCTGGTATGGTGGTGGGTCCATTCTTCTGAACTTCTTGAAGTGCTGTTTAATGCCGGCCTCGATGGATTCAAATGCCTCTGTGTTGTTTAACCACTTTCTCTTTATGAGTTTATCAAAGAAAGGCTGTAACCAGAACACATATGAGGATGTTAAGAGCACAGTTTAAGAATTAGTATTTATAGGTGCCATAGAGTCCTGTCACAATAACAGATTCTGAAAAGCGATGTATAGATACAGAAAATATCACGATTTACATTGAAAGTACTTTATGCCAACTCTTAAGCAGGATAATAAAAACAAAAGCTGAAAAATGAAGCTCTGATGAAGGGTCTGTCACCTGCTTGTCTCCATGGAGATGTTATTGCTTTGATGGGAATGTTTCACAGTTTGGCATCAATGGAGACATGCAGGTGATGCCACCAGACCAAGTTACCAGTCAGATCTGTGGATAGGAGACTCCACTCACCATAAAACCATTTATGTTTAAGTAATATAAACCGGGTCTTGTGAATGATTGTTGATATTTAAAATTAAAAAATTTTGATTTTAAAGCTATACTATGGAACATTTTAAGCAAAGCAATGGAGACAAACCCCCATCAAAAAAGTTACATAGAGCACCTATAAGTAGGTAGTAGTAACTACAGTATATTAGGTCATAGTCACTTATTCAACCCACTACAGTTCTTATTGTACTACAAAAATAACAAAAATTCACTAGTAAATTTTGAACCCATTAGTGGATAAGTGATAGGCCATACCCTGATGTTATCAAACAGTCTATCAGCCAGGACCCTCACAGACTGGTTGATGATTCTGTCCATGGAGGAGTTGGCTCTCTGGGCTGTTTCCTCACTGCTCTGTGGGTCACACTGCCTGCAGCGCTCCACAAAAGACCTATGAGTCAAAAACAGGTTACCATGATGTGCTCATAAACCTATATTAAAAAAACATGAAGGTACAAAAACAGTACCTAAGAGGAGGACAGCAGTTGACTAGAGCAATAGTCCTAGACACGTAGCCATCTCCTCTGTCTCCAAACTCTGCCTGAGTGTCATGGAACATCTCCACCTTCCTCTGAAAACTACAAATATGACATCTTTTATTTATATTGTCTTATTTTGCGGCATCATATGAAGTTCCCATAAAGAAAGGGTGCACTGGTTTTGTATGATTTTCATGAAGGAACTCAGATAATTTTTTGTCCCATTTTCAGTTTCACATTGCACATAACTTGTGCAAAACACATTTCATGTGTGCAGTATCTTACAAAAAAAATGAACTCACTTGTAGAGAAAGTCTGCCAATCCAATCAGACTACAGCGAGCAACTCTGGCACCCAGAAACTGGTTCACAGAAGTGGATCTGTCTAGGTCCACCTTTAACCTCTGTAAAGATAATGAGACGCTTAGCTTAAATCTTACATCTTACATAGCATATTATAAATTCATTATTATTACCTGTATGATGGATCGTGCCAGCTGACACTGATATTCTTCTATGTGCAGAGTCTGGGTCCACCTCCGCTCCTCTTCATCCAAAATGTGGATTAGCTCAGTGGTCACATTGTCCTTGAAATGGCACAAGACAAAAGCCAATGGTAAAAAATAATACAAGCATTTATACACTGTTTTAACAGACAATATTTCACTCACTTTGACAATGTTGAGGCAGTCTTGTTCCAACCTTTCCACTGTATCTTGAGCCAGAATGGCTTCCAGTGCTGAATAGTTGATAGATGTTTTTGAACCAATGTATCCTAGCACATCTCTGTTCAAAACAAATTAAAATAAATTAAATACAGTTAAACATCACAACAGAGTCCTCCTGCAGGTGGCAGTTTTAAGATAAGCACCTATTGTAGATGTTGTAGAACCAGTCTAGCAGTGAGTAGACATCTGTGATTTGCAGTGGTCCACTGGTGATGGTGCGCAGGCGTTTAGCCACTGCTTTGTGATAACTCTCCACATAAACCTGGAAAGCAGAAAACTCCTCGGGGTAAATGGCCACAGCGTTCCTCCGGGCTGCATCCAGGTCATCCACCATGCGGCTGCGCAGACGCTCCAGGTAGTTGGCGAGCTGCCCAGCCGTAGTGTCCATCTGCTGGGGCAGGCTCCAGTCAGCCGCCTCTGCCACAGCCTGCCTCCACTTCTGCTTGAAGCGCCTGGGGCGATGGCTTGGCTGAGACTGGAGACCATCTCGCTCTGGTCTTGTCTCATCTCTGAAAGCCCAGGCGGCATCAGCATGCTCTTCCTGTTGGATCACCAGCACCACCAAGCCCAGATTGGGGCCTGCGCTGGGCTGACGGAGCGACTCTCGGACCACATCCCACATCTCCTTCTGCAGAGCCTCATACAGCAACTCCACATCTTTGGCTTTACGCCGACTGGAGTCCACCGTGGCATTGCAGCTGAGTGAATCCTCCAAAGCCTGTGATGACAGTGGGAAGAGACCGGGCGGGGTGCTGGGGCAGGTAGTGGGGGTAAGGGAAGGACTGGAGGAGGCTGGCAGGTGGGACAGGAGCTCACACTCGCGTTCAAGCTCCTGCATGTGAGTGTCAGCCAGGAGCAGATCTCGGTGGTTCACCAACTGTAAAATCTCCAGGACTGAAACAGACAAAGCACAAAATGAGCTGCCTCAGATCACAGAGATCTTGTTTGTTATTATGATCACTACAGTCGAGCATGTGCCTGGCTGACAAACAGAGCTATTTCTTGCTATAGTTGCACACTTCTGTTGTATATATGTAGCTGGGTCCCCTGCAGTGAGTCTAAACAGTAGCTTGGTTCAAAATCTATCTGGGGGAACCTGGGTGGGAGGAAGTGCAGTCATTTCCTGATTTCACAGCCTGGTGGTGATTGAACCCAGTGACTCAGGGATCTTTTAGTCTCATTAGAGTTGTCTAGGAGCAGGAGGAAGCCTTGATTAGGCAAAACAAGGACATTTCCTAAAGCGTGAAATGCTGTGGATCTTTGTAGGATGCTTGGTATGTAAAGATAGTGTTTATTACCTGAAAGGGGCTCTCGAGTTTTGACCATGGGCTCCTCCTCCACTGTTTCCTCAGAGCCCTCCTGAGAGCTCTTGTCCGACATGGATTCTCTCTTCAGTTTGCCCAGACTGACTATCCTGAGGAAGGATGGCCGCCTGCACGCCTCCTCTGTGTTTATACTCAGGTCCCCACAGGGCAGGCTCTCTCTGCGCTCCTCTCTACGCCGCCCCGTAAACCTGGACAGTAAAAAGTAACAAAGCTCACTAGGCTTCACAATATATATCACAAGTGAATAAAAATAGCGGTTTGGGTTGGAGCAATTATCAAATGGCTACTGAGCTAACAAAATGTCTCTGCAAAGAACAAAACATCTTTTAATCTTGTTGTGCTTATAGTTTAGACCTCAACAAACATGTTCTGAAATGTATGGAATTACTGTGTTACTTTATCAGTTCATATTTCAGTCTTACTCAATACTGTCAATACTCATGGAGTTTTGTTTTTTTACAATGAACAGAGCAGAATCCTACTTCTAAAATATATATTGCCAATCTAATCTAATAAATTTGTCACGCAACTGTCACACCATGCCCTCAGTTACAAAGTTAATCTCTTGCGTAATCTCTTTGACAACTACTTCTACTTAAATATTATTTTGAAGTAACATTACTCTTTGATTAGATTTCTTTTTTTCAGAATCGTATTGTCCCGCCACTCATTACACTTGACCAAACATTTAAGACAATGCGTTTAGTGCATCCAGAGACTGCACTGATTAGTGGAATGTTCGGAATGCTGAATATTAAAACATCTGCTGAACCAATGCTGCAGCTAACCACCATGGCTGGCCTAGTTAAAAATAGTCTCATTCAGTTCAGTACAAAACAAGCCACAAGCAACAAAAGCTGTTCCGAAGATAAACAAGTGGTTATGGTGCATTACATAAGTTCACAGGAAATAAGCACAATAAAGTAAAATATATGCAACAAGTGATTTTGTTACGTCAAGGGAATGTATAGACTTAACATGACTCGTATGGTGTCCCACGGTATGGTCTGTGTTCATTAGGCTACTGTGTAAATGACTTTAACTTTAATCCTTTGTTTCCTTACTTTAGGTAAAAATTTGAGTTGCATAATGATTTTATATTATTTATTACTATTGCTTAAAGTACTTCTACTGCATTACCCTCACCATTTATGGTGAGAAGTAGAACTAAACACTTTTTTTTTTCAGGAGGGTTAATTGATGATTATTAGTGCTTTTGTAGTCATTTTAGCTAACTCATTGAATTTATTTTGTTTTCTCTGCTGCACTTTCAAAAATCTGATTCAAAAATCTATTATTAGTAGTAGTAGTACATAGTAGCATTGTGTTTAGTGGTGATATTACTAATTACACATTTAAGCATCCAGTCTGTCCTCACCGTAACAGCGTCATAATCTTCCCTTCGGAGCCTCGTCGGACCCCCTTCCTCTTCTCCCTCTCGGTGGGCAGAGTGTTTGAATCCCCCGGGCTGTACTGGGCTGTGTTGGTGTTCCACACATTACGCCCTGATATCCGAAGCCCCTTCCCCAGTTTCCCCAACGTTTTGAGGGGGGAGACTCCACAGATCCTCTCCAGTGTCCCCTTCAGAGGCTTGGATTTGGGGTTACCTGCTCCATGTCGCTCTGTGTTCACCTCATTCTCCCCCTCCTCCCCATCACGTCTGGGTTTGAACTGGTGGTCCCCCATGATAAGGCCCATGTCTGCGTTTTTGTCGTCTTCGTCCAAATCAATGTCTTCGAAAGGGTTTAAGTTCTTGTTCAGATCTTTTAAGTCGTTGAAATCTTTGAGGTCGTTCAGATCATTCAAGTCTCTCCAGTCCAAGTCCAGCCTGGGCAGGATCAGCTCTCCGTTCACTCGTGGGAATTCATGGCAGCTTTTGGACCTCCCAGGGAGTTTTTTCAGAATGGGCATACTTGCAAATACAATTTTGACAATCTGGAACAAAAAGACAATAGAACAAAGGTGATAAAACTCAGTTGCATTTACTTGTACCAGTGACAAAAGCTTTATGCTGATAATATAAAATAATTTGTGTTGTGATATTGTTATTATTATTTTTTTATTTTTTTATTTTTTGGTGTGTCTGTCCTTTGAAAATGCCAGATTTTGTGCATTATTAAATGTTTTGTCCTTCCAATTATATAAACTTCAGATTATAAATGAGATGTCATGTCCTGATGTTCTGTCCTTTTACTTGAGTAATCTCTTTGACAACTACTTTGTACTTCTACTTGAATATTAGTCTACCCACATAAAAATGTGTTTTGTTAAAATGGAGTGAAGTGTTTGTCCGGCTGTCAGACAGTTTATTCAAGTCAATTCAAAACATCCTTTCTCTTTGTGCTTATATAAGGTACTTCACTTTGCAAATAGGAAATCTCTATTCAAAATATTGGCCCATTTACACGTGCCCAACTTACAACCTTTTATAAATATTGTACCATGAAAAAACAAATAATTTCGACCTACAAGTCAGCTGTAGAAATAATAATGACTGAAGGGTCAAAGTGTAAATGGGAGGGAGATCTATATGTCCTGTCAAATTATTTGATAATAATTTTTATAAAAAAATATTTAATTGTTCTTGGCATTTTATCAGGAAAAATGTAGATATTATTCTAAACTACACTACAATAGTAACTAACCTGTTATGGAAGATATTTCTATGGGACTGTGTAAAGAAAATGCACAGGTAAGGCAAAGAACAGGGAATTCTGTCAACTGGTCTGAAATTTCAAATTTTTTTAATGACTTTTTCCCTCTTTTCTTCATGGAGAAAACTTTTGTCCAGTTGATAATAAATTTTTCTCATGGACTTTTGCTCAACACAAAAATATGCCTAAATGTATGTTAAATAAAATTGCATCTTAATACTGAGATAAGGAAAATCATTTATACAGTTTTGAATTTCAATAAAATTAGATTTAAATCAAGTAAAACCTTTTTTTATATATAGATATATCTTGAGGCCTTCTTCTATTACCAGGCTATAAACCAGATTTGCAATCAAATTAACAGGTCAACAAAATTTACAGGTTTGTTAAAAAAAAAAAAAAAATCACTTACAGATATCCATGTTAAAGTTTAATTTAAAAAAAGGCATAAATGTAACTTCTTTTGTACTAATCTAATGTAGTCCAGATTAAATCCATATAGACTATGAAAATCTGGCATTTTTCAGAAAATGTGTAAGAAAAATGGGACTTAACCAGGACTAAAATAAGATCAAAGGGTGCATTCACTTTTTTATGATTTAGTCCTGACCAGATCCCAGTGTGCAGTGAACCCTGAGTCGTACCTGTTAATGTTGTGGCTCTCAGCTCTGGCTCATCCTGGACTGTTCCTTCTTTAGCGCCGTGGACTGCGTGTGCCGCTAACCACTGTCTCCAAGTGTCTGAGCCCGAAAGCGAGTGGGCTTCCTGTGGCTTCCTGATGAGAGTTACTGTGGTGGAAGGAAAGGCCCGTCCCGCTCCTTCTGCCTCCTCCCACGCCTCTGTCCCCCTCCTACCCCCCGGGACCAGACTAATTACAATACATTACCTGGACATTAAAGAACACATTGTATAGCAGGGCTGTTTGACGCGTCACTCACACATGCTTGAATCTTTGATAACACTTTGGAAAAACTGCACTGAACCTTAAGAAAGTATGACCAAAGATGTAATAAATAATGAACAAATAGCTGAAAAGAATCATTCAGGCTTGATTAAAAAATTAAGTAAGACCTTAATCCAAACCCTCTGTTCCACCGTGTGATGTCCTGTGGTAATAAGTCCTCCACTGTGTTTTTAAGCTCCATAGCCTACACCTTTACTAGAATGATCTGGATGAGTTCAACCCTGGTATTATTCATCTCTACAGAACAAAAGTAAAAAGTAGCTGTTCACTTGTAAAGTACCACTACCTGACATCACAAGGTAGAACAGAGAATTTTGGGCAATAGCAAAGGGTTACTCAAACATGTGTGAATGAAACAAAATACAAGTCCAGGTATTTTTTTTAGGCAGTAACAACATTCTAAAATGGCTTAAAGCTCAAAAGAGTCAATTTTGTGTAATATAGGACTTTTAAGCAAACCGGAATCATTCTCAATAAACTATTTGTTCATTATTATTTAAAGTACACTACATTATATAACTTTCTGGATTTGGGCATCACCTGCATGATTCCTTGGAAATAGAAAGGCCAGATCATACTTCCCAAGCTTTCCCAGAGGATATAGATGTCTTTTACTGTGGAAAATTATAACCAAACAAATCATAACCAAACATTTCCATGAAAATACGCAGGAAGCCCCCCTGTAAGCCAGTAAGAGGCAGGTTTGTGGGGAAGCAAGCTCGCTCAGAATAAATAATGTTTTTCAGTGCAATAAACCAAACTAAAAAAAAATAACATCTTTATATTTTCATTTTCTTTTCTTTTTCCCCAAATCATGTATTATTTTTTGGCTAAAACGTTACATACTGTGGTTTTAAGTAGTTTCTAAGCCTGGCTCATTCTAGTAAACTATTTCTTCATTATTAATTAAGTGTTTGTTCATGCTTTATAAACGCTAATTAAGGTGCAGTTATTATAAAGTGGCATCAAACTGGCCTGATGGTGTCTCCTGCTTGTCTCTATAGAGGTTGGTTAATTTAAAGCCATACTGTGAGTCATTCCAGGCAAAGCTATAAAATCTCCATTGAGACAAGCAACTAGCGGGCCCGCTACCAGAAAAGTTCCATAGTGCCCCTTTAGGTTGCCATGGCCTTGAATCCTAATTCCATTCATCTTTCAGTCCTCAGCGGAAGTCTTTAAGTGGACATTGCTGCTGGTCCTATGGCTTTATTACAGTCTGTCAAGGTCAGTGTAGCCAAGGCAGGAATCTACTGTCACATAAAGTACACATAGAATACAATGGGCACATCATGAGAGGGATGGACCTGCCTCAGAGACTCAGAGATGTGCTGTGTCCAGAGGAAAAGTCAGTAGAGTGAAGGCTCCTCACGAGGTCCTGCTCTGCCCCCTTGTGTTCAGAGAGGAGCATCATGGTATATGACAACAAAATAAATATGACCATAAAAAATAACACATTTAAGTAATTCAGTAGCAGAAGGTCCACCGAAGCCCTCTGCGTGTCTCCATGGAGAAGTTATTTTCTGCCTGGAATGTTCCACAGTATGACATTAAACTTAACTAGCTATCTTGTATTTATTATTTATCATTCCACAGTATGACATTAAACTTAACTAGCTATCTTGTATTTATTATTTATCATTCCACAGTATGACATTAAACTTAACTAGCTATCTGGTATTTATTAAACTAAACACACATGCATTGTTATTGTGAATGGGGTCACTTCTCCACAGATCTGACCTGTAACTGGGCTTTGAGTCATGATCTATAAGGTATATAGGATCCTCCACCAAACAAGTTAAATAGTGTAACTTTAAATAGAAGCATTTACTAGTAATAACCATTGCAAATACACAAAAATGCTAAATTAAACTAAAGTCGTTAGGCTAGTCCAGGGGTCGGCAACCCGTAGCTCTTTCATCTTTCTGTTGTGGCTCCTGTGACTTTGGAAAATAATTGAGTATTTAATTATATTGTAGTTTTATTTTAGTTAGTTCGTTTTTAAATTTAATTCTAAATTTGTTCCTCCTGTACCTGCGCACACCGCACCTCCTCCTATACCCGTGCACACCACACCTCCTCCTGTACCCGTGCACACCACACCTCCTCCTGTACCCGCGCACACCGCACCTCCTCCTGTACCCGGGCACACCGCACCTCCTCCTGTACCCGTGCACACCACACCTCCTCCTGTACCCGCGCACACCGCACCTCCTCCTGTACCCGGGCACACCGCACCTCCTCCTGTACCTGCGCACACCGCACCTCCTCCTGTACCCGTGCACACCGCACCTCCTCCTGTACCCGGGCACACCGCACCTCCTCCTGTACCTGCGCACACCGCACCTCCTCCTGTACCCGCGCACACCGCACCTCCTCCTGTACCCGCGCACACCGCACCTCCTCCTGTACGCCGCACTCACCGCACCTCCTCCTGTACCTGCACACACCGCACCTCCTCCTGTACCCGCGCACACCGCACCTCCTCCTGTACCCGGGCACACCGCACCTCCTCCTGTACACCGCGCACACCGCACCTCCTCCTGTACGCCGTGCACACCGCACCTCCTCCTGTACGCCGTGCTCACCGCACCTCCTCCTGTACCTGCACACACCGCACCTCCTCCTGTACCCGCGCACACCGCACCTCCTCCTGTACCCGGGCACACCGCACCTCCTCCTGTACCTGCGCACACCGCACCTCCTCCTGTACACCGCGCACACCGCACCTCCTCCTGTACGCCGTGCTCACCGCACCTCCTCCTGTACCCGCGCACACCGCACCTCCTCCTGTACCCGCGCACACTGCACCTCCTCCTGTACCCGCGCACACCGCACCTCCTCCTGTACCCGGGCACACCGCACCTCCTCCTGTACCTGCGCACACCGCACCTCCTCCTGTACCCGCGCACACCGCACCTCCTCCTGTACCCGCGCACACCGCACCTCCTCCTGTACCCGGGCACACCGCACCTCCTCCTGTACCTGCGCACACCGCACCTCCTCCTGTACCCGGGGACACCGCACCTCCTCCTGTACCTGCGCACACCGCACCTCCTCCTGTACCCGCGCACACCGCACCTCCTCCTGTACCCGCGCACACCGCACCTCCTCCTGTACCCGGGGACACCGCACCTCCTCCTGTACCTGCGCACACCGCACCTCCTCCTGTACCTGCGCACACCGCACCTCCTCCTGTACCCGCGCAGTTCTGTCGGACTAAAGGACACGACTCAGTGGATTATTTGTGTTGTATTTTCATTGATTTCATAAATGCAACACACTATAGTCTTTTATACAGAGCAGACAAAAAAAATCATATGCAGTGTTCTCCTCATTTTAGGGTTTTGTGGCTCCGCGGGTGTTTTTTTCTGTGGGAGACGCTCCAAATGGCTCTTTGAGTGTTTAAGGTTGCTGACCCCTGGGCCAATATATAAAAAGCTGGAACAATATTTTTTGGTTTCAGTATTTATCATGACTGGCACTTCTATGAAATGTTTGGCTATTTTTTGGCAACATGATCAGATCTAAGCCGTAAAAGGTTGAATTAATAACTTCTATTACAGATGCAAATTAAATACTGAACTGGTCATTTCTGCTGTTTATTTATTGCAGCTTATGTTTTTTACTCATATTGTAGATTTAGTTTTGTGGTTTAAATCTGCTCTTGGGTTCAATATTATCATTTATCATCTATATATTCTTCAACAATATATCACACTTCAAAATCTGTTCACCCCTCTGTGTCTGAACTGTTTTCCATTCAGAAACATTCAACATTTAACAGAAACATCAAATATAAATTTGGAGTGGTGGAGTCTAGACGGCATGTGTCAAATTTCTTTACCTGTCAGTTGCCACTTGGTCTAGATTACTCCGCAATCTTTCATCCAGATCATTCTTACATGTTTGACTGCATGCCACTAAGCAGAGCAAAACAGCAATGCAGACTTAACCTCCTGAGACCCGAGCTTTTGTCTGGTGTCCATTTTTCATTTCTTCTTGCTATTTGGGATAAGTAGGACCTACTAAGTAAGTCTTCTGTATGACACCATTGGTTAAAAAATGTAAAAACATTAAAATGTATAAATAAATTACAAAAACAAACAAACAGCAATTAGCTGTTTATTTCAAGCCCTAAACCTGCCAAATGTGACGTAGGTCGACCGTGAGCGGGTTGGGGTTCAGTGAGTGAGGTTAAAAACTCACAAAAAGGCCTGAAAATGTGGTCCACAGTTTTAATTTTTTCTGGTTTTCAATCGTTACAAAAAAAGTAGAGGTGCAAAAAGTGGAGACAGGCAGCAGTTTCCCTATAGCAGCAGAAACGTCCAGCAATTTATAACTGTAAACTCATCTAAATATCCCCAAGTTTACCTAACAACATGTACAATCAATAATATAACACAGTTCCAATGTCTTCAAACGAGGACATGACATTTACTGATGCTCTCGTCTGCTGTGGTCAATAAAATGTGTCAAATTTTAATGCCAAATGAATATACATGAAGATACATGAAGAGACATTATTGTACATAAATACATTGGTTTTATTCATAAATTTTGCGTCTAAACTTTACCATGCAGTTTTTTTTTTACTTTCGGGAGCTGCTGTAGAGGTTTTTAGTTGATTACAGGTGAAAGTTTAAAATAATTGAAAATCATGGTGCTAAGAGGCAAAAATGTAATGTCCTCGTATGGGGCCACAGGGTCTCAAGAGGTTAAGACTGGAAAAGACAGATAAAAATGATACAATAACATATTCATTAAGGCTTTACTTACTTTTTACAGCCTGAAAATAAACATAGGCCTAATTCTGTTAGTAAAATTCATGCCTATAAACCAGGGGTGTCAAACTCATTTTGGTCCGGGGGCCGTATGCAACCTACTTTGATCCCAAAAGGGCCGGATCAGAAAACTCAGTTCTCTCTTCAAGTTATTGTATTTTTCTCCGTGTCTCGTAGTGGTGTTTAAGATTATATTCCTCGAGCAACGCCACTTGTTCCAAACACACTGAGCACAGATTTCCCATTCACCTCTGTCAACAAATAAGAATTAGACTATTTTTCTTGGGAAATCCTGAACTCAGCATCTGCTTTTCTCATTTTTTAACATTTTGCTGATGAGGGTCACGGTCGACAGTCAGAACGATCGTCCTTTAAGAGCGTTTGGAAAGAGGAAAGTCTTCATTTGTGCTGCTCTGGTGGGAGTCGCAACATACAGAAACGCCGGAGACGCTGCTATGCTAAACAGTGCAGAAAATTAACAGAAAAATCTGAAAATTTTTAGTATTTTAATAGAAAAATCAGCTGAGGGCCAGATTAAAGGTCTTGGAGGGCCGGATCTGGCCCCCGGGCCGCATGTTTGACACATACGCTATAAACTATGACTAAATTAAACAATTCAGTGTTACACAATTTTATTAAAGTTATTCATACTTGGGAGTGTGTTCACAGGTGCAGGCTTTGTGAAAAGGTCAAATTTATCTGTATAACACAAATCAGTTCATCTTGCAGCAGGATCGACATTTAAACTTGGCAATATATTTTAAGACTATTACATTTGTTGGGATATTTTACTTATGGTACACTAAAGTCTTGGCAAGTTGTCACAGCCTACATAGACTATACATTTATTATGCAGGGGCGGCTCCACCTCGGAGGGGCTGGGGGGGGGTCTTCCATGGGGGCTCAAATAATATGATATTAAGAGCCATTTTACAGTGGAACATGTTTCTGATGAGGGAATGCTATAACACGATAGAAAGTTTTTAAAATGTTGTACAATACCCCCTCTTTAATAGAAACCATGAATTGTTTGTTTACACCTGTTTAATAATGCCTCTGTCTTCATCAGGAAACACCTTTTAACATGTATTTTACAGTCTGTATAGGACAGATAACAATGATCAAATGAGTCAACAGTTATTTTATACATGTAATAAATTCAGCCCTATTTTGGACACTAACTGTATCGTTGCCATTTGAACATTTTTAGTTGAAATGAAAAAGAAGCAAAAATATTTGGGGTTGATATGGGGGTACATTGGTCAGGCAAGGGAAGACGGTCACACCACAACCCCTCCTGAGCCACCCCCCTTATGAAAGCTAAAATAAAATTAGAACATATTTATAACATAAAATTAAAACATGTTAAATTAAGACTGTGTGTGAGTCCAGAGGGGGTCCTCAGTGCCTGTTTGAGTCCTAAAGGGTCTTGTTGGGGCCCTGGTGGTGGCGCTGGTTGAAGTGGTACGGCTCGTGGCGATAGTGGCCGTGGGAGATGACCGGATGCTCGATGCCGACAGTCTGCAGCTCCTCCTGTTTGTGCATCCCCTCCAGTTTCTCCACCAGCTCTCTGATGAAGCTCTGAAAGGCAAAACACAAGTCAGAACGCAGCTCATGTTCTGTGTTTTATATTGTGTGTATTGTATAGCAGTGGAAAGGATGTTATTACATGGATTTATTTAATGTGGACATAGCAGTTACATGGGATAAAGCAGATGCATTGTTTAGTGTTATAGCTAAATCTCTAATATTCAACACCTGCCCACAAGAGGCTTTTAGGGCGGTTCAGAAGAGTGCAAAAAAATTACAATTCCAGGCCAAATAAAGTCCAGTTTATCAGCCTCATCAAAACAATTTTTCAGTCCAATAAAAACACTCATAATGAAAAAACATGCTTTTATATAAGTATAATGCTGTTATATAAGTATATTTTTGGCAAAAAGGAACATACTACAGGGACAGTGGCTCAGTGGTTAAAGCTGTGGACCCCCAAAGGGCAGAGGATTGTTTCCCCCATATGAATGTGGTGTGTGTGGGTGATGGTGGTGGTCGGAGGGGCTGATGGCGCCGATTGGCAGCATCACTTTTGCCAGTCTGCCCCAGGGCAGCTGTGGATACAACATTAATAGTTTACCATCACTGAGTACTGAGTGTAGTGTGTGGAGTGGAGGAATAAAGAGCACAAGTGGCATTGTTATTACTGTGGCTTTAAGTGAATACACAACATTAATAACTCAGATTTCATACAGCATATCACTAGAAGTCTGTGGTATATATTGTATTTTATATATTGACAAAAATGGGTGTGTGTGTATATATATATAGAGAGAGAGAGAGAGAGAGAGAGAGAGAGAGAGAGAGAGAGAGAGAGAGAGAGAGAGAGAGAGAGAGAGAGAGAGAGAGAGAGAGAGAGAGAGAGAGAGAGAGGGAGACAATATTATGTTAAAACCTGGCTTCAATGTACTGGTTAATTTCTCACTAAAGTACAGAAGTGTCACTTTAATTTGGAAGTTTATTTGTTGTGAACACACCCTAAAACAAGTTGAATATATCAATATACAAATAGATTTACATAAATTTCCTTGAGGAAAGCCCTTGAAACAGCCTTAAAGACACAGTAGTGAACAGATTGGAGCAGTGCAGACACACACCCTGATGATTTGCTTATATTTGCATCTTTCAACAGAGAGAAAGTGAAGACATCCAAAAAGACTCGTTGTTTTAGAGAACAAGGAAGGAGAAAGGAGAAAAGAGCACAGAATGGCATTGTTATGGAATGACAGTGGAAAATATGCCAAAGCCACCGTGTAGTAAATGCAACAAACATACCTCTGTTTTCTTAGGGCATTTTTGGAAAACCTCCTGTAAAAAATATAGATTAAAATTTAAATTAGATTATTGTAAATGTGGAGATAATATTATAACAGCTAAACAAATACCTGTAATTTCTTTACTCTTTCTTCATCGTTTGGCATCTCGATAAGTTCATCAATGTTAACCTCCTCTGGCATGTCACTCTCCTGGTGAACAGTGAAAACAAGACAACAAATATGAATATGAAGGCATTCTGTCCCCTCTGAAAGCTGCTGAACACTGGAACAATGGTGGCAGTAATATTCATGTACTCTACAGTGGAACAGAGGTCGCTCAGTGTGAACAAATAGCTTTTGTACCATCCCATCTTCACAGGCACATTCTGTTGGAGCTGGAATCAGGCCAGGACCAAGGCAGAGTCAGGAAGGGCACTGGCTATTAGTACAGTTCAGAGTCAACCAAACATAATTACCATGTTGTACATGCATTGCCAGATTCAATTAAAAAACTCTAATTCTTTTTTTTGTTTTCTTTAACCATACCTGGGAAGTGCAAAAAGATTTCAGGGTATGGACGGGCAATTAATACAGTTTTGATAGAGATTGAGAGATGTCCAATCATCAGTGAAGAGGTCTACAGTCCATTAGGGTGATATTACAGTCCATTAGGGATATTGTGGGCTGCTGTATCGATACATTAACAAAAGTATTTTTGGCATATTTTACTAAATTATTTTGTTACAGCGCTACATTTGTGTTGCTTGTTTAGAGGAAGGAAACTCGTTTATGCAACACATTTGACAGTCACTGTTTTGATGATTAAAATGGGCAGGGCTCATATTCACTTTGCACAAAAAGTGGTTTAACAAAGACTTTTAGTATCACAGCCATGATTTTGCCATAATTTTTTATTGAACCATATCAAATTGATTTGAAAAAATATTGTAACGAATTGAAAGCTCACCGTATTGAGATACGTATTGTATCGCGGCCTATGCATCAAGGTATGTATCGTATCAGCAACTTCTTAATCATATCCAGTCCTATATATCGAAGCAGAGCACAGCAAAAGAAATGTGTGTATTTTTTGGTTTTAAATAGCAATTTGTTATTGTTTATGTTATGAAATTAATACTGAAAGCTGATTGATGAATAATCTCACCCAATCCTATTTCTTTGTATTAGCTTTGCTTTTATAATTTGCCAACCAACTTCTCACTGTGGTTATACCGACTTCATTATTTGCAAGTGTAAACAACATTCTTGCCTTCGACAGTATTTTGCCTCATTTCCTTCTTGGTCTGAACTACTGGACGATATTTTCTGCTCCTGCTGGCTGTGAGTGCAGTGTGTAGCATTGTTTACCTCTAGGGGCTTACAGAGCCTTTCTTTTTCATAACATTACAACAGTTACAACACTGTCCATGTATGGCAGTGAGACAGGGACAAACATAGATCTCTGAAACACTTGGGCGATAAAGAGGTGGCCATTTAAGGATAGACAGACAGTCCCCTGTCTCTTTTCCTAAACTCATCATACATCATTTAGTTTAATGATACTGAAATTCACAAGATATTATGTGGAAAGTATTTGTTGTTGGTGTTAATCCGATTTTATCACCGTGTTCACTCCAAATATGATCTCATATTAGAATTCAAGACTAAACAGGCCTATTCTGTGAAGTTTCATACTGTTTCTATTATTTTTTTGTACATATCTAGTCATCTATAAATCGCAATATGAAAAAAATGTAACTTAGGATACAAAACTTACCAAACTTTGAATTTCATTACCATTAGTCCAGTAGGTCTACAACAAATTTCAGCTTTTACCAGTCTTTGCTTAACACATTGCACATCACATGGGCCCTTGTGTCATGTCAGATAAGACTGATAATCACTAGAGAGACAAATTCTTGGTATTGTGTATTTTGTGTATGTGTATTTTGCCTAACCATGCATGACTTATCACTGTGTTCACTCCAAATATGTTCTCATATTTCAGGCAAAATACTGAGAATAGATTTAGCCAATAGATTAGACTAAATAGGTGTATTCTATGAAGTTTCTATTAAATTTTTGAACATGTCTAGTCATTTATAAATATGTAAAAAGGAAAAGTAATATGCTAAATAAAATAAAAAAGTAGAAACGTTAATTTTGCTGACCAAAATACTTTAAAACAATGTCATGTGCATCGGCCTCTCACCTGTCCAGAGTACAGCTGATCTAGACACTCGTCGATCCACTTCTCCACGTCCAGTCTCCTCTGCAGCTCTTTCCGGTTGTACTTGACCGTAACTCGCGCGTGTCTCTTGGGCGCGTTGCCTCCGTACAGCTCGTCAAACTCCGGGTCAAACTCCGGAGCCTGGTCGGCGTCTGTCCCGTGGTCCAGAGGGGGACTCCCACACCGGTCTGCGGCCATGCTGTGCCTGTGCCTGCGCTGGTCTGACTGGATCCTCCGCTCTGGGCGCAGAGGAGGGGAGGGAGACGGACACACACGCTGCTCGAGTCTGCACTGATTTCACGTGGGCTCTGTGAACGTAGAACCAACATAACTGCAGTTTGAGTGGAATTAAATCATTAAATTGGATCTTGGACTGTGATCCATCAACATTTTAATGTTTTTTTTTTGCACTCAGAATGATGCTGCGATGTGTGCAAAACTTATTTCCTGACTGGCCTATCCATCCACATTGGGGCAGTAGTGCGACGCAATGTGGGAAGACACGTGCGTCTCTTTGCTGTTTTGTGAGACGAGTAGGCCACCCTGAATCTCACTAAATAAACCGTATTGTCTCTCTTCGGGTATTACTAGAAGAGCTTTGGCGGATAAATCATCTTTAGTTAACTATTTTACTAATTTTGCGTACATTTTTGGCATAAACATAACATAAACCCATTTGAGCCCAACAAGTGCCATACTACTACACTATATATACGATGCTTTGCTGCTTTGATAAGCTCATTGTTGTAATCTTCACTGAAAATGCTCTTCTCCATGGAGATCTTATTGCTTGTCTGGAATGTTCCACTGTGTGCCATTTGTTTTTATTCCATTTAGTAATTTACACATTTGAAGGAAAGCAATAACTTCATATGTCCTATATTATATTTAAATGTCCTATATTATGCTAAATTGATTCTTGTGAGCTTTAAGACATGCTAGAATTTTGTTATCTCATCAAAAACATACCTGGAGTTGTTTTGTTTCATTCACACACATATTTGTATGTGACTCCAAAGCTCAAAATGCTCTGTTCTACCTTGTGATGTCATGAAGTGGTAGTTTACCTTTACATTTTACTTTTTGTTCAGTAGAGATAGGCAATTCCAGGCTGAAATCATCCAAATGAAAGTGTATGGAGTAGAAAAAGCACAGTGGAGCACTTCCTGTTTTGCCACATTACATCACAAGGTGGAGTGTTTTTTGTTTGGGAGAAAAATTCAGCCTAAATATTTGTGTGAATGTAACAAAACACAACTTCAGGTATGTTTGTGATGAGGATTATAACATTGATCAGAAACAATAGATTACTCGTCCTTAAAAAAAAAAAAAAAACATCAAATAAACCTTTTTATTCAGTGTCACTCACAACCACAACATGACAAACCAAAACATGAAAATATTTAACTCAACACAAACTTTGGCATAAACACAAAATGGCACGAAAGCAAGCACCAAACTCAGCAGTATATAAATATAAATATAATGTTACAAAATGGCTGACTAGAGTGATAAAGCACATTTCTTCATATCCCTGCCTTCGACATCTTTGGGATATTTCAGCCTAGGCAGTCCCATTACATGGAGCGTTGGTCAGCATTCAGCATCATATAAATAAATCTCTACATATGTGACAATCATTGTGAAGCCATAAACTAAACTTTTGAATAAATAAATAATAGAATAAAAAATGATGGTACGCACAAAGCAAGATTGAAAAGCAACTCAAAAGTACTGTGTCAAATCAAAAGAAAACAAAATCAACTGAACAAAGATAATAACCCAATAAAAAAAAAACACATGTTTTGGGCGTGTCCAGTGTATTCACCAAAACCAGAGTTTGTGATTTCAGCAGTTTGGTTTGTTTTTGTAGGTCCGTAGAAAAGTGTATTGTTTCTCTCTTTGGATATTACTGGAAGAGCTCTAGCCCATAAAACATCTTTAGTTCAATATTTTGCTCATTCTGTTTACATTTTTATTGGTATACTATCTTCAGCATAAGCCCATTTGAGCTCATGAGTGTGTCCCTCTCTTCACTGCATATGAAGACAAGGAGCAACAAGTGCTATAATACATCTATACAGATATCCCTGTTGTTCCAGTCATTCATCGGAGTCCTGGTGCAGACTCGTCCCTCCACATAAAGTCCTGCCTCTCTCCTCTGGACAGGCTGCTCTCCGGTGGGCCATGCCTGTATCCGGGTCTCCCATCTGGGCACAAGGCGAGGCTGAGACGGGCTGTGCTGTTACTGATCTTAAACAAACCATTGGGTCCCAGAAAAGCATCTCTCTCACTGCTCTGGTTGTTGGCAGTCTCAAAGTCGTTGTAAACAGCGATATCGCTCAGTGGTTTTCTTCCATGGAGTCTCCGACGCCTTCTCAAGAAGATGATACCAACCACTAGCACAAGAACCAGGACAGATAGGATACAGGAGATGGTGACGGTGGCAGAGGAGGGCTGGGAGGTTTGCAGAAGGGCTGGTTTGAATGGTGGTTGTAAGGTAAACTCGCAGCTTGGACCCATGAAGCCTTTGGGGCACTGGCACACAGGTCCAGAGAAGTGGGTGAAGCAGGTGCCTCCATTCTGACATGGCCGCTCCCCACAGGCGTCAGAGCGGACACTGCAGTTCTTGCCGGTGTAGCCCAGTGTGCAGGAGCAGGTGTAGTCGTTCACACCATCCTGGCAAGTGCCCGCATTTTGGCATGGGCTGGAGGCACAGTCGTCAATGTTCACCTGACAGTTGGCGCCGGTGAAACCAGCCTGGCAGCGGCACAAAATGCTCTGGCCCAGATCCAAGCACTCACCTCCTGAAAACATAAGAAACAGTTTGTTTAGCACCAGACTCACACTGAGAACTGATATTCAGCACTGTAATTGTCAGCATCAGCCACCAGAGGTCGCTAAAGGCACTCACCGTTCATGCAAGGCTTGTTGCTGCAGCGGTCTAACTTCTTCTCACAGTTGGAGCCGGTGTAGCTGTTGGGGCAGCTGCAGGTGTATCCTCCGGTCATAGTCTCCACACAGGTGCCTCCATTAAAACAGGGACCATCTGCACAGGTCATTGCAATGATCTCACAGTTTTTACCATAGAAACCTTGAGGGCAGGTGCAAGAGTAATCATTCTCTAGATCCTGTGGAAAATAAAACAAAACAATATTATAGTATTAAGTATTAAGATGTGAATGGTTGCAAAAATATTTTGAAGTCAGTTTAATTTAGTCTCAAATGAGATCATTGCACTTACATTGCAGCTGCCTCCGTTCTTGCAGGGGTTACTGTCACACTCGTTGGTCTCCAGTTCACAGTTGGTGCCACCGTATCCAGGGCGACAGGTGCAGGTGTAGCTGCCCTGTCCTGTGTTGGTGCAGGTAGCTCCATTGGCACAGGGCTTGTGGTTTGTGCAGTAGTTGAGGTCCTGGTCACAGAAGAGTCCTCCCCATCCCTCCTGACAGTTGCACTGCCATGGCTGGCTGCAGGTCCCATGCAGACATCCTGGATAGCGCACACACTCGGTGCAGGAGGGGCCCTGCCAGCCCATGCGACATGTACAACCCCCAGGGGCCTCACAGTAGCCGTGCTTCTCACTGCAGTCCGCTGAGCAGATGGCTGAAGAAAAGAGGGAGGGGAGGTGTGTGATTACAATGGGCACGCCTTCTCAAACACTGGAGTAGGCCCCTGCCTGACCCCTCCCCAGCCCAGCCTTCACTGTTGGTTAAGCATTAAGCCAAGCAGCTGGTAGACACACCGCCAAAAGGAAAGCGCTTTCTTCTTTTATCTCCCCCATCACACCCCATCACACACACACAAGCGTACACACAAGTATACACAAACATCACCTTGAAATATGTGTGTCTAATGAGGTCCCGCTCTTTCTCTCATTGTAACAGAGGACAAAAGGCAGATGGGACACACAGACTCCGCTGCCTCATCCTAATGGACATTACTTTGGGATGTCACAAAGATAAAGGATAGACTTTATGTGGTGTGAATAGACTTCTGGCCAATCTGCCCACTTCAAATAATCCTTGTCATTAGCTACAGACAGGAGCTGTGATAAAACGTTTTCATGCATGCCTTCACCCCAATGAGCTGAACTTTGTACTAGTGCTCTTTTTAACTAAGTTTAAACTAAACTTTCCTTTCAGTATATGTTGTTTTCTGTGATTTTGCTTTTTTGTTTTTTGTTTTAAGGGACTATTTATAACATGTCCCATTTAAAAGTGTATTGGAAGTGGTTTAATTTCTCCATAACTTTTAACGATTAGAGGTTACAATATGTCCCCTTAGAATTATAAGGTTCTATCTGCATTCTGCATCCAGTAGTTCTGAGGCAATGATGTTTAAAGTTTTGAGCACTCAAATGGTGCAATGGACTCTGGAAATGGGGTTTTGCTCATATAAACCTAAAACAACTGACCCAACCTACCAAAAAGGTATACAGGAACTTCAACAAAACCATTTGATAGGACCTTATAATAATATAGTTAACTTTCAAACTGATGATTCACACTTACGCTCAGAGCAGTAGTTTCCTTTCCATCCCTCCAGGCAGATGCGGTTGCCCTCTTCGTCGCAGGTGTAGTGGCCCAGAGTATCATCCCGGGGCCTGCAGTAGTCAGCACAGCCATCCCCAAAGTAGTACTCATCACAAAACACATGGTAGGAGTAACGGAGCTCACTCTGCTCCCCGAAGTGCACATCTTGGGACCAGTCCTCTCCGATGGCCAGTCTTCTCCTGGTAGCAAGACGGCTCACCAAATTGTTCTGGTTTTCTAGATATTGCAATAAAAAGAGATGTCAATGCATAATTCTATATATTTAATAGAATAGAGTCAAAACATAAGTAAATAACCATACCTGTGTATTCAGTCTGAGATTCCGCATTCCAAGCTTCAATAATCAGTGAAAAAGTTCCCTATAATGAAAAAATATATACTTAGTAATTATAATTCCACAGGTGGATGAGATATATCAACATGGCACCACGATGGACATAGAGGAGATTCCTAATCCTTAATGTTGTTATAGCTTACTTACCGGCCACTTGAAATGAAAAGGCACTCTGATTGGAGCGCTGCTGGAGATGGACGTGTGGTCGGCGCGGATGACATTGGTGTGTCCGGTGCCAAAGGTGCATGGAGGCTCAGCGGAGATCACGTCTTCTGGGTGTTTCAGGCAGATTCTGAAGAAAATGTGGCAGTCCCTGTGCTTTCTGCAGATGCGGTGCGCGGTGTGGAACGAATGGATCTTGAGCTCGAAAACTCCGGAAGACAAAACCTGTAACAAAATCGTTAATTGTAATATAAATCGTGTGTCTCGTGCGTAATTGCGCGTAAAACTGTGCGTAATAGTTAACTTTGCAACTTAACATGCAATACAGATTCTTATTCTACTTACTGTGTTGACCAGCACAAGAGCCAAAAGGTATCTCAAATAAAGATGAGCCATTTTTCAAAGTTCGTTGCTTTTAAGTTAGATGATAGTCCGCATTCGTTACGTTTAGGTCCCGAAGCCGAAGTGAGAGAGAGAAAAAAAAGTTTTTAAAACCACTTCATCCCAAAGTATAAAATCCTCGTGGTTGTTTCTGGGAGTACTTTCTTCTCCCCCTTCCTTCTTCTGACCCTTCCTAACGGCACTTGTCTTGTTTGTGTTCTGCTCCGCGAGGACGTGGAGGACTTTTATACCCAAGACGCAGCGTCACTGGCACGAGGCGGGGCACGGGGACACCCCAGGGGAGCAGGCTGCTGACACATGGGGGTCTTGCCTGGAGGTTTGCACAGCCCACTCTACATCTGGACATGAGCCACTTTGGAATATGCATTAGAAGCTGGCGCAAGGCAGATATGTTTAACCTTATCGCATGAATTTTAATCACCCAGAAAATGTGCTGATGGAGGATGGTGTGTCATGGTTTTGGCAACTATCCAAAAAACTGAACAAAAACTGTTGTCTCTGTTCTCGTTGTTTTTTGGATAAACACATTTTAAAAGTCCAAACTTATTTAATATTGCGCCATAACGCCAAAGCGAGTTTCTAGTTTGTGAATTTTTGGCAACAAAACTTATTCTGATTCTGATAATACATTGTTTTGTATTATTGTTTTGTATTATTGTGGCGACCGCATTTATATTCTCATCTGAAGTCTATTTCATGCATGCAAATGTATTCACTGTTTTATGCTGCAGCATATATCGCTGAAGCAAATGCCCAGTTTGTGAGGATTGTTCACTGACAATGGCAAGTGTTTTTTTTATTTGTATAATGTGCGCAACAGTTGATAGACAATAGAGAAATGTATTAGACTTGGCCTGGTTTTACTAAACCAACAACACCAAATTTCAAGTTATGCATTCTCAAAGTTGTTTTTCACTTTTGCCGAGGCCAGTATTGTTCACAAAAGTAAGGAAGCTGTAAAGAATAGCACAGAGCTTTTCTTTCTTTACATGCACCCTCCTAATTGCCCTGACGCGTGTGGCGTGAATGCTCGGGGGCAGGTCCCAGTCTATTGTGAGCGCGTCCTGCCCTCTGGGGTTGTGGTCCACAGCGGTGCGTGTGTGCGCGTAAGTGTGGTGGGGGCCGGCTGGATGGAGGGGGTCTTCGGGAGTTCGGACTATCATGTTGCCTTTGTTTGGGCCTTATCCGAACAGCTGTATGGTAATCAACGGCACATGGTCGGCTGTGTGTGGGGGCTACCAACCCCTCCATTGTGTCCCTGAGGCGTCCACACACACACACACACACACACACACACACACACACACACACACACACACACACACACACACACACACACACACACACACACACAACGTTAAGCCCTGGAGTGCGAGTATTGATTTAGGAAGGGACACCTGTCACTGGCATGGAGATAAAAGTACATAAGTGTTGTTTAGACGGAGTCAAAACTACCCTGATGGAGCAGCGAGAGAAGATTTATGCTGAGAAGTTAAAATGTCTCAACGATTGTGAAACTGTATTATGCTGTTATCCTTGCCAGTTTTATCATCACCATGTAACTTTTACTTTTTAAAGTAACGTTTACTTTTTGTGAATTGATAAGCATAGCCTTGTTAAAACACAGTCATTCAGTCTTAAATCTAATTCATCATTAAAATAAGGTAGGCCGATGTGGAATAGGCATTTCCAATTGTCAGTCCGACTGCAGACTCATGTCTCGAGTAGTTGGCACATATCTCAGTGCACAAGCATGTCTCCTGGTGTTGACGTGGTCCATGTATTCGCTGAAGCGTGGGGAGGGGAGGGGTCGGGTGAGGTCCATTCATATTAAAATGAGGGAGAGGACGCGTGCCTGAAGTGGTGGCCATGCATATCTTGGCACACTTCTCCCAACAAGAACAAAACACTCGTCAAGAGCGCACAGTGGCAAGAACAGCAGGCAATATGAAGTTGTATTGCACTTATAGTCATGTTAACTCTTAACCCTTTATTGCCACCTGTCAGTAACAGTGGGGCAAATAACTTCAGTCAAATCTGTTGTAGTTTTTTGTGGCTATGTGGTTTGCTTTTCAGTGTTGGAGTTTAAGCTTCAACAATTAGGGTTAGCAATAATATAAATTGTGTTACATGGTCACGACATTGGATCAGTATAATTATATATCATAGTTTGCATCAGATGGATGAGCCATAGCTAAGCTGGACTTGCATGGTGAATGTATTGTGATATATTGTGAAGACATCTCATGCAGAGTGTCTGGGTGTTTTTACTTTCATACCAGAAGCACCGTTGTGTATTTATGGTTATTCATATTATGTTTTGTTTTAGCTAAACAGCTCCACTTTGGTTCTGTATCTATATCATAAATAATATCAGATACAATACTGACCATATGTAATCTGCTCTACAAAGGAAACATGCAGAAAACATGCAGAAACTGTATTTTTCAGAATTCAGTTAAGACCAAAAAACAACTTTATAACACCTGTTTTATTTGATGACAAAGTTTTATGGCTCAATTCTGTTTTGTTTTTGACAAATGTTGTGAAATTTACAGTAAGTACAGTTTCTTCAGAAATTAAACAGGAAAAGTTTTACTTTTAATTTTACACAACTCACAGATCCTGCAACATGGTTTGTTCCTTTGAAATGCTACTGTTGTTTTTACTGATGTTATAAATGCATTATTAACAGCAGTAATAATAAATATTTAGATTAACATTAAAGAGGTTAGATATTTCACTCTTACGTTCACCTCATATTCTACTTTTAGGGCTGCTCTTGTAATCCATGGCTGAATTTACATAGACATAAAAATCTGATAATCTGATAGTTAAATCTGATATTAGTGTGTGTTTACATGCAGTGCAAGACATTAAATTCAAATGTTTTAGAGAAATGTTGTGATCTTTGGAAGTGCATCATACAATTATTTTTATAACACAGTCTTTAACATTCTATCTATAATATATGTTAATACATTTTGAGGGGTTTTTTTGCTCTGTTTTCCATGTTAACATCTGCACAAATGCCAAATCGGAAGTACTCTCATTATCCTATTAGAATATTATTTCAGTAATCTGACAACTCCAGAAACAGATTTTTTTCATGCTAAATGTCCAGTGTCATTTTAAACCCAGATTATGTGATACGACATGTTGGTGTAAAGTGAATTTTCTTAACACTGTATATTTTAGGCAAATCTAGGCCCCTGCACACGATTAACGCCTGTGCTGGTCCACTAATTGCTTCTGGTGAAAGCTCCTATAATCAATATGTTAAACCAGCAATGCTTTGTTTTCCTACTGAATACAATTACTGCGTTCATCTTTCTTTTCATTATGCTGCTGTCAGTGGGTCATTATTTATGCACAGTCACGTTCTCATAGGCTAATTATTTAGAAATCGAATTATTCTTTCAGCGTGACCTAAATCTGGAATTGGCTTAATGCTGTGGTGAGAATCATTTTCATTTAGGGGACAATTCGATGAAAAAATTAGCATAGCAGATTATTATATTTGCTTTGTAATAATCAAATAATTCAGAATTAATACTACACAAAAGTGTTGGACATTCATGTTTTTGTAAAGTTAGATTCTCAATAAAGGCATCAAACCTATGAATGAACAGATATGGGATGTAGTAAATAATGAATTTAAAATAATAATAATACTAACAATAATAATAATCATACTAATCGTAATAATCGTAAAAAACATGAGCCCATACCTGAAGTGAAAACCATTTTAAGTGAAGCTCATTAAGGGTTTGCAGCACAAAGCAAAGGATGGTTATACTTTGAGGAATCTGAATGTAAAATAGAAAACATATTTAGAGTTCAACAGCCCTGTACCTGATTTTTCCCCCCAAATTTAGTTTTGCTCCAGTATAGATATATTGTATAAGCAGCTCTTGAGGTCAAATTGAGTCTGCTGTGTATTGTCTGCATCTATTTAGAAATATTTTATTGTCCAATAATCAGAAAGTGCATGTTAGCATGTTAGTTATTGGTGTTACTGTCACAGAAAAACTCTGTACTGATCCCTGAGAGCTGTGAACAGTGATTACAGACCCATTGTGGTGAATATTATTGATATTGTTCATATATTGTTTTCTTTGTCTTGTTCCAAGCACTTTGAATTACTTTGTGCACAAATTGTGCTATCTAAATAAACTTGCCTTGCCTTCCGTACATCTTGTATATTTGAGATATTGAGTATGTCTCTATAATTTAGAAAGTATTAAACATAAAAATGAAAGATTCAATGAGGTGTCCAAAGTTTTAACTATCTAGTAACTATCTGAAAACTCAAGAAAAAATACAAAATGGATTTAAACAGCACATTTTCATCATTTCGTTCATGGTCCTGTAGGATTTTGAGCAGCAAAAAGGGGAGAGTGATTAACTGAAAAACTGTGGACTAATGCTAACTAGCTGTAATTTTATGTATGTGAGACTTGTTTAACAGTACAAACAGATTTACTGTTTCAACTAAACCTGTTCTTTCTGGTGATTGTGTTAAAATAAAGCTCAGATTAAAGTCTAAATTGAGTACCAGAGCTTCTAACAGAGTAGAAGCTTCACACCAGGGAACGTTGAGTTCAGCTGCAAAGTGTCAGTAGTGTTTATTACTCTCTCTACAAAGGAAAAACGTTCAGATTTGAGTTAAGACCAAAAACAGCTTCATAACATGTTTTATTTGATGACAAAGTTTTATGGCTTGATTCTGTCTTGTTTTTGAGAATTTTGAAATTTGCAGTAATTATTATTATTAATTACAGTTTCTTCAGTAATTCATCGGATTCAAACACAGATACTCCACTTTTCTATTTAACTAGAGAATTTTACACAACTCACAGATACTGCAGCAAGTTTTGTTCTCTAATTCTGAAATGAGACAAAATACAGACTTGAAACTCACAGTTTATTCACAAACACTCAAACTAAAATACTTCATGTTTTTGACGTTAAATGACCTCTTCAAATACGTTGTCTCAGACCATTTCATTTTCTGTACTTTAGCTGTAACAGTTACACTCAGAGGCCAAAGGTAAAATCTGCATCAACATGTTTAAATCAACATCTAAACTTTTCTAATTCTAAATGTCAGTGCAAATACTGCATTTTTTATTTTCCCTTTACCGTTTTTCATTCAGTTAAGATGCATTTTCCTTGCTTGAACATCAAATTATGTTGGTAACACTGAAAGAAGCTGTCACCTGCGTTTGTATTTTCCTATAACCCCAATAACAATTACAAGACGTATAGATTTTTGGTGCACTATAAGCCCTCCTCTTTCATTGGATGTGCTGCCTGTTAAATGAACACAGTCACTTGACACTTGTACCTAACAGTTGTGTTCGGAGCATTCCTCATATACATTTCTCATTCCTCATTGTTTATGCGTCAGCTGGCCCGGGAATATTGATGTATGCGAGTATCCCTCTCCTCTATCTGCTCTCCCCCACACACCCCCCACTACCCCCCATGTCCCAGCGGAGCTTTCTGTCCCCAGAGCAGATGGACAGTGCACCCTCGCCGCTGTAATACTCACAGGGGTGTGACCGAGGACCATGGGAACCTCAAACCCCTCCACACACATCCTCCCTACACCCTCCTCTGAATTTACTCTATTAGGGCAAGTGGCCAGCATCTGCCTCCTGTGCGCAGCTTGGCCGACCCACTCCCTCAGGACCAGTGGTGGAGGAGAATGCAACTGTGGATGGGTGGGGTGGGGTGACGGGGCTTCACTCCACAAGAAAAAAGGTGTAGATTGCACAACTGAGTATGGTTTATTGCAGTGTAGGCTTGTCATGTTAACAAATTTTGAAGCAGAATATATTGCTACAGAAATATACTGAAATAAACGGTAATAATGAAATGACTTTATGCCACTGATACAATAATAACGCAAAATAATTTCAGTGAACCGTTTTTTTAAACATACTGTATCATTAAAAGGCCTAAACTGCAGCAGAATGAATGAATAATTAGCCATAGAAGTCACTTATTCAGTAAAACACCCATAAACTCCTCACTTTTACAAAGAAAGTGTAGACACAATACATTCTGAGCCCCAAAATATATTGTTCCAGCTAATATACCAGTATATGGAATGATGTCGATGTACTAATTATCATGACAAGTCTATTGTAGATGATTTTGGAAAAATATCTACTTGCAATTTTTTTGAAAAGCATTGCAATTGTGGTTAGAGTTGCGATTTATGTTTTAATTATAGAATGTTCGAAGTTCACATTTTAGACATATCCAGAAGAATGAACAAAAAGAACAAAATTTGACTGCACAATGAATTTGAGAATCACACTTCAGAACATCTAAACTACAGCATTAGAAATTTGACCTTTTTTGTTGTTTGCGGGCGAAATTATGGTACTTAAAAATTGCATCCTTTTTGACGTGTATTTAATCTCGCAGCTGTAGTACATTGCTTGGTCTCTCATCAAAAAATGTCCCTGTACCACTTTATAATAACTATCTTATTTAGCCACAATAAAGCATGAACAAAGACTGAGATCATAATGAACCAATAGTGTATTAAGAATGATTCAGGCATGATCACTGATATTTAAGGGGTAGGAGTTTTAATTATCTAATCTATAAGTTCGCTGTGTGCCGTTTTCATCTAATTATAAGGTGTTTTATTGTTTGATATTCAGGAAGTGCATTGTTAGCTTGATAGTTGTTGGGTAAATCAGCTTTTTCCTACTCAGCTCTATGGTCTTGGAATAACTTACAAAAGACCTTAAATTAAAAGTTGTAGTGTCTCTTGATAAGTTTGAGGAAACTGTAAAAAGTGTGGTGAGTGAAAATTGTTCATGTTCTTCTTGAGAGAGTTGTGCTTTTTATGATGTAATTCTTTGTCATTATGTGATTCTTTCTGTACTGTGTTAATTGTGTTGGCTGCTCCCTTGGCCACGTCTTTCTAGAAAAAGAGATTCTGAATCTCAATGAGACTTCCTGGTTAAATAAAGGTAAATAAATACATTTCCACAATGGCACATCTCCAGTAAAAGCACTCAAAAACTCACCACAGTGAAAAACTTGCACGCTCAAAATTCTTAATATCCGTGAGGAGTAACTTTGGACCACTGCACACAGCTTAAAAGTTCTGTTTACATTTTTAAAACAGTCAAAATCAGGTACCTAAAGTATATATATCAAATTAAATAATTATGTTTGTCTCAGTAAATACTTGCAGAGTGAATAAATATAAATACTCAAAGATTTGTTCTTTTCGGTGGGGTGCGTGGGGGGAGTCCAGGATCAGTGCCAGGCCTCAGGGGAGCTCGGGGGTCCTGCTGTCTGAACGCGGGACAATGAGCGTCTGGTGGGTCACACTGCTCCGTTCGTGTGTGTTGTGGACCGAGGCTCATTTTTATGCATGTCATTTAGCTGATTGGCTGATCTCATTACAGCGCTGAATAAGGAAGCAATAAAGGTCCTAAAAATGCAAACTGTGCCTCCTCCTCCACTTTAAGCAAATTTATGGCTCAAATCCAAGAATCAAAGGCAGATTGGAGTGTCTGGGGCATTATTAGGCAAATTTCTAACTAACGTTAACTTTGGCAGAATTACGGTGGTGTTCTGTACTTGCCTTTGTAACGCATTTTGCATTATTTATCACTGTTAATTTGGACTAATTCAGTATTAATTTTGTTTTTTGGGTATTTTTTTTAGTAATGATATAGCACAGAAACCTTTTATCTTATGTCTGATGACGAGTGAATCCAATGAAATGTGAAGAGGTTTATAGTTTTGTAGGTAACCAAAGAAACTCTTAGTTGTGTGGCGTTATCTTGAATACTGTAAACTTATGCAGGTCAAAATCACCTGTACTACAAACACAATTGTCCTAACAAACAATAACATTCAGTTTAGCCATTTAAAAGTTGAGATATTCCAACTGTTTAGATGAGCACATTATATGCTTTTTAATAATAATAATGCATTAGTTGTAAATTGGCCTAGTCTTGTATAGCGATTTACTCCTATTGGTGGGAGTACACTCACTATTGTAGCCACAGCTGCCCTGGGGTAGACTGACAAGAAACCACATCCATTGGAAAGTTGGGTGAAGTGTCTTGCCTAAGGACACAATAACACTACTATTCTCAGAGATAGACAGAGATATTCTCAGCCGTCTCCCATCCAAGTACTAAGATTTGGCATTTGTCAAGGAAGTGAATTCAATTTGGTCCAAGTACTGCACTAACATTAGCTCAAATACCACTGCCCCATTACACTGTGTATCAAACAGTGCTCTTGGAAACACATGCGCTCACTGATGCTGTTTTGTGGCAACATAAGCTAATTCATTTTAGGTGCAGACAAAATCTTGAATTGACTTTATTTACTCCACAAACATGTGAAACAACTGGATCAAACTCTGACTATTTAGATTGCTGTTTGCTTGTTGTATAAACTAAATGGCTGTGGTTGTTGTTAATGCACACATTTGGGTGACCTCATGTACCAAGCTGAACACTGAGGTCATTTTAACAGGTTTTATTCTTGTCTCAGGCAGTAACTTCATGAGAAGAAAGATACAGATTGCAGAACTGATTGTGGTATATTGCTTTCTTAGATGGTTACAGTTAAAGGTCTTATATTACACACAATTGACTCTTGTGGGCTTTTAGTCATGTTAATGTCAAAACATACCTGGAGTTGTGTTTTGTTTCATTCACACATGTTTGAGTAATCCTTTGTTATTAGTGTGTCTACATCTTCATCTTGGTTCCACCCTGTGATATCCTGAAGCAGTGGTTTTCAAGTTAACCTTTTGTTCAGTAAAGATTTGCAATTCCAGAGCTGAAAACAATGATTCAAGTGAAAGTGTATAGAATTTAAAAACACAGTCATGTGTCATATTACCACACGACATGACAGATGTTTTCTGTTTGAGAGAAAAACTCCTTAATATGCAGTGTTTGTGTGTTAAACATGGGTGGATGAAACAAAACACAACTCCAGGTATGTTTGTGATGAGGAAAAAAGATTTTAACATAAATCAGAAAATACAGTATGGGACCTTCAAACACAGTGGATCCCCATAAATATATTATTATTTTGATATATTAATTAATATTGTAAATTATTTTTATACTTTCACTGAATATATACGGAATAGCTAACTGGATTGACGAAGGAGAATTTGGCACATTTGTAAAATATGATACTATAATATAAAATATATACATAATGTGAAAAATTATTTAGTTTTTCTTCAGTAAATGCTTACAAAGTATAGTAAATAAACGGATAATACCCGAAGAAGGATTAGTGTAAGTGTAATTACCAAATGTACTGATCTAGTTTGGTAAAGGCCTCCTCTGTACTACACCTGGTACCAGCCACTGAAGTCTGTTTTGGTCACCTTAATCCTCACTCACAAACCTCTGCAACAGGATTTGTAATACAATCTTATTATCTGTTATTGTCCCACCGCTGCACCATATGTGACAAACAAAAGTATGTGAAAGCCACCGTCCACTTCTCCACTACCTCGTCCGATGAGCTAAATCAAAGTGATTTTTTAGCTTGAGGGCAGCTGTATAATTACTGCATTGTCATTTCACAAAGGAGACGCTATATAATGATTTAATCCAACCCCCAGCAGAGAGGGCGCGAGCTGGGGTAGCCTTCCTCTTCTCCGGCCTGTACCTTGGTCATCCCGCTGGCAGATGGGACATGAAAGGGGCGCAAGGAGGGTGGAGGGGGCAAAACAGGTGGGGGTGAAAACTGAAGAAAAGGAAAAGGCCATAGGGGTCAATAGTGGTATTCAAAAGGGGGAGCGTCTACATACGGACTCATACAGGCCAATCGATACAGAGTTTAGTGTTCTTCCAACGGGCCAGCCCCAAATCAATGTCACCCCACACCAGATGTCACCCAACTCGGAGAAAAACTGCCACAGGCCAGGGCAACACAGATACAAGTACTGATAGTGACCAAGACTATATCATTACAGGCTTCAACGAGAACAGCACTACAGGGACCTTTGGTGGAATGTAACTTTACATACTACACGTTTGGCAAAATGTCTTCAGATCTGTATGAAGTTATTTTTTCCCATTTGTAACAGCTTTAGAACAAAAAAAAAGAAAACATAAACTTTAGAACTTTATATTTTTAGATTCTTTTGAAATTCTAAATAAACCAGAGTCCTAAATATATTACAAAATAACATAATGAAAAATAGTCTTTACTCTAGGTTATATAATTTGTAGCTTAATTGTAGCTTAATTATATAATTAAGATACAAAAGAAGTTTCCAAATGATAGTTCGCCTGCAGCGTCTCATCTTATTCACTTATATACTTATTCACTTTATATTATTATTTTTATTATTATTTCTATTTTTGATGATAATCGTTTATCTTAATTGCATCACACTTTTTTTCCTTTTTCGCACTAAACTGTCCTGGAGCTACTGTGACTGTTGAATTTCTCCACTGCGAGATCAATAAAGTCCTATCTTAGCTTATCTTATCTTAATAACATCTATCTATTTATCAATGAATCTATGTTATGTTCACGTCACGTCTTTCTTCCTCTCGTAGGGCTCCTGAAATCATTCTGGGTTTGCCTTTCAATGAGGCTGTGGATGCGTGGAGCCTGGGGACCATGACTGCCATATTCATGTTAGGAATATGAAACAATAAGTCACTATAGCTAAATGTGCACATACAGATGGGCGATACTGATAAAAAATGAATTCTTTATTTATTTTTGCTTCATGTCAATAACAATATTCAGATAATATTTTAACAAAGCATCAGGATTGTTAAAAATGAGCCTGGAAATGTCTTGGTTGAGGTTCAAGTATCTCACAAAATGTGAATGGGCCATAAAATTTACCACAGAACAGCAGAAATATCACTTTATATCCTTGTTTGGGAGATTACACTATACTTTTTGTCTCGTTTTAATTATCAAATATATACATACATTCTAATTTTCTAATATCTCTAAAACAACAGTTGCGATATTGCTTATTTTTCTATATAGCTCCCACTTCTATGTAGACCGTAAATCATGTTATATTAATGTTTATAAGCCTTATCTAATATGTATTTCTCTTATTAAGATAAAAGTTATGATAAAACTCCTCGGCACACCAAATAAAACATACCGGAACAGGGGATGAAGACAGGCCGGTATTTTCAGTGCGTTGGGTGTTCTTGGATATTTATGGTAAGTATCATTTCTTCTTGTTAGATTTAAAAACATCACATATAAACAACATATTTTGACATAATTATACTATACTTTCAAATTCTTTTTAGGCCAATGAGGATATCCTGGACATGTAGGGATACAGGTCGAAAAAGTATTTCATCGAAGAGTTTAGTTCACTTCGTGACATAACAGAGGTATAGAATAAAATGACACCTAAAATGAAAGTGTAAATACTGATACTAATCTATGGGTGACTTGGTTCTAGATCAGATATGACTTGTTTAGCCTGGAGGAGGACAAGGAGCTCCATGCAGTCACAGTCCTGCTCAGTAAGATGCTAGAACCTGATTTACACAGCAGAATAACTCCAGAAGAAATTCTCTGACACCCATTCACCTGTGGCCAAAGGTAAGTTAATAAAGTCAACACTAACTATGCCTTAATTATCCTAAAGGTGCACTGTCCAACTTTTCTGGTGGCAGGTCCACAACAAGATTGTTTCCATGGAGATTTTACTGCTTTGCCACAGTATGGAGCTAAATTCATCTATGTTGCATTTATTGAATTTATTGAAAGAGCAAGATTAAAGTTATTTCAAAATGAATTGTATTTCCAAATAGTGCCACATATCACCAGTTTCTGGTAATCAGATTTCTCCTGGGCATATAAACAATCTCCAAAAGCTAAATATGGGGTTATCTGATTATAGTAGTTATCTGATTTTACTGGCTGTGTAAATATACCGTTTACATGATATTTCTTTAATCTAACTCCAGAAATCAGATAATGATCAGATTTCTGTTGTGCATGTAAACATAGACCCTGCAGCACGATGGGTTTGCACTTATACCGTCTTTTTTGTTTTAGGATTCTCTGCCTCAAAAAAGAGCTGTTTTCAGAGGATGCACTCCTGCTTGAAGTATCTGAACTGTTTCCACTCAGAGGAATAAGTATTCCTTTGTTTTTAATTTTTTCTTTACTTTCTTTTTTTAATTGGCTCTAAAATTAATATATTTGGTTCCAAAATTATTTTAATTGGCTCTCAAATTTTTTGTGGGGGATGTGGAGAACTGACTGTAGAAGGTTTGCACTAGTACAGTTCGGGATACAGTCTGTATGTGGAAACTTTGTCAGTACAGGAATAAAACAGAGGGGAGGAATGGGGAAAAAGCAGCAGCAAAGGAAGGAATGGAGAAAGCAGCCCCAAAGCAAATCGCACTCTGATCATTATCACCAGTACAGACGTCGCCTGTCAACCCTGGGAGTGGGTCCCTCCTTCTGCGGCTCTACCTGATGTTTCTCTTTGAGTTTTTCCTCACCCTGAAGGAGGGTCTAAGGACAGGGGATGTAACACTGTAAATGTGACCAGATGATCCAATGATTCAGACTTGGTGACTGCAGTAGCTCACTGATTGACCCAGTGGCCCTGGTTGAAGGATGAGCCAAATGCAGAGAATAAATTTCCCTCATGAGGGATCAATAAAGTATCAATAAAGCAGATGAAAACTCCACAAAAAACGGTTTCTTTAAATGCAGTACTTTTCCCTTACCACTGCTGTCTTAGTTTTATGTAAATTCAATAAGTTCTCCAATATCAGCAATATTTTAGGCCAGCAGTTTCCGAGTACAGCCAGATCAAGTCTAATATAGGACTACACCATTGCCACAGTAGTTCAAACCAAGGACTGGCACAAAGGGGATGAATAGCAAAATAATATAGAAATAATAATATAGATCCTAAATCTAATTGAGAAACACTAGAATTGGAGAAGGACCTTTAGGCTTCAGCCTAATCACATCCAGGCAAAAAGTTCTGAAAATGACTGCTACTTAAGATACACACTTTTTATTTTTACTTTAGTAATTGTTGTAAAATTATGGAACCTCATTATCCTCTTATAAATCATTGTTTAGACATAGAATTTATAAGTAAGGCTGTAAACAACCCAGAGGGATATGCTACAAAGGCTGTCACGATAATTAATATATTGACTTAAATCGTTCAGTTTATTCTAAATCAACAGTATTTGTTCATGCTTATTATTTATTGTGTGTATTTTTTCTTTGCACTGGTGGAGAATTGTTTTGTTATTTTTACATTATATTAGGCCTATATGATGACATTTGAGTCGTAGATGGTCCTTTAATTAATTTAAATAACACAGGATATATACTAGAACTACTTAAAGATCCTATATTACACCAAATTGACTCTTGTGAGCTTTAAGCCAAGTTATAATGTTGTTACCGCATCAAAAACATACCATATGTGAGTAATCCTGGTCATTATGTTTAATATGAACCAGTTAGGAAAGGGTTTACTGGGATTATCCTGCTTTAAGGTTATTGTCAATGTGGTATGAATTAATTTCAATATACTATAATACTAGTATTGTGACATTTTCAGAATCAGTATGTTGCACTTGAAAATTTGTTTTTGTGGCAAACCTATTTATACGCAGCCTACATAAGACACATGAAGACATAGTAAGACATATGCTTATCTTTTGGCAATAGAGCTACAATTACCTTTGTAGATGAAAAAAAGTGTAACGTACTATTCAATAAATGCATACAGCACTTACCATGAAGTGTAGCAGCCTATGGAGTCACTTCATAGGGCAGTAGACACGTAATATCGCCATCTTTTGGACACTCGCTGCTATAACAAGCAAACACACATGGTAAGTAAGTGAAAACATTAAGTGATATAGCTTTAAATGATTAATACTTACAGTGTCAATGGATGAATGTCTTGTGGTTTTGTATAATAAAGTTGGCTGCTAACAGTTTTCATCTCATGTCTTCACTCTTAATGGCTCATATTACACTATTTCTGACCTATGTTATGTTGTTTAAGTTCTTCTCTTAAATAGAAAAAACTCCACCTTGTGATGCCATGTGGTAATACAGGAAATGCTCCACTGTGTTTTAAACTCCACACACTTCATTAGAATAATTTAGATGATTTCAGTGCTGGACTTGCCCATCTCTACTGAAGATAAAAGAACATGAAAACTATGGCTTCATGACATCACAAAGTTGAACAGAGCATTTTGAGCTTAGGAGATGTAGACAGAATAAAAAAAAAAAAAGGTTACGCAAACACGTGTGAGTGAAACAAAGCACAAATCCAGGCATATTTTTGAGTAGGTGATTATAACTTGTCTTAAAACTCACATGAATCCATTTTGTGTAATATAAGACCTTTAAGCACACCTAATGTAATATTAGCTACTGTCTTGTTCTACTTACAGCTTTAAAAAATTGCATAATAACATCAGAAAGCAAAACTTTTACCCACAAATGAGATTTATTTAATCTGAAATTAAATTATTGGTATAGTAGTATTCAAGTGTTGATGTAAAAAACAAAACAACAGAAAAGTTAAACGCCTCAGACACACCGGACAATTGAGAAAACCTTTTCACAAAGACCTAATATCATTATGTGTGTAAAAGGTTTAAGTTATATGTACAATAACAGATTTGACTGAATTAATGGTTGTTTAGTAGCACTAAAATAAAGCACACGTGTATACTGTACAGTCCCATTAGCTCAAAACTACTGTCTGTAGAAAATTTTGGTATAACGTTTTAATAGCTACAATTTTAAAAGCCTTAATAAAGCATGAACAAACAGTGAATTCATAATGAACAACCTGTTTATTATGATTGAATCAAGCGTAGAGAGTATTATAATATTATATATAGTATAATATATAATAGTAGTATAATATATAATAGTAGTATAATCTATGACACCTGTAGATCATCTCTGGTTATAATTTGGACATTTAAAATCAAGATATTAATCTAAAACAATTTACACCAAAATGACTTTGTGATACTTTGAGTCCTACACACATCACCGATTAAAAAAAATAAAATTGGAGAATAATGTCCAGAGCACTGGTATCTTAAAAATAAGTTAATAAAGATTGCTCAAACATTCAGGGCTCCACATACAACCTTGGATGAGTAATGATGAGAGGAAACCACTATAACATGGTTAAAAGCTTTAAAAAGTTGATTTTACATAATAGGTCTGCTTTAATCACATATTTAGAAACCCTAAATAATGCTGTTCATTATAAATTACTGTTCATGCTTTATTAAGGCTAATTAGTGTGTAGTTATAATAAAACTAGTTTAGATTGATAACCAAATCCAAACTGTATTACAGATAAAATAGTCAAATGTTGGAGTATGATTAAAAGGACCAGTAACCATTCAGTAACCATTGTGGAAGTCCAGAGAACACTACTGAGGTTTTCTGTGCCAAAGGGCCTTCTCTAATAATTCAGTGTCTCAACATACAAATACGCACACAGCATTGCTATAATGCTGGCCGTCCATTGAGTTTATCATGGATGAGTGCAATAGCGCCCCCTGTGAAGTCTCTGAGCACCTGCACCGTCTCCCTCTGCAGCTGTAAGGACTCCCGCACAAACTCCTGTTGCGTCTCTGCTAGCTGTTGGACAGATTCGGCTAACAGCTCCAGTGACCGAGATACAGTTTCTAACAATGTGTTGGTGGCATGCTGCTCGCGGAGACTCTGTGAGACACTGTCCATTAGGTTGGAAGTCTTGGAGGCAGGATTTGCCATCGGGAGGGTTCCAGCGGCGGAAGTCGAGGGCTCAGGTTTTGCTGAACTGGGTTTCGGGATGCCATTGTTTTCGTGGTGATCTTGGTGCGGTCTGGTACGATGGCTAGGGAGTGGAGATTCTTCCTTTTGCTCATCTTCTGATTCAGCAAACGGTGCTTCTGCATCTGGATAGAAAAAGAGTCAGCTGTAGTTAGTGCCCTCATTGACATATTATGCTTCTCCAGGAATTTAGTATTAAAATATAAACATACATAGATCTTTATTGTTCATTTTGTTCATTGTCACGCGCAGTATTGATGTAAAGCAGAATAGTAATTCATAGTGGCATTCCACTGTAGCAAGCAGTGGATTTTCATGCAAATTTTTATTCTTGAAAAATAGCTATACACTTTTACAAAAAATAATGAACGAGACTAAAACAAAGTCTGTAAACCTTACCTTCTGGTAGCTCAAATTGCAGATCAACTTGGGAAAAAAAGGAATCATCAGTGTACAATTGTATTATTAACACTAACATTGTACTGAGGAATATCTACTGTAGACTACCTGGTTGTCCACTGCCACTGGAAAGGTAGGATGAAGGTGGGGGCATAGAAGTTTCTAGTCCTCCATTTGGTGAACTCTGAAATCCCATCATATCCTCCTCTTCCATCTCCTCTTCATCGGCCCCCTCGTCATCATCACCCAGTGGCCCAAAATCATATATACCATCATCTTCATCTGACATCTCTAGAATCTGAGCCACGATCTTCTCTGTCGGATTGAGGTCCTTGGACATGCGCGAGTTCAGTCCTCTGCTTGGCACAGTTCCTGTTTGCATAGCAGCAATTTTTCGCTTGGTGTCACACTTCAGATCGGACCATTTCTTTATGACCTCGATGATTTCTCGTTGACATTCTCCAATCTCATTCACGCGAGCTGTGATTTCTGCCCAGGTGCGTTTTTTAGCATCTGTTGGCACACCACGATTGAATTTACCTAAAAATAAAAAAGTGTTTAGATTAGTACATACTATTGTCGTAATAGTGTTGTCAAAAGTATCAAAAATCTGTTACTAATTAATAGTAAAACTAGTATTGAAACTCTATACTCATTTGAGCAGATATAAATACTAAAAAAGTCACATTCACAGGACAGACATCTTTCCTGAATAGCTTTAGGATGCTTGAGTTGCATCAAAACAAGTATACAAGTACATGGGCTAGTACACACTCATGGACCACTATGGAACATGCCTGGATGATGGGATTACACAGGTTTAAGACCACATGATAATATAAAAGAAAGTACTATGATTTAAAGTCGAAAACCATCCACATTCTACTGCCCAAAGAAAAGGTGTTTTTTTTAATTATCACCATGGTATCAGAATCAGTATTGAGTATCTAGTCTTCTTAGTATCAAAATCGAGTTTGATATTTTAGTATCATTACAACACTATGCCATATTAATCCTTAATTTACAGGATTTATGAGGTGTTGAAAATGTACATACCCACAACTATTTTGCGGTGTTTTCGTACTTCATCTAATAATATGTGAACCTCGCTGAAAGTAAAGCGAGCCTTTCTCTTTTTGAATCGGTCACGGTTGTTATTGTAGTACAGTGGAGAGGAAGACATCCTTTAGTCCTACTCAGCAATTCTCCGTATTTAGCCGTTTCAGATGTCGGAATTCTGTATTGAAAAGGGAAACACAACAGAAAAGAATACAGGGTCAGAATGCTCACACACTGACATTGCCCAGATGTTTCAACTATAGTCTTACTAACATTTAGAACAGCTATGTGCAATCTGCAGGCGATGTTTAAGTTAGAGTCAATATTTGCTGCTCTTTGTGATTATATTATATTGTGATGTGTGAGCGACTGTGTTCAAATAATTTCCCTTGTGGATCAATAAAGTTTTCTCAAAGTCTAAGTGATAATTGTGATTCTCCTTTGGGTGAATTCTTGATTTAACAGACTATTCAAATCATGGTCTTGGGATTTTAGACCTCGTTCAGAACTAGTTTGGAGCTGGTATAGTAAGATATGTGAACCTTTATTTGTTCCACAATGGGGAAATTGCAGAGTTGCAATGCAAAGTTCAAAAACAACAGAGGAGAAATATGCAATAAAAATAATATACATATATTTGAAATATAGACTTACCCAATTTAACCACAATATTAGAAATAGTTTGAATAGGGTTAAGATACAAAAGCGCTAAGTACAAAAGTTAACACAATACTATTACAATTAAAAACAATTATGAACAGTACGTGGCTCTTTATACAGTGCACCATAGGTACAGAATACCGAGCAGACAGTCCTGTTATATACCGAGGGAATATTATTTTCTTAGGTGGTAGTGAATGCAAAGAGTCTGATATCCACAGCTCTAAAACACTTTCGCATGTAGAAGTTATAAACATTGTCAAATTGAGGGTGGAGTGGACAATGGATGCTAGGCACAGCTTATAGCTTGTAGCGGCATTGACATCTCCTTATACAAGCTCTGATGAGATGTACGTCAAGTTTTCAGTATGTTACAGAAAAGGCGACCAAAGCAAAGCGCTTCTGCTGCTGTAAAAAAGCCACGATATTGAGGTACTACACAGATACTAGCATAATTTGATAACATGCATAACAGCTAACATGCTAAGCTAACGCGTAGCGGTGCATACAAATCCCCACTGAGAGATTGGAATTTGGTCTGAAATGTCCAGACTTAAAAATATTAGTAAAACGGTTGGTGGAGCGTTGAACGTACCTGCAAAGACAAATAAAGCAACAATTATCCAGAGTGAATTATTTTCTGAAAATGTTCTGCATGGATAACGCCATCAAGCTAAACAAAACGTAGCCGAGTCACTACACGCTATTGTTTCCGGGTGAATTTCAGCGATTTTATTTTACATAAACAACGTCAAAATTTTAAAAGCAACAACTTTTGTACTAACTATACATTAAAGTTTACATTTTATTTCAATGTATTAGTCTTGGTTATATGTTTACCAAAATATGGGTGAAAGATGGGTGCTAAATATGTGGTCTCATTTTGAAAGAATGATTCTTTGCGCTTTGGATTTCAACAGGAAGTAAACAACTTTCTATAATGTTTTTACTTTTCCAGTTCCCCGGGGCCCTCATTATGCAAGTGTAGTTTTGGATAATTAACGATTTTGTTCCAGTTCGTTAACTTTTGTAATTAAATCCAGATCATTTCACACTCGAGTTGAAAAAGAAATGTATTCCAAGTTCAACATCACTTTAGTATAGGGTGATCAGATTTTCAAAATCAAAAACTGGGTCACCCTCGGTTTTTTGGTGGCTGGTAATTATAATATTGCGAAACGAATTAAGGAAAATTGTTCTGCACTCTGTCCATTCATGACAAGTCACTATAGTCCCATTTTCTTTGTGTTTTTGTAATTTTTAAGCGGCTTTTCTGTATATTACTTAAACAAATGACAATTCATGCCTCTCTTTACTGTTACAGGTATCAAATTGGTCAAAAATAGGGACATATATAAAAGATGTATAAAACCACTGGTTTCTGATAAATCTGCTGGGACAGGGGACACAGGGTTCAAAACTGGGACCGTCCCGGGGAAATAGGGACGTCTGGACACTCTACTAGCATCTTAAAGCTGTATCATGTAACTTTTCTGGTTACAGAATGGCATTAGTCTCCATAGGAACATTCAAGTGACAGTCTGTCAAATGCTTTTTCTCTATGGAGATGTTATTGCTTCAGAATGTTTCACAGACAGAAAAAGTTACATAGGCACCTTTAAGTTAATTTCCCCTTTTTGCTAAAATATAAAACTAAATGATAAACTGTGAAAACATGTGCTAACCAGGTCATACAACAATAGCCAACATTTTTATCCACATGATAAATGAATGACAAATGTCTTTTTGTCCAAATATGGCACCTTTATTCAGGCAATTTATTTATGAGGCTTATTAACAGGTTGACACTGCCTATAGACATTTTAAACATGCACAACTTTCTTTATATAATGTCACAGCTCTTTTAGTGGGTATACGCATAGACCTCTTTATAGAGTCTGTGGTATAGGTCTAGCAAACATGAGATAGCTTCTAAAGGTTTGTGAATACGTCTGGCTTTGCTTCGAAACAAAATGGACCTGATTATTTGAAATACACAATTTAACCTACAGGGGGTCTGCTGAGTTTTTCTGGAGTTAAAAGGCACATAAAAAACATGTGATTCTGGTTAAACATGACGCACCATATTTTAGACTCAATAGTGGTTAAAATAATAGTTATGTATAGCTGTAAAAATACTATCTTTACGTTTATGTGTTTAAACTTTGCCTTAATATTGTGATGGCTCATTGTGCATGAAGCAATACCAGTACCACCCACAAACTGGTTCCACAACATAGAGGAAACAAGTAAGTTTAGAGGAGTTTACAAAGCAGACGGACAGTTAAAAGGCTTTACATTATACAAATATAACTTTGAATGCATATTATTAATTATCTTCTTTTCTTACTGGGATCACCTTCACCAGACTAGCAGCACTTTACACCAGCATATCTTTATTTCCTCTAGATTGTCTAATTCAGTATTTAACCTTAAAGATGCACTGTGTAACTTTTTTAGTGGAAGAAGATCCGCCATCTGCTTGCCTCGACGGAGATGTTGTTGCTTTGTCTGGAATGTCCCGGTATGGCATTAAACGTATCCATCTTCAATAACTCAGTAACATGGATTTTTATTGACTTACAACTTGCATTCTTACTGTGAGCGGGTTTGCTTCTCCAAAGATCTGGCATCTTACTTGTCCCTTGCTGTCTCCGTAGGAATAAATAAGTTTAATGCCATACTGTGGAACATTCCAGGCCACATCTCTATGGAGAGAAGCTGGTGATGGACAAGTTTCGCAGTACACCATTAATGGAGTTTGGCTTCTTTTGTTTTGCACCCACAAAAGACAAAAAAGTTTTAGTTAGTTTTTGGAGTGGAAAAGAGTCGAAAGAGTCGCTACAGAACAGCCATGGGTTTTTTTTCTAGTGTAATTTCAAATGTATTGTACTTTTAGATAAGATAAACCAAATGGGATTCATGCATATCTCATGACTTGCTCAGTACAACCCCAAATGTAAACAATATGCTGAAATTAACATGGCAATAAAATGCTGAAGCCCAATTTAGTTTTTGTGCATTTGTACTAGAACAGGGGTAACATACTAACTCAGTAACATTGCTTTGATTTATAATCACTTATACTGATTATTGTGATTGTAGAATCAGTTTATATTTATTTATATTATTATTTTATAAGTTGAAGTGCACAAAACATATACCGGTAGTTAAAGGATGAACACATTTCAAACTGCAAATATATGGCCCTGCATGGAACACAGGTTTTAGCAAAAGTGAAAATAACTCATGCAGAACCGTGTAGACAAAGTGGCACTGTGTAACAAACTGAAAGGGAGGCATCAGCTGCATTCAGGAGTACATGGTCAACTGGAGCCACTGCGAGTACAAAAACACAACATCAGTAATAGAAATTGACTCTGGTCTTTTTTCTATTTTTTAAGACTTTTACCTCTTGTACATTCACTTTGATGGTTCCATTATTATCTTTATCCAGGGTTTTGAAGGCACCTGTTTTGACACATTAGATTAGTTTAGTTTAATTTGTAGACTTGAAGATGACTAAAGAAATTCTTGGTTGACTATCTATCATCCATGCATCTGACCAAAACTGCACTCACAAGATTACAACTGCACAGATGTTTATCTAAAATCAACTATTTATACAGATAAGTACTTGTAAACCAATGAAAAAACTAGGGGGAAAAAATGCAGGTCATGATTCACTTCCAAATCTTTCAAACTCACTGCATACCCTCCAGTTGCTGCTGTTGTCTCATATAAATTCTTAAATGCATCCTTATAAATCCTAAATAAAATATGTCATGGCCTAATGCAAATTTTGGTCGACTAAGACACAGCTGCCTGATTAACAGACTCCGTAACTAGGACTACAGCCCTATCAGTTCATTCACCCCAGTTCAGTGCATTCATTTTGACAAACCAAATTTGATTTGATTCCGACTTACGACACATCGCGTCCAGCCGCACAAGGCAGCCGATGTAATTGTCAAAATCCATGTTTCCATTTTCATCACTGTATCGTCGTATTATCATATTAAACATCTGCTGATCGAGAGGAAAGCCTGAAGAGGGAAGAGATTATAAAAAATGCATGAAAGAGGGACCATAGGGGTTTACATTACATAATACTTGTATCATTGCATTGGTATGCATGCAACCCTAGCCATTTGTGCTGTTTGTAGATTTTAAACAGTTATTTTTTGAATCAACAATTTTGAACCACTGAACCATTGAACCAGGACATTATGGTGGTCCTCAATAGTCTAAAATTGCCCCCATAAAAATCTAATCCTGGACCATTGGCATAAAAAATAGACTTTGTTCCTAAGACTCAGGCAGAGACTAAATTGGTCAAAAATCATTTTAAGATTAAATGTAGGCAGTAAGTGACATTTATACTGCACAAATTAAATGAGATGCAATAATTTTAAAATAATGTGTGCTACCATAGTTTTAATCTATTTTAGACAGATACACACGGCTGAGATTGGTACAGTACATGACTACTGTGCTGGTGGCTAAACACTGTAGACTATTGCTCAGCACCATTTCCACATTTTCCCAGTACTTAAAGCACTATAATTACAATAACTTTTCTAAGTACTGAGATCACTATAATTACTGAAGAACTCACAGTAAAGCTCATTCAAGGTTAAATATCTGTGGAGAGGCTACCCCACTCAGTCTTAATGCCTGTTTTTCTAGGTATTTTTGAGCTATAACATAAACAACATTCCAGGCAGAACATGACTGACTGACTGACTCCCCCCAACCAAAAAGTTAGTGCCCCTTTAACAGGCCATACTAAAAGCTGTGTTTAAACCCTGGATCAGGCCCTTTGTTCTGTGGTGTTGTATTCAGGACTCCACCATTTTGCAGTCACAGCACAATGAAGTATCAGCATGGACTCTGACTTAAAAATCCCACCAACAAATATCCAATCTATAAATCAATATAATCAATGAAGTGAACAGAGAGTTTTAGTGTAAATTGGGTAACCCTTATGTGTTTACTCCAGTTATTCAAATTTTCCTGCTCTGTCATTGTCAGGATACAAAACTGTCCCATCTGAATTGCTCACACTTTGTTAATTAGGAGTGTAACGGTACATGTATTCGTACTGAACCGTTTCAGTACAGGGCTGTGCACGAGTGAGTTTGCGCAATTTGTGTCAACAAGATGGCTTCGTGCCGGCCCAGCTGCGCTGTCTCAGGCCCCAGGTGCTCCAGGAGCGACTGTCGACTGAACCAGGTCTGAACCAGGTCTGAACCAGGACTGAACTGAGCGACTGTTGACTAAACCTGGACTGAACCTGGACTGAACCAGGACTGAACCAGGACTGAACCAGGACTGAACCAGGACTGAACCAGATCTGAACCAGGTCTAAACCAGATCTGAACCAGGTCTAAACCAAAACTGGACCAGGTCTAAACCAAGTCTGGACCAGGTCTAAACCAAGTCTAACCCAAGACTGGACCAGGTAAGGTAAGGTAAGGTTTATTTATATAGCGCTTTACACAGACACATGTCCCCAAAGTGCTTTACACAGCATTTTACAGAGAATTCTTCATTCACTCCAGACCCAGTGGTGGTAAGCTACTGTTATAGCCACAGTTGCCCTGGGGCAGATTGACAGAGGCGCAGCTGCCAAGCCAAGCGGCGCCAACGGTCCCTCCGACCACCACCAACACACACTCACACAACTTTCACACCTACAGTGCATGTTTTGAGTTGATGGGGGAAACCGGAGTGCCCGGAGGAAACCCATCCAGACACGGGGAGAACATGCAAACTCCACACAGAAAGGCCTGGGCGCCCCGGGTATCAAACCTGCAACCTTCTTGCTGTGAGGCATGAGTGCTAGCCACTCAGCCACCGTGCCGGTATAGACCAGGTCTATACCAGGTAAACCAGATCTAAACAATTATCATTATAATTATAATGATGAATGAATTATTATTAGTTCTTATTATTAGTAATGATTTTCACATTTTGTTTACTATTTACTCTTTCCCTGAGCACTCAGTATTGTGCAGTATTTGTATTTTATTGTATTTATATTGTAGCAGACACAAGGTGAGGGGTCTTTTGGGAGAAAGAAGTGCTGCACTTTATCATTCAAACATGAGACATTTTGGCATTTTGTTCCCATACTGTACTGAAAATTAACTGAACCCTGACCTCAAAACCGAGGTACGTACTGAACCGTGATTTTTGTGTACCGTTATACCCCTATTGTTAATTATTACTACAAAACTCACACAACAGGTCCATTCAGTTTTAAATCTATATATAATCTCACCAGCTGCTGTGAATGCTCCAGGCAGTTCATCCGCACCAATAAGCCCAGAGCCATCTCTGTCAAAGGACTTGTACACTCCCTAAACAAGAAAAGCAATGCATTAAAGGAATGTACTACAAGTTACTATAGCATTTTAAAGTGAGTCACAAACCTAGAAAGCAAACTTAACATTACAACCTGAAATTCCTTTGGTGATCCTAGAAAGAGTTTAGTTGTTTTTTACTTACCTGCCATTTTTTTATATTGTTCCAAAGGTGTTTAAATTCATGAAACCCAAGTTTCCCAGTGCTGTCACTCTGATGTGGTGGTTAAGAAAAGTAACTATGGCCACTCCATCTTAAACAAACACAACGCTACAGCCTCAGTATTTGTCAAGGGCAGATTTAATGCATGGCGTGTAACTATCCCTACTCTACATGCTCTCATACAAATCTGTTATTCTATAATGAACATCAAATGGAACAGCAACAACCTAAATATATTACAAACTTAAAGTAAACAAGGAAATACAAAAGATCCTAGCGAAAATAATGATGCAATAAATTTGGACTTAAAATAACTTTAAAATATGAGGCATATACACAAAAGCAAATTATAAGAGAAACTATATGTTTCAAATATGAATATATGAATACTTGTAAAGCAATAGAAGTTAAGGGAAAAATATATATATATGAATAAAAAATAATAACAACACAACTAGCACCTGAAAGAGTCTAAAATAAGTTTGTTAGTTTCTCTCTTTTTTTTTTAATATATATATTTTTTTAATGTATATTCATAAGTTTTTGTTTATGTCTGTCTACGATATTAAGATGTTTATTTTAGCACAATGTGTCCAAGAATATTTTTTGTGAAACTTCCATATGACACAATCATGTATTAGACAAACAGAGTACTGGTCCTCAAACATTTCACAGCAAATATCACCTGACATAATACTTGGCTTTCCCAGTACCACCAGATCTAATCTATGGAGATAGGTTAGTGTCTTTATTATCAAAAAAATATCACACCATTCACAAATGCATTTCTTGGTCCAGAAATAAATATAACAACGTTCACAAATATAATTCATGACTTACACATATATGTAACAACATTCACAAAAGCATTTCCTGACTCAAAAGAAAATGTGATTCACAAATGTCAGTGCAGTTACATTTATTTGCAAATTGATGAACCCCTTGTGACTACCCCTGCATTTCATGACAGCGTTCGATGCATAAATGTGTTTTTTTTAAACAGCCAATCACAGCAACTGAAGTTCGAACGTATAGTTTATGGTCCAACAACATTGCGTTACTATTGTGCATAGTAGTAGTTTTTAGGTTCATAGATTCCAGATAATTTTCAGGTTGACTGGCAAAAATGACAGGTGAAAGTGGTTGCATTAACTGTAAGTATAACTTGTTCATCTCCTCGTAATCTACCTTGTTTAAAGTCCTTTATTGGTGACTGAAATTAAAAAGGATAATTATCATCCAGGTTGTGTCATATTGACTAGCAATGCAGACTAGCCAGTTAGATGGGTTTTCAACTGCTTCATAGTTCATAGATACATCCATGACTATTCGAAGCAGTTACCGCTTTTGTTTAACCCCATGGCCCCGGTTATAAGTTTGTTGTTACCAGAATGGCAATAACCAAGTCACAATGTATTACTAAACACTGTGTAATGTCGTAGTAATGTAGTACTATTTTAGTAAAGTTTTTTTCAGGATAGGTTTCTGGCTATGAGGAGATAAACAGGTTAGATTTACAGTTGATGAATCACTTTCCCCCGCCATTTTTGCCAGTCAACCTGAAAATTATCTGGAACCTATGGACCTAACTACTTCTACTATGCGCAAAATAGCACAATGGTGTCAACCATAAACCATTTACTCAAACTTCAGTTGATGTGAATGGCTGTTTAAAAAAAAAAAAAAAAAACACCAAACACTGTCAGGAAGGTCTCAAAAATCCACAAATAAATGCAGGGGTAGTCACAAATATGTATGTCGGTTTGCAAATAAATGTAACTGTACTGACATTTGTGAATCATGTAACATTTTCTTTTGAGTCAAGAAATGGTTTTGTGAATGTTGTTACATTTATTTTTAAGTCATTAATTATATCTGTGAATGTCGTTATATTTGTTTCTGGACCAAGAAATGAATTTGTGAATGGCGTAATATTTATTTGATAATAAAGACACTAACCTATCTCCATACTAAACCAGGACGTTATGAGACCTAAAGAGACCTAGAGCCAAACATGGTATAAATTAAACTAGGGCTGTCAAGATTTGGTTAACCAATATTCAATATATTCAATATTCCATTCAATCTATATGGTTACAAGTACAATTATGTAAAGTGCTAATCTCTGGGAAACACTGCTTTATCATTAACAAAGTTTGATTTCATAAACCATTGGTCACATACTGCAGCATGTTAGATAATGAAAGTGAAACAAAAATGAAAATGGCTTTCACTGTTTGGCATGGTGTCAATGTTAAATCTGAGATTTTTTTTCTTACAATAATCATAACATTAAAGTTTGATATTGTGACATCCTTAAATGAGACTAAATCAAAATATCATGACAAACATTTATATATTAGTCTCTAAATAAGACAAATACTTAAAACTACAGAGGCAGTCCACATACACACTAAAAGAGCATCTACAGGAAGAGACTCATTCTTGTCTTCCCTTGCGTGAGTCATTTGCAGATTTGGTGGGGCAGCTGTCTGTATTAACCCCCTGAATGCCAAGCTTAGTTCCTGATCCTAACTGTCACCTTGTCTCCACAACATACACACCCATAAGTGATAGAAAGGATACATCCATGACGGCCACCATGCTCCGGCAGTTTTCAATGCTAAAGCCATCTGTCTTCAAGTCGCCATCTAAACAGAAAACCACAGGAATAATAAATCAATATCAATCAATAATCCATACTGATTAACTTGCTCGTGTAATAAATTAAACTTACGCTTGGAGATAATTCTGTTGAGGATGTTCATCAGCTCAGTGGGGCTCACTTCCATGTCCTATGGAACAACAGGTTGCATCTTTATTACAATCCTTTAGTGTTGTCATGAAACTTAAACGTTAAACTTCATTAGATACTAAGGAATAGGCTTGATAGTCTCCATAAGATTTGAAACCACAATGATGGATGATAATTCATGTTATTTTTACAAAATAATACTGGCTGGTAGTAGTAGTATTATGGTACCATGAGGTCTTATACTAGTTCAAAGAAAGCTTGAAATCATTCTAAAACAGTTCAAGAACGGTCAGATGATTCTGTCTTGTTATTGTGATTTTTACGACTAGTTTTTGTAACTGTTGATACTTTAGGAAAAAACTAAATCCATTGCAATAAACAAACTAGGAGGGCATGACACTTACTTCTCCAGCCAGCTGTTGGAACACCTTACGAAACTGCCTCTCTTCATCACTTTCATGTTGCTCTGCATAAGCCACGGGTCTTCGCGGAGCAGGCTATGAGGAGACACACATACACACAAACATACTCATGTAAGAATGAGACTGCTTCTAAAATTAGTTACATATACAGACAAATGCTGCCATTCAGTCACTCACTGGTTGAGAGGGCACAAATTGCGCTGGGTCAATGTTGCTAAAAACAAAACAGAGTTAGGAATGTAGATATTTATCAATTTTGTTGCTTTTAACAGAAATATTTAACAATGACAGACTCACCTGACAACATTTATAAGGCCTCCAATGACTTGCTTAGCATAATACATCTTGGATTTACTGTGAACAAAAACTAAAAGAAGTGAGGAACATAATGTCATCAACATTGTTACAACAACAAGATTACGGTTGACATTTCAAACTACAGTACATTTAAAAGTGAAAATGCAAAACAAAGAATACAACACAAATGTCAAATCACTAGACACTAGCAATTTAAGTTCATATTAACAATTGCATTACTACCCAATGTGAATGTTGGGCTAATTTAATCTATCTCTATTAGCAACTTATTTATCCAATCCTGGCATGTCTTTTCACACTTAAATGGCACGCCCTCTTTATCCCACCAATACTTCCCGTGTCGACCAAACCTAAACCAAACCACACCCAAATGCAAATAACTATCTAACGTTCGTAATCTGTGAATATAAAGTATTCTTTTCGTATATTACTGCATTGCAACTATAGGTTGTGAGGTTAAAAGCATAAATATACTGCAGTGTTTGCGTTCTCACCACAAACTTGCCATGCACCAATACCGGAGTTATTAAACTTGATTAGACTTAGACAAACTGAATATATGAAGAACTAAACATTCATCAACATTAAAAGTAAAACATATTGTGTTGTTCTTGCAATTAATTTGCTCATCTATGATTGTATCATCAAGAAGACAGAGCTAGCTTGACGCTACCAATAGATCCATGGAGGCTGCTCGTGGTAGCTAGACCGTACATCGAAAACGTAGACTGTAAGTACAACTAGCGAGAGTATTTTTTTGCTTTTCTGGAGAATTATGCATGAATAAACAGCCAACACTAAGCAATACAAAGCCACGATTACTTTAGCTGTTTAGATCGTATACTTACCAGTAGATGTGTTCGTCGCTGATTAAAACTGAGTCGTTTGAGCGTGAGTATACTTTTCTAAGACAGGAATGCGATTCCTTGAACACGCCCCACGCACGGCCCCAGACGACGCACAAAGAGCATCAGCGCGACAAGAGAATTAAAGCCAAATAATTGCAAAAGAGGTTTGAGAGTTTATATATTTATAAAAAATAAAACATTCAGCTCTGTGTCTGCCAATACAAAATAAGAACAATACGTGGCCATACCGGCTTGTCAAAGCCTGATCCCGTCAGATCTCAGAAGCAGAGCAGGGCCGGGCCTGGTTAGTACTTGGATGGGAGACCACTGGGAATTCCAGGTGCCACAGGGGGGCGCCAGTCACAAAAAAATCTGTCGTTGTATCCCTAGGTAAGACACTTCAACCACATTGCCTAGTATGAAAGTGGTGTGTGCATGGCAGGATTCCCTTGAAAAAGAGTTTAGTAATCTCAATGGGACTTTCCTGAGTAAATAAAGGTAAAAATAAATAAATAAATAAATAAAAATATAGGTATTGGGAGTAATAATAGTAGGGTGTTTTTCCTAATTTAGTCTATGTGAAATACGTTTTCTGGTCAGACGCATAGAGAGTCTACTGTCACACGTAAACCAATTTTTCAAAATTATATTTATTTTTTTCATGCATCTTCAGGTGAAAAAGTTAACTATAGCAAACTCGTGTTCTGTTTGAAATTCTACATATTTTGGGTATTATAGCGAATTTTGGCAATTATTTTTAGTTTAAAGATACAGATGCAGCGCAGGCCTGCCTATCATTAAAATAACGCCATCTTGTAGATTGATAAAATAAGACTTTTGTTAGTTGCTACTGTTGGCTACAAGGTCAAAATCATATGGTCAAAACACAATGTAGGCCAATACCACATGTTCTTTTAGTCTGACTTAAACTACTGAAATATGATGTGGCCTAACTTTAAAGAGCAATTTTTAACAGTCGACAAGGATAATTAAGGTGCACAATGTAACTTTTCTGGTAGAAGCTCCACTACATGCCTGTCTCCGTTTTGATACAGGACAGGTCTGTGGAGAGGTCAGCCCACTCAAAATGCATGTTTTTTGAGCAATAGAAATACAGTAATTGAACAAATGCAAGATAGATATGTTAAATGCCATACTGTGAGACATTTTAGGCAAAACAATAACTCTATGGAGTCTCTAAGCAGGTGGCAGGTCCCATTCCCCAGAAAAGTTACATATCCAAGTCCAGGGGTAGGACTCTGCAAATAAACAACTGACACTCCCAAACAGAACAAACGTTTTCTAATGTTTGATAATTCTGTAGCACTATGAGATGTGGTTGAAGCTAGAGAAACCGTGAAACCTTTTTAATTGGCAGATTTTTCAGCATGCATTTCACTTCTCTGTACTTCTATGCCATGTTTCAATGTATTTTCATGTAACGCTTTGGGTTTGGTCGTTAGAGGCCAAATATAATGGAATAGAAATTTATCTTAAAGGGATGACAGTGCTTTGTTAAACAGGAAACAGCTGTTTGCGGTGTCTGAGATAACTGCAACTTGTAGTAAAACAAGTAAAAGTAAAACATGTAAAACAAGTGAACACGCAAGCACCACATTGAGTATATTGATTGGTTACTGAGCTGGGTACATCAGTGAAGTTTTAACACATGGTCTTTTTAGGTGCCTTTTAGGTACCTTCTGGGTGCACGCAGTGGTGGATGAGCCGCGCACTGGCGGTGCCACACGGAGTGTCAGCGTGCTCCAGCGCATAGGTCCCGCACACGGCACAAGTTTATTGACTAAAGCAGCGGCAGTAATGAAATATGACCGCACTCAGTATTCAGACCTAGAGTCCGTGACGAGAGTCCAAATGCGCTCGAGTCCGAGACAAAACCAAGACAAAGCTCTCGCTTTAGCGGAGGAGGAAGTCCAGCGGCACGGGGGTGTCTACTGAGTGGGACAGGTGTGGGTCCTGCTGCGGCGCGCCTCGTTTAAGGTGGGGATGGGTGTGTTTTGAAGCGGAGATTGTTCTATGAATGATATCGCCGCACACGCGGAGCTTGTATGCTGGGGTCCTGCGCGGTTGGAGGTGTTCGGTTGCGCTTGCGCTGGGAAAGCGTGCCGCGCTTTAGGGGCGATCCAGGCTTGGGCACGATTCTGGAGTCCTAGTGAGTGCGCCCCTAATGTTTGATACATTTAGAACGTTTAACTTGTCACGTTAGTCTGTGCGCAGCTCCTTATTGTGCTGCAGAAGCATTCGCACAGGTGCCCCTGTTTTGTTTTTCTCGTTCGCACGCCGAAATATTTACTCGCAAATGCGAGTGACATGGGCGCACTGTAGAGCCCTGCCCACACCACCGACTTAAATGATGGTGGTGGGTCTTCTAACTCCGGGCTTGAATTACTCGCCATCGTCTTTCACCCTCTCACAACGACCTAACAGCAGCAACTTTCAACAACAGCAGTTTTGTATTTGAAGGCGGAGTTTGCTAGCTAGACCAATCCAGACATGTAGACATGTTCATGGACCAATCAGGGCTTGCACATGGCAATGGTTAAGGAAACCGTCGCAAAAGGAAAGTCCCTGGTCAGTTCAATATTAAACTTTTGTACCGTATATTCTCCGTCAAAATGCGCGCACCGAACCGTGACCCCCGTACCGCGACAGTTCAATACGAATACATATACCGTGCCACCCCTAGTAGAAACACTCTCAGATCATACCACCAGCTCCATAGCAACTCAATGTATAAGATGCTATAGCCACCTTTAAAGGACCTATTCGTAATCTTATAATTTTGTTTCCTCATCAAAAACATACCTGGAGTAGGGTTTTATTTCATTCACACTTGTTTAACACACAAACCTTGCGTATTTAGGTTGAGTTCTTCTCTCAAACGGAAAACACTGTTCCACCTTGGAAATAAAGGAAGTTCCCCATTGTGTTTTTAAACTCCAAACACCTTCAGACACCTTCAATCTTCAGCCCTGGAAGTGCCCATCTCTACTGAACCAAAGTTAAAAGGTAGCTGTTAACCCAGTTAACACAGCATTTTGAGATTTGGAGATGTAGACAGACTGATAAAGGGTTACTCACATGCATGAATAAAACAAAACACAACTCCAGGTATGTTTTTGGGGAGGTAACAGCATTGCAACATGGCCTAAAGCTCACAAGGGCCAATTTTGCGTAAAGGGCTTGTGCCTGTTTTCAGACCATGAGTCAGGAAAGGAGAAATTTAGATCTAAATTTAGATTAGTCAACTGGACAAAAGTTTATTTACTGAATATGTTTCGCAGCTCATCCAAGCTGCTTCTTCCAGAATTGAAGAAGCTTTTTCCAGTTGACAGAATTGAATTCTCTCCTATGTGATGGATCTTACCAGGGCAACTGAGGGATTTCATGAACATGAGTCAGGAACATATCCTAGTTTTTAACCTCGCCCATTTAGTCCTTTCTGCCGCTGTGAAATTGCACCATGACATAGAAACAACTGTCTGGGATAGTGTAATGCAGTTCTTTCCTTATAGCTTTCCAGCCTCTGTCAACTGTTTGTAATTAAGAACTTCGTGAAATTCTCTATCATAGCGATCATAGGGATCACAACATCATAGAGACAACATCATAGAGATTCAAGTGTCTGGAATAGTGGCAGGGTGTTGGTTTTAGATTAATTTAGAAACAAGATGCCAGGCCAAAAAAGACCTGGCCTGTAGCTTCTGCTTAGTTATTTAATGATAAAAATCAAATTAATAGATTATGCTTAAAAATCAATTATTTTCTTATTAATCAAATTTGATCATACAGTGCATATTATAAAGAGCATTTATCTTATTAAAAATTACGTACAGGCAATTTAAAGGTGCACTGTGTAACTTTTTTGCTCTGCCTTTCAAAGCTTAAAAATGCTTTAAAAAAGAGATATTAAGACTGGGAGCAGAGTTGCCTCTCCACAGATCTAACCTGTAACATGGTCTTGCCATTTGACGGACCCTCCTTACACAATATACCTTTAAACCCATTTTGTAAGATTTGACAGTGATTGCACACACGGCTCTTATCCAGCAGAGGGAGTTAGAGAGCAGTGTGTAGAGCTGAAGGCTACACTGCACTGTAAGCCTATAAAGAGCCCACTGTATAGAATAGAAAGCTAAATGTAGTTTGCCCCTATTTAACCCTATAGTCATTCTTTTACATTTAAACTTGAGTCAAATCTTACAGCCTTTGTAACCATGAGTCCTTTGATATTCACCCATGTGTGACTAATCTGCATTGGATAATAAATAAAGACTACAGAACAGCACAATGTTGACACTGTCTATTTTAAAGCCAATTAAATGTCAGTATATGTATCCAATGCGATGACAGATTTAGAGTTTGACAAATGTGACCAAAGTGACGCGAGGCGCCAGAGAGGAGGTGGTTTAACACTATTTCAATCCAGCCTCTGCTTTGGAGAGTTGCTCTGTTTTTATCATCTCTACATCTCCCATAATCCCCAGTGGCCTCTACTATGGCTGCCTTGACAGTGCAGACACTTCTCCTTGTGCCTGAGTGATAGACACGTTCACTCTTACTGCACAAAGAAAAAAAAATCACCCACAACAAAAAGAACGATTTTATTCAGTCAATATCTATCTATTTTTTCACCTATTTCTTTCCACTAATGTTGTTATCTGGCAAATGGCTCCCAAGTTATCACGAGTAGGGCTTGGTACCTTTAAATTTGTTCAGGTACTTGTCATGGTTTGAGTGTGGTTGAGGACCCCAAAGCAGAGACAGGCGCAGGTAGCTGTTAAAACAGGTTTATTAGACAGACAGAGGAAGACACTGGGGTAGAGACTCACGGGGGAGACAGACTGGACGACAAGGACAGGCAGGACGACGTGGACAAGCAGGACGAGGACGTAGACAAGGGAGAGGAGAAATGAACTGAGACAGAACAAAGGACAAGGACAGAACTAAGTAGAGGAGCTGGTTAGTCAATGAGCTGCAGGTGAACCACCAAGCAGGTGATTCCCCCCCCACCAGCGGTGGTCCAAGAAGGGAATCTACCACCCTGGATGGAGAACAATGTCCAGCAGTGGTCCAGGAAGGGAATCTACCACCCCAGATGGAGAACAGTGTCCAGCAGCGGTCCACAAAGTTCAAGGGACATGGAGGCAGAGAAAACAGGAGGTGGGACAGGAGTCGGGTTAGTGGCTGTTGCAGAACGCTCCAGAGGAACAGGTAAGGACAAACGAGGCAGCTGGGAATTGGAGCCTGCCGATGCTCTACACTCTGCGGGGTCCAAGTGGTCAGTTCATTCTGTCATGGTTTGAGTGTGGTTGAGGACCCCAAAGCAGAGACAGAGGCGCAGGTAGCTGTTAAAAAGGTTTATTGCCGGGATTGAAGGATGTGGTGATGGAAACTGGCTGGAGACATAGACGGAGGAAGACACTGGGGTAGACTCACAGGTAGACAGACTGGACAACAAGGGCAGGCAGGACGAGGACGTAGACAAGGGATAGAGGAGGAATGAACTGACACAGAACAAAGGACAAGGACAGAACTAAGTAGAGGAGCTGATTAGCCAATGAGCTGCAGGTGAACCACCGAGCAGGTGATCCACACTGCAGCATTAGCCCAGCCACACCCCCAAGAGGAGCAGACAGATGCAGAAGGGAGGGGGAACACATAAACACCAAACCCTGACAGTACTAGTAATTGAATAATATCTGATTCTTCACACCAGTTAATTTTTGGTACCTATTCCTGAATTAACCATATATATAGAACAAAAATAGAACAGTTCATAAATTCCATTAAATTGTATTGTATTTGAAGAAAATGTATTTGCGGCATCTATTACTTGTTATTTCTTTTGAGCTTTTAGCCATGTTTAAATGTTGTTATCTCCTCAAAAACAGACTAATAATAAAGGGTTTCTCAAACACGGAAAGAACATTATAACATAGATCCGACATTAGCGTTATGTGGGCCCTTTAAAGGAAAAATATTATTTCTGTACCAGATTTTGTTTTCAATCTTTTTTGGTACCAAACCTTATATTCAGTACTGCTCCTTTAAATGATAAATAGCCCTCGTCAGAATAGTAAGACTTCAAACTCAACTTCAACACTAGCCATAGTATCTGAGTTCCTTATTGTTGACAACACTAATTTGACACACTGTCTCAATGAACGGCGCTCACACCTCCTTGAGCCAAATACACTGCATCTTTGCATTTCATCCACAAGGTCAACTGAAGCCTGAATGTACCAATGCCCAAGCAAAACCCTGTCTATATTTAGTTGTGTGACATTATTTTTATCCACATATCAAGGGGTCATTACTTTTTGATATGCCTGTACTCAGGGCTGCACACTGTATCGCAATCAAATGAAAATCTATATTTGAGTTTTATAATAATCAAATCACAATGCTCCCGCGTCTTATAGAAAATGTTTGCAGTACGTGTAGTTTAGACGGCCTCAAACGTGTTCCGAAATACGGGGGATTCTTGTATTAGTTTATCAATTCATACTTCAATTTTCTGTCAAATTATGAATGTGCACGCTGCAAATCTGCTCGCAACTAGACCCACCCCCCTAAAAAAAATCGACATCCTTAGTTGTATACTGTAAGTTGTGTCGTATAAGGTTTGTGGCATAGATACACTGATATGATCCCACTCCAGCTAAAATTACTTCACCCATGAAATACAGGTATCCATGGTTACACCAGGAGCCACGTTAAAGGGTGCTCTATTCTCCACACTCTCCTTTCTTTTTCATCATAGCAACATTTCAAGGTTTTCTGACTTGCCTCCACTTGCATTAGATTGACAACTCTTCTGATCGCACACGGAAAACCCACAATTAAAGCTTTATTAAGACGCTATTAGGAGGCATTTTCCATGGTTTGCGCCGAGATTGGAGTTGCCATAGCTCTGCAGGTGAAAATATAGTAACAGAACATCCCCAGTAAGACATATCCACAGTCTTCAGAACAACCTGTTACCTTGACAACGCAATTTTATCATTCAAGCCCATTGCTACCTACTCCTCACCGCAGGAATCAAATCTTCCTTAAATGTATATCGCTGCAGGCTTTTTACACCTCGATCCAAGGCGTAAAATGAAACAGAATGAGCAGTGCAGAAAATCTGGGGATTTCAGGTCCATAACTGAAAATTGGGGAATATTTGAGCGCAACAATAGCCAAGGTGATTTTGAAGCTGCCCGCCGCAGATTGGAGATGAAGAGGGACGTGGTTCAGGTTAGGGCTGAACGATGTGGGGAACGAAATAACTAAGTGGGCTTGTTCCGACCAGCATTTATTTATTTATTTATTTATTTGTAATTTTTTATGATTCATTGCTTTGTCTTTATTTCAAGTTTGAGAGAAAAAAAAATCATTCACATAGGACAAATATATTGTAAACAGAAAAGCGCATTTCTTGAAAAGGAGTGAGAAGAAGAAAAACTTATGTTAACCCAAAGTTTCAAAATTACATGGTTGCTTATGTACACTGATCACTTTACATTACAAATATTCGCAGTTAGCAAAATAAGTTACACGCTATACATACTAAATACTATACTAAATGTACTATACTTTCTTTTTTGTATTGTATTGTATGCTGTATTATTATTTTATTTGCATTCTTTTATTTTTCATCCTTATATCATGAAAGCAAAATCTGTTTATTATTATTACTACTATTTTTGCCGTACTAGATCATTAGCATTTGGGAGAAGCCTGGATAAATGAATACAAGAATCGCATGAAGAAACTAAACTAAATATACAGGGTTTGTGTGTTAAACATGTGTGAATGAAACAAAACACAACTCCAGGTCTGTTTGTGATGAGGAAACAACATTAGAACATGGATCAGAAAATAGTGTAACAATAATAATAATTGCAGTCCTTGAACTCTACTAATTGCAACTATGGGTACAATTATAGGGACAATTATCAAATCACAAAGGCTGCATTTATTTAGATAATAGAATGTCCTACGTTTACTCATCTACAAACATCTGAAATTCATAGGATTCTTGTATCAGTTTATCAGTTCATATTTCAGCCTTATCTCAAGTGTTAGTGCTCCTGGAGTTATTTAGAGTGAAATGTCTGAACCAAAATCCTACTTTGAAACATAAATCATAACTCTAATCGTAACACTTATCAGAGAAACCTCAGCTCTTATAACTTAAAGGTGCATTATGTAACTTTCTGAATGGGGCTCCGTCATCTACTTATTTTGTATGGATATGTCACTGCTCTGCCTGGAATGTTACACAATATGACATTAAACAGCACTACGTTATATTAATTCAATTACAGGTGGTTTTACTGCTCAGAAATACTTAGAAAAACAGGCATTCTGACTGTAAGCACGTTGTCTCTCCACAGATCTGACCTGTAACTTGGTCCAGTTTAATCTCCATGAAAATAGAAAGGTTTATTACCACACCATGAAATATTCCAGATGAAGCAATAACATCTCCATGAAGAAAAGCATTGGATGGACCCTCTGCCAGAAAAGTTACACAATGCACCTATAAAATGTCAACTTTTTTCCAAAATGGCGCAGCCCTAGTTAGTTCAGGATGAGTAAATGATTCAAAGATTATTTTAGTCTGTAGAGTTCGGAGTAAGAGATGACACAAGTTAGTTCTTAAAATGAAAGTGGCAAAACCCTGACGTATGTGTGGTGACTATTTCCATTCACTCATTATTTTTGAGTGTAATTGTTACCAGGCTCTGTTGTACTGTCATAGTAACAGGCGCCATGGGAGTCATATGGTTACCAGTCATCAAGAAAATCATAAAGTTAATGATATGTTTTTGTTGAACTAAGAAGAACTAGTATGAACTAAGACATAGTTGTGTTTTAGCAGACAACATAGTAAATAAGTGGTAAAATAAAGCAATTTGAATTAACCTATGTTATGTATGAATTGTGCTAATACCAATAAACCTGGTCTTGCCTGAAAAGATTCATAGTTTCATAGTTTTGTGATGAATGCTATAAAATATGTAATTTTAATTTAAAATTTCAGGTCTATTTGCGATCTTTGATACAATTGTAATGCTTGCGGTACAAAACCTGCTTGCATTACAAGCATTGCATTAAGTTATTTATGTTATGTTATAATTTGATGTTTTGGTTCATTATCCAATCAGAAAGCAGAATGAACCTCACATGAGTCTCTCTTTTGGGTTGCCAGTTTCAGTTCTGAAATACAGGTGGTTTAAATTTATCTACCACTACCTAAACCCCAGCACATGCAGCCAGTCATAAATCCGTGCTAGTGCAGCCTCTGCAGCTTAGTGAGGGAATTCTGGAGGTTCTGAGCTTTCACATGAGATCTGTACATATACTGAGAATGAGAAAAGACAGTGCAACCCACGTCCAGTTTTGATTGCAGTGCCCTTTATAAAACTGTACGAATGTAGCCAGGCTACATATACAGTTGCTTTAAATGCGTCTCTAGTCTCAAACCACTGAGGTTTAAAGAGAAGAGTCTGTGCATGTTTTCCAAATAAAACCTCTATAAAACTAGATTTTCACATATTAACAGGACCTATACATGGCCCAGTCTGCTCAAAAATGTGGCTGTTAAAAGCCGCATTAACTGTCTGCAGTAGTATGTAGTACATGTTGTGATGTCAGCTCTACTGGGCCCTGCAGATTAACCATGTTATTTGGTGAATAATGAACAAGGTCACACAGTGCATCAGCGCAGTGTGCTGGCTGCCTCATGGACGCCGTCAGAATAAAGTCAGGATGTACAATTCTGTATTCAGAGATTTAAGAATTGTGAGAAAAAATGCACCGTTTCCATAGAGATTTAAACAAAATATATTCTTTGAATGGGGAGAAAATGACATTATATAAATATTAATAATAAGGCTTTGTTTAGTTACACTATTGTTTGCTATTGTTCATATGAACATTACTTACCTCTGATGTAATGGAAATACTCCCTGACCAACAGTCCCACTGGACCCGCACTACGTTCATGGACTATAACGTGATCAAATATTACCGAAATCACAAATGTGAAGAGAAGACTCAAAGCAGAAATTCTTCCAGCTCCGTGGGTTCCACTGACTGGGGCCTTTCACTGGAGACTGTAATCTACATGTTACCCTGGTGACTGGAAAATAACACACTGTGATGCTTTATTTTGGAATCACTTAGTCTTCCAATCACACACACAGGTGTTTCCAGTTAGAGATTCCTGAGCTTTGGGAGCTTAGTCCAAACTTTAGACGAACTCCCAGAATGCACGAGTCACTGTGAGGCAACAGGACACATCTCACTGCCCACAGCAAGGACATACTACGAATATTCGGCCACTTAAATATTTCTCATGCATATACTAAAAACATTATGCATTTATACAACATTTTCTATGTTGCTACATCCGTTTAAATGCTGCTGCTGCTGCCAAACTTTAATTTCCTTTGGGATCAATAAAGTGTATTCATCTATCTAAACCTATTATTTTGTTTTAGAGATCCTCACACTGATGTACAATTCAGCGTACATGATGGTGTATGTATAGAAGATGCAGTGTTCATGACTTCAAGAGGATCCTTTGTCTGTAACCATGGAGATGTTACTGCTTTGGCTGGAGTATTACACATACAGCCTGTCTTACATTTGTTCCATTACAGGTGTTTTTGTTGCTTGAAAATAACATGAAAACCATTGCATTTTCACTGTGAGCCTCTCCACAGGTCTTACTTGGTGTTTTGGCTTCTCCAGAGAGATAGATTAATGTTTAATGTGATACTGGGCAAAACTCCATGCAAAGCAATATCATCTCCAGGGATAGAAGAAGGTAGCGGACCCTCCCCTAGAAAAGTTACACTGAGCACATTTAAATATAATAACAAAAAGCTACTTGTGCATCTACTACTATTAAAATCAAGGCATTAAAGATCTTATATTATGCAAAATTGACACTTATGAGTGTTTAGTCATGTTAGAATATTGCCTCCTCAAAAACATATCTGAAGTTGTGTTTTGTTTCAGTTACACATGTTTATTATTAGTATTTCTACATCTTCAAAGCTCAAAATGCTCTGTTCCACCTTGTGATGTCATGATGTGGTAGATTTCAAATTAAGAACTACCTTTTACCTTTTGGTCAGTGGAAATAGGCAATTCCAGGGCTGAAATTATCCAAATGATTCTAGCACAGGCATATTTAAAAACACAGTGGAGCACTTCCTGTATTAAGACATGACATCACAAGATGGAACAGAGGATGTTTCTTGTTATTCTTAGTTAAACCTGTGCCTTTTGGGAAGATATTAGGAGTATTAGCTTTGAAGTGTATTATTAAAGAAAATCTGAAATATTTTATCAGTTTTTTACACTTTAATTAAACAATGTTGCTTTATTTACAGGTCTTTTTGGTGTGTTTGATGATCAAAATACAATTACACTGATTTTAATAGTCATCTTGTCACAATTATTCTTATAACAGATTGCAACCCTGGTATAGGTGATGCCTCCTGTTGGCCTTGGTGAACATTATCACTAACACCTGGACTTTTTTCTACCCGTAGTTGAAATGCGCTGTGACTAACACGAGGCCTCCGTCTGCAGGCGCGAGGTGAACAACAGATGTTTAATAAGACTGAATGAATGAACACCTGTTTGGAGACCCTTAAAAATCCACAAATCCTTGTATTTATTTTCCATCTTCAGTCTCTCTCTTTCTTTCTCTCCCTCCTCTTTGTCAGCCTCTGCTTTTCAGCTCCTGTAAACAAGCCCAGCACCCCATGCACTGCAGTGGGCTGTGCTGCTGCCTAATTGCTGCATAGGCCTGTTACGAAAATTACTATATTGATTTACCGTTCAATATAAGATAGATATTTTTGCAGGACAATATTTATCGTGGGTAGCTTTTCTTGCACTAGTGGGGCATATTTATAGCTAAAATCTGACTAAAATTACACAAACTATTTACGTAAAGGGGAACTGTGTGGCTTCTCAGATGGAGTGGCTGTCTCCATGGAGATGTTATTTTTGCCCTGAGCGTTCACAACTATGGCATTAAACTTCTTTATCTTTCCACTTATTTAATTTAAGTGTTTTTATTGCTCAAAATACCTTGAAAAACACACATTCCTTCTGCAAGCAAAGTCTCCTCTCCACAGATCTGACCTGTAACTTGGTGTAATCTTGTCCATGTGGTGATAGATAATTTTAATACTATACAGTGGAACATTTCAGGCAAAGCAGTGACATACCCATACAAAACAATCATATTTAATACTGTGCAGGTGTGTGTGTATGTACATCTATATGTGTATGTATATATATATATATATATATATACATACACACACACATATATATATACATACATGCATATACACACACACATATATACATACACACACACACACATATATATACATGGTTTATGGTTTGTTTGTAATATGATCATTTATAGGCTATATTTACTCAATATAATCTTCAAATTGAGTTATCGTGACAGACGTGTGACTTCAGGGATGTGGTGTCCATGTAAACACACCCTTTATTTGCATGTAAAATGTGCTCTTGACAGTGAGCTCCCTGTGAAAATGCTGATTGCAATTACGTGCTCTCGACCTTTCTCTCAGAGACTGTGTCAAGGGGAAGAACAAAAGCCACACGACACAAGTGATGTTAAAATGAACATTTATAATGACTCTTTGTTGCCGTCGCAAAAATAATCTTTAAAAAACAATTCAATTATTAACACTGAAATGCTGACTTCACTGGTTGTCCACGAGTCATAAAACACAACTCACTGAATTTCTTTTACAAACACAGTACTACAGTTACATTAAATAGTCATTACCCTTAAATCTATTCATGAAGAATGGTCAAAGAAACCCAGAAGTAAAGGAACACAAATGACACTTGTAAATCCTCCCTTCCCCTCTCCATAGAAGCTGTTGTCTCTTATCAACAGTGTATCAGCTAGAAAATAGACTGCCTCAAGAAGTCCTCTGACAGAGCATTAAAACAGACTGGCAGCATAACAATGTGGCACATGAGCTCAAATGTGGTAGAATTAGGGTGAGTTTTTCAGGGGGGGTGGAGTGAGAACAGACCTTCCAGTGATCTAACATTGACTTATGAAGGCTGGCTTACCTTTTGGCTCAGTATGGTTTTATTTGGCACAATCTTTGACAAGTTTTTGCCATAAAAGCTTTCACACTTTCAGTTAAAATGGCACAAGAAAAGGCATTAGTTTGATGTCAATATTCAATCTTCTCATACGACTCAGAAATGCTATCCCAGAAAGCCCTTTAGGAGTTGACATTGGACTTTCACATTCTCACAACCATTGAGGTCACTATCAAAGAGAACACACCAATATATCAAATACCAAACATGACTTTAGTTTAGATTGGATTATTTAGTCTTATGCTGTCAGTCCATTTTGAAAAGTGTAAATAAACCCGAAACAACATTGTTTACAACAATGACAATGATTGCAAGGCATGCTTTCTTGAGTTTACACTTAAGCAAGCGCTCAACCCTGCACAATAGTCCCAATAAACAAAGCAAAAGAAGGAACAGTCTGGCAGAAGTTGACGTTAAAAGTCAAATATCTAACACATAAATGAGTCCTTGGAGATGGAGAAGTTTATGGGAGGTTCAGAGAGTCAAAGACAGGAGTAAAGAAAAAGAGATGGCCTCATGTCTGGTTGGCGAGAATCCTTTTTTTTTATGTTTTCACGTTTTTCCCCACAGACGTAAGGGCTCAGGAATACCTTTGAAATCCTTAAAGGGCAAACACAGCGTTGAGGAAACAAACAGAGATGTCATGTAGGCTGAAAAAGTGACACTTGAGGTTAAGGAGCAAGTAGCCAGTTTCAAACCAGTCGTAGCCGTGGCGAAAGGGCTCCGTGAAAGTCCGGAAAACGCTTCGAAACAAACTTGGAATGATGATACATTTTTTTGGACATTTGGATGCAACAACAGGGGCGTGTACACTAACAAAAAGGTATTCTCAAAAGGTGGCAGATATTTTATTTTGCTGGTGCCGATTTCGTCTCGTAATATTCAATAGTGAGACATTCAATTAGTTCATGTGTTTTTTTTTTTTGTTTTTGTTTTTTTTTCAAATTTGGAGAGTCTTAGTAAAGAATGGTGGGATGCGTAAGGACATTAAGATCCCCCTCATTGACTGAACACAAAGGGAATGTACTGGAGAAGCGTTGAAGTGAGGGGACAGGTGCTACTCTTGCAGTGGACATCTAGACTCCAGCCCTTTCCGTCATTCATGAGACCGTCACAATAAGGGAAAAGTTAGAACAGAAATCAGAGCGAAACAAAGCAAAAAACATTACAAAAAAAACATTGTTAAAAGCCAACACGTTTCGCTTCAGTTCACACCCAACGTGACCCACTGATCAGTAAAGTGCATTTATGCAACACCAAACAAACAAGATAATGTTGACAGCGTATCGGAAGTAGTGTTGATAAAACATCTGGATGATGACTGTGGCCGAGAGAGGCCTTTACCTGACTATAGCTGAAAATCTGTTATTGACATAGTTATTAACTCTACATGTAGTTTGACATTCTGCCCTGAATTTACATTAAATACCAACATTCGACAGAAATCAAAAGGAGAAGATGGTTACATTCATATAAGAGTTAGATCTGGGCTTTTTGAGCTGTGTGACAAAACTAAAAGATGACAGGTTATGTGAGGTTCAACCTGTTAAAAAAAAAGCATGTCTGATAATATCTGCTAAGAGCCAATGCACTGAGTAACATTTTCACGTTTGCTTGTTTCACATTTTTAACACTCCTCACTGCACCTAGAAATCTACATATTTCTCTGATGACATGTCAGTTATGAAGAGATGATGACAATTGATTTGATATATATTTTTATAGTATATACTTTATAAATGTGTGTCTTTTTTCGGGCCAACATGACAATAAATGAGCTCCCTCCCATCTCACGACGTCAACAAAACTTTTTTTAAAAAACATGAGGCGAGTAAACTTAAGTGCTTTATATCTGACTGCATGCAGCGTTATGTCTTTGAATGTTTTTTTTTCTCACGAGACAACTGCTCGTAAAAATATTTGTAACATTTTTTTCTTTTTTTCCTCCATAATTCACTTGTTGATACCATGCAATAGAAGACGTGCAAAAAGATAACACCTAACTCCACAAACACATTTTGATTGTTAATGGCTATGTTATGAATGCTTATAACATGTTATGCTTAGTCCATGCTGGCCTATAGAGACATTTGTGAGAAAACAGCAGTACTTAAGCCACAGGTCAAACAAACACACAAGGGATGCATGGAGTGTAAAACAACATGGAACCATAAAAATCACATCATTAACTCTTACTCTATGTAGCTATGAGAGAAACGATGCACAAGAAGGTCTGTGTCCTTAGTTTTTTCGATGATTATCTTTTCTTAACTTAAAAGACAGTGTTTGATTGGCACTTGATCAGCACTTCTAAACAGATTATTGATATCTAACATTTGATCGCACAACTACAATTTCAGAAGCTGCAGAGGTCTAGTTTGGCACAGGTTGTACTATGGAGTCTATTATTACTTTTCTATCTTACCAATACTGTATAGTATTCTATACACCTCGTTGTATGCTCTGGCCTCCAGAGCATGTTTCTAATCAACAGACCAGACATCTTTTCAACTAAAATATTTTGTATAGTTTACTTATCAAATAGCAGCATTTTCATAACTTACAAAAAGTACATGTAAACCTATTCATTCAAAATCTTAGTAATTTCAAAGGTTTCATACAACAGACATAAAACACAAAACAGGACGACATGCTACTATATTGCTTCCAATATTCTTTACATTTTCTTACTGTCAAACTAAATCATCAATGACAGAAATATGGACACCACTGGCTGATGAGTCATCATAATGCACAAACAAATGTAGCAAAGCTAATCTTAATCAGGCTTTAGTTGGCACTCTCATCATCCACACAAGATAACATAGTTCACATTGTATTGACAACGCTGGACTGCATTTGGACTACAAACTAGAATAGCTACGATAAAGTACATATAGATCATATGACGTGACATACTGTATTCCACAGAAATGAAGTCTAGTCATTTTCAGATAAGAGGATATGCATAAAAGGATGTCATTGTTTCGGCTTGAGGTCACAAACAAGTTCCACTTTTCTCTCTGAACGCATCCTGTCTGTACTATGCTTTGTTTAGGTTTTGATTCAGTCTTTAGGAAAATTGTTTACACTTCCCTAAAATGCCATAATGACGTCTTTCTAAATCCTTTTTCTGGAGGAATTTGATACTAACAAACATTGCTGGTAGGTCATGTGTGCGTCACAGTATCGGAGGCAGGTGTTTTATTCTGAAAAAATCCTTCTGTGCATTTTAGCCTGGTGAACTCTACGGCCAAACATTATGGTAACCTTTGACCTATAGTGCATAGGTCCTGCTCCCGTTGCACACCGCTGACACACCGGCCATGAGAAGACGAGACAGGAGGAAGGAGAAAGAGGGGGAGAGCACAGCGGAGAGGGGCCAGACAGACACATGCAGGGCTATACCATGTCGCGAGAAAGAGGAACAGGGATGGGGGGCGAGGAGAGCAGATTTGGCACAATGTATTGATCAGAGAGCGTAGCAAAGGAGAGCTCCCTGCAGTCAAGCAGTCCAGTTGCATTGTTAAACATCCCTTTGTTTTGTGCTTGTATCTTATTATTATTATTGTTATTATTAACATTATTATTATTCGAAGTTAACATCCTGGGCAGAAAAAGGTTGGATGATTTTACAAGTGGCCAGATTATGAATGAATTGTGAAGCCTACTGCACGTGGAGTGAAAGGAGAGATTTCAGTTTGGCTCGCAGTTGCATTTGCCATAGGTAATGCTCACATACAAAGTTATCCAATAAACATGAGTTATGACAATGACAGATTTCCAAAACTCACGAGCAGTTTTGGGACATTTTCTTGGACACTATTCAGCACCAACCCTCACAGCTGTGCACCAAGGACGCTGATCATAGAGCCTGGGTTGATGACGGACAATTGAAAAATGCCTTGTTTAGAAAAATCTGGACAGTGTAGTAAATAAATGAGTGGGAGTAAATTTGAAAAATGCTCACTAATTGAAGTGCAGTGCATTGGTAAACAGAAACAATCACAAGACGTCATCAGAAGAACGGTTTCTTCCATGTACTTGATAGGTCTTGTGTAATATGTGACATAGATGTGCACATTAAAATATACTCACAGACACTTTACATTTTGTGTCCTATAATGTCTCACAGTGCAGTCTTTAGAGACCCAGTGTACGCCAAGGATAGCAGCACAAAAGGAAGCCAAGGTAATTTTTGAGTGCTTGGAAATTAGCCTCCCTGCATTGAACAAACAATTGCCCACAAAAAGACAACATTTTAGCGATGTGTTTATTCTTACCACCTGAAGTTAGTGAGCGCTGACGTGTTTTCGGGACTGCCTGAATAAACTGCAGAGTGTAGTTGCTATTTTAGGTGCAGCTAGAGCTCGGGACAGAACGTCACATAACGACCGTTGCCATGGAAATCCGCCATGTTGGATGCAAGTGTGCGAAACGTCATAGATATTAGCTGAAACAATATAAAAAGTAAACAAAAGTGGAACAACCCCATATGCTGCTGGGTCGCTACTGATAATGTTAGAATACTTTTGAATGAATGCTAAGTTTAGTATTTAGCACGACTGAATCTCCATTGGTTTAACAAATGGCTAACTGAAAATTCAATATATGACGACAAAATCCCGAGCTCTAAGTGGAAGGATGGCTCTGAGTCCAAGCCTCCTATTCAAGTTATCGCTCATTAGTTTACGTCTCCTGACTATTTGGTACCTTTAATGTAAAGGCAAGAGTTTCTTTGTTCACAGATATTGGTTCCAACAGCTTTACTTTATCAAAATAGGTTTGTAATGCATTGTTCTCTTTGCAATCTGAACTGGTTTAGACACTGCTTCAGGAGAAAGGTAGTTTAACTTGGGAGATTTTAAGGCAAAACTGTTGTCAATAAAAGCAAGATATAATCCAATTTATGTATATTTTTATGTAGAAGAGGATGCGGTGTTGGATAAGATAAAAGTGGATTGCTTTTCATCAAAAATGCTGAAATCAATCCTGGTCTTCAAGTGAGAGGCTGGGTCAAATCCAATGAGCTACTAATGAGCCGCACTTCTCAAGGTTAAGAGAAAAGTGGCCAGAGAGAGGGATAAAACCTAATTCTATAGCACCAATAAGGTTCCACAACACCAGTTTTATGTTAGCTGTGATTGGAAATGCATTCATGTTTGACAGTTTGTGCGTTTGTGGGAGTGCTATCCATGTATGTTTATGTAGAGTATATTTATACATTCCTGTGTGTCTCCTCTATCCTCTCACATTGATTATTAAACCCCTGAACTACAACTCGGGAGTTCAGACTGGGTTTGAATTATACAATTCTTTCACTGCAACACAATATTTGATCCCTGTAAATAAAAAATAGCAATAGGCTAACATTGTTTTTACATTCAGATCAACCTGCGTTCACAGGTTTAAATAATCTATTTGTGTTTGAATGAGACCATGTCAATAATAAATAATGGATGAAAATATAAAATAGCATAATTTAGAAAAGTCAATCATGAAATGATCCAGAATTGAAAACATATGTTTGGAGTAAAGAATTGAACTCAGATTGCTCCCACAGACTGAGGTGACTCAGGTGCTTTGAAAAACCTCTCTCCTGTAGACAACGCAGAGCATTGTACACAGAGAGCCAGGTTTGATAAACAGCTCGACCAGCTCAACTCACCGGGAGCCGAGGTTTGTAACCAAAATGAAAAACCTAAGTCAACAAAACTCACAAAAACAAAGAAAATCAAAGAGCTATGAGGTTTGGAGCAGGGTGAGGCGCTGCCGCCTCCCCCTTAAATCTGCAGCTTGGCAGTGGACCAGTTCAGCTTACTCTGATCTCCATCGTCAAAAAGACTCGACACAAACTTTATAAAACAGCAGGACGTCAGTCCTAAAAGCACATTCACATATCACACACACTTATCTTGGTTGTCTCCCCCACCTCCTCCTTAGTGATTCTCTCATTTGATACTGAAATATTAAACAGATAATTGGACGATTCTTTTTCTATTCATTGTGAACCTCTCATTTCCCTCTGTCTCTGTCTTCATCCTTTCCTTCTTCCTCTTCTGTAGCTTTAGCCCACCTTCTGTGGGTTGGTAGCGCGTACGCCCTGCTCATACGTGATCCTCTGGCTGATCAGATACTGCGCTGCTTGTGTAGCGGCAGGCGACCCTGTAATGGTAACTTTACGGTTCCGAGTACCAGGAATGAATTCCCCTTTTTTGGAGATCTGGATGCGAGCTCCTGTGAGCTCTTGGTACTCAACTAGCGTTTTCCCTCCTTTTCCCAAAATGGCACCCACCAGATTCTCGGGCACAGCGATCTCTACCACGTCCTTGGCCCCATCGGCCAGCTTCTCTGTGGCCAGCAGGGAGGAGGCCATGAGGGGGGAGGAGGCATTCAGGTACCCGTTGGAAGCCCCAGTAGCAGCAGCAAGAGAGCCTAGAGAGAAGCCCCCCAGGCCCGTGGCGGGGTGGCCTGCACTGCTGGATGCGTCACTAGCATAGGAAGCTAACAGATTAGCGGCCGCAGCAGCCGCAGGGTTAGCACTGGCCGCTACCGCCGCCAGGACGCCCGAGGCAGCGGCCGGGTTGAGGCCCAGGCCCAGGGTGTTGGTGTTGTAGCCGTAGCTGGCCAGAGTGTTGAGGGCAGACGTGATGGCCAGAAGGTCGTTACCAGAGAAACTGGACATAGCGGCAGGGAAGGCGCCCATCCCGGTCAAACCGGCCTGGCCCAGCAGACTGGAGGCAGTGGCAGCAGCGGCGGCGGCGTTGGGCAGGACCTCAGCCGTGTTGGCATAGGGAGAGCCTGTGGGGTTGGAGTTGGCCACGGGGCCAGACACGTTGGAGTAGCTGATGTTGAGGCAGCTGCTGCTCTGGGGGTCTTCTTGGATCTTCTGGACGATGATCTCCACAGCTTTGCGGTTTTGCTCAGGCTCCCCGCTGATGGTCACCACTCGCTCCTGGAGGTTGATGCCCTCGGGCTTCTGAGAGAGCTGCACCCAGGCTCCAGACTGCTCCATCACCGCCTTCACCGTAGCTCCCCCTTTGCCAATGATGAGCCCTGCAGTGCTGTTGGGCACTATCAATTTAGCCTGTGGAAAAACAAAGAGATTAAAGTGGCACTAAATGCTAACAAGAGGAAGATTGAACTGTATAAATGGCTGACACTAGGAGACATATCTCTGACTGAGTCAGAAGTACAGCAGCCCCCCTTTACTCAGCGATTTGTTAATCCCGAGGGTTTAGAGTGCAGCTGCCACAACGCTCTGTCTTGCTATAAAAGCTCATGTATAAATAACCACATACCCTCACATTTTCCTGACCCTACCAGCCTGAGGGTCATGGCCTAAAGAACAAGAGCAACGGGCAACTAATAAACGAGGTGTGGTTCTGAAAGTGCCCTGATCCTGGCACAGGCCCCCCACATGCCCGCCATGAGGTTAACTAGTCCTCATATTAGTGTAGTACACATTTCACCTGTTTGACGCGGTCCGGGTTGACTGTAGTTTGGGGCTGCAGGATACTGACGGGCTCTGGTTTCTGGGCGCTCTGGGGCATCTCTCGCACTTTCTCTGCGATAAAGTTGTGGACGCCATTGAGGGCTTCAACTGTCCCCTGGATCAGACAGACTCGTTCTGTTGTTCCTGTTCAAACACAAGAAAGACTAGGTTACTCTCAAGGCCCTTGGACATGTGACTAAAATTCACCTTTACATGAAGACATCCTGCATTCAAAAATGTTCCTTGGCACTTCAAAAAGAGACCCAATTACTAAGCGATTCTTTGTCTTCTCCATTTACACAATCAACACAGAAACAGCTGAAAGAAAGAGCTGTGCTTGGGTAGTGAGCCACAGGGGGGACAGGATTCCTCCTCCATGATGTAACTCTTTCAGAGCTCTGTGCGGCGCTGCCTCTATTAGACTACACACACATTTGTTTCTCCTGCAGGCTCCTTTTACACCAACTCTGTCAACCCAACCGGCATTCCGTTACCATGGCAAAGGGGCCGAACTGTTAGAAAAGGCTGCACAATTTTTAAAACACAGTTTTTTTCTGCCAAACCTCCTGACTTGAATAAACAATCATAATTTTCAGATGAGTAAAATGTTTTGTAAAAGCCCAATGTAAAGTTATGTTAAGAAGCCAGAGTCCAAGAAAAATAAAGCGTGAGATGATGTGGCCATTTTAAACCTGACAATATCACCCTATAAAGTGTAAAAACATACAGTCTATTAAGGTCAGTTACACTCCTCCAGTCAGAATGTGTGGCTGCTCTGCTGCTGACAAATCCCTTGGTGACAGAATCACTGTGGTCACGCCATGAACCATAAATATGAATATATATATATATATGTATGTATTTATAACCATTTCGTGATCTGCTTTTAAAGTTGAGCATCAAATGTACAGTATTGGGAAGTAATTAAATACATCGAAAATGCATATTCTGAATATTAATTCTGAGTAACTCTTTAATTTGTCTGTATTTAGATTACAGTTACTCTCTTAAATTAAAAGTACTTCATCATGCAAGTTTGGCTTTGAACTGCAAATTAATTTATTTTTTAGTAAAAAAAAATAAAACTGCTCTTGCACAGTACATGTGCATGTGTGCATATGTCATCTTTTTACTCTATAATATAATGCTACTTGGTACACCAAAGTATTCAGAGTATTCATAATACAGTACTCTGAACAATGAACCACAATGGAAAACATTAACAAATTTTAATGCAGGTATTCAGTATTCTGTAACTACGGTAAATATATTTTCATAGTATTCTTCTCATCACTGGAAACATATGAATTCACTTTGCCCTGTCTCAACAATGGACTGTGTTCGCTCTAAGTTATGTTCCATGACATTTGTGAGTGTGATAAACGTGAAAAGGCACCTGCCCTCACATTTTCATAATGCTGTCGACTTCAGGGTGATTTATCATTTAGAGCACATTTTACCGCTGGTTAATTTTACTGACAGTTGGTTAAATAAATCAAAAGTGTTAGACAAACAAACAGGCTGTAAATGTGATGTTTCAGACCTCCCAGAGACACAGTTGGCACGGCGATGTCAGTGGAGCCCGAGTGCCGCTCATTCTCCGAGTTACACAGTGACAGACAGAAGCTACAGTTGACCTGCCCTGGACTTCTATATCACCACACACATCAATCTGCGAGGGACAAGGAGCGGCGGGGCTAAACGGATCACCATCGCCCGCCTGTGTCTCTTTAAAACATCGTAAATACTTTATTACCATCGGTGAACATCTGACAGGGCGAGATATGTCAGAACACTTGTCTTTCGTCTCTCGACAGACATGCTACACACAAGTATGTATGCATTATTCAGAGACCTTTTGGCAGAATGCAATAAAAATACCTGTGTAGTTATTCAATGCAATTTACAAAAAAAATAGACACAATTTGCATGAATAAAAAATAAATCAAATTCATAAAATACAATAAATAAAGTGTGGGGTAATAAAATGTTTATATTATTTGCTGCAACATGTTACCATTAGTTGCTAAATGTTTAGGGGCATGTGTCTTCCTTGCTCTCAGGTCATTTAAAAGGCCCATATTATGCTATTTTCTGGTAGATGTTATAATGTTGTTTCCTCTTCACGTACATTGAATTTGTTTTATTTCATTTATACATGTTTAACACACAAATCCTGCATATTTAGGCTGAGTTCTTATCTCAAACATTCTGATCCATCTTGTGATGTCATGTGGTAATACAGGAAGTGCGCCATACACTTTCACTAGAATCATTTGGATAATTTAATACCCTGGATTTGCCGATCTCTATTGAACTTAAGGAAAAGGTACTTGTTAACTTGAAAATTATCACTACATAACATCACAAGGTGGAACAGAGCATTTTGGAGATGTAAGCAGACTAATAATGCAGGATTACTCAAACGTGTGAATGAAACAAAACACAACTCTGGGTATGTTTTTGAAGAGGTAAAAACATTATAATGTGGCTTAATGCTCAAAAGAATAAATTCTGTGCAAAAGAGACCTATTATTTCCTTATCCAAACTTAGAGTAGCCAGGCCTACAGTTACTATTATACAACAGATAAGTCCTGGTAAAGAGCACTTCAAAGACTCTCTGAATGCTTCCTTTTAATTCACCAACCGATTCACTGGAAACCCTTGCATCAGCTTTTGGATTTCTGTCTGTCTTTGTGGATGGAGAGTTTCATAATAAGAGCTGAGGGCTTTGAGTCGGAGCTCGTCTCGGTGATGGAGAGAGGTACAGAAATGTGTCAGGCGCAGGGAGCACATGTCCCCAGAGCCCAATAAGGTTTGAGCTGCGCCTCCATCTTCATCCACAGGAATCCACCAGCTCTATCTCTTTACACCAGAGGAGACTATCTGTTCTCTTTCTGCTGCTGGTTGGCATGGTTACTATTAAAATTATATTACATTGTTCTATTTGTAGTTTGAAATGTAACTCAAGTACAATAAGTGTGTAACTTTTATAATAGTTCTCCTTTATTGTGCTATTTTCCGATCTGCGTTATAGTGTTGTTTCCTTGTTAACATCTTACCTGTAGTTCTGTTTTGTTTCATTCACATGTTAAACAAACAAACAAAAAAACCTGCATATTTAGGGTCATTTAGGGTCTCAAATAGATAAACACACATGTACCTTAACTAGAGTCATTTGGATGATTTCAGCCCTGAAATCATTACATGACATCACAAGGTGGAACAGAGCATTTTGACAAAGATCATATATCAGAATGCGAGTAGGCACCAATAGAGGCAACAGGTATACATCATTTTGGATGTGCTGTGACAGAACTCTCCGGCCCTCTCACCTCTAAAGCATGCACACCCCTGTAAGCTCAACTATGTCAACCTTTTTATTTTTCTCTGCATTCCTCCATTTGTTTGCCTCCCATTATGCGGCAGACCAGTGTCTGTCTCATGCGCTCCCCATGGGTTCTGATTGGAAGGGGGCGCACAAACCTATTTACATGTACCGGAAGAAAACACACACTTCAGCTGCTCCTGGCTTTTTTATCATCTCAGTTTGTTGTTACACCATGGACACAAACATGATCCAAATTTTTTTCGCAGTTGTTCCAATGATAATAAAGTAGCAGCTGGAGAATTCTCTCCTCACACTTTACGTTTGTGAGCTGAGGAGGAGAAGGGAAGAGTCTCGGAGAAGGAGGAAGAAGACAAACTGAGTCAACAGCTGCTCTACCTCAGCCCACACCCGCATCCCGCTCGCATCCAAATAGTAGATGAAAGTCCGAAGCAAGGACTGGTGAAGCCAGATTGTCCGAATCTTGTCAGAAGGAAAACCCATTGAGCATGCTCTGAATGACAGGAATTATTTTTAAGAAATATAAACGTTTACATAATCAAGGAATAAATTAACTCGGCCATAAATCGGAATAAATCTCCCACTTACTTTGGAATTAAGTTTAATTCAGAATAATCAATTTAATTAAGAATAAAGTATTTACATGGTCTTTTTAAAGCAGGATTATTTTTTATTCAGAATTAAATTATTTTTATACAGAATTAAAGCTCTCGTGTAAATGTGGCAATTCTTGTCTCACAGGTGTCCACTGCAATTGGTCTCACACAGGTAGACGTCTCGTGGCTTATGGAATATGTTTATGGTCATATAAATGTTTCTAATGTTACAGCTTTACACACAGACATGGATTAAACCATTAACACAGAGGGAGGGCAAGTGCACAACCTGCATTTGCCCCACACAACTGACTGATTTGCACCATGAGTGCAGAGAGCAGGATGCGTAGGTGTCTGTACAGAGCAGTGCTCATGTGCACTAAACATCTCTTGAGCTGCTGTACAAACCTCTCCTGACCACTACTGCCAAAATACCAGCACATATGAGACATGCGTCTGCTCCACTGTCACAGCCCTGAGCTGTCAATGAATGTGAATGACATCACGGCATTAAGACCACAGACAGGGCACACACTTTAGAACAGCACTGTAAATGGCCCCATGTGAATGACCAGCATATGTACAGTTCCAGATCAAATCAAACTAGTGCTAAGCCGATACAGGAAGGGGGCGATGGGCTGTGCTCTGCTGCGGGAGGGCATCCGGACACGGCCCAAACATCAAGCACAGCACATGAACATGCTATGAATGTTAAGCAGTTATCATCCTAATGTATTTCCAAATAAAAGAAGCCTACACGTTGTTTTTCAGTGGACTAGTTTGATATTTATTTTTACGGTTCTGGCAATTCACTAAACATGCCACACCATGCCCTCAGTCTGCTCCACTCCACCCATATTCAGGCCCACCTCTTGTTTAGAGCTCCTTGAACTAGCACGAAGATCGGGGCAAAGAAAGGACCCATGGTCTTTATTAAATAACCATTTATTTTTAGTCTATCTACATCTCCAAAGCTCAAAATGCTCTGTGGCAGTTTTCAAGTTAACAGCTACTTTTTACCTTTTGTTCAGTATAGATGGGTAATTCCAGGGCTGAAATAATCAACATTAGTGTTTTCAGTTTGATCAAAGAACTCAGTCTAAATATCCAGGCTTTGTGTGTTCACTGTCTTTGGCAATAAAATGTATTATGGCAGTTGACAGTGAGTATATTTATCAGAGTAATATTACAAGTCATACAAAACGGTCTTATAAGCTTTAGTAATAATAAGTAACAAACCCTTTTTGAATAAGCGCTTGTTTAGTTTAGTACTTTAGCGATTACGTAATGCTTACATGAAATCCCCTCCCCTCCAAAACATGTCGCCCGGTCACATGCTGTTCCTCTGCCCCATATAACCCCCAATAAATAAGTGCCATTATATAGACAGATTACACAGGAATTCCTCACTCTATAAATCAGTTTGGGGTGTTTTTATAGGAAGTCTCTAGAGTGATTATAATCTTTAGATCACTATGTTGCGATGTCCTGTTTTGGTTTGAATGTAATGTGCAATTTATAGTCGGTAAATCCGTCATCTGGAATAAATCGACATTACATCATTGGTCGGAGCACCAGGCTACCACCCAGACTCCAGCCACTAACACAACACAAAAAGGTTTCTGAAGTTTGGACCGAAACAAACAACTATTAAAAACACCCGTGGTGGAAAAAGTACTGCAAACCTGTACTCAAGTAGAAGTATAGTTACAAGTTGCTGCCAGTAGTTAAAGGTGCACCGTGTAAGTTTTTGGTTCAGGGTCACCGTCGCTGCCTTGTTTATACGGATATGTCATTGCTCCACCAGGAATGTTCTACAATATGACATTATACAGTTCTACCTTACATTTATTCAATTACGAGTGGTTTTATAGCTCAAAAAAACCTAGAATAACAGGTGTTCTGACTGTGAGTGGTGTCGTCTCTCCACAGATCTGACCTGTATCTTGGTCTGGTTTGGTCTCCATGTAGATAGAAAAGTTTAACACGATACTGTGTAACATTCTAAAGCAATAATATCTCCCCAGACAAAAGCATTTGATGGACCCTCCACCACAAAAGTTACACAATGCACCTTTAACACACAACACAATTCTTCAAAAATGTTTCTGAAGTTTAGAAAAGCAAACAACTATTAAAAGCAGCGATGGATAAAGAACTGCAAATGTGTACTCAAGTAGAAGCACAGTTAGAAAAAAGTACTCAGTTACATGTAGTGCGTCATGTGCACGACACAATTCTTCAAAAATGTTTGTTTTGTTGGCTCCTCTGGCTCCTCTCAAACCAAAGATGCTCCTAAAGTGTCTGGAAAGAGTGCGATGTTCTGGAGTAAATGAACAGAATGATGATTTTGATAAAGGACGATTATTTTAAAGTGCTGAGAAAACTGATAGGGAATTGTTATGATGGTCACTGTAAAGACATTTTCTGTGTATGTTTGATTTTATGAACTATAACATCAGCCGACCCAGTGACCACAGGGGGAATGAGCTCTACTGCTACAACCTGCGGTAAGGTCAGTGTATATTGTGCACTGTCACTGTCTCATTAAATAAATAAACTAAACTTAACTTATTTTGTTTTCTGAACTGAAAACAAACAACTATTGAAAGCAGTGGTGGTAAAAGTACTGCAAAAGTACTGCATTTGGAGTCAAGGAGAAGTACAGTTAGAAAAAAGTATTAACTTACAAGTTCAAGTAGTGCTGCCAGTAACTGTATAAAGGTTAAAGTAACAAGTACACAACAAACACTAGTTACTATAGTTACGTGATTAATGTTAGTACTATTTTAGATTAGCCTTCGATATAATACTTAACAAACTAAGCGGAAGTAAATGGTTTTAAACCATAATTTGTATGTTCTCTGGGTTTTGGCCAATCAAATCAAGTCATGCATTTTTCTTTGGACTAAATGCAGTAACACTTGCTTTTAAATCTTGCTAAATACAATTACATGTCTAGAATTACTCTATTACAAATTCAACTGCAGTAACTTGAGTATTTAATTGAGTGGATACTTTGTACCCCTGATTAAAACTCATATAGCTTGTTGCTCTAAGATGCTAAATACTCTTTACCAGTGCAATAAAAATGGAAGTGCTAACTGCATTATGAGGGACCCTAATGGTTAAAATAAGTATTATGTTACAGAATACTGAATATCTGCATTAAAAAGTAACATATACATGGCCCAATCAAATTATTGTACTGTACTCTGTGTAAAAACATGACGTGGGATTAAAACAGATGCACGTTTGCTATACTTTTAGTTATGAATTGATTTGTTTTTTATTACATACAGTATGTAAAACAATTTGAATAGTAATTTACAAGATCAGATACTACAACGTATTCCTTTGGTTTTAGAGAAGCTGTTGTATTTAGAAAACCAACAGATGAAACAACATCTGTAAATACTTTTATAATTACCATACTATATCAATTTAACATTCAATATATGACAGATGGAACAATATATTTTGGGACACCAATTTATCACGTGTACAACTTCTTTGCAAAACTGGGTAGATTTGGGGTATTTTTTATTGTAATATGACCAGATTTGAGCAGTTGAATGTTGAAAAAATTACTTCTGTAGCTAATTATTATTTATTATTGCTTCATTCTGCTATTTATTTGTTGCAGCTCAGGCTTTTTAACGATACTGTTTATTTAAAAATGGTTTACAAGGATTACCTTGCATTATTGTTATTGTATCAGTGGCATAAAGTAGTTTCAATATTATTATTTATCAAAGTATTTCTTCAGTATCTGTATATCGTGCTTCAAATTTTGGGAGTTGTGACGGGTCTAGTTACTCAAAATTACTATTCTCAAGGCATATTTCTGGTACATACATTTTGTTACTTCCCAACACAACTAAGCTTACTCTAATGCACAATTTCAATGTCAGTTCTTTGCAGGAATATATTGTACTTCAAAATTTGTGACTCAGAATTAGTATTCTAAAGGTGCATTTTTGGCGCATGCATTTTGTTACCTCCCAACACTAATAAACACAATTAGGGTTTACTCTAAAGCACAATTTGAATGTCTGGAAAGCATTAAACTAAAACAGATTTTCCAACATGGCTCTAAACGAAGAGAATATTTGTGTCATGACTGTGCTACAGAACTGTGCAAATAAAATGCCACTAAAGTCTGCCAAAATAACAAACAGCCTGAGGGAAGCGAGCTCTCACTTGATACTGTTGACTAATTGCAATGATGATACGGAGCCCGGGCATAAAGCTGTGCAATCATTTCTTCAAGTTTACATTGGCTTCGCACTACCTTATCACTGCCACACGAGGAGGATTATGCAGTCAAAATAGTGTTTAAATAGTTTAAAGGTCCCACAATACGTAAAATTGACTCTCGTGAACTATAGCCATGTTATAATGTTGTTATCTCATCAAAAACAGAGCTGGAGTTGTATTTTGTTTAATTCACATGTTTGAGTAGCCCTGCTTTATTAGTCTCCACATCTTGAAAACTCATAATGCTCTGTTCACTTTGTGATGTTGTCAAGTGGAAATTTTCAAGTTAACAGCTACCTTTTAATGAGATAGGCAATTCCAGGGCTGAAATTACTCAAATGATTCTAGTGATTGTGTATGGACTTTTAAAACACAGTGGAGCATATCCTGTATCACCAAATGACATCACAGATTATTTTCTGTTTGAAAGAAGAACCTAAATATGCAGGGTTTCGGTGTTATACATGTGAGAAAGAAACAAAACACAAATCCAGATATGTTTGTGATGATTTAACAACATTAAAGCACAGATGAGAAAACAGGCTAATATGGGCCCTTTAAATGGTTCAGTACATTCCACCGTATGTATAAAAATGACAATAGAGCTAAAGCTTCCCAAAATCCTCTGTACGTTTGTAGTATTCTTTATAGCAGCTGCTCATGTCTTGAGGCTAGTGTTACATTTCTTAATACAACCACAAGCCAACAGCATGCGCTACTTCACTTTCATTCATGAAACTGTAGATTTGACAACTGTATAAAATACAAGCAACTACTTGGCACCTTTACAGTGAAAAAGAGAGACATTTTACTTCAGAGGATAGAAGAGGTTGTGAAAACATTTTTTGTTTGTTATTAGTAGTATTGGGAAGCAACTGAATATATGTACAGAGAATATGTGTTCAGAATACAAATTTTGAGCTACTTTATCGTTCGGTGGTGTTCAGAAAACATTTACTTTCCTCAAATCAAAGAATACATAACAGCACTTAATCACACAATTTAGGCTTCAAACTGCACATAACTGGCGAGAAATATATATATATATATATGTATATTTTTTTTAATTTTCTCCAGTGAGTGACAAGAAATTCATAACAAACAGTGAAACAAACATGAAGCTGTTTTCCAATGTTGCATCTTTACACTATAATTTATGTGCAACTCGGTGTGGAAGTAGTATTCAAAGTATTCAGAATACAGTACTCTGATTGATCAGAACACATTACAAAATACATTTTAATGCAGGTATTCAGTATTCTGCAACTAAATACATTTTCAAAGTAACAAAATATTATTTATGCCACCGAGCTGCAAGATTAATTCCAACTGAAACTACATTTGATGCAATTAGCAAATTACAAAAGTTGCAATTTTTCAAGTACCACTTTCCTCCACAAACAACTTATCCTATAATATAATAATATCTGCTGACCTTATAGTTTAGATCTGTACAAAATTAATAAAGCGATAGAACAAATGTTTGAACAGAATCATATTATCAAAACATAAAATCTAATCACACTCTTAATGTTGGCCAGAAAATTGTAGTGCAAAATAAGCAGAGTGAGCATAGGTGCGCTTCTGACTCCATTGACTGTGACTCCAATTGACTTTGTATTGAGAAACTGTCACCCCTCTCTCTGTAACTGCTGCTGTCAGCCGCTCAACATGATCCTGGTGTTTTATTTCATCATTTTGTCTATAAATTCATTCCTATTCCTAATATGGAACTCAGCTCCCCAAAACTGCTAACCTGACGTCACACTCCCTTAGTCCACTTCTTTATACAGTCTATAAGTTAGAGGCAATTGATTGGCTGTGGCTACTGGCTACTCAAATATATGTAGGTAATATGTATACAGGCAGGGCTTCAGGGCTGCAACATACAGTCTGAGCGTACACTGTGGAAAACTGCTTGATCCAAACAAACTAAAGGCTCTGTGCCAGATTATTTTCCACGCATTTGAGCAGAATTAGTCTTGCTCCAGTACAGATACATAAGCAGCTCTTGAGATCAAAATAATAATAGGCCCGCTTTCTACAGTCCGCGTTTAAATTTAAAGCGTCTTATTGTCATATGATCAGGAGGTGCTCGTTAGCATGCTAGTTGTTGTTAGCTTTACCTAGACTGCAGAAGCTCATAAAATCATTGCAGTGAATCATAATGAATGCAAAATGTAAGAGAGGAATAACTTGAATTACTGCAAACCATTTAAAAATTAACAAGCTCTGTTTTTCACATTTTAAATACAGTAAAAATCAGGTACAGCACCTTTAATTAGTGACTATTAATAAATTATGGCTATTATTCAGGTAAAGCTTCACCTAAGGCTAAAAGTGTTTGCATTAAACATTCATTAAATGAATGCAGTAAATCCTTGAGATGGTTCACAATTTGTTCTGTAAAATGAAGTGAACATAGTATTGAAAATATTGACTGTCAGACAGGATCAATGCTTTGAATATGCTCGAGAAAGGCTGGTAGCATTTCCTGTCTACCAAGGCTTTAATCTTGCAATTCAATAGCAGTCAGAATCTGGCACAAGAAGAAGCATAGTGGCCATTTGGGCTAAATTTACAAGTGAGGATAAATTCCCTCTCTGTATACAACTAGAACAACACAGAATAGCAACAAAAGCGCGCTGTGAGGGGCAGAGCTGAACTGAACTGACAATTCTTTCCAAAAAAAAAGATATTTGTTGTTTTGATAGATGCCATATGGCCTAAGATTAATCAAGCAAATGTCCACCACTAGCCAGAAATTCAGAAAGAACTTTGAAAGCAGCTAACAGTTCCTCCTTCCTCCGGTTTTTCCCCTTTTGTCTGCAGACCGCACCCATGTTGTCATCCAGAGAAAAATGTTATCGCTGAATAAATGTACATCAGTTGGGGTACCGTGGGGTTCAAGGGCTTTGGGACTGTTTTATTTTGAAGGAAATCCCTGATGGAGTAATGCTGTTTCCAATGCCATGTTACGTAATGTCACTCCGGCTCCATTTTTTAACAAAAGGATAATTAAAAACACAAGGCTGGTTACTATGACATCATAACATGCTGAAAAAGAAACCTAATACAAGTACGAGCTACGAGCCAACTCCAGCAAATGCATAAAAGTTTGTTTCGAAGTTTCGCTCTCAGCTCCTGAACTCCCACAGTGCTCTTACAGTGGGAGTATGTAAGTGTAAAACAGTCTAGAGAAGAATACTGCAAAGATATTTAGTTAAAGAATACTGAACACTGCATTAAACTGTACTTTGTAACTGTACTTTGTAACTTTTTCTGGTCCAATCAGAGTAGTAGTGTCAAAATATCCGCAACATATGATTTAAACAGCTTTATCTCATTGCTTGTTTGTCATATATTTTCATAGAGAAAGAAAAATCACACATGCATTCTCTTAAATTCTTGCAGTTTAAAGTCAAAATTGCAAAAGTACCACTACATATTCCTTTAATTTTTGCAACTGTTTTCTGAATACCACCAAATGAAAAGAGTAACTGTACCACAATACAGTTAATCAAAAGAAGTATTGTCAATATGTATTTTAGTTACATGTATTTAGTTATTTCCAGACAAATTACTACATATTCCTTTGATTTTTGCATCTGTTTTCCGAATACCACCAAATTAGAGCTCAACTAAGTAACCAGAACAGCTAATCAAAATAAGTATTGTCAGCATGCATTTTTATTACATGTATTTAGTGATTTTTAAACACTGGGAGTAGCTACAGGGTCATGCAAACATTGGGAGATCATAAAACCGTGCATCGGGAAATGAAAACAACATTTCAGTGGAGCTATGATGTCATCTTATCTGGACAGTCGGCTCCCACACGCTCAGAAAAAAACGACAGAAACGGTTCAGGGCTGGGGAGGAGGACAGAGGAAACTTGGCGAGTGGCGGAGCAGCTTGAGTACAGCTGGGAGAGAGGGTCACGTCCACAGAGGGGGAGATTGAAATGGGGCTATTTCTGGGCCTGCCCCCTGTCCTCGTGGATCACATACTATCATGGATCATACACGCACCTCACTGTCCACAATCAGCCATGTCAGAGCAGTGCGGTCGTGCTAGGCCTGTCACGACAACTCATTTTGAAGTTCGCTATATTGCTGAATTATATACACGATTAACAGCAATACTGAAACAAATTTATGCCACTGACATAGTAACTCTAAAGCAAATTTAAACCACAAAAAAGTTCACAAATCTACATCGTCTTTGTAGTACTGTTTTATGGAACTATAACTATAACTCACCAGCAATTAAGTCTTTTTTTTCCAAGCCAAAGGTAAATTCAAAGGGAAAAAAATCTCACAAGATAATTTTGTTTGTGGCAAACCCCCAAAAATATTGTTCCTTCTATCATATACTGATTGATAAGCCAATATAGTAATTATCGTGATAGACTTAGGAGCGATGCTAGGCCAGTAATGATAACAAATTTGGAAGTTTTAAAGAAAACATAGACAATAAACAATAATACTGGTAAAATTTAAGACATTGACCCAATAACCCTAAAGTAGAATTATTCCCAAAAACAATTCTAAATGTAACATATGGTAAAAAACACAAACAATAAATGCATAGCAGAATTAAACACTTTAGTAGTTAGTTTGTATTTATAATGAGTCAGAAGTTATTGATTAAACTCTCTACAGCTCAAATCTTATCATAGAACAGATTGTTCCATCTTACATATATTGAGCAATAAGTCAATACAGTAATTATCGTGACACATGCTTCTTCCATGATCCTACAGCACAGTTACTACTTGCTGAAACTTAACCTAACCCCATTTTAACCCATATCTGAACTTTAAGGGAATAAAAGGATTTACGTCATGTGGTTTTGATTTTTGTCCTCATAAAAAAGATTGTGTATACAGATTTTAGCCGTCACAATGTAATAAATATACCAGGACTGAATGTTTTCCAGAAAATATAATATAATATTACAATTAGATCAAATCACAATGTATGCTTTCATAGGAATCTGCTCAAAGTTCACATTTTAAACATGTCCTGGAGTATTAGTGTAATGGTGGTTTCCATTTCATTTACAGCAGGAACCCATATTTAAATGTTACTAGGCAAAATAAATAAACCAAATGCATTTTACAACAGGGTTGAGTAATACATACTGAAGTAATTTGTGAAATCCCTCAGTTGTCCAGGTAGGATACAGAGCAAAGCAGAAATTAAATTCTGTCAACTGTACAAAAGTTTTTTTGATCAAATACATTTCGCTGCTCATCCGAGCTGCTTCTTCAGTTCTCGTCAGATTTGCTGGAGGAGAATAAATTTACTGCTAAACTAAACTAAGAATCCAACGCATTTCTGAATGCAGGTGTCTAAACTATACTTTCAATTCGATTGAAATATAGCCCTAATAAATACCAGCACACACACACCCCGAGACATTCACACACCCACACACACACACACACACTTAGACATTTACACACACACACACACACACACACACTTAGACATTTACACACTTCAAGTCAGTATCTGTATCCATCGTTTCATCTGACGGAGCTGAAAAATGAGACTCCAGAATGAGCTGTGACAATGTGGACAGAGACACCGAGAAAATGGCTGAATCAGGGTCATCTCTGGACTCTGTATAATAACGTCCTTAGAACAGCATGGCTTTTCACAAAATATCAGGTTTTTGTGACTGTTCGTAGTACTACAATTAATCACTAATTCTCATTAAGATACAATTATTTAACATAGCTCTTTTTATAGAAAGGAAAAAGTACAGCTGGTGCTAATGCGAAAAGAACATGGTTTCCATCTCACTTACAGCAGGAAGCCATATTTAAATGTTACTAGGCAAAATAAATAAATAAACCTAATACATTTTACGACAGGGTTGAGTAATACATATTGAAGTAATTCGTGAAATCCTTCAGTTGTCCACGTCAGATACAGAGCAAAGGAGAAATTCTATTCTGTCAAGTGGACAAAAGTATTTTGATTGAACCCGTTTCACTGCTCATCCAAGCTGCTTCTTCACTTCTTGTCAGATTGTTGGTGGTGAACTAACTTGAACATTATGTGATTTTTTTTTTCTTCAGTATCGATACTTGATCAAATATCTAGTTTTGATACTACTTTTTGTATCGATTAGTTTCTGATTTTCGATACTTTTGACAAGCAAAAATCAGATCAAATTTTTGGGTTATTTGATATTATGACAATTTCCCGTTCGTAACAGATCTATGACTGTGTTTTGTCTTGAAGTCAACTACCACATGAATTTGGTTTATTTAAAATGATTGTTTGTATATTACTAATTTGCCATTACATTAGACATAGGCGAGTAACAGAAGGGAATGAGTGAGTCTTATTATCTGAATAAGAAACACGAGAAACAAGTTTATGGACCAATATTTTTTATGGTATCATTTTGCAGGGAAAGTCCATAACTAACTTTTGGGCAGATTGTTGGCTGGGTAGAGACTGAAGACAGAAAGCCAATCAGATCTGCCAGCAGCTCCGGGTTGAAGAAAGGGTGACTAGAGAGTTCGGAGCCATTTTAATGAGCTTTACACAGAGGCTCAAAATACACCTCAAAAACTGCCCTTAATTAAACAACTCACCAACTGTTTTTGTTTCTGACAGTTTGTGCTCATCTGACATCCTCCTTCCACTTTTATGGCCAATTTAATTTATACACCTGACAGTTTTAATGGCTCCTCCAAACTTCTCTGAACCGGTCACTGTCTATGTTTACAAACAGGCCACAAACTGAGCATGATCTGATTTCTGGAGTTATCAGAAAATGAACAGTTATTCTGATTTCCTTCTGACTGTTCACGCCTGTGCAGGTTTTGACAAGGAAAATTATGCAAAAATGGAAAACTAATGTGACAAAAATGAAAGACCAAATGTTAATTAATGATTGAAAGAGTTATTTTTGAATGAATAGTGCTTTGTCGTCTAAATACACAGTTAAGAGTTACTAAAAAAAATCTAAAATCCATTGATTAACTACTGTGTGTGTGTTGTTGACTATCACATTTTCCTTGTGTGTGCCGTGATAGAAAAATATCAAACTCAATTTCAGTACTAAAGAACAAACTCAATATATATTAAACCCAATCGCTATTTATTTTGTTTCCCGAATGAGAAATAAGCTTGTAATTTTCCATGTTGTTTTCCGTCTTACACTAGTTATGATACAACTCAAGATGAAACTGTTTAAGAAAAATTAATTTTATCCAGTTAGATTTTTTTTTTTCAATATCGATACTTGCTTAAATGAGTTTCAATACTACTTTCTACTACTACTTATACTACTAGTAATCAGCTAGTATCTGATTTTCCATACTTATGACAACCCAAAATCAGATCTAATTATTGGATTATAAGATTTTCCAGTTATCTAATTTCAACAGGCGATATAAATGTACCCACAGTCTATTATGTGTTGTACAGTTGTGCTTTCCTTTACTAGTGTGAGCCAAAACAAGCCCACCAATCACATGCGAGCCAGAGGAACCCCTCTCCCTGAGCTGCGCTCCTCACTCATCACCATAATGAGGAGGGGCCCGGGCTGAGCAGGTGCTGTGCAATGAACACATCAACAATCCAAATAGAGAAATAAGGAGCCCTCCTATGTGAACCAGTGAGCCCTGTAGAAATGACTGCTTTGATATAGAGCTCCATGTTTCTGGGGAAGGGGGGAAATAATAAGTATTGCGATTGATTTAAGAGAACGCTGCAATATGAACTGATAAAGTCATACAATACATATGTTTTCCAGATGCATGAATTTCTAAGCATGTTGGTGCAGATCTTAGATAAGTATATGGGTTAGCAGGCTTTATGCAGAATAAAACTGGATATACTGTACGTGGAGAAAATAATGCAGGTTTTGTGATTTAATAATTGCATTGACTCTAAATGCGATTTTGATGTGTCATGTCAATCATTATTTCATCTTTGCACTGTTTCTCCTTACAATCTCTTGTATATAACTGTGATATATTTGTTTTACTATATTTCTTTATATTTTATTTTTACTTGTACATATACCAGTTTCTTGCTGTTTTTGCTACTTATTTTGAATGCATTATTACCATTTATATTTTTTGCTCTATGATATTATAATATACTGTGACGTGTGAGCTAATGTGTCCAAATAAACCCCCTTGTGGATCAATAAAGTTTGTCTAAGTCTTAAGTATAATTCAGTTGTGATTAATTTTGCAAACCTACATTTCTATAAAAGAGAAAGAGGACAATTTTTCATCTTAATAATCTAGTAGTCTTTGGGATTTGTTAATGGCACCAATTCAAATAGCAGTTCCAGACTTTTGCGGGGAAAAACATAAAATTGCATGAGGTGAACGCACACGTCATGAGGTTCTATTATGCCTCAATGGATGCAGAGTTCAGGACGAAATATTTTCCAAGTCTCTCCTCTTTCTATCTTTCCTTGGAATGTTTCACACACTGCCGTATATCACACAGTACTCCCAAATGAACATGTCAAACTTTTTCATTTCGCTTGTAAAGTATTGCAATGTTCTCGACAGAAATAGGAAACTTTGTATAGCAGATTTGACAGAGGGTGCATTTTCAAAACATTGAGATAGCCTGGCCTGAATCTTTGTCTTTCCTGTATAAAGATTTAGCTGCATCTCTCAGGACTGCAGTTGGAAAAGGATGGAAAAGGCAGCTCCATTGGACGCAGATTAAACAACCTCTGGAATTAATCACGCAGTTGTACATGCTTACGACCCGGACTGCACAACATGAGGGAAACAGGCAGAAAGCAAAGCCCGTTTTAACCCCATTGTGCTAAAGGGGATTCAGCTTGACTTTATTTGTCTGCTTTCACTAACTTCTGTCTGATTTAGGGTTGTCAAAAGCATCAAAAATCTGTAAAATTCATACCAAAACTAGATACTTTGAGAAAGGATCGATACTAAAAAAGTCACATTCACAGGACAGAAATGAACCTTCCTGAATAGCGCACGTAAACTAGTCAACGCCCATGGACGAATATGGAAAACGGAACATACCTGGACAACTGAGGGAATACACAGATATAAGGACACATGGGAATAATAATAAGAAGACAGTACTTTGATTTAATGCTGAAAATAACATTCTATTGTCTGAATAAGGAGTGTTTTTATTATCACTGCAGAATCAGTATTGAATAGCAAATCTGTGCATAGTACTGAAATCGAGCTTGACATTTTAGTATAGCAGCAGCACTAACTGACTGAGCTATTACGACAAAACTATAATTAGACAAATGTATACCAAAATTCTGAATTTGGGTTGTACAAGTTGCTCACTGTAATAAATATAAGCTAGGTTTGCAGCATATTAATAAAAGCAACCATTTTCTTTAAGCTTGTGCATTTAGACAGCGGTTAAATGAGAACTAATCAAGTTAAATTACAGTTAAATGCTAACATGTCCTCAACATAGTAAATGGAGGTAGCTAATCCACAAGTCATCGCGTTCCAGATATAAGTGAGCACTGGCTCCCGTCCAACTCCATTGACTCTGGCTCCCATTGACTTTACCTTGAAAAATTGTCACCCTTCTCTTTGTAACTGCTGCAGTGAGCCTCGTCATTTTGGTCTTAAAATGTTCAATATTAACCCGCCTGGTGTTTTATTTTGTCTGTAAATAAATTCCTATTTCTAATATGGAACTCTGCTCCTATAACGGCTAACCTTATGAACTTCATTTGACTGGAGCCAAACGCTACGTCTTCATACAGTCTCTGGTCCTCAGTCACCGGTGCCAAATTTATAAACAGAATAGAAAGTAGAAAATAGAAAATAGAAATTAGAAAGACAGCTAAAAATAATAGTTACTACTATTTTGTCACGCAATCATAGCAGCATCTTAGATTTTCTTTTACACAAACCGGATTAATTAAACAGTTTAAAGTAATCCACATATTCTCTAGGTTCTTATCAATCCAAATGAGCGATGCAGAGCTGTCATGTGTATTTGTAGATATAAAGACGAGCAGAGACAGAAGTGAGACAGAAGTGAGACAGCCGTGCGCTAAGACAACTGACACTTGTGCTATATACACAAACTCTCTATGATTTTGAATGCATCTTATTACAGCTACATGGCTAGAATTATACTAAGTTACAAGTTGTTAAAAAATCTACTAAAAAAATTTAACATTATACAAATCTACTCTACAATAAAGTAACGTATTTTGTTTATAATGAGTTACTTTTTACCTCTGAGCTTAGATTAATAGTGCAAGGCAAATATTTACTAGAAACTGATACCAGAAATATTGAAATTGTGAAAAGAAAATGAGAAGGTGCTAGCATAATTGCTGCAACCACGTACATTGAGGAATCCTGCAAAATAGTGAATGCCAATATTAACTAATTAGGAAAAAGTCAAATGAGCAAAGCGTTTTATCTTGTGCTCATTGTGTGCTCATTTTATGCATTTGCAGAAAAACTATATGTATGTGGTATAGCTCCTTAGATTTATCTGTTCCTCTCGTGGCCTCTCGTGACATGGTCAGATGTTCAAGGTCAAGAGGGTTTGGAGCATTGTTCACGGGGTCCACTCATCAGAAAACCGCCTGGACTCTAAGCGAGCTTTAATGATACCAACTCATAAAGATGAGGCAAACTTTTCGATAAAACACAATAGAATTAGTTTGACGTGGCCATTTCTCATAGATCGAGCCAAACATTTTTATGACTTGGTGGCTTGGCAATGTATTTTTAGCACCGGCTCAAAAGAGAAAAACATTCTGTTCATTTTCTTTAACCGATTAATTGGTTGCTTTATCAAACCATTGTCAGTGGTGTCCTTACACTTTTACATTAAAAATGCAAGAGCCACTATTAAAAAGACAAATGGAAGACGTGTATATTTTAGGAAACAATTGACTAATGCATGTTTAGGCGTCCTTAATTATGTGGTTTTTCTGATTATCTTTTATCTTCTATATTACAGCATAACAATTAAGTGCTACTAATTTCTTTAAAGGATTAATTAACTAATTAACTCCTACACAAAACGAAAAGAAATTGTTAACTGGAAATAACCACATTTTGATTGCCCAGTGAACAAAAATATGCAGAGCTGTAATTTGTATAAAGCGATTCCAGATCATTCTCTGCAGTGGAGCGCAGTGTGTTTCCAGAATAAGTGACCGATACATGGAGATGTGATCAGGTTTATAGTCAGCTTTTCCACACCCACAGGTCAAGTATTCCTCTAACTGCCGACGGGGAATAGAAAGTCAAAGTAGATGTAGTGGATATTGGGCACATCAGTTATCACAGAAAACATCTGGAGGTAATAAAGGACAAGAAGCTGAGCACCTGTTTTCTGCAGCAGGTCCTCTGAGCCATGAAGGACAAACAGGCAGACAGCGCTGACACTCTCTGGGCATTTGTGTGTCGAATAAGGCTCTGACCTCCATGGGATAGGGGTCACTGCACTGTACTGGCACCTCTGCTAAGGCTACATGCATCAGTCTGTGCGTTTCAATGTGGTCTCTCAGCACTAATAAAATGGCAGCCGCTCAATTAAAACAACTCTAAAGAATAAATGCAGCAGCGGTGATCGCAGTGGTAAAGAATGTGAGCGAGGACACAACAAGTAACAAAGACACAGCGGTTACCTATACAGTCAGACAGATGACAGGCGAACCACTGAAGACTGACGTGTGAGCCTGTGACGCTCAAGGACAGACGGATAATGAAGTTTGGGGTCTTTATTATTATTGGTGTGCGGCGAAAAGGGATAATTATTCATAGAAATCAATTGCGCGACGTCTCAGCTCATGGTCAAATCTTTCAGCGGGATGCAGTAAGACAACGCCCCTCATCCATACTCGGGTTGTCGAAAATATCGAAAATCAGTTGCTAATTAGTTACTAAACCTAATATCGAAATTAGATAATCGTTTGAGCAGGTATACTGAAAGCTCTCATTCACAGACAGAAATGAACCCTTCCTGAATAGCTTAGAATGATCTTGAGCTGTAGCAGAACAAGTATAAGGACACAAAGAGTAGTATACGACAGAGAGATTACGTATACGGAGCACCACATGGTAATATAAATGAAAGTAGTATTAAAATCACACTCTATTGTCTAAACAAAGAGTGCTTTTATTATCATCGTGGTATCAGTAGTGAGTATCAAGTCTATTGCTCCTTTTGACAGTTCTGATAGTTTAGTATCGTAACAACACTAATCCATACCGCTATATGCCCATTGATTTTAATCATGACTCTCACCTGGATAGAAGTCTTTGGATTTGGACAGCTTAATTGTGGCACCCGTCTCTTTCTGCAGTTGTACGATGGTTTGGCCGCCTTTGCCAATTATAGAGCCGGCTGCATAGCTGGGGATCAGCACCTTCAGGAAGTACTCACCCTCCTCTGGGGAACAGACACACAAAGTGGGAAAGAGTTACATCTTATATAGTATCTCTGTACAGCATCATGCATACCACACTATTAGACCCCCTCCCTCCCTGCTCCCCCATGACCTGAACAGCACACAGCCACAATGGGAATATACAGCCTTGTACGCAATGCAAAAATACAGTATAATTGAGGATCTTTATGGCGGGCTGCTTTTGTTATCATATATTCCTGTTTGCAGCATTCATTGCGATTATGTCTTAAAGCAGATTGGTGACATATTCTGTGTCCTGCCCCAGATTTTTGTAGAGTAAATGATGACCTCCTTTTCGGCTCGCAGAGGTCTAATTTTAACTGTTTTCAAGGAGTTTTCACTACCTCTATCTAAATAGAGAGATGAGCCCAATGTCACCCATTTCAGAAGAATAAAAATACATCATCATGTGGATATTACTTATAATAAAAAATATCAGAGGACATGAAGTGATTAGCTATGCGGTCCATCACTGAACGCACATACACGCTTGATCCTGGATAATGAGAAGAAATGTGGAGAGCATATGGGAACCAATCCCACCGATTTGTACAAGAGGTTCACTGCCAAGCCTAAATCTCCTCCATTTTGGGAAGGGCTCTGGTAGCTTACGGTGGCTTCTAGTAGTCTGATTGACGTCTCATCATTTTGAACAATCTGCAATGTTCATCTAAGTGAAGTGTCGGGGAAACTTTGTTATAGCTAATCAAGAATTAATCAGAGTTGAGAATACACATTATCAAATTAAGTGTTTTGATCTACATATAAATCAATCAACCACATAGGGAGCTTGGACATCATTGACCTGATTATCATTAAGGAACTTGCAAGGAGTAAGTTGAAGATGCAGTATTTATAGACTGTGATTCCCCAGTGTATTCCTAATATTGCATCATTGGGAAAACTATGCGCACAGGTGCTTGTACTGATGCACAGATACGAATACTCCGCTCTGCATACTGATATCGATGCAATGACGTCACTGTCCAATGCTCCTCAGCAGTCTCCAGGGTGACGTCACTCTAGAGATGGAAAACGCACTGACCACACTAGTAAAATGTTTTAGCAACTTTTAGCTGCAAACGCGAAACGCATGATGCACCTACACGTCCGAAAATCCTACAGAGGAAAGTGCGTAGTGACTTGAATGATAAAAAGCAAAATAGGGCAAATAAACGATGATCGGCAGGCCAGTAGAGCCAACCTGTTGCCTGAGTAATATATTCAATAGACTCTGATGGATATAGGCAGTGTGACATTAAAAGATTTCACAGGCTACATGTTAGATCTCCTGCTAATTACATTAATATGCTTCTCATGATCCATTTGGAAAGAGACTGCTGTTTGTGCACACATCCAGAACCAATGTCACTGACACATGTACACGCACCACACGCAATGACATGTTGGTAGCCGAATTTCACATTACGTCAGGGGAATTTATGGTTATGGCTCGATGGTTGTTTAGGACCATCCCAAGTCTCATAACGAAACCGTAAAAAGACATGACATGACTTCACTTTCAATAAAAATCAGATCCATTTGATGTAACTGCGGTATGTAATTTTAATGGAGTCGTAGTAAAAGGCTAGATGTGTAATTGTAATTGTAACATGGTCATTACAGAACACGCTTTGTCTGTTTGCCATGAATCCTCTGACTGTTGAATTTCTATCTGTTCTTGCAATCCACTGTTTCTTCTCAACGGATAACAATAAAATGACCTTGGTGGGAAAATAAAGATCATTCATGACTAACAGTCCTTAGAAAGCATTTAAGCTCATGCAACAATCACAAAATATTTAAAGTTAAAGGAACCATAAAAAATTAGAGCTTGAAACTAATAGTAAACGTCAAAAAGACCTGTTGTTGATAGACAAACCCAAATGCACTGCGTAACTTTGTGCCTGTCTCCCACCTGAGTGAAGCCAGCAGGGGAGCAACCACCACCACTCCTCCATCGGCCTCAAAGCCACGTTTGCTGTCATTAGTCAATAATTAATTCTGTCCTAGTGTCTGAGATCACAGTAACAGGTTTTAATGGCGTCATGTGGTAGAGTAAACATGACAATCTGTTGCTGCAATCCGCCAGGGAACCGGAGCAGTGGGGCACGTTGGGAATGGGAGCCAGTGGGGTGTCAGTTCAAACCCGGGCTTCAGAACTGGAAGGATAACTGGGAGCAGAGACATGGACACTGAGCCAAATGTGTTTAGTTAAGTCACTCAAGGGGGGTGGGTCAGGAGGAAATGCCTTGTGACCGTCCTCCCTCCTTCCCACTACCCATTCTGCATTTCAATGCACTAACCTGCTGCTGTCAACCAGCGCGGAAGCTAAAACAGATATGAGTAACAATGGTCAAATGAAGTGTAGGATGATGAAATGGCACGTACGCAAAAGATAAACTCAACAAGTCAGAGAAAAAGAGTTGCCCGCTTACCCATTCTGAGATCTGCTGCTGCACAAGTCCTCTGTCAGATCGCCATCAATGCCGGGGCGCAATCTCTAAAGGGGATCTTAACATTAGGCTAGGCATAGGTGCAACCGTAGTGCTGAGGAATGCGGTCAGTCGACCTTTTTCACCGAGTCTAATTCATCAGTGAGTGCAGTAAAAGAGATTTCACCGCAGCATCCCAGCCATGCCTGCAGCTGGCCAGAGCCTCAATTGTCTGAGAAAATGCTAATGCAGGCTCTCAGTGTTTTCAGTGAAAGACGGCACGCATTGTTCGAGCCTGCATCGGTTTGAAGGGGGGGGTCTTCCCTGCCGCATCACCCTTTTCACTGCTCTCATCCATATTCATCGAGTGGCCTGTCCGTCTGCAGCAGTGCGCACGACTGACACCTCGCTCGGCCAATCGCTGCTCGCCCCCCTGCTCAACGTCATGTCCCCACCCCCTGATACTGGTCCCAAAAAATTGAATTTTCTTTCCTACTCCGCCTCTTTTGACGCAGCACTATAAAGTACGGCAGCTCATTCAGTCAGGGTTTTAGTAGAAAGTGACAAAGGTGAAGTGGCTGGGAGAGCGGACTTGGGCACTGAGCGTGGAGCCTGTAAAGTGACCTTCAGCAGTGGGTGAAGAGGAGTATGGATAACATAAGCAGATGATGAAGGAGGTGGAGGAGGAGTGATCGGAGACAGCGTGCCTTACGCCACCCACCTCCTCTCCTCCGATCCCCCACCCCCAATCCCTTAGACGGCCATGTTTGAGAGGGCGGAGGGGCTCATCAACCATTGCAAATGGCAGTGCCGCAGAATGGTGGAGGGGGGTGATGAAGCCAATCACTACGCCTATAAATCTAACACGAGAGGTATCTTATGTGAGTGGACCGCCGTCATGTACTTGTGGAGTGTCAGTGCGTGGACACCCGCCGAGTCCAAACTGGATCAATCATTCTCTCCACCTGAAGAAGGATTCATTATTCTAGTGGACAGTCCTTTACTTTCATCCCCAAATCAAAAGCTCAAATAGTGTCCCATTCAACGCCGGAACGAACGGCTTCCAGAAAATTCAGAGCATTCACATTCACTGCGAGATGCTGGTATAGACACAGCCTCCCTGTAGACTCTATGGTCTATCTCTCCTTTCTCTCGCTTTGCTCTGTCTTATTTCTATCAGCCTCTCTCAGTCTCTCTTTCACTGCCACCTGGCAAATTCACAGTCCGCTCACGTCACATCGCTCTGCAAGGGCACCTGTGTCCTTCCCACCAAAAATAAAAAAAAAATAAAAAATACTGCTCAGATTCCTGTGCCAACCTTTCCATTAGCAACATTACGCGATCATACCTAATCCCTCTGCTACATCACCTTTTGGATGCCACTTGCTTGCTGGCAACATAGGCTCAGAGTATGAGTAATTAGGAGGAGAAATTAATGAAAGATGTTCTTTTTGAGGAGAAGGGCAATGCTGATAAAAGAGGAGTAATTTTCGTCATTCAGAGCAGATGAATTGTCCACAGCTAAAAATGTACAACGAGGGGCTCGGCTCTGAAAGCACACAGGCTTTCTTCTCTTTGTTGTAACTGTCAGTCATGTTAATGATCAGTTTGGTACGAATAATGTGATCAATATCAGACACAGTAGAAGGTTGGTGATTACGGGGAGGGCTGAGGATTATCAGCCTGTCTAACACTACAGCCAGGCATGCTGTGAAGCTGTGCTGTTACATACATGTCATTCATATGAAAGGGGAGGTGAACTTAGCAGACAACATATTACATAAAGTGTGGGGAGAACATTGCCGTCTTATGTAGGCGTTGTGGTTGCTGTGATACAGGGCATATTGTGCATTATGTGGTTATAGTTTTTAATTATATATGTTCTCATTAAACTGAAGCTCCTTATTTCAAACACAGGATCATTCCCAGATTTAGGACAGTTAAAATCATATTAAATACATAATGAAGTGGTCAGGTATTGACGACAGTCAGGATTTGAAGGGCCACCTGGACCTTCCCTATGCAGATTCCTGTGAGCCGGGCATTGCTGCTTTTCTCATCAACAGCCAATTAAACAGGCTCCTAGACTGTGGTTTGGATGCAGCTGTGATGAAGAGATACTATAAATGAACAGGATGCCCAGTGAAAGAACTGTATGTAATGATATTATTAAGTGACAGTGGGCATAATGGGTGAATTCTCGCAGAGGATTATAAACTTACACTATTCATTAAAATTTTCCAAATGTAATTTTCACATCCCTCAGCCCATTGTATTACCTGAAATAGTCCATACAAAGAGTGAAAGGCTACGCTCTGCTGAAAGGAAGAACGACATGTGACTTGTCATTTTACTATTTTATCTGGCTGCTAATGGGGATCCGTGGAGCGACTGTGCTTTGAAGCGCTGGCACAAAGGGGTGCATTTGTGCTCCTCCAAAACTACATTTGGGAGGTGCGGCAAAGATGCAGCGCCCTTCCCTTTTAGAAAATGGATGTAACACTGCTATCACTGTACGGCGGTGTGTCTGTGGAGGCAGACAAAGCAAACTGCAACAGCATATGGTGAGGAGACTGGCAACTCTCTGTGGATAGCCAATTAACATTAGGTTGTTAATAAGTGGTCCCTAAGAGGCGCTGTGCATTACAATCAGAGGCTTGAAAAGATGTACAGTGTCTAGTGATTCAGCCATCATCTCCTGCACTGACACTGAGCGCAGGAATAATAAGCATCTGTGTGACTGCTCTTCCTTGCTATGTGACAGGCCACTGCCATTTAGCACCCCTGAATTTAAAGAAGTTACTAAAAAGGGGCTGAACTATTGTGATGAGACATGGAAACCAGTAATTGTTCTATAAATTCAATCTTAATGTCAAAATATTTAGTCTGCTACATCCCCTGTGCTTTTAGACAATGTAACCTTGGTTTCTGAAGCCTAATAGAATAAATACAGCTTACAGCACAGGGCCGTAATTTACAGTAATTGCTCAAATATGCTGCAGTACTCCACCAAACTGTAACACAGTTTGTCTACACATACGTCTTTTGGTTATGCGTTTTCTTAATAAGATACTAGCCAGAAATTATGTGCTCAACAGATGCAAAGGTGTGGCTAATACTATATACTAAAAATAACTGCATTTAGAGTGCAGTGGCGATGAGTGTTTAAGGGCTGGAAGCTCTGATTTTCACCTGTTTGCTTTGCCTCCACATTCATACAGAAATAACTTAGCTGGCAAGTTTCAGATTTTACAAGAGAACCTCATCTTGAGCCAGAAAAATGTTTGGGTGACTGAGTGAAAGGTTACGATGCACCACGTGAACCCTGTTATTTAAGGAACAAGGTGTTTTTTTTTATAGGCAAACTCCAGTTCAGACCAGTTCAGGCTGATTTGGTCAGACAATAGGAGTTTAGGGCTATTGTGGCATTGTAGAGCCAAGTGGATGTTTCACAGACACACAATGCCAGTGATTCATGGTTTTGTTCTCTACCAGCTGAGTGGTCCCAAACTAGAGGAGCCCAGAGGTTTGCTTCTCTGCATCTCCCAATGACTACACTTTCTGCCATATGTTTTCTATTTATCCTGTTGTGAAGTCTCTCCAAACTGCCCATCACATATGCCTCCTCACCTAGACTCCTCTGGAAAATGTGTAGATTTATCTCTGGCCTCCATGTGAGAGTGCAGCCAGGGACCCCTCCTCTTTGACCCAGTGTGTCAAATGGTAGACTATCACTATTTGCAGGAATGTTTTCCCCATTTCAACCATTGTCGTTGCTGCGCAAACACCAAATGAGGGATATCACTAAAGAAAGGCTCCAGATGTGCCCAAGGAGACGGGGTTCAATTCGAAGCAGACCTGTCTCAAAGCCCGCTGAGATGTGCTGAGGACGAAGTAACTGCCTTGTAAACCGCGGCCGCTTTTTGGAAGTGCCAGAGCACAGGTGCAGCGCGTTAAAGCCCCGTTTGCAAACACGAACCCGCTTTTATCTGGTACAAGGCTTTTTCTACCTCACCTGGGTCTAGGATCTTATGGCTTTTGCTGCGTTTTAAGCGCACATCTGCGAATGAAAGAGTCGTGTAACGAGTTGCTGTGGAGGCGCCTGTACTTGTGTTCTCTTACCTCCGGTGTTGGTGCGTTTGGTACAGCCGGCCTCCTCCGCCGGAGTTTCCAGGGGCCGTTTGCGGGAGTCCGCGTTGTCCGCCTCCATGTGCGGCTGCTGCAGGCTGTGGAGGTTCGGGTTGGAGTATATTCCGTTATGGTCCACGGCTGCTCCGCCACCACCGGCCATCATCATCTTTCCCCGCGCCAAGCTCGAAATAAAAATGCGCTATTTCCCCTCAAACACCCTGAACACAAACACGCAGGCACACACACCGCCTTCAGCACCACATAGCCCGATAGCGCGCACCGCGAAGCCAAGTTCTGCTAGGTTTGTTTCGCTCTTGAGACGATCTCCAAGGGATCAAAATGCCAGACAACACCGGGCTCGGGTCTCTTCTTTCTACTGATCCACGTCCCTCACAGAGCTAAATATAAAAAGCCCATTGAGTGAGACGCGCTCCTTCACCGCGCTCCTCGTCGTTCCAGCACCATGCTCCTTATTGTTGACGCGGAACAATCCGAGTGACGATTGGCCATGAAACAAGTGCAAATAATAAGCTCCGGTCGAAGAAACTGTGAAAGATTGGCTCAAGTCATCTTTACGCGATGTTCGTCTGTGCAAGTCCCCAGTCTGATAAGTGCAGCTGTTGTTATTGTTGCTTTTGTAGTTCCAGAGGGAGAAATATAGTTTGGGAGCAGCGCAGAGGACTACAGTGCCACTGACCGGCCAAAACACGGGGCCAGCACGAAAAAAGACCAGCCTCCTGTCATGCCTGAGCAGCTAACAATCAAACGAGGAACTATAAGGGACTTGTAAAGCTCTCACTCAAGTTGTATTGGCGTTTTGATGGAACCTTTAAACGGATGAGTAATACTTCTGTAATTAAGGCAAGACATTGAGTGATATCAGCAGCTTCTGATTTTTTTTCTTACATAATGTAGTTTTTCGTCACGTAATGTTTACAAGTAAGGAGTTTTTATGTGGCCATACCGGCTCGTCAAAGCCTGAACCCGTCAGATCTCAGAAGCTAAGCAGGGCCGGGCCTGGTTAGTACTTGGATGGGAGACCACAAGGAATTCCAGGTGCCACAGTGGGGCCAGTCGCAAAAACTGTCGTAGTGTCCTTAGGCAAGGCACATCACCCACATTGCCTAGTATGAAAGTGGTGTGTGCGTGAATGGTGGTGGTGGTCGGAGGGGCTGATGGCGCAGATTGGCAGCCTCGCTTCCGTCAGTCTGCCCCAGGGCAGCTGTAGCTACAATAGTAGCTTACCACCACCGGGTATGGAGTGAATGAATAATGCTCTGTAAAGCGTCTTTGAGTGTCCAGAAAAGCGCTGTATAAAACTGATGCATTATTATTATTATTATTATGTAAAAATATATAAATCTGAAAAACATCAAAATTCATGGTTTATATACAAGGAAGATTTCATATATATCGCATTTAATTTGAGTAAACAAAAAAAGGCATCAGGCAGGCTATTAAATCTCTCTCTCTCTCTCTATCTCTCTGTCCAGGTAAAATGTACATTATATATGTGCAGTGTGTTTTGCCTTAAATAATTGAAACTATTTTATTTCCATATTTATTCCTACTTGTGTCATCATCTACTTTCACCTGCTTATTCCTGTCCACTGTAGCTTCCTCTTTGGAGATTTTGAGCTGTCATTATCCTACAAGAAGGCGAAACAAAATAACCATATTAACCATTTCATACTTTATAAAATTGGGAAAATACAGATACATCCAATGGAGCATTTTGAGCAGACGCAACAGGGACCGACCCAAAGTTGTTTATTATCTGCAAATCACTGTACACATCGGCTTTGCCCATTTTATAATTACACAAATCCCAGTGAGCATAGCCCTCATTACAGGTGAAGAATTTTCAAATTAACTGAGGATAACAGCATTTGTCAGTGCATTTATTAGCCTAATGAGCTAGTTCATGAGTTATGTTTACAACCACCGCTTGACATCACGCCTTTCAGTCTTTTATATGGCACATGCGGTTTTATTTTCCAACCAGTGTCTTTATCGTAACAACACTTAATTAAATGCAGCTCTAATCGAATTTTACACATTGGGGCATTTTTATAAGGTCCCTGTGCAAGGCTGACTCACGCAGATAAACCACTCTGTCCTAATTGGATGACGTCTGGATAGCGCCCCCCTCTGCGGTGTCCTCTTCCTCCCGCGTGACTTCAGCCTGGGTCCGATGTGACACCCGTTGGGAGAGGCGGTCCAGCACCAGAGCCGAGGTGGAGCTGAGACTGTGCTGTAGATGAGAGCGTCAGATGTGTCACTCATTATCATTTATTGTCAATGTTTTCACGCACAACAGAAATCTGATCATTATTTGATTTGTGGGGTTATCAGATTAAACAATTATATCTGATTTCTTTCTGATTGTTCACATCTGTGCAGGATTTTACAAGGAAATTCATGCAAAAAAAGAGTAAACAAATGTGGCAAAGATAATAATGAAAGAGAAAATCATTTGGTGTGTCTTTTCTTGTGCATGTAGAGACACACCAAAAGTCAGATCTCATTATTGGGTTTATGCATGTGCCGATATGTTACTGGTATCGAATATCGGTGCATATCTTGAACAACAACTAGATTAAAAATATCGGTTTTATGTATAAATTGATGTAATAAGACTCTTTACTGATCTTAGTTGATTTGGAAAGTCTCTGAATGGTTTAACTTTTATCTATACAAAGCTGTTCTGTAGTTACTTAAGCAGTTACACAACACATTAGGATCAGTTCTGACTCATTTTATTTTTTGTTTTTAAAAAAATCAAAGCTGTCAGTCCCTGCTCTGGTATTGTTTGGTACAGGGTAACAGCAGATATTTAAAGCTATAGTAATGAAATCAGTATCAGAACAAAACAAAAAAAAGATGGATCAGGGCTTTCCTCATTGGATTATCTGATTATTCTAGTTGTCAGATTTTATTGGCTATAAACTAGTAAATGTGCCCAGTGTGTCAGAGGTGGATTTGGGAATGATGAAGCTGCATTTTGGGGAGGATGAAGGGAGACTGTTAAAGGTATTTTCAGCCCATTCAGTGGAGAAAAACATTTATACAAGGGCAAACAAACAGTAATTCTGTTTATGACATCCTCCTTTTTGCCCTCTTAGTATAATTTGATATTGCTCATTTCAAGACAGAGTCGTAAAAGAAAATGTACAGCATACAACCTTTTAAGTTACTAAGCTATAATAATATAGCTGTGGTAACATTTTCATTTTTGTAGTTAAAAAATGGCTATCTGACATTTTTGAACACTATATGTATGACCCACAGTCTGAATTTTGCAAGTAAACAGGGATGGGATAGGTGAGGATAGGGGGTAGGTGAAAACAAACATTTTCTGGGCATTTATTCCTCAAATGTAGGAAAATGCAGCATTGCTCAAACATGCATGGATCCATCAAAATCCACTTATAGTAAGCTAATTATGAGGAAACACTATTATAACATGGTTAAAAGCTTGTAAATGTAGCGTTTACATAACAGGGCCCTTTAAACTACACTTGTGATTGTTTTATTTAACATGTTACCCAATAACAATAAAAATGTATAATCACTGCGCAGTTTCCAATATTTCCTCCTGTAATTGGTTCCAAATGTTTTATTTGATTGTAAATTCCTTCATTGAGTGAGCTAAATTGTAGTAATGCATTACAATGGTTGATTTTAACTACCAAAATAGGGTTAACCATAAAACAGCGTGAACCACAAGAATGAAAGCAAACACAGGCCTTGTTTTTCTGCCTCGAGCTTGTAGAGGTCAGCAACTACATGACCCCTTTAAATTTGTTGCTGAATTCAAGCATTTTTAGCTCATGAGCAAGTCCTTCGGAAAGCCTAGTAGCACCAAATAATAAAATGTGGTGTATAGTGCATTGAAAAGTGCACTATGCAACTATTCTGGAGGGTCTGCCAAATGCTTTTCTCCATGGAGATGTTTTTGCTCTGCCTGAAATGTTCCACAGTATGACGTTTAATGGCTCTACCTTACATTTATTCAAATACATATTATATAGCCCAAAAATACCTAGAAAAGCTAGCAGTCTGACTGTGAGCGTGATTGCTTCTCCACAAATCTGACCTGTTTCCTTAAATGAAGTTTAAAGTGCCTACCCTTGAGTGTAAGTAGTTCTGGCATTTTGGAAGGAATTTTTATGTTTGTGTTTTTGTGATGATAATAATGTATTCGTTTAAGAGCTTTTTCAGACACTCAAAGTCATCTTACAATTTTGCGCATTATTCATTCACTCCACACACATTACCTAGTGTGATTGTAGTGTGAGTGTTTTGGCGGATCAAGTATCTTACTTAAGGACACAACAAGAGTTTTGCCACTGACAGATGACATAGATACAGGTATTGAAGTATTTTTGTACTTTTCTTATCAGTTTTTTTCTTACTCTTTTGCGTCATTTGACTGATGTAAAACTATGATAAATATTTACCGAGGTATCCCAGCAAACCATGTAATAGAAAGAAAAAGAAAAAGAAACCTGTCATATGCACTTTAAACCCATAACATTACAAAGAGAAACAACATGGTAGCCCAGCTGTAATAGCATGTACCTCGTGTATTCTATTGTATTGTACCTGTAAAATGTGCAGGCCCTTGAGAGTAAGGACAGCCAGTTCTTTGAGCCCATCTCCTGTTAGATCCAAGTATATGATGGACAGCAGGGGACTCTTAAAGCTCCGCCTCCACTGCAGCTGAAAGTGGCCGTCCCCTCCGCTCACTGCTGCCTGGTATTTGTAACAAAGAAGTTCCTGCGCAGAAGGAGGGAGAGAGCCCTTTTTGTAATGTAAAGAACTGCATTGGGATAAATATTGTGTGCACCGAACCAGCTCCAGTCGTCAAAGATTTGCAGTCTAGTAAGAACAATGTTACTTTAAAATATTATGCATCAAGTAGAAGCAAGAAGTGGCGACCCAATTAATGATTCAAGTGAGGAAAAAAAAGTATTGAGAAATTACCACTTGAGTAATGAGAGCAATTTGGATGTAAAATGTATTTAAAGACCACAAATTCTGGTACTTAGAAGAATAGAAAGAAAAATTACAAAAATCATATCTGAATGAGGGGTGCAAGAAACACAAATATTACAAATCATGTATGTCAACGTGAAGCTTTTGTCTCCGAGGGAAGAAAAACAAATACTTTTACTCAAGTAAGAGTGTTGAGTATTGTCAAGAAGAACCAAAAAGTATGTCAAAAAACTTAAGTATCCCAACTAGAGCCACAAGGGGTTGGTAAAAGAACAAATAAGGACTTTAAAGGGAGGCAGTGGCACTGTAATAGAGACGCCATTCTGAGTATTACTAGTTTAGAAATAATATTTATCTGAAGAAAGTGATTTAGCTTCCAAACAGTCTGTAGTTGTCTGTAAATCTTAATTTCACTAGATTTAAAACAGCACATTTTAGAAAATCAAGTGCGTCGACATCAGTTAAGTTGTATATTCACAGCTTCTTGACAGAAAACAAAACAAAAGCCATATGTATTCATTAAAAAATACCTGTCCATATGTTCCCAGAAGTACTTCTTTCTGTCCATCAAAATCCAGGTCAATAACAAGAGCGCTCAGAACAGCATCAAACTGATCACTTTCTGCGAGGCTCACGGAGTGGGCCAGGCCACACTCCTGAACATCTCTGAAAACAAAACACAAACTTTATCAAAGCTTTCAAGGCATATTATGGTTTTGTCAGCTATACAGTTATAAATTATGACCGCAGTGGAACATTGTTTTAGATTTTGGACATTTTAAAGGCCCAAATGACACAAAATTGACTATTGTGAGCTTTAAGCCATGTTATAATGTTGTTACCTCCTCAAAAACAGACCTGGAGATGTGTTTTGTTTCATGCACATGTATCCATTCTCATGTTTGAGTGACCCTTTATTATTAGTCTGTCTACAGCTCCAAAGCTCAAAAGGCTCTGTTACACCTTGTGATGTCAGGAAGCAGCAGTTTTCAAGTTTTTAACAGCTTCCTTTCAGCTAGTTCAGATTGGTAAATCCAGTGCTGAATTCATCCAAATGATTCTAACGAAGGTGTGTGGTGTTTAAGTGGAGCACTTCCTGCATTAAAATATGACATGACAAAGTGGAAGTGTTTTCTGTTTGAGAGAATTCAGCCTAAATATTCAGGGTTTGTGTGTTAAACATGTGCGAATGAAACAAAACACAACTGCAGGTTTGTTTTTGATGAGGAAACAGCATTATAACATTGTAGACCAGAAAATAAATTATTATTGCAATTTAAAGGGCCCATATCAACGTTATTAATGCCAAATAATAAAAGAAACAACTTCGCTGACTGGTCCATGCATACGACCCAAAAACAGCTACGGTTCATCATAATGATTACACAGTACTGCTGAATCCTATGTGTGTCACTGTTTTAGGAAAAATAAAGGAGAACTGGAGAGCAAAATAAGTTATGAGCAGTGGGGAAGTATGGAGAACTGGGGCAAACAGGACATTTCTGAGAAGAGGTGTCTTCATTTCAGGAGAATAAAGATTTCTGAAGCATGAATCACTCTAAATACAACTTTGGAAAATTGTAAATTTGGTAAATGAAGGAATGAAGGACAATTATAACATTGTCAAAAGTTCCTAAAAGTACATTTTACATCCCGTAATTTGTTACCTTTAAATGCTTCACCATGTTAAAGGGGCCCTTATTACACTATTTTATATGTTATAATGTTGTTTCCTCATCACAGTCATACCTGGAGCTGTGTTTTGTTTCATTCGCACATATTTAACACACAAACACTGCACATTTAGGCTGAGTTTTTCTCTCAAACAGAAAACACTTTGTTCCACATTTGTGATGTCATGTGGTAATACAGGAAGTGCTCCACTGTGTTTTTAAACTCCACACACCATCACTAGAATAATTTGGATGATTTCAACCCTGGAATTGCCAAATATTACTGAACAAAAGGTAAAAAGTAGTTTTTAACTTGAAAACTACTGACATCACAAGGTGGAACAGAGCATTTTGAGCTTTGGAGATGTAAACAGACTAATAATAAAGCATTACTCAAACATGTGTGAATGAAACAAAACACAGCTCCAAGTCTGCTTTTGGTGAGGTAACAGCATTATAACATGGCTTAAAGGTGCATTGTGAAGGAGGGCCCGTCAAGTACTATTCTCCATGGAGATGTTATTGCTTTGTCTGGAATGTTTCAGAGTATGGCATTAAATCTTTCTATCTTCATGGAGAAAAAACAGACCAAATTAAAGGTCAGATCTGTGGACACAGCCAGAATGCCTGTTTTTCTAGGTATTTTTGAGCAATAAAGCCACCTGTAATTTAAAAAATGTAAGCTAAAGCTGTTTAATGTCACACTGTGGAATATTCAAAGCAGAGAAATTACATAATGACATAGTTATATGCACTTTTAAAGCTCACAAGTAAATTTTGTGTAATATACACCCTTTAAGTAATGCGGTAACAAAGCATGGGGTATACCTGTAGATAACTGCCAGCTCTATGGTACTGGTCACTAAGAGATTGTACCCGCCCATTTCCTCCCCTGCAAAACGAACGCACGTTACACGGTATATTACATGAAAAATGAACACGCAGAGTTTGATGTATTAAACAATAATAGAGGAGCCACAGACCTTGAGTTATCTTACTGGGTGCGTTTTTACAGCTGAGTGGAAAGAGCAGCACTGTTGAAATTGGACTGTCAAACTGGACACGCCAGCTCTGCAGTATCTCTGGCACAAACAAACCCAGATGAAATACAGTGTAATACGTCTTATAGTGAGCGGTTTTAATTTACTTTATAGTGTGAAATGAACAGAACACAACTAAAAAGGGGACAGAATATAGGGCTTTACCTGGTCCCATCTGGTTGACTAGAGCCAGTCCAACACAGCCGCTCTGACAGCCGAACGCAGAGAGACGTTTGCCCTGGTCGAGACTCACCATGTCTAACCATAACACACTGAAAAAGAATAGTTCAAATGTGCAACTTTTCTGGTGGAGGGTAAGCCACCTGCTTGTCTCCATGGAGATGTTATTGCTTTGTCTGGAATGTTCCATGGTATGACATTATATCTAACATTTAATCATTATAATTACAGGTGTTTCTATTGCTCAAAAACACAATGATTTCTTCTCTGAAAATGGACGACTCTCCACAGATTTGATTTGTGTAGCAGTGATGTAACTTGCTCGTCTCCATCGTGATAGATACATTAGACTAAGCAATAATAGTTCCATGGAAATAAGCATGTAGTGGGCCGTCCACCAGAAAAGTTGCACAGTGCAGTTATAAAGCAGGGCTGCCTGAGGTGGCTATTGATACTTTGCAGCTGATGTTATCACAGTTCCCTGATGGCGTGATGCTGCCTGTAAGCACTGCCCTGAGGCTTGTTAGACTTTAATCTGAGCTTTATTTTGACACAATTTGACCAGAAAGAGCTGGTTTAGTTGGAATTACAACAGGTGAGCTGATGTGCGCTCTTAAACAGTCACTTTTCCTTTTTATTTACAAAATGTACATATCCAAAACACTTCTGAAAATGTCATTCTGTCATTCGAAATCTCAGTGGGATCTTCCTAGTTAAATTTATAAATATACAGAAAAGAAGGATACTGTAAAAAGTTTATTCCTTTTACTATATTTTCTGTGGTTATTTTTTCAGAAAAAAGTTGGAATTGAGTTTTAAAGTTTAAAACAGCAGTTACATAGAAAAATGCTCTTGGAGCAGGGCATTAAAGTTGTCTGTCTCCATAGAAACAAGCCACTGAAGCTACCAGAGCAAGTTACAGGTCAGTTCTCTAGAGATGTGCACTAACAATGCATGTATTTATACAGTATTTCTGAGCAGGAAAAAACACCAGAAAAGATACATTGTGCAGCTATAAATATGATTTTTTTTCTTCCTTCAATTTTTCGATCAGTAAAATAAAAATGATATGTGACTTCCACACACTGACTTGCTGGGCAGTTGTTCCAGTTCTGGGAAAAGCCTCTCAACTGGCTGCTCCTCAAACTGGTGCAGGGAGGCGTTCTGTCCAGACACAAGAGAATATTTCAGGCATATAATTATTACAAAATTCAGCAGCATGTGCCCTGACTATGACCAGAGGTCGAGACCACATTACACCAGTTTTAAATTACTGCTTTGGCTCCCTGTAAAGTTCTTTTACTGGTTTAAAATCGTCTTGGGCCTTGTTTCTTTCTGGCTCCTAATCATTCCTAATGTTGTCTTTCCAGTGCTATGGCCATCGTCCATGGAACAGCTGGAGGACCTCAGAGCTGCAAAGAATGTCCATGTTTTTAAGAGCAGGCTCGCACCTTTAACTTAAGCTTTTGATTAATCTTTATTGTCTTATTTGTTTCCTATTTTATATTCTAGTCCTTAGCTTTTAACTCGTATTGTTTTATCACTTTTAGGATCTTCAGTGTTTCCTCCTCTGTATGAGCCCCCATCTCTCCCCTGGGCTCTGCTCCTGGCGCAGACTCATGATTCTTCAACAGTTCATCTGCACTAAGCCTCATTTATCTGTACCGAGCCTTTTTTCTGTTGTACTGAATTGTATGTGAGCGTGTGCGTGTGTGTATGTGAGCGTGTGTGTATGTGAGCGTGTGTGTATGTGAGCGTGTGCGTGTGCGTGTGTGTATGTGAGCGTGTGCGTGTGTGTATGTGAGCGTGTGTGTGCATGTGTGTGCGTATGAGAGAAACTGTTGCATGTGACTGTCTATGCGTTGTATGGTGTCAGGCAGTTGTGGGGGTGGCTGGGTGGAAGGGCATCAGGGATTGTTTTTTAATGACTGTAAAGCACTTTGTATTACATTTTTGTATGAAAAGCTCTTTATAAATGATGTTTGACTTGAAAGAAGGCTCTGCTTAGACATTTTTTGTCAAGTGTCTGTTATAGAGCAATGGCACAGATACACAATACACAGCTCAAACTGAAAAATGTGGATAAATATTCATTCATATTGGGCCGGGCAATAGGGAGCTACATCTGAATCCTAATCTGATTCATTCATCTACACCTATTGGTAAGGGTCTAATCACAGTGAAGGGTGAACTCTTGAATGTCTTTTTATATATATATATTTTATCTCTTATCCCGCTTTCAGTTCATAACATTGATTGTAGAAAACGAGATAAATAATAATGCCATATGAAGTCCATGATGCTAGAAAAGGGTGACTTCACCTCTTTGTACAGGTGAATCCTCTGGTCATGTCCGCTGAGCAGAAACACGATCTCTTTAGCTCCATCCTCACTCTGCACTCTGAGGGACAAGACACACTCAGGATTCAGAAAGCCCCACTTCTGTATTCTGTCACACTGAGATGAGCCAGTGACATGCCAGCCTGGTTCACGCACAGTCTTTTAGCTGCTCTCTCCGTCTCTGTCTGTCCCTCTCTCATTCCCACTCCCTTCCTTTCTCTCTCTCTCTCCTCCACTTTCCCCCCTCCCTCGCTCCCTCACTTACTCAGTGTGGTAGAGCTGGAACGGTGTGAACTGCAGCTCCAGATTGAGGCAGCTCTCTGTTCACACAAACGCAGCAGCGGTAACAGAAAAGGACACAACCACCTCAAAGGCAGGTCACAGTAATTACTATATCAACTTCAATAAATGAGAGATGGAACAATTATTTCGGGGGGTCAGCATTTATCGCAGGTACTTTCTTTTTGTACTAGTGCTGCACTTTTTGTTATTTTTCCGAACTAGGACAATATTTTAACTGTAGAGGGTTTATTTATTTATTTGGAATCAGTTAACATCAGTTAACTCAATAATTATATACATCAGACTGATATTACAAAATACAGTATTTTCAGTCCAACAATACAATACAACTCCAACAGTTACAGGTTCAGTCAAGGTATGCTCACTACATACAAGTCATATATATTTGTTTTAAAGTCTTTTTGAACAAATATTTATTACTTATTTGCCTTGTCCTCGCTGACAGCTGGTTCCATGCTGCTGAGGATCTAAACTGTTTGCCTCATGCAGTTTGACTTTGAGAAGGATACAATTAAATCACCAGAGCTGACCTGCCTAGTTACATGATGATGACAATACCCACTGTACATTCGTTTTTTCTACAAAAAATGTGGGATTACTTTTAAAAATAGCATTATGCATGTAGCACAGAAGACTCAAATTTAACTGCACTGCACCTTCAACCAACATAAGATGGTGAGAGTTGAATAAATAACGTCTATGACTCATTGTTGCCGGCCCTTTAGTAATCATGTGCAATACTGTCACAGCGTGAATCATCTCTGGTACAGTTCACTGAAATCTCTTTACCTACTATTTATATATATTATTTTATTTTTAAATTTTACTAGAGAAATACTCAAGAAAGACCTGGAGAAATTTTGGAAAGTGAAAAAATCAGCGGTGCCCGTGATGATTGGAGCACTCAGGGCCGTAACCCCCAAACTGGAAGAGTGGTTACAGCAGATACCAGGAAAAACATCAGACACCTCAGTCCAGAAAAGTGCAGCACTAGGAACAGGAAAGATACTGTGCAGAACTCTCAAGCTCCCAGGCCTCCAGGAGGGGCCCGGGCTGATGAGGGTGAGAGACCAACCACCATCGAAGGTGAAGAACACATTTTATTTTATATATGCTGTCCATATGTTGCTATTGTTTTTAATATCTGTTGATTTTGACCGCATGCATCCTATTAATGTTATGAATTAGTAATATTATCGTTCATCTTCTATATTTTCCTCAGCACAATATTGCACTTGAGAGTTTGTTATGGCGACTGATTCATGGTGCCACTTTTCACTCACGTGCGATAGACTCCAGGTTGAACTCTGACCCTGGCTCATAGTCACAGTAGATGTTCAGGAAGGGCGTGGCTTTGTCACCAGAGTCCTGCCGCAGAAAATTCACCAATAAAATGTTAAATAAAATGAGAAAACATGCCGCCTTTAAGTTACTTTTATCACAAGGTAGTTTAATTTGATTTAATTAAAAATCTGATCAAAATGATATCTACGTATTACTGTGTATTATTTTACTGAATAATACAAGCCTTATTCTAGGGCTGCAACTGGCCAGTATTTTAGTAGTATACAAGTTAGCAATTCATTTTTCTAGTTAGCTAGTAAAACAATTATTGCTATTGCACATTGAGATTTTAAAAATACTATTTAATTAAAAAAAGGGTGAAATATGGTAATTGAAGGCCTGTAAAATAGTGTATATATTCAAATAAAGTGTTACTGATGGAAAAAATGTAATGGTTTATTCTTTTTTGGCATTTTAATCTAATAAAGCCACTGTCTTTGTTATAAAATGTATCCTAATCTTATTTTGATAATTGGTATCTGAACTGCAATCAAAGTACAATTATTTGAATAGTTAACTAGTTATGCCTATATCCCATATTTTTATTTTTGAAATATTTTGTTTGTATTTTAATATAATATAGCACACTGACAGATAACATAAGTACAAACCTTTATGAATGTGATCCCAACCACCAAACCTCTTTTTGGAGGAGATTTGTTGAAGGCGTCGATTGATACAATTTCAGCATCAACTAAAGAAAGAAAATATAAAATATATAAATCATATGTAAATAATATAATTTCTGTGTTTTGTATGTTGACATTCTACACCTCAAATAAACTAATAAATAAAATGAATATATTAAAAAATTTACTCAAAAAATTGTATTCAATGAAATAGTGTTATTGTTACTGTGCTAAATATAAAATACTGCTCTACCACACTTACACCTTGAACTCTTTGCGTTGCTGTTGCCTTGTATAGCGGACACCGCTAACCTAAACACAGCTAGCTTAGTATAATAAATGTAACTTATTGCAGTGGATGTCAGCATATGGGAGCACAGAACACACAAAACCGCCTCCTCGCAGTTTGCATCTGCCTCCTTTCCCACTCGCACAGTTGAGATCACAGTGCATATTCTAACACATTAATTAAAGTTAAAGAGAGAAAGAACACATTTCATTTTATCATCTATTAGTTCTACCATTGGCTTGTTACATTGTCATCACACCCAAACACATTAGTGCATGGACTACAACGTAATTTGTATAATGATTTTTTTATTCATTGAGTATTTTTATTGAAGTTTTGTGCTAATTTATTTTGTAATAACCAGGGCGTAACAAGTATAAGCACATCAGCCACATTATGATCACAATTTAGCACCAATACAAACTGGATGATGATGCAAATCATTATCGTTATTATTATTATCATTATTATTATTATTATTATTATTATTATTATTATTATTATTATTATTATTATTATTACAATAGTGTCATGATCTGGCAATACATGTGATAATCAATATATTTAATATGATAGTCAGTGATATTTTGCAGGTTTTTAAGAACCAAACACATTTTAGCAACAATTTCTCTTTGTTAAACCACTACCTGGTTAATATGAAAAATACATTTATTTTAAACAATAAAACGGTGAATATGTCAAGTGTATTGCATAAACAAGTTTCCCGACACTAAATGAGCATCAAAATTGTCATGTGGTCACCAAAAATTGCTAAAAGATACACACAAAAAAACGTATATCGACAGAAGCCCACGATAACGATACTGTATCAGCAAATTTAGTATCACGATATAGCAATATTTTTGCAGCCGTCTAATCTAAAAAGGTATGTTTAAAGGTGCACTGCATAACTTTTCTGATCTGTCACCAGCTTGCTCCATGGAAATATTATTGCTTTGCCTGGAATGTTAGACAGTATAGCTTTAAACATCTATCTAGCATTTATTTATTATTTAATTGAAAAAAAAAATCCATTCTTACATTTATGGTGTTTCCTAGTCACAGATCTGACCTGGAGATACGTCGTTCTAGCCAAACTGTAGACAAACATTCCAGTCCAGATCATTAAGATCTCCATATATAAACAGGTGGTGGACCCTCTACCAGTAAAGTTACGCAGTGTCCCTTTAAGTTGATTAGAGTGTGTGAATAATGAATACAATATGAGTGAAGAGAAGCATGGAGATTCCAGTAAAGTTAATATTTGTGAAGACTGAAAAGCGGGGTCACAAATATACAAAAATTACATGACTCATTGTTTTTAATAATATATGTATGTAGTGGTTAATTATAATTATCTTATACACAAAGGGAGTCTCCACTGCAAATTCACTGAATGCACAAACCCCAGACTACTAGACACACTACACTATAATTAATTGGATGTTTTGTTTCTCTCTTGAAATAATGAATGGTTTACAGCCTTTCCCACATGTTCTTACCGAGTCAATGGTGGTGCAGGAAATCCTTACTGAATAACAGCCTTTTGGGGGATAAATGTGTCACTTAAGGCCTCTACTAATCAAAAAAATATGATTAAAGATGAAATCAGATTCAGAATGTATTTTTAATTTCTATATAAAGAAACACAGAAATGTTGAAAGAAAGTCATATTTTCATCTTTATTATAATACAGCAACCAAAAGTATGATTTTTTAATATCAATTTAATGCTCATCTTGTTTTGGGCTATGGGGGCTACCATAGTCTTCTCTACAAAAAAAAAAAAAAACACTATAATTATGTAAGTAGAGTATTTTACATTTTGTTAATTGCAAACCTTAATAGTGATCTAAAAATGCACAGTAAAATGAACAATGCATTTTATGTTCAAAACTGCAAACCTGACCACCTATTCTAATGGCATTTGACTGAAGCAGGAAATGGGTTTTATGCTTGAGAAAGTTTTCAACCCTATGTGTATGTTTGGAGTCTTACAGGTGCACTATGTTCGTGGCTGGTTGATGTCATGTAATACATCCCCTTTAAAGTGAAACTAAACGCTAAATCAACCTTTTTTGCTGTTAAAAATAGCATTGTTTACTGTCCCTAGTCCTTCCTGGTCATTTTAGTGCAAACTAGGTAAATTTGCAGCTTTCTGGTCAAAAACTGGGTGTGTGCTGCCTCCAGCGGCCACTGCAAATTCAAGTGCTATGAAACATCACGCAGGACTCCTCTTATTACAGCCAGATGTCTCGGATTACAAACACCTGGCAGCAGGAGTGGAGTTTGATACCTTAGACCTTTACTTTGTCTGCATTTCCAAAGCTAAAAATGCTCTGTTTGACCCTGTGATGTCATGAAGCAGTAGTTTTCAGTAGTTTAACAGAAACCCTTTGCCTTTAATGCAGTAGAGAGGGGCAGTTACAGGGCTAAAGTTATCCAAATTCCCGTGAAGGTGTGTGCAGTTGAACACACCCCCTGTATTATCACATGACATCACAAAGTGGAAATGTTTTCTGTTTGAGAGAAGATATCAGAATATATATACAGGATTTGTGTGTTAAACATGTGAATGAAAAAAAAACTCAACTTTGATGAGGAAACAACAATATAACGTAGATAAGAAAATAATCATATAAACTCTTTAAACTTGACTACAGTGTTTAGGAATGTAATGATATCCAAATCTCGCTGTACAATATTTTTACGATATAGATATCATGGTTCGATATTTATTGCAATTTTGTGGAGGCTCACAAAACTGTGAAATGCTGCTTTTTCCTCTAAAAGTGCCTTCTCACTGGTTTTAACAGACGACAGCACATCACTCCTGTTTTAGCCTCACTTCACTGGCTCCCTGTGTGTTTTAGAATTGATTTTAAGATTTTACTGATTTTACTTTAAAGCTCTTTTAGGCCTGGCGCCAAGTTATATTTCAGAGTTACTAACTCCCCTCAGCCTTAGATCCTCAGGCAGGTCCCTGTTAACTGTCCCAAAGTCGAGGTTGAAGTCCAAAAGCGACAGGACCTTCTCCGTCTGAGCCCCTCGACTTTGGAACGACCTGCCTGAGGAGATAAGGCACAGTCTGTAACATCTTTTAAATCACTTCTTAAAACACACTTTTATAGACTTGCCTTTTTATAAATTTTAGTCTAATCTTACTTTTATTTTTAATTATTTTATGGTGACTGTGATGTCGTCTCTTTTATTTATTTATTCTGTTGTTTTTTGCTTGCTTGCTGTAGCTTTAGCCTATAAATTCCATCCATCCATCCATCCTCTCCCTCCTGGGTCGCGGGGGCAGTTTGCTGCCCAATGCTCATAGCACCTGACATCCCCTATGAACCCCTCTGCAGGTGGTGAGCCCAAAGGAGGGTGGATATTATGGTCCTTGATGTTAGTTCATAGGGGTGCTGGCATGTTTTGAGTTGATGGGGGAAACCGGAGTATCCGGAGGAAACCCATCCAGACACAGGAAAGAACATGCAAACTCCACACAGAAAGGCCCGGGAGACCCGGGAATCGAACCCGCAACCTTCTTACCGTGCCACCCCTATAAATTTTACTTTTTCCAAATTATTTTATTATGTTGACTGTGATTTCTTCTTTTATAATACGTTGTTATATTCTCAGCCTCTCTTAGCCCTCTCTAATCCTGCATAACTCTGCCTCTAAATGTATGTATGTATGCGATTCTATTTGTTTTATTGTGCTTGTTTTAATGTCTTGTTGATGTTCAGCACTTTGTAAACTTTGTTTTTAAAGGTGCTATATAAATAAAGATGTATTATTATTATTATTATTATTGACAATACTTAATCCAAAGAATTAAGATTTTAAAGTGCTTAGAGCAGCTTCTGCATTATAACTATTAATTTAAGCAAAGACACTTCTGATTCGATATATTGTGATGGTCCACAATATTATTGCGAGACCCAGTCTGACCATACGATATCACGATATTTCGGTTATTTTTACATATTTAACCGTGTATTTTACCTGGGATGTAGGTGAACTGCACCTCTTTGGCCACGGGGCGGACTTTCTGCTGAAGCTCCTGGTACCTGAAACAAACCACTTTCCCTTTGAGAGTAGCGGCCAGTAGCTCCTGTTCCCCGGCCTGACACAGCCCGTACATGTTGCTCTGCGACGGGAAGCGGCTAAAGCTGTCCTCCACAAACGGGTACGGCTCTCGGGACATGCTAACGGGAAAAATCACCAAAACGGAGCAAGAAATGCATCTGGTTACACGTCCTTTCACTGTAGTTTAGCGCCAAACTCCGTGTCCAGTTCGCCTGACGCTGGAAATGTCATTCATGCTGTTGAAATGGAGTCGGTAAAGGTTTCGAAATAGTGGAGGAATTTGATTTTGGTGTTCAGTTTTGCATTTAAGTAAAAAGTTTTCATTAATAAATCCATGCGACTGTGAGCATCAGTGTTCCCCATTCACAGAAACACAACATCCGCTTTGTGCAGTGCTGGTTTCATGAAAATCGTAATTGTAGTAATTTTCAGTATAACTATTACAAAAACAGCTACAAACATATTAAGATAAATCAATTTAAATAACTTAAATTCTTTATACAATTATATCAGATACAAAACTGTACGTGGAGTCTATCATTTCATTGAGAAAGGGGTATATTAATTAAAATAAAGTGGGCTCAACAAAATCGTGACGCTTTCAAACGCAGCACCAGACACTTTCTATTTCGTTGCCGTTTGTTGCTGCAGACACAACCCACTACAAGCACAAGCCTGCCTCCTACTGGTAGATTATCGCACAGCAATAATCAAGCAGAGTTTAACGTTTAAGGGATTTATAAGAGTTAGTCATTTGAAAACAGTCCTGTAAAAAGAACATGGTGGGCTAATAATGAAATCTAAATCATTTTATTTCTAATGGGGGATACGTAAATGGGCTGTCAGGCTCATTTCGATTGGACACTCATTGTAATGATGACACGTTTCCTTCAGGTGTCAGTAAAAATGCGTGTAGTGGCCCAATAGTCAGAAAACTCATTTGTGGACAAACTGAAAGATCGAAAACAAAAAATGCACTGGTTAGATATACATTTTCTGGTGGCCTTTTTATGCTGTCAAAGTGGTTTGGTAACCGGAACAGGTCAGGAACAGTATTGAGCAATATGTACTACATATTTTACTTAAATTATTGAATCTTATTGGTCAACTGTTATTGACTTCTTATTTATTAGAAGTTGTCCTCTTGTAGGGTAGAATAATCTTAATCTTGTTTTTTGCTGTTTTATTGTGTTATTTTATTTTGTATATTGGGGCTTATTGTTTGACTTGACTTGACTTGATTAAATGCTTTTGCATGTAAAATGTACCACAACAATTAATGTGATATTGCTCACACCTTAAAGAACAAATCTATATGTAGGCCTGTAGCCTCTATAGGTTTTGCTTTTCGTAAAACCATTAATATGGAGTTGCAAGCCAAGCTTAGATTCTTTTTAACGGGCCTATATTATTCAAAATTTAACTTTAAGCTATGTTATAATGCTGTTACCTCCTCAAAAACCATGTCTGGAGTTGTGTTTTGTTTCATTCACACCTGTTTGAGTAACCCTTTATTATTACTCTGTCTACATCTCCATGCATCCATCTTTTCCTGCTTTATCCAGCTGGGTCGTGGGGACAGTTTGCTTCCCAATCCTCATAGCACCTGACTCCCCCTATGAACCCCTCTGTGAGTGGAGCCCACAGGAGGGTGGACTTCATGGTCCTTGGTGTTAGTTCATAGGGGTCTACATCTGTCTACATCTCCAAAGTTCAAAATGCTCTGTTCCGCCTTCTGAGATGTTATGAAGCAGTAGTTTTCAAATTAACATCTGCCTTTTACCTTTAGTTTATTAGAGACTGGCAATTCCAGATTTGATCCTAGTGAAGGTGTGTGGAGTTCAAACTCACATGTGGAGGACTTCTTGTATTACCACATGCCATGAATGACATGACGCGGAACAGAATGTTTCCCATTTGAGAGGAACTCAGCCAAAATATATGTGTGTTAGTTAAACATGTGTGAATGAAACAAAACAAAACTCCAGGTTTGTTTTTTATGAGGAAACAACATTAGATCATAAAATAGCGTGATATAGTTTCCCTCATTAAATCTTCCTTACAAATAAGGTGTCACGCTGACTAATTTTACATCGAAAAGCCGACCTCTTGGGTGGCACCGTGAGTTTGACCCCTGTACGAGTGTGATCGACCCTGTACCAGTTTGCTCCATATTGCGCGGGGTCAGAGGTGTCCTGTGTAGACCCCCTCTTCTCCTAATACCACCTGATAATCCATTTGCAGGATTAGTGTCCACTGTAATCAGGCATCCTCCACCGTGACACACCTTACCGCAAACTCACAGCAACTCCTGACTCACACACACATGCGCTGCAGCCATTATTAAGAAAATACCATAAAAGTTTGGACACACCATCTCATATAATGTTTTTTTTTTTTCTTTCTAACTACATTTTTACTTACTTTTTATATACATATAAAATACATCAAATATATGAAGTGGGATAACTATAAAACACTATAAATACTTTTTAATATATTCAAATCCTCAAATTAGCCACCCTTCGCTTTGTCAAAACATGTTTAGTGGAGTTGTTTAACTTTTTTTTCTTTGCTGCATAATTCCATATATCTTACTTCATATAACTGATGTCTACTGTAGTTAGAAACAACATTTAATGAGATGCTGTGTCCAAACTTCTGACTGGTTGTGTATTAGTATGTAAAAAATATAAGTTTGCCAGCTAGTGCTAAACGTATAGCTACATTTTTATTTATTTATTTAACCTTGATTTAACCAGGAAGATTAAAAACCTCTTTTTCAAGGTCGTCCGGGCCAAGAGGCAGCAAATTTCAAAACAAGTACATATAAACAAACAACATTAAAATTGCACCGGTTATGAAAACCAGTTGCACATTATAGAGGCAGAGTCTGTAAGGCAAAAACATTTAAGGACAATAGTTCAGACATTTTCCAGTCTTTCTGCAACAAGTTCCAGGCAAAAGGTGCAGCGTGGACAAAGGCTTAAATATCTGGACACTGCCCACTTCTCCTGACAGTTTACCCGGGTGGTATAAAAGGACGGGTCAAATAAAGGACAGTAAAGTGTAAAAGGACAGTAAAGTGAACCTTCAAATGTTTTGTAATACTTACAGTATAACACAACAAGCCCAGAGATTGTACAGGCCCTTTAAACTTTCCTGTCAACAAAATGTTCAAAATTCTGAAATGAAGGGAAATGGAGCCAAAGTGAAGCAGGCATAATATATTTTTAACTGATTTGAATAACAGATCTAAGTGCTCGTGCTTTTACAATTAGTTTTTGTTTCAAATGTGTTTAAGGGTCTATATTGTCAGTATTTATTGCATCCTGTCAAAGTCTGCACCGATTTCCTGGTGATACGCAGAGACAAATCTACTGATACTTTGCAGCTGAAGTCATCAACATTCCCTGGAGGTGTGACGCTAACTGGAGGCACTGCTCTGTCTGAGGCCTCGTCAGACTTTAACCTCTTACAATGGACTGCTTTTCAAATTAAAATCGTACCTGTTATTGATTTATATGGATTATATACAAATGTTTGGTCTCTGTGTAAAGGGAACATTCTCTAGTTTTACCCTCAGCATTTACATTCACTCCAAATGTGACTGGAAAAAAGTTACACACCTTGGAACAGCAAATAATTTTTTTTTTTTTATCCTTGCCTAATTTTTTTGGTAAATATAAAAGGTGTCTCTAGCTGCTGTTCATAGCTGATGCCTAAAGTACACTATCTTTCAATACAATAAGCTGTTGACCACTCAAATTTCAAATTGTGAATCAATAGCTGTAAAAATAAACTTTTTACTCCACATTTTGTTATACTTTGTCCAGGCGTTTTATACAGGGATCATGCTTTTATCCAAACCGATCCAAACCGATTCAAACTGGAAACATTTAGTGCTTCATCTGAGCTTTATTTTAACACAATCTGACCGGAAAAAAATGATTTCACTGGAAGTACAAAAGGTGAGCTGATTTGTGCTGTTAAACAAGTCCATCTCAAAATAACATTACGTTCAGGAGCTAGCAGCATTAGCCAACAGTTTTTCAGTTAGTCACTCCCACCTTTGGCTTGAAAATCGAACTCTTAAACATGAACAATCGCATTAATCACAGGCTCCTCAAACTGTGTCGTTCAAATCCATTTTGTATTTTATTTAGTTTATTTAGTTTTCAGATCTTAAAACTTATTGGGCAACGATTGCTAATGTGTGCATTGTGTATCCATGGTAACCTCTGAACATTCTGCCATGCACATACATGTAGAACAGCCCCAGGATGATGCCAGTGCAAATTATGAATGAATGTTTGCGAGGGTTGGGGTTATTATTTTGGTTTAGGTTTCATTTGTCACTTTCGACTAAGTTTAGCTCTAATAAAGTCCAGGATTAGATCTGGTGACACTTGGAAAGCCAAATATTATTTCAGGAGCCACGTGGTGTGAAAGGTTTGAGAACCACTGATATTATATTTTATGCCAAGATTAGCCTTAGTTACTATGCTCCATGTGTCTACCAGCTGACCTTTAACCTTTAAAACATCTTAAAGTGTTTCTATGATTCTTTCATTTTGACTTAATTTGGTGGGATTATAACTACTGTAAATATAAATTATAGTTTTACAAGAATCAAGAAGCAATTTGTGAAGAAAAATATTTTGAAAATTACAGGAAGTTCAGTACAATTTATACCCAAGACACACATGTTGTCTGATACTTTAAATATAATTTCAACAAAATAAAGGTGTTTTCTTATATTTGTATGTATAATGTATAATTTCTGTGCACATTAGAAGTGTTTTGCTTGGTAACACTTATGGAATCCTCCAGTTTGATGTTATGATTTTCAACCAGGAAGTACATTTTTTAACCTAAAAATGGCCAAACTGGGGGAAAAAGTGTGAATGTTTTTTGCAAAATCTTAAATATAAAGATCTTAACTGTTTTAGTAAAAGGAGTAGTTGAACCTGTCATAGGCACTTTAACCACAATTGTATTTTCCTCAGACCCGTGCTCATCCATGTATCTAAAATCCACAGTTATGTAATGTATAATAACCACACATGTATGTACAGTTATCGTACATATTGTATGTGTGGTTATGCAGATTACTCAATAAACTGATTTCTATAGCAAACCTGTATGACGTGAGCTGGAGATGGTCTGGTCTGGTCTGGGGGCTGTTGCAGAGCGGGTGGCACCTGGTCGCACATAAGAGATTATTACTGTGTGTGTGGGCGGGTATTTATCACAATGTGGGGACTAAAATCTGTGCACACGTTGTATTCTTTGTAACTGCATCAACAACATGATTTAAAGTTCAGATATGAGTTAAAATTTGTTAAGGGTAGGGTAGGACTTTTCTGATGGAGGGTTTGGAGAGATATATTTTTGAGAACAGAGATTAGCCACTTACCAACATGGAAAAACATATATATATTTTTTTTTTTGCGTAGCCTAGAATGTTTCACAGTATGTACAAACGTGTCTATCTCCGTGGAGACAAACATGGGACACCACCAGGCCAGGTGTATATTTTAGTAAAGGTGCCCCGGCCGGGCACAGCCCGAAGGAGCGACGTGGGACCGCCCTCCCCTGGACCCACCATCCGCGAGAGGAGCCATAGGGGCAGGTGCAAAGAGATCTGGGCGGCAGTCGAAGCCGGGGGCCTCGGCGACCAGATCTCCAGACATGGAGACTAGCTCTGGGGACATGGAATGTCCCCACGGTGGGGGGAAGGAGGCTGATCTTGTGCGGGAGGTTGATCGTTACCGGCTAGATATATTAGGCCTAACCAATACGCACAGCTTGGGCTCTGGAGACCCAACTCCTTGAGAGGGGGTTGGACTCTCCATTTCTCTGGCGTTGGCCGCGGGAGCGGCGCGGGCTGGTGTGGGCTTGCTTATGGCCCCACAGCTCAGCCGCTGCGTGTTGGAGTTTACCCGGTGAACGAGAGGGTCACGTCCCTGCGCCTTCGGGTCGGGGACAGGTCTCTCACTGCGGTGTCGGCCTATGGGCCGAACAGCAGTGCAGAGTACCCGGCCTTCTTGGAGTCTCTGGGAGGGGTACTGGATAGTGCACCGACCGGGGACTCCGTTGTTCTACTGGGGGACTTAACGCCCATGTGGGGCGACAGTGACACTTGGAGAGGGGTGATTGGGAGGAACAGCCTCCCTGATCTGAACCCGAGTGCGGTGTTCTGTTATTGGACTTCTGTGCTAGTCACAGTTTGTCCATAACGAACACCATGTTCGAGGCACAAGGTCCATCGGTGCACGTGGCACCAGGACTCCCTAGGGGCCGGAGGTGATGATCGACTTTGTTGTCGTGTCATCTGACCTCCGGCCGTGTGTCTTGGACACTCGGGTGAAGAGAGGGGCAGAGCTGTCAGCTGATCACCACCTGGTGGTGAGTTGGGTCCGCTGGCGGAGGAGGAAGCCGGGAAAGACCTGGCAGGCCCAAGCGCACGTGAGGGTCTGCTGGGAACGTCTGGCGGAACCTTCTGTCAGTGTGGCCTTCAACTCACACCCTCCGGGAGAGCTTCTCCCAGATCTGGAGGCTGGGGACATGGAGCCGAGTGGGCCGTTCTCGGCCTCCATTGTCGATGCGGCCGTTCGTAGCTGTGGCCGTAAGGCCTGCGGTGCCTGTCGCGGCGGCAATCCCGAACCCGGTGGTGGACACCGGAAGTAAGGGGATGCCGTCAAGGCTGAAGAAGGAGTCCTACCGGACTACTGGCCCGGTGGACTCCCTGAGGCAGCTGACGGGTACCGTCGGGCCAAGGCGTGCTGCAGCCCGGGCGGTTGCAGAGGCAAAACTCGGGTCTGGGAGGAGTTCGGGAGGCCATGGAGGAGGACTAACGGACGGCCCCAAGGAAATTCTGGCAAACTGTCCGGCGCCTCAGGAGGGGGAAGCGGTCCTTCACCAACACTGTTTACAGTGCGGGGGAGAGCTGCTGACCTCGACTGGGGATGTTGTCGGGCGGTGGAAGGAATACTTTGGGGATCTCCTCAATCCCACCGGGCCACGTCCTCCGAAGAGGAGGCCGAGGCTGGGGACCCAGAGGCGGACTCATCCATCACCCCTGGCCGAAGTCACTGAGGTGGTCAGAAAGCTCCTCGGTGGCAAGGCTCCGGGGGTGGATGAGATCCGTCCTGAGTACCTTAAGTCTCTGGGTGTTGTGGGGCTGTCTTGGCTGACACGTCTCTACAACATCGCGTGGCGGTCGGGAAAGTACCTCTGGACTGGCAGACCGGGTGGTGGTCCTCTGTATAAAAGGGGACTGGAGGGTGTGTTCCAACTACAGGGGGAATCACACTCCTCAGCCTCCCGGTAAAGTCTATGCCAGGGTGCTGGAGAGGAGAGTTCGGCCGATAGTCGAACCTCGGATTCAAGAGGAGTAGTGTGGTTTCGGCCTGGTCGTGGAACACTGGACCAGCTCACACCCTCCATCGGGTGCTCGAGGTTCATGGGAGTTTGCCCAACCAGTCCACATGTGTTTTGTGGACTTGGAGAAGGCATTTGACCGTGTCCCTCGTGGTGCCCTGTGGGGTGCCCGGGAGTATGGGGTCCGGGGCCCCTTTGCTAAGGGCTGTCTGGTCCCTGTATGACCGGAGCAGGAGCTGTGTTCGCATTGCCGGCAGTAAGTCAGACCTGTTCCCGGTGCATGTTGACTCCACCAGGGCTGCCCTTGTCACCGATTCTGTTCATTGTATTTATGGACAGAATTTCTAGGCGCAGCCAGGGGCCGGAGGGGGTCCAGTTCGGGGACCACAGGATTTCATCGCTGCTTTTGCGGATGATGTTGTCCTGTTGGCTCCATCGAACCAGGACCTGCAGCGTGCACTGGGGCGGTTTGCAGCCGAGTGTGAAGCGGCTGGGATGAGAATCAGCTGTTCCAAATCCGAGGCCATGGTTCTCGACCGGAAAAGGTGGATTGCCCTCTCCGGGTGGGTGGGGAGTCTCTGCCTCAAGTGGAGGAGTTCAAGTATCTCGGGGTCTTGTTCACGAGTGAGGGGGAGGATGGAGCGCGAGATTGACTGGGCGGATCGGTGCGGCGTCGGCAGCATGCAGTCGCTGTATCGGACCGTTGTGGTGAAGAGAGAGCTGAGCCGAAAGGCGAAGCTCTCGATTTACCTCACCCACGTTCCTACTTCCTCACCTATGGTCATGAGCTCTGGGTAATGACCGAAAGAGCGAGATTGCGGATACAAGCGGCCGAAATGAGTTTCCTCCGCAGAGTGGCCGGGCGCTCCCTTAGAGATAGGGGTGAGGAGCTCGGTCACACGGGAGGAGCTCGGAGTAGAGTCGCTGCTCCTCCACGTCGAGAGGAGCCAGCTGAGGTGGTTCGGGCATCTGGTCCGGATGCCTCCTGGACGCCACTCCCTCGGGAGGTGTTCCGGGCATGTCCCACCGGTAGGAGGCCCGGGGAAGACCCAGGACACGCTGGAGGGACTAGGTCTCTCAGCTGGCCTGGGAACGCCGTCCGGCGGAGGAGCTGGAGGAAGTGGCTGGGGAGAAGGAAGCTTGGGAGCCCCTGCTTAGACTGCTGCCCCGCAGCCCGGCCCCGGATAAGCGGAAGAAGATGGATGGATGGATGGTATGTTTTATTTTCTGTGTAAACCAAGGACTGCAGATGGAAATTATCTTAAAAAACTATAATCTGATACAAGCATATTTGCCCCGTGCATAATGTAATGTGATTAGAAATGTTAAATTGTGAATAGGGGCAGATACAATAAGTTTATACTTCTTTCTGCTCCTTTTCATTCATAATATTTAATTTGAATGTTAGGCTGTCATAATTGTTTTTAAATGAATGAGATAAATAATAAAAAAGAAAGAAAAAAGAAAAAATGTAATTTGTATACTGTCCTTATAAATAAATGAAATTAAAATGAAATGAAGTTACAGGTCAGAGCTGTGGATAGGCTACACAGTCAGATAACATTCAGGGGATTTTTGAGTGGTAAAAACACCCATTTTGAAATAAATGCATGACAGATAACATTTCCATGGACGCAAGCAGGTGGCGGACCCTCCACCAGAAAAGTTACACCTTGAAGATTAGGCAAGTAGTAAGAGCAGTAGTTTTAACCGTAGACTGTATCCCGTAGCGTTCAGCTCCAGTCAAATGAAGCTCATGATGAGGAATTTATTTACAGACAAAATAGCGAAACACCAAGATTATATAGAGCGTACAGAGAGACGGATGACAATTTTTCAATGTAAAGTCAGAGTCGATGGAGTCAGAAGTGCACCCGTGATCACTTCCTATTTGGAACATGGCATCTCGCGTTAGCTCCTGTATGTTCATTTATTTATACTGTATATACATCTAGTAAACTGTGATTTAGGTTAGATCGGTGTTCAGAAAATGAATGTTTGTTTGTTTGTTTGTTTGTTTATTAGGATCCCCACGGCAACGGCTACTCTTCCTGGGGTCCACATCATTAAAAACACAACATTTATTACAAAACAATAACAATATATCACATTGTATAAAATAATTATTAAATCTTAACTCATGCACATTTGCAGAGTTTTAAATGCACACAGATTTAGCACCTTATACAATAAAATGTTTAAACGAAGCTTTATTAAAAACTTTTGTTTGTTATTACATTTATACATGTTAGTTAATGCACTGTCCCGAAGAAACATGCGAAACCAATGTGTGTGTATAAATGTGTGTACGTGTATGTGTGCATGTGTGTGCATGTGTGTATGTGTGTGTGTGTGTGCTAGTGCGTGTTTGTGCGTGTACTGAGTGATTGGGCCTGACAGCAGCCTCTGTGTTGCTGGCTGGTCTGCAGATTTAGTCGACCTGTTTTAGACGCCCTAATCTGGATTAACGGCCACAGTGTGTCAGTGGGGACGAGAGCCGACGCCACCCCCACACCCTCTGCCCCTTCACCTGCTTCCCTTACGACTTTTCCGACAAAATTACACAATTATTCCTGGAAATCTATATACTTTACTGCGCCAGAGACTTTATTTGAAGTTCACAGTTTAGTTTGTTGATAAAAGAAGTTGCAAGAACCTGGAATAAAACGCGTCATAGTCCATCACCGCCTGTTCACAGGGGGGAAGGGCATCTGGACAGGGATTACACCAGATCAGTCCTCTTGCCTACTTCCCTATATGCTGTTGCACTATTTGACGAAGACAACATCTACTTTGTCGTCCTTTCGTGGTTATAGACGGAGCTAGCAGCAATACTTTTAATGTTCTTTTACATTAATACAAATAAAAATAGAAATATAGTATAATATTAAATGGATTTGTAAGTAATTTGAGGTAAAAGAAGATACAAATGGAAGCAATCACAGCTAAATTACATAAATAATTTTCAAATTAACCTGTGATCTGAAAATGCAAACAGAATAGTCAAAAAAAAAAAAAAAAAAAATCCAAAACTTCTCCAAGTACTCCGCATTGCTTTGTAGTTTAAATTACGTGAATGTCCCAGTGTCCACGAGCTGAGGCAGTCCTGTATCCATGGTGCTCTCCTTTTTTTCAGAATATTATTTGTGTTTTTTTCTTCTTTCTCCCTTTTGGTCCTGCTGTAAAAGTCTACACTGCCCTGGCTTCCCACAGTTGCCTTTCCTCGTGCACTACTGAACGGATCTGTGGGTCTTTCCTCCCTTTATCTGGAGATAAGATACTTACTTTTCAGATAAAGCATATTATGATAAATCAAATGAGCTTGTCTGGTTTTGTGTATCTGTGTTTGGGTGTGCGCTTGTGGGTTTACAGCATGTGTGAATAAAGCTGGTTGGGTTTGTCATCGTCCTGTATGAGAATAATTAAACCTCAGACTTTGAAGAGGGGTATCTGGGGAGGCTTTGGTCTTATTTAAAAGTCCTATATCACACAGAAAAATGCTGTTACCTCCTCAAAAACCTATACCTGGAGTTGTGTTTTGTTTCATTCACACATATATGAATAATTCTGGTTTATTAGTCTGTCTATATCTCCAGAGCTCAAAATGCCGTTACACCTTGTGATGTCGTGTAGCAGTAGTTTTTAAGTTTACAGCTGCCTTTTACCTTTAGTACAGTAAAGACAGGAAATACCAGATCTGAAATCATCCAAATGATTTTAGTGAAGGTGTATGGAGTTTAAAAACACAGTGGAGCACTTCCTGTATTATCTGATTTCACCAGAGTGAGGCAAACTCAACCTATAGATGCAGGATTTGTGTTGTTAAGCATGTGTGTGTGACTGAAACAAAACAAAACAGCATTTATAACATAGATCAGACAATAGCGTAATATGGACCATTAAACTGAGTGTTATTGTGTACATACAGAGAGGCGGCCTAACGAAAAGTCATAGTTGTGACTCAGGCTACATTCACGCTTCCTGTTGGTCCCATTTCAGTCCTTACGTTACTTAGTTTCAAAAGTTTAAGTCCTTATTTAGTCATGATATAGGTTTAGTTTGGTTTAGAGCCATTTTGATGAATGTGCCCCTATAGCAACATGAAGGCCTTAAACTGATCAACCTTATTGTCCCAACTTAACTACAACTTTACTAGCATTAACAAAGTATAGTATTACCATAATATTTTTATACTCACCACACCAATACACAGACCTATAGACCTAACTAAAATGTTTATTAAAATGTTACTGTCACATTAACCAAGTATTTTTCTTCAAAGCTGTTCTAAACTTGTACCGCCTGTTGCGTACCTCCCGTGAGGCTGTGCGCCGGTGTGCGTAAAGTGGGAGGGGTTTGTGAAGCCACTTGCCTCTAATTAGCCGCTTGCGCCGGTAAAGGAACTCAGAGGTGACTTGAGACAGGCGCGGACGTCCCACCGGACTTCACCTGTGGATGAGTGACCGGAGAGACATTCCCAGTGCGTAAGGGAGCGTTCAGCAGCGTGGTGCCGTGCGTGAGGAGGCAGAGTTGATCCTCAGTAAAAGCTTTAATTGCACTTTTGGAACACACTCCAGAGGTTTGCGCAGAGGCAGTTTGGGGGGCGCACGGCTGGAGCGCGGCGCGTCCGACAAAACAAGTCAGCGACAGGACTTAGCAGACAGCCGCTGTGAGGATGATGTCCTATATAAAGCAGCCCCATTACACCATGAACGGGTTAAATTTGCCTGCGCCCGGGATGGATGTGCTGCACACGACCGTCGCGTATCCCTGTGAGTACGAATAGAAACAGATATTTAATACATTTTTATTAGTAAAACTTTGCTATGTGTATTTTTGATAGTAAAAGTGTTTGACCTAATCTAAGGCTGAGCAAAACTACGCACAAAGATACTAGGATGTGAAACAAGGAGCGTTTTCTGTGCGATTCTGAAGTCTGTTAAAACAAATTCTGTTCTAGTCTATTGAACAATATGTAATAATCGCGGCGAGCTTTTCTGTGTAGCCTGTTCGTTTATGTAAAAAATATCTCTCAGTCGTCCTCCTAAGTAAATCTACCCTTCATTCATGTACAAATGAAACTTTACGCGCGGATATTTTTTTTCCCTGAAAAATCAAGTTCTTCTCACTTTTTAACGCATTCCTGTATCAGCTCTAGTGTATTGGTAACAGTACCATGATGCTTTTATGTATTTAATTACTTTATTTTGGGGAAGAACAGGCCTCCCGTTATATGTTTACGACGATCCAATGAGCAACAATATTTGATTTTGTTATGCTAATAATAAAAACGCTAGACTGATTATTGTTGATGTTGTGATGTTTGGTTATTTTTTGCCAACATACATTCATCAACTTTATTTATGTAAGATGTATAAAATAAATAGCATCGAATTTTAAGAATGTTTACTGGAGCTACTAATCTAGACCATGGATACAACGAGACCCCAAAATCCCCTAAAATAAACCAAATAAACCCAGTGCTTCTTCGCTCACGCGTTTGTCTGTGATGCGCAGCCACTCCGCGGAAGCAGCGGAGGGAGCGCACCACTTTCACCAGGACTCAGCTGGACATCCTGGAGGCCCTGTTCTCCAAAACGCGATACCCCGACATCTTCATGAGGGAAGAGGTGGCCCTGAAGATCAACCTGCCAGAGTCACGCGTGCAGGTACTCCTCAGTGTAATTGTGGAACCACTTGCAGAATCAGAGAGAAGAACATAGGCCTGCCTCTCCTCTCATAATGTAGACCAGTTAATTCAAGCCACTATGTGGCCTTAGAGCCAAACATGAGCAGCCACCATTCTGCATAACCTCTGATTACCTGTATATATTTATATACTCTAGGGACCTGATATATCTTGTGTTTTCTATGTCAGGTGTGGTTTAAAAACCGCCGTGCCAAGTGCCGTCAGCAGCAGCAACAGAGCACGGGACAGTCCAAGCCGCGCCCCCCTAAAAAGAAGTCCTCTCCGCCTCAGGAGCCCATTGTCCCAGAGCCCCTCCAGAACCCAGCAGGCTCCTACAGTCCCACCTCTGTTCAGTCAGGGCCCACCCTGGCCCCCAGCTCCAGCACTGTCAACACCTCAGTGTCCATCTGGAGCCCGGCCATCTCACCCCTCCCGGACCCCCTGGCCTCAGGGGCTCCGTGCATGCAAAGGCCCTCTCCTTACCCCATGAGCTATGGACAGCCCTCGGCCTACAGCCAGGGCTACGCCAGCACCACCTCCTACTTCACAGGCCTGGACTGCAGCGCCTACCTGTCCCCCATGCACTCGCAGCTGTCAGGCACCGGGGGAGCCCTCAGTCCCATCACGGTGCCCTCTATGGGGGGGTCCCTGAGCCAGTCTCCAGCCTCTCTCTCCTCACAGGGCTACAGCACAGCCTCTTCTCTGGGCTTCACCTCCGTCGACTGCCTGGACTATAAAGACCAGCAGGCCTGGAAACTGGGCTTCACCACCATGGACTGTCTGGACCACAAAGATCAGAACTCCTGGAAGTTCCAAGTCCTGTAGAGCCAAAACCAAGTGTCAACATTTTTCTGAAACAGCCCTTTGCCAGCAGTGCGATCTTGCATTATCATTTTCATGTAGTATTCATTTATTTAATTTCTTAGTTTTTTTCTATCTGTTCCTCTGTAGAGATGCGTTTAGTTAAAATGGTTTTGAAGATGAAGGGACCAATGACTGCCTACATCCTGAACCTCTATTCTAGACACAAACGCCTTTAAAAGTTTGTACAGACTGAAATGCGCCAGGCCCTCTCTTCTTTGACTGTGACAGAACTTATGTACTTCAACATAATGTTCTTTGTCTCAATGGAGCGCTGCTCTAACAGGAAGGAGCCCTGACACTCCATCAGCCTCCTCTTTCCATTTACTCTAGATATTTATTATGATTTGTGCTCATTTAAGTTTGTCATTTTGATTTGTGTTTCTTTGACAGTCAGTAGTTTTACATCTCTCATCCTTCTTTAAATGTGTAGCTGAGTGTCATATTTATATTGTTTCTAACTTATTGATAGTGTATTGATAGTTCTGATCAGGTTGTGTTTAGTAGTGTGAACATGGATAAGTCTATTATAAGTCTCTGGGTGGTACTGTCAGTATTGAGCTGACGCAGAGAGGATGTGAGGCGGCCTGGTGGTCAGTCCGGACCCTCATGTCACACAAACTCAAGGCTCTCACTGCTCCATCTTGGTTATTTTAGCTCATCTGTTTCTGGGAGTGCTCCAATCCTCTTAACCTCCCTTCAGCAATGCACTAAGTGAATTAGTCAGGATTATTGCCCTCTCCCCTATGTCTCTATAACTAGAACCCATCTCTTCTTTCGTCCTCATATCTTTACAGTTTTCTTCATAGCATTTTCTATCTTTATTCTCTTTTCCTACCTCCTCCTTTTTCCGCTTCTAATATAATTTTGGTTGCCTTTCGCTTTATTTGGCGAGTACTGGATGTATCTTGTATTCACCAGGCTTCTCTGCTCATTTCTTTTAACCTTAATAGTACTTTAGCAATACCCATTGTTTAATATCTCCTTCTGTATCACCACTGTATCTATTTATCCAACTCCTAATCCTAATATGACCCGATTGCTGTCACGCAAACTTGACAATGACAACAAAATGTGAAAAAAATACGTGTTTAAATGTTATGAAACCTGAAAGAATAATAGAGCAATGATGGACAATTTTGTATTATATAAGAGATTTGTTAAATGACCTGTTTGCCATGTTAGAAAGTAATAGATTTTAATTGTACTTCTCATTTTTGTGTTATCTAATTTAAATAAATGATCAGCACTGAGGCTCTGTTTTGTATTAGTAATATATAATAATAAATACAAAGGCCATTTTCTTGCTGTTTTAATGTTAAGATGTAGTCCACATAGAGGAACGGCTGGCAGAGACATTTCAAAGCATTTTTCCACACTCATCACAGGCCTAATCCCAGTGCGTTTAATCCCCCAGATGCCCTCCCTCTCTGTCGTATGATTGGTTAATCCCTGTGTCTCTGAGCACTTATTGGTTAACCTGGTGGAGGGAGCGCTGCAGTGTAATCTTACCCAGAGCAGCACAGAGTTTGAGACAGACATTTGGGCGGTAATCCCAGGCAGCAGCAGATGTGATGGGGGATGGACAGGACCAGCAGACCTTGAGGAAGGTGAACCACTAAACAAGAACCTGTGTAGACAGTAGGGTTGTGAAAAGTATTGGAAATCAAATAAACAACATTAAAACTAGTATTGAAACTAGATACTAATTTGTGTAGGTATCAGTTTAGCCTACTAAAACAGAAATAAACTTTTCCTTAACATTAGAATGATCTTATGCTGTATCAAATATGCACATGGAGCCAACCTGAGTGACTGAGGGTTTATGTTGCTATTAAATCACATGGTAATATAACAGAAAGTATTATTATTTTGTATTGAAAATACATGAGTGTGAGTGTTTTTTTATTATCATCATTGTATTGGAAACGGTATTGAGTATCAAGTCTATTCTTAAGTATGAAAATTAAGTTTGAAATTTTAGTGTCATGACTAAACTGTGTGAAGAAAAGGGTCAGAAAAGGACAGTCTATAAAGTTACATGAGCTTTTGGCCTAAATAATTTTATAAACATGTTAAGTAAATTTTCCTTACAAATGACCTTATAAGACATTTCTATTTAAAGCAGAATACAGTTTAAGTAGACTAGAGTTACTGACATAAAAAAAAAATGAAATAGGCCTCTATATCTAACTGGCTCCAAAAGCCTTTGTAACTACAATAGTTCTAGATGGTTTTGTATGACAATCAGTCATATAGGACTTGCAATAGTATTACAGGTCCACTTTTTGATAAGGGGGTTTAGAACTGAGTAAGTTTTGATGAATACAGCGTAGGTGATGTTCTAACAGGAGGCCTGGTTTATCACTGACTGCCCTACTGAGCCTAGTGTAATATTAGACAAGCTCCACTAGGGGGAATCTGTAAACAATAGCAGCGGTTGACTCCACCTATAAGCAATACAAAAAGGGTTATTGTATCTGCAATTAGCCTTTAGTTATTAAAGTGAATAATAAAAAAAAAAATTCTAGTTATGCTCAGTTACATTACAAGATGATGAGAGCATTAAAAAAATAAAACACAAGTTTGTTTTAACATCTATTTGTTTATTACCACCATCATATGAGAAATTTGGAAAATACAAAGATCAGCTTTTAAACGTCTGACATTTCTGAGGAAGTAAAAATATAGAAGAAATTAAAAGAGGTTATTTTGTGTATCACAAATTGGACTGGTTATTTCTCCTCAGATGTACAGATGTAGGAGGGACATACAAACCCACATGCAGTATGTGCTGTCATTATGAATGCTGTAATTACTCAGATGAACAATGCGAAGCAGGCAAAAGTGTAGCTCATGGACAGAGAGGGTTTTATCTGAAAAAATGTTACATAGCACCCCTGTGTGGCTGCAAATGGAAAGTTGTAAAGCTTCCTCAAACTGGAAGGCTAGTCACTCTGGGGAAAACAAAAATCAAACTAAAAGCAATCTTGACATCCTTAATGATTTTGCACTTATTCATTATTGTTTCGGAAGAAAACAAAAGTTTGTCATTAATCATGAGTAAAAAATAATAAAATAAACACCATATCCACAACAATAATCAAGTCTTGAGCCACCAAGAGATTCATGTGTGTTGAGTACAAGAAGTTAGACAAATCAAAGCTCACATGTTCACGAGTGGAAACAGTGAACCAGCTCCTCCTGCTCCCGCAGAGGTCAGAGGTCACGGGGGGGACTGGGGGTGAGGAGGAGGGAGTTGGGGGGAGAGGGGAGGAAGGTTCAGCCGGTCTGAGGCCTTAGGACTAGTTTTATTAGCACCCTGCTGTGGAAGTTGTAGCTCCCCTTAAGCAGACTAGTCCTTTAGCCACGTCCCAGTCTGTGCTGTTTCTCACACAAATATCTCTTAATGCTCCCTTACCTAAAACAACCATTAAGATGCACATGTGACCGTGTTTACATGTGAGTCTGATCTGAAAAACCCTTAACATGCACAAAGAAGGTATCTAAAACATTTGGTGAAGACAACAAAACTAGCAGAGACTAGACTTTCACAAGTATCTATCTCTTTAACGTGATTACTCTAAAGTCTACAGAGAAGCCGGGCAATGTGGGGTGAGGGGGTGAGGGAGGGGCAGGACACAGGAGCGAGGGGGCAGGAGAGGTAAAGAAAACAGAGGAGGGGCATCTAAGCGCGCTCTCCACGGATACGACGGGCCAGCTGGATGTCTTTGGGCATGATGGTGACGCGCTTGGCATGGATGGCACACAGGTTAGTGTCCTCAAACAGACCCACCAGGTACGCCTCACTGGCCTCCTGCAGGAAGAGGGCAGAGGGCAGCGCAAAGGGTTAAAAAAAGAAACGTATTCAATGTAACGCAATAACTCAATATAACAGTGAGCACGATCTGAGGAAAGGGTGGGACAAGGCACAACTTTACAAGAGGAGACACGAGATGGGATCAGACTGGATCAAGACTCACTTTTATATCTTTAATCTGCAAAAGTTTCACTGTCTTATGTCAAGATTCAATGTTTCATGCTATGATTGATGCGTGACTGTGATAAGATGTTCTTAATTGACTTGTGTTGACTTAATTTTTAATTACAGCTTCTCAAGAGGTGTAACTCATAAGCACTGAACTTTTTATAATAATACTACGTTGGACTTATATAGAGCTTTTTGGACACTAAAAGCTTTACAAATAAGAAAACACTGAAACAAAACATCAGTGAAAATCAAGGAAATACAAGTTATATGTTCGGATGTGAAGTTCTGTGATGAGTCTGAGCTCCTGAGTGTTTGTAGCTGTTTTGTCCAATCCAAATACAAACACACGGAAAAGAAAATCTCCACGTGTGCACAATGTAGTATACATTTTATTCCGTGAGATCTTATAGCACCACATCTGGCCCCAACTATTTTCACGGTCTCACTCACACACACACACACACACACACACACCTGCAGGGCTCCAATGGCGGCGCTCTGGAAACGCAGGTCGGTCTTGAAGTCCTGAGCGATCTCCCTGACGAGGCGCTGGAACGGCAGCTTACGGATCAGCAGCTCCGTCGACTTCTGGTACCGACGGATCTCTCTCAGAGCGACGGTACCGGGCCTGGAGCAGAGGAAGCACATTTAAGACAACCAAGACTGACACCAAGATGAGAGGTGTGGGTCCTTTTAGGTGTTACCTTGATAATAATTGGTTTATTATTATTGGTTAAAATTTAGCAAATTATTTTATTAAGATTAGGAGGAGAAAAGCATGGCGGGAGTTTACCAGTACTTCCCAGTATTTGTGGGTTTCGGGATTTAGAAGATTTGACATGGTAAAGGTCGTTGTTGGGTACAGCAAGAGCTCAGTTTAATCAAAATATTATAAATTTTTTGAATAGGGAAAGCTTCTCACCAACCCCTTGAAATCAGGAAGGAATAATTGGCTTGAAACCTATGAATGTAAAAGTTTTTGCACAAGATCCTAAGAATTTTTACAGCGTTTGCCAGCACCGTGTTTCAGTTAAATGTCTTTAATCAACCAGTGACTTCTCTAGTTGATTACAGCCCTAATAGTAATAGAGCTTTGTGAAGGGGGACTTGATCTGTATAGTTTACCTGTAACGATGAGGCTTCTTTACCCCACCAGTGGAAGGTGCACTCTTCCTCGCAGCCTTTGTGGCGAGCTGCTTACGGGGAGCCTTTCCTCCAGTGGACTTACGGGCGGTCTGCTTGGTACGAGCCATGGCGACAGAGGATCACTGCACAAGAAAAGGAACATTACATTATATGATTACACTTTATGTGCGTTAAAGAATTGCACAGTGTTTAGAAATCAATAATTCAAAATACAAGGATGACAAAAAGTGTATGAGAATCTCTATATTCTGCTGCATTGCTGGTCTTCATGGACTTTGCCTAATGTTTTCCACATTATGACACAGAATTTTTCTATTACAGGTGTTTTTACTGCTCAAAAATACTGTGAAAAACATGCATGTTACTGTAAGAGGGTTCACATATCCACAGATCTGACCTGCAACTTTGCCAGGTGGGCTGAATGCTTGTCTCCATGAAGATACTTTTAATGTCATTCTCTGGAACATTCCAGACAAAACAATAATATCTCATATGGTAAATGCCATACCTTCCACTAGAAAAGTCCCACAGTGCACCTTATGTAACTTTCTGGAGATGGCACGTCATCTGCATGATTCCATAGACATAGATACTGTTTTCTGCCATATTGTGGAATATTATAACCAAAAGAAAAACATTTCCATGATAAATAGCAAGTTGATGCTTGCTCATAGTAAAGATGCATGTTTTTCAATTAAATAAAGACAAACAAAATGAAAAAAACATGCTTTTGTACTTTCTTTATTATATATATATATATATAATAATATTTCAATTCTCTTTGTAAAATTTGTACATATACTTATTCACTTTATATTATTATTATTTTGATTATTATTTCTATTTTTATTATTATTGTTTATCTTCATTGCATCACACTTTTTTTCCCCTTTTTTGCACTAAACTGTCCTAGAGCTACTGACTGTTTCTCCACTGAATAAAGTCCTATTTTATCTTATCTTATCTTTAGTCTATTTGGTTAAAAAAAGGTTTCATACTGTGGCTAAGAAGCATTTATACGTCACAAAATGCATAAGAAAAATATGAATCAAAAAATATTTGCACCACTATAATCTGCAGGGACACTGTATTATTGTCCACACTTATTTTAGTGAGTCGCCGCTAAAAACTTTTGCTCTCGTCTCGCAGCCGCTGCGCTGACGGACCAATACGCAGAGGCTCCATAGAAACACCAATCAGATTAGCGGGATGGAAATTAACCTGAGATTTCAACCAATCAGAGCGCGTCTTGTGCCGTTGGGGGCGGGACCAGAGCACAGCCCCCGCCCCTTACCGCAAGGATTATGGCCGCAGACCCAAACGAATCTACCGATATACAGGCAGAAACCAGGACATAAACTTTGACATTTTTCTCAAAAATTACACCACGTTAACACATGAAATAATAGCAGAGGATAATAGACAAGTGTCACTATCAATTAAGCTTCAGAGACCTTTAAAATACGTTCAAATGAAAGCGAACCAGCGTGGTAAAGATAGGCATTGAATGTGGAGCACATATTTCGGTAGTGGAGCCGCGTTTCTCTCCGCTTGTGCATCGGAGCTTTTCTTCTCTCCAGCGTCGAAAAAAGACGCTATTTTAGCACTAAAAACACATCAATTCTGACAATTTCTATATTAAACAGTGACTATAGTGATTGAGCTAAAATATTATGATAAAAAATGTGACTTACCGAGGGTGATTTGGGGCTTTTTCTCGAAGCGAAACTAGTGTGTTGTGGTTGTGTGGCAGTGTCAGATATTTACTATCTCTCACACAATGGAGCAGAGCTGGAGCAAAATGGCGGCGGTGTCAATCATCTGTCTCCAACAAGCGTCTGCCAACTTTTGTAAACACTGTAGTGTATTTGCATTAGTGCACATTTTAGCGCTATGAAACACCTGGACAATAAATAAAGCCATAAAAATATCTATTGTTGAAAAAATACTGCACCCAATGGGAATAAAACAAAACTTAACAAAAATTAGTTTGTGAGAAAATATATCACAAATTAGCTAGTTATAATTGTAAATTGTTAAAAGTATATTATCTTTTCTGCTCGTCATAATGCACATATATTAAAACAATAAATTATATATTTTTTAAAACGGCAGAAAAATATATGAAACATTCATATTGTACTGTCATATTTTTTGTTTTATTTATCAGCAAAAAGACAATTTACCCACACAGTAAATAGTCCATTATTTAATTTTTTTAAATGAACTTGTTTTACCTAACGCTGGAAAAAAAATAGTAGCCTATGGTATATTATTACTTTACATTTGTATGTTTCATTGTATATTTATGTTCAAAACAAAGGTAAAAACACGCAAAAATGTGTAAAATGTTGTTTCATTGTCACCTCACTTCTAATCTGCAAAGAGCCGTCCCTGACTTTGTGTTGTGAGTTACTCATTTATTACAGTGCTTTAAATGAACAGTAACTTTTGTACAGTAAATTTTGTACATATACTTATTATTCACTTTATATTATTATTTTTATTATTATTTCTATTTTTATTATTGTTTATCTTGATTGCATCACACTTTTCCCCCTTTTTTGCACTAAACTGTCCTGGAGCTACTGTGACTGTTGAATTTCTCCACTGTGAGATCAATAAAGTCCTATCTTATCTTATCTTATCTTCCAGCTACACTATTTAAATTTGTGAGGCAAATAACTTGTTGACCTTAGACACTGAGTTTTCACATTCAAGTACATGACTGAACCTTATGTCCTTGCCCCATTTGAGGCAGTAAATAAGGCAAGATGAGCAACACCCGAGAGAGGTCAGGGACAGCCATTTAACTTTGATAATTAGAGTCTACTGTTTATGATGAGTTATGTTTGTTTAAGTACTAAACATAAATTAGAACTATGTCTGTGTCTACCAATGTCTTGGTATTAGCATAGTGCTGCATAATGAGTTAGTTATAATACCATGTGACACCCCAAACTGAGGAAGCAACAAAAGTATTTTAATGTTTGTGCATTGGAACAAATAGTTAACAGCAGTCAACATATACTTCGGAAAATATTTAAGGCTCACTGAGTTGTTTTTGATGGACAAAGCAGCATCTTTACCCTACAGATTTAGGGTACACATTTCAGCTTTATTCTTGTATTAGTCCATGCTACCAGAGTACCACCGTCTAATGAGAAATGAAAAAAAACAAAAACTAAACAAAACAAACATCTTGCACATTTAAAGGTGCCACATGTAATAGTCTATCTCTCCCTCCTCTAGCGCTGTGCAAGTGGAGCTGAGACTGTGCCAAACTATTGGTCCCTCTTCCACAGAAGAACAGACAAGCACCAAAACATCCCCCAGGAAACACAAATCATTTTATAGCACACATACGGGTACAGAAATGGCACAGTCACAGAAAAAAAACAAAAAAACAAAACAAAACAAATGAAATCAAATAACTGCAGCTTGTTTCATCACTAAACCTGGATACCTGGAGAGAAACAAGTACAATATTTACTGCTTATCTGTATAACTGTTTAACTGTTTTATCAGGTAAAAGATAATTTATGTAGGTTTGCTCCTTCAATAAGTTGTGCTCTAACATCCAGCAAGAACGCAATAGATAGTGAAGTCCACAGAACTTTTCTGTAAGAGTGCATGCATTTCTAAAATGCAATCTGTAATCCCACTGATCCTCGCTCCAAACCTTTAAACAAACTGAAATCCACCCCTTTACTAGTGTTTCTATCCATATACAGATCTCTATATAGTTTATTTATATTTTACATTTCTGTAGTGCCTAATCACTGTACCGTACATTTTTCATATACAATTATGACATGTTTCAGTAAATCACAATAATTCAGGTACATCCAGGACTCTGTAAAAAGTCTTACAATGTTCTGTACAATTTATTAAAAATACAGAGGAGCAAAAAGTTTGGTGATTCAACAGTCCACTGTCCTGCAGAGGCTGCTCACCCATGGCTCCGTTCAGTCTTTTTACACAGATAAAGACCACACATGTCCTTAAAGCGCTTCACTCTGTTCTGATCTCAGTCTCTGGCCTCTGCAGGCCCAGCTCAGTCTGAATGAATGCGCCCTGCCCCAGTGCAGTGGAGTAGGCTCTGTTGAGGCTCACTGTAAAGCCTGGACCAGGGTAGGAGCCCGGGGTCCCACGTTTCTGAGCAGGGGCCTGAGGTGCGGGGTGATAGTCGTCCAGGTTATCATAGTGGGACTGTGCAGTCTTCACACTGAGTTTCTGATAGGCATACTCCCGCTCCAGGTCAGGTTTGCTCTGGCTGTAGTGCTCTCGGACACTGTGGGAGCGCTCCGGTTTGCGGGGGGCTTCTCGGGGCTGGTCTTCTGAGCTGTGGTAGCCACTGGCTTTAGCTTTGCTCTGGGGGACATCTGGATCAGGGCAGTCATAGCGTGACTGGAGGCTCCTCTTGTTGGGATATTCCTGCTGCCAGTGTTTGGACCTCTCTTGGAGCTTGTCCTCTGGGTGTCGAGAGTCCTGATGTGAAACACTGTGGCTCAGAGCTCCAGGGTGGGATTGAGAGGACGGGACTTTCTTGGTCCCACTTGGTTTGGTCAGACCATCAGACTTGTCCCCTACACTGTTTCCCTGTTTGTCAGTCTCCATATACATGAGAGCTTCAGGGTCGGACATGATATGTCTCGGGAGGTAGCGTCCATCTTTGCTCTCGGCTGTAACCAGCACAGCCTTCCCTGGGTCCGATTTACTGCGCAGGTGCAGGGTCTCGTAGCCTGATAGGTCTGAGGGGGTGAAGAGGCCCACGTTATCATACTGGGACAGCACAGGGCCTTTGATCTTCTGTCGCGCTCTGCTCTCTCGCCTTATTGATTGCATGCGGTACCGCTCAGACTCCTCTGCATCCCACGTGTGGTAGACGGACTCCTTGGGCCCATGGTTTGGGGGAATGTCCCTGCTGACAAAGCTGTGCTCTTTGGCAGGAGGCCCGGCGTGATGCGAGAGGTAGTGGTATCCTGTGGTCTTTGCTCTGGGTCGCCCTGGCCCTGGCTCTCTGAAGGAGTGGAAGTGACGCACACGAATAGTGCCATAAGGGTCTATGTCGTAGAAGGGGGCGTCCACAGGCCCTGAGCCCGAGTATGGGCTGTAGCGATACTGGACCCGGCCATTCTCAAAGTATGGCTGCAGCTGTGTGACGTGGTAGTCTGCCTGCGAGGACGACTGCGACTGCGGCTGCGGCTGCGACTGCGGCTGCGGCTGCTGCTGCTGCTGCTGCTGATAGGCTTTACAGGGATAAACAGGGCGCTGGCAGAAGTACAGCTCATCGTCTGGAGGGACCTCTGTCCTCTGGATGGGCACAGAGCGGATGGTGGAGGGCACGTGCATGGAGTGCACTCTGCGGATGGTGGCGTAGCTGTGGGCGCGGTCGTATCCGTAGCCCTGATGCCCTGTCGTCAGGTAAACAGTCCTGGGGTTCCCTCTGGACTTGATGGAGTGATGGTAGGAGCGTGGGCCTAAAGTGCTGTACCGGTCTAGTCGGGCGCTGTAGGGGATCTGAGGCTCAGACTTAGACACATAGGAGGGGTGAGGGGTCATGTTCTCTGCTCTGTAGTGGTGAGGCATTGGCTGAGGGCCCATTGGAGCAGGCCTCTGGTGGTAGTAGGCAGACCCAGGGGGCTCCATTAGTGGTTCTGCTTTGGTGTGGTACATGTAGGGGGGCTGGTGAGGGCCCGATTTACGTGGGGAAAGAGGATGGTGGAGTGCTGGCTCCTCTGGATGCCCCTCAGTGAGAACATGAAATGGGGCTTCGCTTTGGCTAAGTGCAGCTGTTGCTAGTTTGCTCTCCATGGTACGGACCGGAGGAGCTGGAGGTTTAGAGGCATGAGACTCAGTGCTGGGCTGGACTGGTTTAATGGCCTCCCAGGGCTTCTCCACAGGCTCCGCTGCATTGGGAGCTACGCGGGCACTGGCCTTGGAGGTAAGATGATGTTGGGGCACATTTTGGGGCACATTTTTGGGCACATTTTGGGGCAAATGTTGGGGTACAGCTTGAGGCACTGGTTGGGGAAGCAGAGTCTCTGGGAGTGTTTGAGGAGCTGGGGTCTTCTCAGATTGTGCAGGAGTGGTGGGCTTGGTCTGAGGCTGGGGGGAGCTCTGGTTTTGACTCTGCGTTGGAGAGGAGGTGAGTGGTGGTAGGAGAGACACAGGTGGTTTTTTGGGCAGTGAAGCAGGAGGAGGGCGAACCTCTGTTGGCTTTGGAAGTGTTGGCGGTGGCACAGGCTCTGGTTTAACCTGAAAAGAAAACAATGTATATATTACTTAAAGTACCCAACTTTTTTCCTCTAAATGAATAAATTCTATTTTCCTTTGTGAAAAAAATCTCACGTCTACGTATGAGAAAATATTTTATCTATTGCAAATTTGTAAGAAAGAGCCATAGGGTTTGGGATGGGACGTGGGAACTGCTGTGAGTCTACCCTGCTTTACTTTTCTGTCTGAGTGAGCTGAGAGCAAATTAGACAGATTTAAAAATCTTCGTCCTTTCGCTGTACGTTAAATAACTACCTTTACAAGTTGCAGAAGTGTAGTAGTTACCTTGATGACCTCAGGAGTGGGCTGTGACTGCAAAGCCTTAAAGCTGCCACTAGGGGTCGTGGCTGGAGTGGTACTGGGCGATGCGCAGAGTTGAGATGCCTGCAGCCTCTCTGGACTTTTGATGTTTGGGGAGGCTTCAAGCACCAGAGGGGGGCATTTGTACACAGGTGTATCTGGGGGGCTGGTGTCCATTTGGGGCGAGGTGGTGAAGGTCTCTGTGATGGTGCTGTTGACTGGGGGCTTTTCTGAGACCGGGGTAGAGGGACAGGGTTGAGATGATGGGATGGTGGTTGCCATAGCAGCACTGTTTGTTAGTGGAGAGGTTTCCTGTTCAGGTTTTCTCTCTGAGGCAGGTTGTGGTGGTTGGACCAAAGTGGGGCAGTCCTGAGGCGATGGGCTAAGTGGCGTCACTGGTGTTACTGGTGTTAGGGGCTCTGAGTGGGACTGGAGTGACACTGGTTGTAAAGATTCAGACAGGGCCAGGGTCAACATCCGGGTCGGGTTTTTGGGAGGAGGAGGAGGCGGGGCGGAGGCAGGAGCGGTGGCAGGGGTGGTGGCAGAGACAGGGGCAGTGCTGAGGGAATGAGGGGGGAGCTCCTTTGAAGAGTCCAAAGATACAACCCCTGGAAACAACACACAAACAAGAGATTATGTGATTAAACATGATCAGGAAGGAAAGCACTTTTTTAATTTTTAGGATTTAATTCACTGAAATACAAAATAGTGGAATCCAATAATCCAACAGCGGCTTTGTTTACATGCACACCACAATCTACTTATTATCTGATTTATGTACCTTCCAAGATGATTCGAAAGACTGCAAACTGCAAAATCTGATGTGAGTAGTCAGAGGGCCCATGGTCAGAATGACATTAGATGATTATGCTGTTTACATGTCATTTTAATTGTCTTATAATATGTGAGTGTGCATGTAACCACAGACATTGTTCTTTTTAGAGTTAGACAATGTTAAAGGCGCTATACGGTACCTTCTTTAGTGCAGATAGGTCTTGGCAGTGAGCCACTCTCTCCCTTCATATCTGCTCTGTCTTCGCTGTCAAACGCTGCCAGTTTGGACTGCAGTTCCATTTGAAAAGCTTCACTCAGCGAAGGCTCCACTGGCCTCAGCAGCACGGAGCCCATCAGAGGAGAGGAGTCTGTGGGCAGTGATGGAGGGGATAATGGCTGAGCAGAGACACACTGTCCAGATGCAGTTTTGTCAGCTGCCGCAGAAGAGAGCAGCTCTGAAGTGGCAAAGCCTGTCACACTCGTACTCTTTGCACTTTTGATCGGAGACACTGCCTGTGTTGGTTTGTCCATATATGAATAAGAGATGGTCATCTTCTTGTTTTCGTGCTTTTCCCCGGCAGTGGGCCTGTAGTCAACAACAGGAGTGCTCATATTCCCCAGAAAAGAAGCAGAGAGCACTTCGGACATGTTGGTTTTGCTCCTCTTTAGTGTAGAGGCCTCTGCACCCATAGGTGACTCCTCCAAAGGGAAGGCGTAGGATGTGTCAGGCGCGCTACACTGGAACGACATGGGGTCAAAGTCCAGGGAGGCCATTCCGATGTCTGGAGGGCTCAGGTCCACGTCCTCTCCGGCCGAGCGCGGGGGAGAGATGAGAGCAGGGACACAGATGGGCCCCTCGTCTCCGTCGCTGTCCTCTGTCCCATCCAGATTATCATAGGAGTTACAGTGCTGCCGAGTGTCCAGCAGGTCCCCGTTAAAGGAGGCGGAGAGAGCGTCACTGCTGGAGCGAGGGCGCCTGGGACGGTACACTTTGGACTCTCCTTTAAGAACAAACATATTATAAGAAACAGGATTTTTAGACAAGATTACACAACACAGAGAAAGCAGTGTTTCCGACAGGTTTATACTGAGACTATGGTGGCAAAAGCAACCATATTTGAATCAAAAAATTAACCATTTATTCTTTTATACAATTTACAATTTATTCTTTTATAAATGGTTTAGCCTTGACTATGACAAGCTTTGACTATGCAGACTATTAATGGGAAAAGAAAATAATTACCTTCAACATTGTGCAAAGAACTCAAACTTTCTTCACTTTTGGCTGATCTTAAAGTGGCTGTATCTCCTCTACCTCCTGTAATCACAATATAAAATGCCACAATAGCATATTAATAATAACATACAATTAGTCTGACCATCTTTAATTTTTTTAATCTTATTTTGGCCTCATGTCTTACCAGCCAGTGCCATGGCCTTCAGCTCATTGGGCTCACTGGGATTGCGATGTAACTTGCGCTTTGACATGGAGGACGATTTGCCCAGGTTGAAGAAGGAACGCCAGCTCCCAACTGGAGACTTTTTGGTCTTATTAGGGGGTCTCTTCCTGTTGAATAAAAGTGATACATCATTTAGTACATTGGTTAAGTGCTACTTTAACTGTCAGTCCTGATTTATGGTTAGTATCTCTGGCATTACTGAGTCTATCCACATGAAACAAAAAGTGACAAGATTTAACATATTCTTTGTCAGTATAAATAAACTCAAGTGAAAGCTTTAAAAAGTGGTGCCATTATTCAATGCTAAAGATGTGATTGTTGTTAAAGACATGAGATTAATATAGAAAGTTTGAGGAGCGAGTCCCAAACAAATAATGACATGGTTAAAAATTTGTCATGAGTCATGAGTTTGGTTATTTATTTCAAAAAAAGAAAAACTCCATCAAATTCTACAACATTTATTATTCTACATCATTTATCAAAGGCAGTTTGGGAGTAGGAGCACAGGCTTTGTCTCACTTTTTATATTCAACACAAGCTACACCATATACAGGGATTGTACAGACCTTTCTGTTGGGAACTCGATGACAGTGTGGAACTTTCCCTGTAGAGCGGCTGGGCCTTCGCCCACCTCGATGTACTTGCTGTCTTCAGTGACGGGGGAGTTGATCTGGGCCTGGGTCCGAGCCTGCGCCTCCTCCAGGCTCAGCAGTTTAGTGGAGGGTGAAGAGACCAGCAGGGACTTTGGGCGCGACAGAGAGTTATGACCTGATAAGAAACAGCAGATTATCACAGAGGGGACAGAGCATAGTGACAATGAATCTGTGTGCACACGCATATGATGGGGACCTGCCACCCTTAAGAGGACAAAAAACAGGTCCCTATGACATAAATATTTTATCATTAGATCAAAGTCAAAGTGAACTTTATTGTCAATTCCACCATGTTACATTACATAGGTGGATCGAAATTGCAATTCAGATTAGATACATGATTTAAAGTTAAGATAAGGGTTAAAATAGATCATAGTTAGAGTTTAGAATAAAGTCTGGCATTTAGTGACTATGTTATGTATATTAAAGTTAGGTTCACTCTCCAGGAAATAATTAATAATAATTAAGTCAATGTAATGTCTCCACAAATTATACAAACAGTTTTTATCACATCACGAAAACCTGCTTCCCTTATGGAGACAAAAATCAGGTCCCCATGACAAATAAATCCTTTATTATTAGATCAACGACATAATTTAAAGTTGAGATACTGGTTAGTAAGAAAACCCATTGTGTCTGTGTGTGTACCTGCTCCTTCTCGTATGAGCGAGCTGAGTTTGGTGCTGAACAGAACATCCACATGATTCAGAATGAACTCCACCACCACAGACTGTATCCGGACCTCCATGAAAGCTGCAGTCCCACTGAAACAGGCTGATTCAATCTGTTTAGACCTGAAAAACCACAATAAAACCACAAGAGCCACATGTAAGGATATTGTACTGTTTGACCGCAAGCGTTTATTCTATGGGAAAATGATAACACTGTACCTCAGTAGATTCGGAGCCCAGACGATGGCCAGGTTTTTGCTGTGCATGTTCGTAACATAACTGAATGTCGCCAGGCGAGAAAGGTGCCTCATCAAGAACTCCAAGGTCCTAGAATTCAAACATTTATTTAAATACAATTAGTTTGTTTAAAGAAGATTGACAGATTGAAATATTTTTCTTATTTTTGTGAAATACAAAAGTAATTAAATTGACAAAAATGAATATCTTTTTATATATATTTTACATGATCACAACAACAATATTCAGACATTATTTTAAGATGAAATTGCCAAAAGTTGTCTGTTAACATCGAGGTTCAAGAATTGCACACAATGTGATTGCACTGTAATAATAAACACAAAATGTAGATTGTAGCTTTATCTCCTAAAAGATCAGACCTTTTGAGATCATTTATAGACAATAGACTCTGTACACTACACATATTTTAATTTAGCATATTGAGAGAACAGCTGTCCATTTATTTATTTATTGACCTTTATTTAACCAGGAAAATCTTCGCAGACACAGGAAGAACCTGCAAACTCCACACAGAAAGGCCCATATCTATACTACTATATACTGATATATGTCCCAGCTCTCAACACAAGAATTCAGCACTCATAATGGCATTTATGGTGCATTCACACAACAAAACTAAGACAAAATGGAGACTAAAAGCAAAAGTAAAAACCTGAACGAGATCAAGACTAAACAAGGCCTTGAACATGCCCAAACCAAGCCCACATCCGGACTAAAATGGTCTCTCTTTGGAACCAGTAAACGGAAGTGCGACGCTCCCTAAAAGACCACAAGATGGCAGTATGGCGCTTTTGTTACCTGTAATGCGGTGGAGGAAGCTGCTGGATGACATCATGGATCTTGATGAGCCTTTCCTCGTCAGTTGCCGCGGATACAGCCTCCTTCAGGGCCAGAGGAAATGGGGAGATGTTGAAGTTTAAAGGAGCAGATAAACACAGATCAGTTGGCTCACTTTTGAGTCTGTTTAAAACATCTCTGAGAACACATCTGTCTAAGACCAAACCCGCAGCCCACCGCCCTCAGCACTGCCATGACAACAACCAAACATTTACTTTGCACCAGTGACCAGACTGTTGTGTGGACATTACAGAAAAGTGGCTTGTTGCATTGTAAGGACAGGGTGTGGTAAAAACATTCTCAATTATTTTTAAATGTTTGTGGCATAAATTCAGCCGATAACATTTGGAGAATTTGCATAACCAGCAGTTATGTAAAACAAACTTGTACGTAAAACTTAATGTATTCTACTGTATTATACTTAATGTAATTTCTAAGGTGGATGGCTACTTGCTTGTCTCCATGGAGATGATATTTCTTTGCACGGAAAGTTGCACGGTATAGAATTAAACTTACCTGCTCAGTTATCTGCTGAAGGTTTTATTATAAATACAAACTAGCTACTAAAGCGTTTCATTCTGGTATTGACAGACTGTAGCTCATGCTTTTTAATGATATTAATGACATTTAGTGTTTTTTCTACTCGTTTTTCAGCAAAAGTATTTGAAATTTGACTGTTTAAATCCACACACGGTTCTGTTTAGCTGTGCATATGACTGAAAGGCTTTTATAAAACATTCTTCTCCTTTAAAGTTCATTTTATGTTTTATTTGTTTGTATTGTAATTTTTATGTCTTTCTTATTCTGTAAAGCACATGGAATTACTTTGTGTATGTATCATGCTATATAAATAAACTTGCCTTGCAGTCAATCAGTTTTAAGAGTATTGTTTATTGTCTGTATCGTTTTCAGCAGTATATCACACTTCAAATTGTGCTATTGTGACAGGCTTACTTAGTGCTTTTCACAGAGGTCAAGACAGACAAAAACACCAATGAAAATAGAAGGTGCAGCTAAAGGTTTGAGAGGATCGTGTGCTGGTAGTAGAGTCTAAGGTGAGAGTTTTATGAGTGTGCATAGTGCAGTGACTTACGGAGAATTTCTCGTATAGCTGGTAGGTGAGGAGGGGGTTGGGCAGCTCTCTGAAGTACAGTTTACACAGAGAACCCACACAGTGAATATCCTGGATGTAAATGTCTTTGGTCAAGTCGGGGATCTGCTCCGAGTCAAATTCATGTCTGGGGAGAAAATTACAACAATTACAAAGTTGTTTTTATGGGACAATATGACATTTAAACAAACTAGTAAAAATCCACATCAAAACGATCCCTGTGATAATATTTTAAATGATAGATACCAACTCTTAAGGTTAAAATAAGGCTGCCTTGTGCTGTCTGGATGTAATTATAAAGCGTTTTATTGTCCTCGACTCAGGAAGTGTGTGGTTAGCATTGTAGTTATTGTTAGCAAAACCTCGTTCTGGCCTCTGAAAGTTGTGAAAAGTGCTCGTAAACGTTGAATAATTCGGATGCTCGGAATGCTTAAGCCAAGCCAGGAATAACTTTGTTCTGTTTATCATGTTTTAAGACAGTAAAAATAAGACACATGGCCTTTAAGTTAAATAATAAATAAAACAAAAGGCGCAATCATAAATTCCTAATTGTAAAGAGAAAACCTTTATTGCAACACTTGATGGCTTCTTCTCACAATAACCAAACAACTGCAGGACTGAAGAGACAGAGTTTCTTTGTAGTGGCTCAATAGATGAAAATATATCTAATCATGTCTTATCTTTTTAACGTGTGTTCACCTGCCCAGGGAATGTAGATGAAAAGTAGCAGTAGTTAAATCTGGTACAAATCATCTTTCTTTTATGACTAATGAATTTGTGCATGGTCCCTGACAAAAGAAAGAATAAAGAAAAGAAATATTTATTACATTTGCTACTTTCACTTAATGTTGAGAAACTACTTTTTACTTTAACCTATGTTTTTCTTCTAAATACCACACATGGGTAAGTTATCTGTCCATTTATTTGAAGTGACAGGAAGACAGGGTTTCTACACAGGCCATAATTCAAGGTGGAATTTCTGCATTCACACTTGAAATGCTGTTTATGTTTCAATTAGATTCATGAGCCTCTGTAGCAGCCACACCAAATGTCTGAAGGCAATAAACAGTTCGAAGACTACAACACAAAACTATCCATTGGTTTCAAAACAGTGAATAATAACGACCAGAACCATAGTGATTAACAATAAAAAACTAAGTCTAAATGGTGAAAAGTCCACAAACAAATGAACGTACTCCAATGCTCTCTACCCAATGGCACTGATTTTTCTTAAAAATGTGAAAAATGCAGTTCATTTTAAATGTTTTGCAGTGGTCCAAAGTTATTCCTCACTTACTTTATACATTCAGAGCATTGAGTTGATTGTAAGAATAGTTTACAGCTTTTACAAACCATAGTGGAGCTTCACCACTTTCACTTTCAGATAATTGGACAATAAAACTTTAAAGTCAGATGGAGACAGCGTGCAGCTGATATAATTTGATCCCAAGAGCAGCTTATACAATAAATTTGTACTAGCAAGACATATTTTCTTCTTTTCCTTCTTCTTTTTTCTGTTGTTGAACATACCGTAGTTTCTGGATGTTGGATGCGATTCCCGAGAGCCGGTACATCCCATCCACCACGCCATGTTTCTCAATGAACTCAGTGCAGCTTTTGAGAACTTGGGGAACTGAGAAAAGAGAATGAGAAAGAGAGAGGAAGAAGGAGCAAGAGAGGGAGAAATAGAGTGGCATGAGAGAGAGGGGAGAGATAATATGTCATCACACAGCACTCCGTTTGTCAGTTCATGTCCATTTGTCTTTGAGCCGAGCACGCTGAGGTCAAAGAACAGGGAAAAAGACTCATGTTTTTCAAGTGAGTCCTCGAGGAGATCAGACAGAGCTGAACGAGGGAGACACCAGGCCCTGAGGAAATTACAGACTTTTGGGCTTTTGGCAGAAATGTGGTTTTAAGTTGATGGAGCAAAATCAAATGAAGAGAATATGCATGTTTTTCTTTTGAAGGTGCACTTTGTGACTTTTCTGGGATGAGTCCACTATCTGCTCCATGAAGGTGTTATTGCTTTGCCTGAAATGTTCCACAGTATGACGTTCAACTTATCTCCATGGAGAAAAGCAGGTCATGCCACATAGTTAGGTTACGAGGCAGATCTGTGGAGAGGTACTCCCAGTAAGAATGCATGTTTTTCAAGACATTTTTTTCTACCAATACACAACAACAAAGCAAAAACATCTCCCTGAAGTGTGTGTTTGTGTGGAGGTTCCCAGGCCTCCTCCCACTGCTCACGCTTCACTCAGAATGGACCGAAAATGGGAATACCACCGAAGCAGCTGTTCAGATGGATTCCACACATTCTGATGAACAAACAAGGCCGGATCGGAGAAAAGTCGTGGGCTCCTTCTCTGTGGCTGATGCGATCTGCTCCCACTCACTGCTCTGAACTGGAGATGTGTTTTGATCTCAAAACCACATGGTCAAATCCGAGCTGGCACTGAAGAATGTGTCCTTACAGAGTCTAGTCAAAATATTAGGAGTCCTCGTATTTTTTAAGCAGCCCTTCCTTGACCTTGTTTAAGTTATGATTTGAAAGTGGTGAATGAAACGTCTGTAGAGAATAAATATTTACTGAAAAAGAGTATTAGTGATGAAATTAAATAAAAGTAACAATAATTTCCCTTGTGAATGTTTGAATGAATCGAATTGAATCTTGCACAGTATGGCATAAAACGCATCAATCATCATAGAGAATGTTCTAAAGTACAGTTTGCTTTAGGAAAGGGTGATAAATATTATTATATATCTTACCAATAAGGAATAAAGGCAGGATTCATGTTTGAAAGGACCTGCTACTGAAATACTATCAGTAGGTGGTTGAGGAAACTAAAAGCAGTGTGAAAGCTGTTGCTGATGTGATCTGAATGTTATTTGATGGAGACAAATGAGAGAATGTTTTATGCTGTTCTGACTAAACAACTTTATCTGGGCTCCATTACAATTCAGCGCTGCAGGTGCCATGGAAAAATCAATAGGTTTTCCTGAGTTTTAATTAAGGGATGGACTTTGGCCCCAATAACCGGCAAGAACAAAGAGCCGTGTTTGTTCATCACTCTTTTGAAATCGCACATGAAACCGGTGCTTCAAGCTGTATGAAGTCAGAAGTTTGGACACACCAACTCATTCAATGTTTTTTTCTATACATTTACTATTGTTTGCATTTTGAGTACATATAGAAGACATCAAATATATGAAGTAAGATATGTTGAATTATTTAACAAAGAAAAAAAAGTTAAATAACAAAGCAGGGCGGCTAATTTGAGGATTTTCTTAAAAATATACAAAAAATATATTTAGTTGAGTTATTTTCTCTTTGCTACATAATTACACACATCTAACTTCATATACTTTAATGTCTTCTGTATTAGTATCAAATGTACAAAGTAGTAAACATACAGAAAAAACATTGAATCAGAGGGTGAGTCCAAACTTTTGACTGGTAGTGAAAGAATATATCAATAACAAACGATATACAAACCATCACAGCCTGTTTAAACCAAGGCTCAAAACTTACCTAGTCAGACTGTCTTTTTAACACTCAGTAATGCAGTGACACTTTGCACAACTTGTTTTATGTCAGTGCTTTTATATTGTGTTGATTTTATTGTGAAGCACTTTGGTCACCCTGAGTGTTGTAAAGTAAATAAAGCTTGACTGACTGAGTGAACGTGACATAATGACACTAAAGACACATTTCTTAGATGAACCGAAACGTGAATATGATGTAAACGTCTGTTCCTCTCACCATCGTGTCCTGAGTTGAGAAGGTGCTCGCCGAGATCACAGCCAAACACCCTCTCTCTCAGGATTCCCCTTTGCTTCAGCTTCTGTTTGGTGGGCCTGGACTTCATGAAGGATCGCAGGAACGTGATCAGCTTTCCGTGCTTCTTAGACACTGAGAGATGGAGAGAGGAGAGGGACCCAAGTTAGGTACAGACGTTTCACAGAGGCTCAGTTTCCCCATGCACTGAAAAATACTTTTACACACAGAGCCATTTCTCACCGGAATAAGCTGCCTCAAGAAATGATGCTTATAAATAATCATCTTGCTTTTAAAAAAACATCAAGAATGCAAACCACGCACTGTGATTAACGCATGTGTTTTCCTTATTATAGAAGTTGCTGTTATGTGTCAGCTGTTAATGTGAAATAATGTATGGTTAATGTGTAATGCTTTTATTGTAAGAGCAGTCTGTGCGTTTGCAGAGACAAATGCGGATCCTTAAATAAACCAAATAAAATCTATTTAAAAAAAAAAGCAAAACACGCTTCTCTGTAACCTCATAGCAGTTTGTCCCATTGTGCGCCACTGCTTTATTCTAATGCAAACCTCTCCTTTATGCATGTGTAGTTTCCTTGAAGCTAAAGGCTGCCTCTTAAATACCACCTCCCGGGCAACTACAAAGGAATCCACCACATCCAATACCAGTATCCTCTGCTCCGCTTCAAAACAGGACAAAAAAGAGACTTAAAACCCAAAGCACTTTAATCAGATAGCGGGTCTGGGAAAGACGCATATAAGCTCTTTACTATACTTGTTTTTGTAGGGGGGAATATCAAATGGATCTGAGGAAATGGGGCAATGAAAAAGGGCAAGACAACAAATATTTGCTCAAAAATCTCCACTGGGGATCAAAGTGGATCAGCTTGATGGTTCAATGACAGTAGCTGGTTTTTTTTTCACTATTGAAAACTATTGGCTCAACTTCCCAAGCACCCACTGGACATTAAAGGTGCACAGTGTAACTTTTCTGGTAGAGGATGTGCCACCTGCTTGGAGATAATTTTGAGAATGCATGTTTTCCAATAATGCGTTTGAACAAAAAAAACAAACAAAAAAAAACACCTGTGATCTAATAAATAAAAGATAGACACGTTCATAGATTATACTGTGGAACATTCTAGGGACAGAATCTCCATTGAGACCAGTGGATAGCAGAGCATTTATAAAACACTACCATGGTAACAGTCATTTTAAGAAACCCAGGGCAAGTTTAAAAGTTTCACAGATGAAGCGCAGTCAATTTCTTCTCATTTTCTCTAGTCTCATCACAACACTTTCCCAATTGTTTTATATTTATTTTAATTAAAAGAATCACAGTTATTTTGTACATTTTAAATCATTTCACACTGAGCCCTTCCCGTCTGATGTGGTCTGATACAGTTGCTCTGCGGTTATAAAATCTAAACATATACAAGCTTCAGTTAATCTTTATCAAAGCAACGTGTCCTCGTTGAGTTATCCTTCAGAGAAAAAAAAAACACTGTCGTAAGCAAATTCCTCTGACTGATTATAAATTGTTAGGATTCCACTGAGCCTCCCTGTTCTTGTCCTTCACTGATTTACAAACATATTCATTTTCAGCTCTTAAAGTCGAGCTGCACAACATTCACCTGCACCACTTCAAATCAAGGACCACAGTGACTTCGAAATGACACTTTTCTGGAAACTTCAGCTTTGCCAAGTTACTTCTAATGCAACACAATGAAAGTAGGCTGCTGCATACTAAACCAACACATTCAAATTACATGTGTTTTGGGAGACAATAAAAGTAAATTAGTATAAATATAGACAGAAATGGTACTTCAGTACATACAATTGGCAGTTCATATAGTTTAAAAATGAGGATGTCTGACTAAATGGATGCATATATACTAGAAAGGTGCATCATGTAACTTTTCAGGGATAAAGTGTCCACCATCTACTTGTCTCCATGGAAATGTGACTGGTTTGCCTAGAATGCTCCACAGTCCAGCATTAAACTTGTCTATCCACATGAAGAAAAGCAGACGATGACACCAGACCAAGTAAAAGTTTTAACTCCTGAAGGCAGGTTTTTCAATTTGCTATAAAACTTTAATACTTGAGAACTTTCCAGGCAATGCAATAATATCTCCATGGAGACAGTCAGGTGGTAGACCCATCAGAAAAGTTACATATTGCACCTTTAACTTCTAACCTCACAGTCAGAAAACTTAACTCTATATCACAACAGTCAGGCAAGGCAATTTTCACAATCAGAAACCATTACTATAACTATATAACTATAATTTTCTTAAAATATTTTCATCATTCAAATTCAAATGATTCGACCAACAAAGAAATGCCCTAAGAAGAAAAAAGAAAATGTTTTGTTGGATGTAAACTTAATGCTGCTGCCTATTCCATAAACTTTATAAGTGAAGACAAATTACTGCCAACAGATTTCTTTGACAGTCCAATAAGGGTTTAGGCCGAACGACAGGATTGGGGCGATACTAATGAGCTGGTTAGAAACATATTCAGCTCTCTGTTGCTTCCAGGATTACACAGAATGAATAAGCAATCTGCAAGGCTATAATGTTCACATAGGAGTGGTGCTACAAAGGATTCACTGAGAAAATACTGTATTCTCATTGCAATATGAAATTTGGCACCTATGATTTGAGCCCAGTCTAGAGTGTGTCTTGTTTATATGATACACTCTGAGGTTCAACAAATGCTGGCAGCCTGCAGGACTGGGATGGGCTGACTAATGGTGCGTTCACACCAGAGCATAAAAAAAATAAAAAAAACGAGCTGGATGCCTCTAGTGGGATGCGTTTGTATTTGAGTTTAAACGATGCACGTCTTGGACGCCGTGGACGAACAGGAGAAAAATACTTGACGTGTGTCCAGGGCGTCCAATGCCCTGGAAACAAGTGGTATTTCCCCGAGCTTTTCCTGGAGCAATGGCAGACTGGGTTGAGAGAGTGGCTTTAGAGTATTTATTACATAAAACCATCAGCGGAGGTGATCGACAGCTGCAGCGTGTATATATATTTATACTCTGTACCAGACCGTACCAACTAATGACACTGGTTTAGTCCCGGTATAGACCCGGTCCAGTCCTGGTTTAGTCTTGGCAATCAGCTTGGCGGTTGCTGTGTTTATCTATTTATACTCCGCTCATGACACGGTATAGAGTTTTTTGTTCTGGTGTTTGTGGCTCCCTACCCTGTTTCCCAGGTCTTTCTCTCCTTCTTCAGGCTAATAACGATAGTAGTCCCTGATTCGCTGACGCGGCACTTCCGACGCCAAAAGTTCAGTATCTTCTGATGCAGACGCCCTGGACGCGCGTCCATAGCGTTGGTGCCTCAACACTCAAAACATGCCGTGTCGACCCCAGACTCGTGCCGCTCAAGAGCTGCTTATAGAATATATTAAATAATAACCATTTAAACACAGTGTAAGCATCACCTGACGTGCATACATATAATAAATAAATATAAATAAACAGAAATATATTTTAAAAGAATTTTTCCACATGACTTGCTGAACAAATAATACTTACACACTATATCTGTACAAGGGCAAGGCAAAGTTTTCTCAAATATACGGGAAAGAATCGGGCAGAGGATCATTAAGATAATAGAAACACTTCCAGACCAAACCAATCTACTCCAAAGCAATCCAATGGAAACAAGGCCAGTCATTTAGGATGCAGTGACCTACGTGGCTATACTAGCATCTGTAAACAAGAGCCATCACTACATACGAGTAAAGTAGACTCCACTGAACCCTGAGGGAGAAATTCCTTTTGTGCCCACAGACAAATGTGCTGATGCAGCTTTGTTTACTCACTGTGGAGGCATCTGACAGGACCCTCGTCTCATAAACGCTGGAGAGGGAGAGGGCTGTGCAGAAGTTCTATCTGCTGTACCACTTTGCTTTTACAGTGTTTCTCATAAATTCTGGGTAGACTATTTCATCTTATACAATTTGTGGAGTATAAATAAATATTATCATAATTATTAACTATATTTAATCTTAAAGGTGCACTGTGTAACTTTTCTAGTGGAGGATCTTCTCACTGCTTGTCTCCATCGAGATGTTATTGTTTTGCTGAAGCGTGCTAAAATATGTATATAAAATATGGCACTGGACTCTATTTCCATTAAAAACAGGCATGTGACACCACCAAGCTAAATTACAGGCCAGAATTATGGAGAGGTGACTATACTAACCGTAAGAATGCATGTATGTCAAGGTCATTTTGAGCAATAAAAACTTGTTGAATTGAATGGATACTTTTAATGCCACTGTGAAATATTCCAGACAAAGCACTAACATCACGGAAACAAGCAGGTGGCGGACTCTCCCCAAGGAAAGTTACACTGTGCACATTTCAAGTAGTCCTCTTAGTCCAGTACAGTTACTTTTACATGTTTATGATAAAACAGCAGCAAAGTCATTGCTGTCATTTGTGATGCCAGTGCATAGTCCAGGTTGTTTTTAGACTGTGGGGTCATTATAGTCTCCTCTACTGAAGAACACTGCTTTTATTTAGTAAGCAGGGCTGACAGGAGGAAGTGATTCCTCAGGAGGAAGGCAGGGTAGGCACACACTCCCATCTCCTCACGGTCAGTGTGATGAAGGTGCAGGGGCACAGATCTTAACTGAGCAAAGCCTCACAAGAGCCAGAGAAGCCGGATCTAACCTGCGGCTGTGAGCAGGACAAGGGAAGACACTGGCTACAGATACAGCTGTGTGATGGGACAGTGACAGTGCTCAAAGCTACATGACAGACATTAAAACAGCCTGTAGATTTGATAGACTAGATTGTGTTGTCACTTTGTTATGTATGAGCTACTTAATATTTACGCTGTGTACTGCATTTTTAACTTTCAAGCTGGGTTAATGAAATTATTCACTGGTTTCAGCTGCTGTTTAAAGGCAACTTTCAAAAGATATTATTTTCTATTATTAATTACTATAGCAATGGTAGTAGTTTTTTGACCATTTGTAGGTATAAAATAAGACAGTGACTCATTTAAAAATCTAATACTTAAACTAGATTTGAACAAGTGTGTATAGTGATACTAAAAGGAAAAAACACAGAAAGGACAAAATGTGACCTTTTCTTGAATCGTTTTAGAAATCTAATGATCTAATGCAAAATCTTTATCTAAAAAAGAAGAGAAATCAAGTTTTAAATTATAGTATTGTGGCAACACTCAAAACAAAGAAAAATAAATATTATGTCCAGTCAGTTAAGTACTACAGTTGCGGATAACAGCTGCTCAACTGTTCAAAACACCAGAACCACACATTTCAGGCCATAATAACAGATATTTCTGAAGGCAAAATAAGATGACCACGAGGATTAAATTATAGAGTAATACTGATGGAGTACACTAAATACTTTTTGGGTTCCATGGCACAATAGACTCTACACGAGGCATTTTCAACAGGAGAGATTCAGTACTTGACAAACACTTGACAAGGCTTTTCCATTTGCAAAATGAAGCCAGGTAGTGACGAGACACAAGGGCAAACAAGCAAGGAACAATTACAGGCATAATTGGAAACATCATGCCCTCTGTTCTGTGCTCCAGCTCTGTACTTGTATTCAATTAGTGAGACAGAGCCCAAAGCCAAGAAACAGCTTCAAATATAGAGTTCAACGATTTTGGCAAACTGTCCAGTGGAGGTTCTGACAAGCATTGTGACTGCAATTCATGTAGTAATTTTAGTTAATAGAACAGTCCCATCTTTGGAACAGCAGAGATATATTTTCCATTTTTATGTAATAATGTACGATTTGAGCTGTAGATGACAGAATAAATGACATCTAATGCAAATTATTAGTTAATTCTGCTATTTATTTGTTACAACCTACCTTTTAATCATACTGTATATTTTTAAAAAAACCTGCTTTATTGTTTTTGTGTCAGTAGCATGAAATAGTCAGTAGTATCATTTATCACAATATTTCTCTGTAACAATATATCCTTCTACAAAATGTGTTATTGTGACAGGCCTAACCAACAGCAACAGTGATCCAGGGCCCAAAAGTAGAGCAGTGAAACTGACAGTCTGTAGGCAGAGATATTTGATACAAGCTCTGTGTCTCTCATTTACTCCAAATAGTCCAGGGCCTGAGGAGGCGAGACCAGACCCAACTTCATCTGGGCTTCACAATAGCTTCTGCTCCCCCCTCCCCCCCCCAGAGCCTCTGCACTGTTTCACCGTGTGGGCGGAGAGGGGCGGTAAATTCAAAATGCCTTCCCCTGAGCAGAAGCAAAACCACCAAATTGTCATGTAAATAGACAGGATACAGTTACCACAACCACATCTGTTATAAAGACTTGCTTAGGGCTGAGGAAAACTTTTATGGGGAACTAAAATCTAGGTCATTTTGTATGAACTTAATGTGTGTTAATGTGATCTGAAATGGGATGGAGTCATTTTTTTTAATAGTCAGTGATGAGCTTGGTCTTTTTAATAGAGGGATTAACAGTCATTTTTGGCGCTAGCATGTGGTTTGGAGCTGTATTCAGACTCAAGAAGAAAAAATACCATTTTTTTCTGTATTATTAAATTTAATATTGAAAAAAAATTGTGTTTAATAAGGCAAAACAAAATCAAGTAGAGGAAAAAAATAAGTAATTCATTTTTGCTTAATTCAATTTCAGAACAGTTTCATGTGACTAGACCTGTACTGACATGGGTAGTGAACACAAGGTGGCAGGTCTTAGATGTTTTTGTTTGCCATGTAAACACCAGAACTGTGTGTGCCAAATGGAAGTCATAAGAGACAGTGACCTCTGTTCATAGCAATCACCAGCGTGAGTCCTCAGATAAGAGGAACAAAACACCTCATTGTCCCATGTTTGACTGCATCACTGACCAGATATAATATAGAGAAGTAAAGAGGAGCAGGCTTGCACTTAAAAAAGAATTAAGCTATTACACATTTACAGCAAACGTGAAACGTAAGTGCATTTTTCAGCACAGAGTTTCGCAAAAGCCGATGACTGTTATACAACTCAGAGTCAGAAAAGTCTATCACACCAAAGTATAAAGCTTAGATATGGAACTTTTCAAAATCACTGATCAACCTTGTGATCCCAATATGTCAAATTTGGGGGTCTGGTGTCTAAATTAGGGCTGTGAATAGTGTGAATAGTGGACCATTAAAATATAGTAATTCTATTTTGATATCTGTAATTGTTGTGTGGACTGTACATATTCTAAAACATATGCCAAAAACTCTTTATAACAAAGATAGGGGAAGCAACAAGTTCATCTTTTTATGAGAAATACACATGAGTAAATATTCTGTATAAACGTTAAATCAGCATTTTCGACCTTTATCTTATTAATATTATATTAAATCGCAATGTACAACAGTCAGAAGAAATATCACAACTGTTTAATTAGCTGAGTAATAAAAATAAAAAATAAAAACAAATCGCTGAGTTGTAAATTACTAAAAGAATCGTTAGTTGCAGCCCTATAACAAAATAAAACTATCACCACACAGATCACGCTCAAATGTAATCTACCCATATCAAATCACACTTTGGGAACTATTATGTATCTGTTGTCCCGCATATGTAGGTTACACATCATATTCACCACAAATGAAAGAAAAAATGGATACACTCTCCGTATGTGTGGAACTGGAAAGAACCCACCCTTAATCTGGAAATAAATTGGTCATAGAGTTAGAGGGAACAATATTTTCCAGACTTCCTTAGACCAAAGCATATAAAATAGGCTGCCACACTTCGCCCATCTAGCTTTTTTAAAAAAAACTGAAACCACTATATGAACTGTGCCTTAATTTAACGTAAAAATCAGCATTCTGTATTCTAATTTCACAACTTGATCTATTCTCATGCCGCTTTCTTACCTTGGCTCCATAACGCGCGATAGGACTCAATGACAAGACTTAGAAAAGAAATACAAGAGGAGCGAACTTCATATCTTTGTCGCGTCCCTTCGAAGCACACGTGGAAAAGTTAGCGATGCAAAGTCTGATTGGAGTTTAGAAAGTATTTAGCGATCGTTTAGTGGAGTTTGGGAAGAGCGTGCGGCGCGCTGCTTCTCCTCTTTGGTGAGTCAGCTCCACACGGCCCCGCTCCTGCTGCCTTCAGGTGCTCCCGGAAATATGGGAATCCACCACGAGTTACCACAATAAACGCCAAACGGTGAAGTAATATGTTTGCAGCGTAAACGTCGATAACAGCGATATTTACTTATTTTAAGCGGTTTGTGCTATTTATTGATTGAATGAACGAGAAAACACAAACTAGTCTCGTACACGGGCGCATTATTGTGCAACAACTGGTATTTCGCCAAGGCAGCATTATTGCTTCAAACAAAGTGACAGTTCAATAGTTCACAAACCGATAAAAACTAGTGAAAGCTAATAAAAGACAGTGGCAGTTCAACTTCACTTGTAAATCATATTAAAGTTTTATTCTATTAGTTTTATTATAATAGTTTTATAACCAGCAATTCACATTTAAGTGCCTATATATCGCTATTCTGTGATCTATGTTATGTTTCCTCATCACAAAAATACCTGGAGTTGTGTTTTGTTTCATTCATACACACGTTAAACACACAAACCCTGCATATTAGTTATTTTCTCAAACAGAAAACACTCATACACAGACACAACATACATACTGTGTTTTAAACTCCATACACCTTCCCTATAATAATTTTGATCATTTCAGACCTTGCCGATCTTTACTAAACTTAAGGTAAAAGGTACTGTTAACTTGAAAACTACAGTTTCATGACATCACAAGGTGAAACAGCATTTTGACATTTGGTGATGCAGACAGACTAAAAATCAAGGATTACTCAATTGTGTTAAACAAAACACAACACCGGGTATGTTTTTGATGAGGTAATGCCATTATAACATGGTTTACAGCTCATAAGTGTCATTTACATAATATAGGACCTTTCATAAAACTATTTATTACTTACCCTTAACTATTTGAGTGCTTTGTGCTGTATCAAACCATCTCCATTAATGTTTGCCTAAACTTGTCATTAGGAATTAGCAGAAGCAGGAGGTGGAGTAGTAAAAACCCACTCACTTATACAGAGGTAATTGCACTAGAGGATCTGCTATTTTATCAAGACAGCATATGCATTAATGCTTCAAATACAGTGATGGTTAAACTTCGATTGTACATTATATTATAGTATTATATTGCAGTAGTACAGTAGCATTCAATTCATTTCGATCACACGGAGCAGTTGTACAATCACATAAAAATACAGACTAATCACAAACAGCATCTAGACTCAGAAAGGAGCATCTAAAACCTATTGTGTGGTTATACAATTAGAAAACATATACATCCTATTCAAATATAAATGTAGTAAGTAGCTTTGGAAACAAAACGTGTGCAACTCTTACCCCTCTCACTCCTCGGCCCCCCTAAAGCATTATCTCATTCATTCTGTCACTCGTTGGGCCCTGAGAGCACACAGTGAGTCAGAATAAAGTCAGACTAATTGAAAGTCCAGAATCACAAGACCAAAGTCAAGACTCTTCCTCTGCTTCATGTGACTGCTTCAAATAACATGCAGTTTACTTTAGTTTATTACTTCCACAGCAGTACAAACTTGGCCTTGTTACTGTAAGAAACGTCACAGTTTGCGAACTATGAAAAACATCTATGAGGACTAATGGGAGGGTTATGTTGTAAAGAGGTTGGAAATAGGCAGTTATGTGCGAAACCCTTAAATTTGAACTTTCACCTTGTGCTGCTTGAGCTGTAGGTTTTGAGACGCTACAATAACACAGCTGTCGTGAGTTTAAGATGTTTAAGTAATGTAGCACCGGTCGGATGATCTTGAATTATTTCACAATCTAGGTCAATGTAACTGCAGAATACATTTATGATACTTAGGGGACAGATTGGGACTGCAAAATGACTCGTGATCAAATTTTAATGGATGCTATTAGCAAATCACAAAGGCTGCAATTTTTGAAGGATTATAATTGCTTCCACAAACAACAAAATAGTCTTATTCCGCATAAAACTGCTTACCCTGTAGTTTAGATGAGCTTAAACATGTTCTGAAGTGTGATTTTTGTGTTAGTTTGTCAGTTCATGTTTCCATCTTTTTGCGAATTGTCCTGGATGTGTTTAAAATGTAAACTTTGATTATTTCCCCCAAATTGCTTAGTGTCCTAAACAGATGACAGAAGAACCTTGTAGTCTTGATAATCAGACAGCATGTTGATGTCAAATGTCCCCCAAACAAAGGTGTGGTCTACAACAACAGTCTGAAGTGAAGCCCTTGGGCATTACACTGGGGCCTTGCATAGTTTCACCGTACCAGGAAATGATCTGAAATCCTCTGAAAAAAGTAAAATCTTCGGCTATCCCACAAACTCTCTCACCATTTCCCTTCCTCCCGCTCAAATAACCAGCTGTCTTGGCTCATATACTGTGCAGCTGCCCAAATGACCGGTCCCCAGACATGCTCAGAACAGGCCGGGGAGGCTCTAGACATCTGGCTCTGGGTCACTAACTGGTGGCTCTGTCTGACGAGAGCAGTGAGCGAACTTTTTATTCAAATCTCAATATCTTTAATTTAATGTATGCCTGTCATAATTACTGTATCAGTTTCAGTAAATGAGAGGTGGAATAATAATTTGTGGGGCTCATTATTTTCTTTGTACTAGATCCAAGCTGTAGAGGGCTGAATAAATAACTTTTATCACTCATAAATACAGACTACACATATGTCATTTTGCTATTAATCTGTGACAAGTTATGTTTTTCACAACATTGTACATTCAAAGTCTTTTTTCTGGTGGTAATCCTGCTTTATAGAGTTATTGTGTCAGTGGCATAAATTTGTTTCAAGAAAAATAATTCTTTTAATGTCTATATCTTCTTCAGAAATATCACACTTCACATGTTGTTACTGTGACAGGCCTAACTGCACATCAGCACATCCTGCTTCTGTTAATAACATTCATCACTGTGCTAACAAGCCCATGGAGAGACGCACGCTTTCCCTTAGTTCTTGTGGCCGTCTTTAAAGCGGGAACACTGAATGCAGCATGCTAACAGTTTCCATCACCATCAGTTAGCCATGAAGCGGTTAGCATTAGCGGTAAGAATGGAGGGTCTAAGCGGAGAAGGCAGATTTTCCGATGCTGTGTGGCTCCCTGCAGGAATGTGCTCTTTCAGTCGCCATGGAGAGGAGACAGGGATTCTTACTGTTGCAGGACAAAGCTTAACGCTCAATGGATGGGTTTACAGGCCCCTCATTGTAGAAGGATTAAATAAATCAAGGGCAGTTCAAACCTAGCACTAGCTCCCCTGCAGTGGTCTTTGAGCGGGCCCCAAACAGACACAAACACAAACCCAAGTCACCCCCAAAACCATTAGCATACACCTTAAGGAGGGGGCTGAACAGATGTGCAGTACACTTCACAAAGCTGGAGAATAATTTTTCCTCCAATACAAAACAAATACAGCGATTTAAAGGTGAACTGTGTATCTTTCCTGGAGGATCTGCCATCTGTTTGTATCCATGGAGATGTTATTGCCTTGCATGAAATGTTCTACAGTATCAAGGTATCAAACTTATTTATTTTAGGTTAAACAATTACTGGTGTTTTTATTTCTTAAAAAATACCTTGAAACGCGTACATTCTTACTGTGAGCAGGTGTAACCTCATTACATATCTGACAACTTGTAACTTGACCTTGCGGTGTCACTTGCTTGTCTCCTCAGTGAGATTGCTTTAAAGCAATACTGTGGGACATTACAGAAAAAGCAATAACATTTTTGTTGTTTCACATTTGCTTCTTAAGAGGATTAACCCCTTGAGATGTATAATTTTTATACCGACACTACACCAGAAAAGTTACACAGTGCTTATTTAATGTTATAATGCTGTATTTTGTTCTTGTGCTTCTTTTCTCTTCGTCCACTGTTTATTGTTTATTGAGGTTTTGACCTTAATGTTCCAAAACAATTGAGGGACCAAATCTTGGGACTAGTAATATTCCATTACACACATACTTAATCAATACACAAGGGATAACAAATACTCTCAGTTACAAGCTAGAGCACATTAATTACATGTTAAAAGTTTTAGTGCATAAAGAGCTGTTATTTAAAGGGAATATGTTATGTTGTTTTCTGATCTGTTATAATGTTGTTTTCTCATCGTACACATACTCAGAGCTGTGTTTTGTTTCATTCACACATGTTTAACACTGCACTCTGGTCCACCTTGTCATGTTATAATACAGGAAGTGCTCCAGGGTGTTTTTAAACTCCATGAATCTTCCCTGGAATGATTAGGATAATTTTAACCCTAGAATTGTCAAACTCTACCAAAAAAAAAAGGTAAAAAAAGGCTGTTAACTTGAAAATTACTTCTTCATGACAAGGCTGATTAGAGCATTTTGAGCTTTGGAAATGCAGGTAGCCTAATAATGCAGGATTACTCAAACGTGTGAATGAAAGAAAACATAACTCTGAAGATGTTTTTGAAATATTAGGCCTCAAACACTGGATGCATCACCTCACCAACATGAACTGTCACAGAACGTTTTTCCTTTCATCTTCCTTTGTGTGAGATGCTAAACTCCACAGAGACATGATTTTTGACACAATATATAACAATTGGCACTTTTACATGGCCAGTAAAAATCAGATAACAAGAATAAACAGACAATTCAATAATTAGATCTGATTATTACTGTGTTCACATGCACAAAAGAAATCTGATCATCAAAACATCTGGTGGCGTGTTCCAGTTTAGCAGAACAACTGTAAGTCAATTTAATATGGATATTTTTCATTCTCGTCTTTGCCACATGAGTTTGTATCTCCTGCACAGGTGTGAAGGAGCAGAAATAAATGGCTTAGCTCACGTCAGATGTTCGTGTTTACATGACATTAACATAATCTGATAACTCCAGAAATCAGCTAATGATCACATTTTTGGTGTGCACGTGAACACAGCTGATTGTTGCCTGCTGCTTGTTAGATCTCAGACAAAGGTGGAGTCGTGGTGCATCCAGTGCGTAGGGGGCCTCAGACACACAGTGGAGTTAGGTTTTGGTTAGGGGCAAATGAAACCACAATGTTTATTTTGCTCTACCTGAACTTATGCTGTAGTGGTTTAGCGGGTCGGCCACCCATGTACTGTCCTGTGTAACACTCTCCATCTCCAAGTCTGTGCACAGCGCCATGGACAACAGACACGAATGGAGCGATGGATGAGGATGGATGAAGACATAGAAAATCAAGAGAAAAAACAGTTGACATTACAAACTAAAAATGTAACAGTGAATCAAATGTTAAAAACACAGTCTTGTTTAGGTCAAATTTTTTTCTGAGGTTTAAAGGCATTGTACCTGATTTTTATTTTACATATTCTTCACTTTTCTTGCACATACTTAACTTAATTAATCACCGAGATGAGTTAAGTAGCGCTTTTCACAGCTTTCAGAGACCAAAGTGAAGTTTTACGATCACTGTAAAGCTAATAAGTGCAATGTTAACACTGCATTTCTCTGAGGATAAAACTTTTTACAATTAAATGCAGACAACACAGCGGTTTCAAGAGATGGTTTCACAATATCTCTACTGGGCCTAGACAAACTTCGCTTAACTCTGTGGACAAAAATCAGGTACAGCCACTTTAATAGAGTAACTGAAAGACTGAAGCATCATAGCACAGTGTATATGTGTTAGTGGGCGGGTGAATGATGTGTGTATACCAACACGCACACGGAGGGAAGAGACTCCAAGAAGCAGGCTGCAGGCCAGAGCAGGGGTTGGCTGAGGCAGAGGAGTCACAGTCAGATGCAACAATCAAAGACATGTGAAAACTGTGTGCGAGTTAAACATGCACAGAGCCACTGGACACTAGCACATATTATTTATCGGTGCACCTTTACAGACAACAAACCTTTAGTGATGTTAGTCATAAAGGCAGCAGAGCAGTGTTAATTTCAGAAACTAAACTATTTTGTCATAGTTTTCATTAATATCATCTTTTTGCGGACTAAAAACAAAATAAAAAGTAATCGTAATGACTGAAACTCTGAGTACAAGGTAATATCCAGTTTTATCCAGTGAACATATTAGTACGAAACTAAACTTGAATAAATGAAAGGGACATGTGGAGACTAGATCCAAGTTCCATTTTTCAGTTCCAATTTCCAAAGCCCCAAACCAAACCATAAAAACGTCCAAGAAACACGTCTGTAATAGAATTTATCGTAACTAAAATGCAAAAATAGTGGATTAAAACTATTAAAACTATTATGGAGTTGAACTAAATTAGCAAGGCATTATCGTCAACTAAAACTATAAAGAATTATTTGACTAAAGACTAGGCAAAACATTCTAATTTCAATGGTCAAAATTAACACTGCAACAGGGCATCTGAAGATTTTAGACAAATTCAAATTAAAAAACATGTTTAGTCTAGTGCGAAAAGAAGAAACTCTACCTGCTTTCTTACTGTGTAATTGTATAACATGCAAAACAGTGGCAAACTCAAGCACTTTGAAAGCAAAATGTACAGGCAGGGCAGGATGACACAGGGCCTTGGTCAGGAGAGTGGCTTTACTGAATTACGTGCTGTGAGCTACACAAAGGGAACCCAGCGTCCTAGAGATTAATCTGGTCTTAAGTTTCAGTCATTTTCTTCACTACAAAACACATTTCAGAGCCTAAAAGTGAGTGGTATAAAGTGAGTCATAGTGGATGAATCATGTTTTGGATGTGAAGGAAAATAACGTGGTGCGACTGATGTACAGTCCGGGATTATTTCTACACACGTGGTATTTCATCTGGATTGCACTATGCCGTTCAGTGTCGGTTCAAAGTTCAAACACACCTCATCTTTACCTCATAGTCATAAAAGACGCACAAATATTTAACTATACTTGTCCCTAACACTCTGGGTCTATGTCTTCTTTGCCAGTCCAGTATTAAACAGCATTTCAAAAGGAAACTGACTTTTACCTTTAAATACTAGGTTAGCTAAATTTATGACATAACCTGTATGCAAATAACGAGCAATGAAGGCGAGATAGACAGAAATGCTAGTGCTACTTTCAATGTCTAAAATAAAAACAGGAAAAGCAACATTTTCCACTCCCATAAGTTATTTTGACCACTATTGCTACAACTAAGGTGACCACCTCTAATAGTTGAAAAAGTTAAGCAGTGTGTCAAGACATGGCGAGATAGACACAATAAATGTTTTCTTATAAATACTATAAATAATAATATGATGTAATAAAAACGTGATTCTTCAATGTCCTTTACAACACTGTTAGAGTTTGGAATAGCAATAGATTACATCATATTACAACCAGAAGGACAGGTTTTCTATGTAAATATCACAGTTTTATACCTTTCATGTGTCACTATTACCTAAGGGTGCGTCCACACTTGTCCTTGTTGGGTCCAGTTGAGTCCAGTTTAGTCCTGTTCTAATCCTGGTTTAGTCCCGGTTCATTTCTGAATTCAGTGCAGTTTAGTCCCAATTTTGATATGTATGTACAAGTGGGACGAGGGACAGGTGGTCACCGCTGCTGCAACTAGTAAAAATAATAAATCTCCATCTGTGATCCTGTCCTTAACACATCTCCTGATTCTGATCGCGGAGCAGTCGTACCTGGTTTTGGCACAGAGTTGGTCATAGACTGTGGCACTTTGTCATTTATGAGCTCCACACACTCACTGGGAAAAAAGCCAACCTGCAAGAAGAGAGGGAGGGACAGGCAAACAGGCAATAAGAATTCAGCTTCACACCTCTTGTATATAGTAAAATATAGTGAATATAAAATATAACTTGCACATATACACATCTGTTTAATTAAATATGAAATGTACACATTTTTTGTGGCTTTGATTATTTAGATTTAGATTTAAATTTTTGGATATTTTGATTATTTTTTACAATTTATTTTTCGCTGTTTGTTATTATATTTTGTTTCTGAGTAATAAATGCAAGACAGACAGAAGTTTAATGCCACACCGTGGAACATTTCAAGCAAAGGAAAAATATCTCCATGGACACAAGCCAGAAAAGTTATGTAGAGCAGCTTTAAAGATTGAAATCTTTATTCACACTCCCTGTTGCTCCCCCATGTGAGGCCCACTATCCTAACAGTTAAACTTGATAGTGCTCTCATGACAGTAAACGCAGCCAGATGTTGCCCCATCCACCCCAACACACTAAATACTACCCCCAACTGGCCAGTGGTGGTTCTGCAGATTTAAAACAATAATAAGTGTAGTTGTTAATATAATGAAGAGCTTATAGTGCATCTGTGTAATGTCTAAATAGACGCATAAAAGGACATTTCTTCCTTGTGTGAAACAGTAGGGCACAGTGAGGAAGAGCTGTTAGTACCAGCACACTGCTCTGCATGGGCAATAGGCCAAAACAAACACAGGGGCTGCTGCCTGTGAAACCTACCAGAGGTCACATGGGGGTCACACCATTTCAGCATATTGTCTCTGTGTTCAATAAGATTGTTTTTAAGAGTCTTAATGGCATGGCACCTTCCCATTTATTTGAACTCCTTCAGCCCCATGTCCCATCCAGAAGTCGGTGCTCTGCAGACCAGCACCTCCTGGTTTCTCCAGGACCAGGCTGAGGACCAGAGGAGAAGGGCCTTTTCTGTAGTCGGTCCATGACTGTGAAACACTTTGCCTTTGCACACTAGAGCTGCACAGTCACTGGAGCACTTTAAATCCTTGCTCAAAACCATAGACTGTATGAAAAAGTGGACTAAGTCAGTGTGACGTCACCCATAGCGTTCAGTGCCACTCAAATGAGGCTCGCAATGCCACGGTTACAGGAGCGAATCTGGAGCCAGGCTCTATGTTATGAATAGGATTTTTTTTGAGGGACAAAATAGCAGGAAAAAAAATCTGGATCATGTAGAGCAGGTTAATATGAACATTTTAAGACCACAATGGCGAGGCTCACAGCACCAGTTACAGGGAGAGGAGCCACAAGATCCCAATGTAAGGGTCAGGAGGAGCCGGAAGCATGGCGCACTTCTTATTTGGCATGCGGCAGCTAGCGCGTTAGCGATGGCCATGTAAATATATGGTCTATGCTCAAAACGCACCTTTTCTCCTTAGCATTTGTCCAGAGGAAAAGACACCTTGACTCCTTGCTGTCATTATTATTATTTTTGTCATTATAATTCCTGCTGATTTGCTTATTGTGTGTTTTATTTCACTGTAAATGTTGTTCAGCACTTTGGTAAGCTTTGGCTGTTTTAAATGTGGTATACAAACAAATTTGATTGGATTTGAATTGATTTGAAGACCTTAGTCATAACATTTCTATTGAAGCTCATTTTTAAAGGTGAAACTAGTGTTTAGGCAGTTTTGTGATATATTCAATCATTTAAAACCCCTTTAGATAATATTCAAGCAGTTAAAATATAATTTGTAATTTTTGTTTTTGAGCTTGTCCCTAAACAGTGTCTTTGAACTCCCCAGCATGGACTAGAAATTCTTGTTGTTGCTGATTTTGAAGGTCAATCCTATTCAAAAAAATAAAGGTGGCAAACATTTTTAAGAGAATTCAAATATGCAAAGGAATATTAAAGGGAAAAAAAACTTCAATTTTTCATAGCTAAAAAGACATTCATTTTGTGGAATGACCAATATATATATATATATATATATGTCTGTATATTGGCGTGGACTCCCATCCCACTTTAAAGAAGAGACAATATCTAGGCAGGCACTATATTATGAACATTAAATTAAAATATATGTTTATTGTATTTTCAACAAGAGTTTAGTTGATTAAAAATACTTCATTGTATTTTTGTTTTATTGTAATTTTTTCCCTGAACTTCATTTTTTGATAATTGTTCTGCTGGTCGGCTGCATATCTGCACCAAAATATTTTAAAAGCAATTCTGATTCTGAAAAAGCCCCCACTGGATTCCTGAAAGACGGAACCACTGCTGCTACAACGTTCACCCCTTTAAGTCTGAGACTGTAAAACTACTTTCCACAGTAGGTGCAGACATTCATGTTTGACGTGCTCAAAAACACTGACTCAGAAAGAGAGACTTGTTTTAGAGTTTAGCTTTGTCAGTGAAGTTTTCTAAAGTGCACACCTGAAATCCATGTTTGCCCCTCCACCATGTGGTGTCTTCCTTTGGAGGCATGTCAATCACAGACACGATGTCGCCCACCTGCAGAGCCACACGGGAGAGAGAAAGAGACGAGTTAACAAAGCCACACGGGGAGAGAGACGAGTTAACAGAGCCACAGTTTCTACTGGGGGCACTGATTGCAGAAACTGGGGCACTTTCTAGTAAGGATTGGCAGCCCCAGTGATTTGCATAGAGTTCTAGTGTAAAAAATCCCTTTTCAGCTGCTGAGCTGTTCACAGTCGACATTTGTATCGGAAAAACAGATCTCAGCGTTTCCGCTCCTCACTTATCACTGCTTGAGTCTCTGAATCCTTTACATTCTTTTGTACTTAGCACAAGAGAAAAGAAATAGAAATAGAGATTATGATGTAATCTTTCTGACCTCAAAGGACAGTTCATCAGAGGCCTGGGCGATGTATCGTTTAATGACATGAGCTGCAGCTATAGCTGGAACATTGATGGATGACTCTTCATGGACCAATAGATGGTTCCCTTTATTGTCGACCTGGGAAATAGACCAATAAACATATTTCACCCTCTGGTTTTCATCAGGTTTTATTCTGACATAAATATGCAAAAAGGAATAATAAAGTGCTCATATAGTGAAATACAGGACTATTCCCAATCCAGCCTCACCTCCATCCATGTGAGCGCAGGCCCACAGTTGATTTTGTTGTCAGCGATGGCTGAGAGCCGCGAGAGGTACGCCAACAACATCTGGGAAACTGACTAAAGAGAAGACAGCACATAGGGTCTTTACATTATCCAAGAGCCATATGAGCCATACGGTACAGTGTCTGCAGTCCTCCTGTGGTCGTGTTGACAGAATATTTTAAACTGTCAATAAGCAGAGAAATGGTGATTCCAGGCATATTTGAGATCAGATTACTTTTCAGCGACAGCAGTTGGTGAGGCTTTTATTCCCCAACACAATAGTCCCCAGAGACAAACAGGTTTCACCAGTTCACTTTATACCTCTACATTCTTTTAGTCTCATTTGGACATAAAGGTTTGGGCCACTCCAGTTTTCATTTCACACACTCAACAACAATATCAGGTTTGCATTCTACAAACATCCCTTTGACAGACTGAGAGCAAACTGATCTGGGGTCATTTGGGGTGAAAAATGTGTAGTATTGTTTTGTATTCATTATAATATTCTAACAATATGAAGCTGATGACGGTGATGACGTCATAGTCTCAGATAGGGGAAGGTAAGATAAGTTTCCTCAGTTGATAACATGGTATTCTCATGAGAAATATCTAAAAGATAAATTCAAATACTGAAACTGATCATTTCTATTCTGGACACTAGAACTCACTGTATTACAAAAAAACCCCGCTGCATTTTACCAGTATTTATTTTAACTGCCCCAAACTGTATTATATATTACTAGTATTTAGTGTTTTGATGTTGGACTGTTCTTGGTCAACTAAAGACATGTATAAATAAAATGTATTATTACTGATAAAAAGGGGGCGTGGTAAAAACTATTACGCATCTTTATGCACTCACAAAGCTACAACTGCATGGGACTTCATGCAAAAACAATGATTTAAACTGAAAAGTAATAGGAAACAATGTATTCATATGCAAAAAAGCAGACTTAAATCTTCAGGTAACTCAATTCCAACCTTCTCCTTTCTTCTTCTCCCATATAAATCCTTATAATCTAAACAAAATAACTAGTCGACTAATACAAATAATCAACTAAACAACTAAAGGACTACAGCCCTCTTGTGTTGTGAATGACAGAGCTTACTTCTGATTGGTCGGTCAGATTGTCCACTCGGGGTAACTCGGGCAGCTGGGAGAAGCGGCGGTCGTAGATACAGAGATGCAGATGTTTGTCCAGGACTCGGAAATCCTCATAGCTGCGCTTCACGATCCAGCTCCGACCCTACAAATATGACAGACAAGGAATGAATGTAGCAGCCTCTGATACTCCAACAATAATTCTAACAGAGCGCCATCGTAAAACTAGCGCAAATAAATGAACACTTTAAAGAACTCACTTCAACAAATCTCTATGTGAATTGTTTTGCATTGCTGCAGGGCTGCGAGACGAATCACAATGGAGTTGAAATTGTAATTTGAAGAGACACGGTTAGCAAATGACAAAGGCTACAACTCTGAAGTACCATAATTTCCTCCACAAAAACTAAATATTGTGTCGTACTCTGCATAAAACGGCCAACCCTGTAGTTTAGTTAAATTCATACTTCACTCTTTTTGTCAATTCTGTGTAATGTAGTATCTTTAAATTCAGCCTATTTCGATCAAACCCCTTACTGTTTGCGTGCTTTTATTGTATTTGATCATACTTTATATTCAATATTACTATTCCTTGTTTTATGTTGCGTCATATCGCCAAAGCAGTACCTAGTTTGTAAATTGTGGTCACTGCCAATGACAATAAAACTTCTGGCCTCGTCCCAGGCTGTAGATGTGCTATGGCCTTCACATTTTTATAGATGCATTCATTATATATTTGGTGCACCTCAGTGAATGCAGTGTCACCTTCATCTAGGTGTACATCATTCGACTGTGAACCCACATGTTTTCAGCGTTTCAGGATGTTTATTGTGGCATAAATTCAAACAGTGGGCAAATAGAAGAATGTGGTCACTGTGAAGTTCGAGTTGTGCTCAATGATTTGGGGAAAAATATCCAACTGTGATTTTTTTAATTTACAAGCATTGCCATAAGACTTGTGAATTCTTTTAATATTTAGATTCTGTTCCAGTTCACATGTTAAATCGAGAAGAACTGACAAAAAGACGGCGATATGAACTGACAAAGCAAAAATTCAACACGTTTTGCAGTGATCAAAAGTACAGGGTTAGAATTGTGTTGTCTGTGAAGAAAATTATGATACTTACAAAATTACAGCCTTTGTAATTTGCTAATTCAATTATTCCTTCGTCGTGAAAAAATAAACTTGCATTCGCAGCTCAAGTTGGAGATCACATTCATTCATTGTTTTAATTACTATTTAAAGTTTATTTTGCAGTGATTGCTAATAAAATGTTATATAAATAAAGGGGAATGGACTGGAGTATAAATAGTACTTGGGTGTATTATCAGAGACACTGCTGAGAGAACTCTGTAGACACGGGGAACTCTCTGCCTCCCTGCCCCACTTTAAAATCATGTCTCTAGTTGAGGTCCCCCTTGAAATGATTCAATCTTTCTGTGCTACTTTCTGTGTTTAATACTCAAAAATCGCTCCCCTCAAAGACAATTTTTTGGACTGGTTAAACAAGAAGGGTTTGAATTTAGCAATTTTCCAGTGGTTGCAAGACCGAGGTGCTGCCAAGTGCGGAGAGAACTCAGGCGTTGCCAAGGTCACTCAAAGGAAACAGGATCTTTGCAGAGGAATGCATGAAACCCCATCAAAAATGCCACTGGAGGAGATTAGGCTGCACCAGCTGAGGGGCATGTACAGGCTGGCTACGGAAAATCTGACAAATCTATGTACAACATGTAAACACAATATCCAATTACGTTTTCTTTTTTGCATAAATATTTGTGATTTATGTCCTTTATGTCCTATAATAAAATATAGGATATAAAATGAAAAATTGACAAAAAGATGAAATATGAACAAACTAATACAAAAATCTAATTTCAAAGTATGTTTGTCCATCCATCCATCTTCTTCCGCTTTATTTGGCTGGTCTGGCGGGGGCAGCAGTTCGTCCTCTGTGAACCTGACCCTTATAAAGTCCTTTCAGGGCGACATCATGGTCCTTGATTTCAGTTCATAAGGTGATAGCAGACATGGTTTGAGAACATGCAAACTCCACACAGAAAGGCCGGGCGACATGGGGATTAAACCCAGAACCTTCTTGCTGTGAGACATGAGCCACTCAACCACCATGGCAATGTTTGTACAGAACTAAAGCAGCTTTTATGTAGAATAAGACAAGATTTTTTGTAGTTTATTAAGGAAATTACAGTAATTGAAATATTTTATTTGGATATGAATTGAATCTATATATATTTATATATTTATATATTTATATATTTATATATTTATATATTTATATATTTATATATTTATATATTTATATATTTATATATTGCCTCCAGTCAAATTGCAATTTAAATTCAGTCACAATTAATCTGGAAGGACTAGTAAACATATTATACATCTGAGATATTTTAAAGGTGCACTAAGTAACTTTTTTGCTGGAGGGTTCTGCCACCTGCTTGTCTCCATAGAGATGTTATTGCTTTGACTGCAATTTTTCGCACAATATCATTTAACTGATCTATGTAGCATTTATTCAATTACAGGTGTTTTTATGGCTCATCAAAAATGTGCCTTATTTCAGCACCATCTCACTGATCTTCCATCTGTTTCTCACCACGGTTTAATACCAAACTGTGGGGCATTTCAGGCAAAGTAATAAAAGTTTAAGATATCCAAGAAAACTACTGCATAAATTCAAACATCTATTTACTCTGATATTACTTCATAATCCCAGAAACAAATAACTTGCTGTCAGCGAAGCGTAATATTATAAATTGCTTTGTTCAGCTCAATATTTAGTTGGAAGACTTCATTTTAAAGTCTTAACACACCAAACCACTTTCATTTTCCATTCAGCACCACAGACCTGGCAATCATCCATGACTCTATCTAATTCAAATTCCCACATAACTTGGATTTTTGTAATAAGTAAGTGAGGCTGTGCGGTGTTAGAAAATGTCTGAAATTGAGCCTGTACTCAACACTGCATAACTAAACAGGTTATGCAGAGGCAACCCTAGGGCAGTGCTTCCCAAATGTGGGGCATGGATGAAGAGTCAGGAGATTATTTCAAGATAAAACAGTGACTTAATTTTAAAGTTATAATAAATTCTTAACATTAACCAATAAACTATAAACTATTCAAATAAACCATATTAAAACACACTTGAAATTATTATTGTTTCATTCTGCAGTGGGGGTCATAAGTGCATTACATAGTTATTTTGGAGGTTCTGAGCTAAAAAAGAACTTTAGAAGATCAATACATTTGTGTGAATTAATACAATGAGACGAGGGGGAGGCTGGATGTAGGTTAGGATTGATTGCAAAAATAATAATTTTTTAAAAAAGCTATTTGAATGGACACAATTAGCAAAGATGGCAATTTTTTGTTATTCTGCATAAAGCTGCTAACCCTGTACAACGTGAACAAACAAGTTCTTAAATGTGATTCTTGTCTTAGTTTGTCAGTTCATATTTCCCTTGTTTTGTCAGTTCCTCCTGTTAAAGTATAAAAAGCAAATCTAATGACAGTGCTTGTCAGAAATATCACAATTAGATCTTTTTTCTCAAATGTTCAGCCCTAGACTTAGACTAAATTAGAAAAAGACATTGAAAAACAGGTCCAACTTTACCTGGCAGTAAATATGAACTAGGTAGACCAGCTCCTTGGATTCATAGCCGTTGCGGGTCACTTCGCACTGTTCATCCCCGAGGGACAACTGTAAAACACAAACAATACAAGGTTCAGATTCATAAAAGAAAAACATGTTTTCATTTCCGAGGACAAAAAAAGCACATTTAATTATAATACTTCCTCTTGCATGTGCGGGCTCATTTCCTTATTAAAGAAATACAGTCCTCCTTTCCTGTGTGTAGACTGCAGTGTGTCATGTGGAATATTTGGTTCATAGTCAAATGTCCTTTACATGGTCTATGTACAGACTAGTGTCACAATATTAAAAATAATATTAATAACAATATTAATATTAATAACAATATTAAAATTTACCCCTATTTAAACCCCTATGAACTAACATCAAGGACCATGTTGTCCACCCTCCTGTGGGCTCACCACCTGCAGATGGGTTCATAGGGGGGGTCAGGTGCTATGAGTATTGGGCAGCAAGCTGCCCCCGCGACCCAGCCGGATTAAGCGGGAGAAGATGGATGGATGGATGGATGGATATTAAAATTTTGAACTCCATTTCGATCCCAAGGAATTCACTCCAAACTCGATACTATTACGACACCACAAAGATAAAAAATTGTCTGTTTTTAGTAACAGAATGTCATTTTCACAATACAAAATAACAGTACTTGCTTTATCTTGGTATGAGGTCTTACATTTGCTTTGATAAGGCTCAAAATCAAACTAAAACTGTACAGAAATGCACACATTTTGTCCTGTTAATGTGATTTTTTGCAGTGTCAGTACTTGCTTAAATTAGTATCTAGTTTCGATTTTAGTTTTAGTGTTGATCTAGTATCAGATTTTTAACTTTTGACAACCCTAGTACAGACAAAACAAACTCAATTGCTTATTTCTCTCAGCACAGATCGCTTTTCGCATTATCTCTGACATTCCGACGCACAAAGTTTAGAGTTTGCAAGCTCATTAGCACGTCACATTGTCTTTTTATAGAGTGCTAATGTAATGTGGAATGTCACATTTTGTTTGTACAGGCTTTATAAATGAGATCCCTGTTCATTAACGTCATATAATTTAAAAAAAAAAGCAAAGAAGCAACTCAAGTGCAGGGTTTCCAATTAAAGAGACTACAGAGGCACCCCATAGTCTAAAATTCTCCCCCGAAGTCTAAAAACAACCTGGACATTATTGACTTCACAAAATTACACTTTGTTTCCCATTACTTTATCACAAACAAAAGGGTAAAGGGATTATTTTTAGATGAAAGATGGGCAATGAGATATATTAATCTCAAATGATGAAATTAAATTATTCAAATGAAAATGTACTGTGCAGTAATACTGAAGTGTATTTGAACTGAAATAGCATTTTGTTCATTATAGCTGAATGGTATATGTCTGTGTATATAAGTGTAATTTCCCAGATTCATAATTCAATACAAAATGGAAATAATCCTTCATTATAAACTTTTTTATTATGATAATTGGTTTACACTGCTCATACAAGAACTGAAACAGACTGACAGCTTGAAAGACCATTATATTATGGAAAAGTGTAACACAGAGCAAAACTAAACAGAGGCTAGTGAAAATAAATAGCTCAGCTTAAGATGATAATTATATACATGAGTTCCAAGTGGAGCACTGCTGACCGCCCACATGTTGATGAAATATAGATGAGGAAACGCGGATGGGGCTGGAAAACGCTGGCACAACTCACATCTGCTTCAAAACAAGATCGGAAAATGAATAGACGGCTTGAAAAAAGGGACAGGTGGCAGGTGCTTTTGGAAATCTGAGAATTCCAAACGACCACAATGCCAAATTGCCTGTCAAAAAACTTCAAACCTGATACTAGTTTTCCATTTTCCACTGAAAATGTATTGACAAAGGCAACGTAGAAGGCTTGTTGAAGCAGAAAAGTGGGTAGATCCTTTTCTCCTCTGACCATTGTACAATTGGACAAAAGGAACTACATTTACTGAAAATGTGAGACTGGAGAGCACTAAAAAATCCAATACTGCAGTGTCACAGAGAGAGGTACGTGGAAGCGCTCGGTTCCCATTAACAGTGTTCTCATGTGTTGAGTGCTCTTAATGGAGAGGCAGTGGTGACATGTTTTCAAGGCTACAACTAAAAATATTGTTAAGTCAGCAAATATTAAAGTCAAGTGATTATTATACAACATTAAAACAAATAAAATGTTCAAATACAATGATGTTTAAAAAGTAGGATTGTGATTGCATGTAGTAAACAACTCCTGGAGGAAATATCAATAAACCAATGCAAGAATTCCATGTATTTCACAGGTTGTAAAGGTCTAGACTGCAGGTGCAAGAGTTTCCTATCAAAAAAAGCTGTTGTATGAAAACAGTACATTGTGTTCTTCTAAACTATAGCAGCCTTTGTGATTTCATTTAATTATGCCAACTTGAACTGAGATTTCAATTTGCCTGTGATTTATTGCGCATATTTCATTGTACTGACTTGATGAAAGCCGCTTGATTACAAACAATAGCTAATATATAATGAATAAGAAGACCGACTAAACCAGTGTTTGAGCTTGAGTGTTTGAAACTCAAGCAAAGAAAGAAAATAAATCCACGTGATGATAAAGGAACTGAAGCAGCACTGAAGATACTCTCTAAAGCAAAGCAATGATGGATTACCACTTTACTGCATTATTTATGAACAGTTCTCCCGACCTCGAAACCTCGTGGAAATATTTCATGACATAATTTAAAACCAATTAAAAGTGACAGTAATTTTGTTATGGCTGTCAAAATATATGGATTAGCTGATGGAAGTAGTAGTGGTAAGTCGCGGTATTATATAAGGAACAATAGAAGTACAGCCAGACGTACAGCAGCCTCATGCCATGCTACTATCATAGTACTGCTGCATAAGGTAAATACATGAACTACTGTATTTGAGCAGTTATGGAAAGAACAACATAAGCGTTCTGTTTTTAGCCTGTATTTTCACCAAATTACCACTTATAAAGAAACCATGCTGTGTAGCCCTTAACTTAGTGGCATACCAGACAGGCTTTCCATCGCAGTATGAGCACAATAACATGCTACACTCATCATGTGTCCACTACATGAACACTGCTTCACTGGACACAGCAAAACACAAAGAAAACTGGAGCATTTTGAAGATTACGAATGCACAACGTAAGAAATTGTATCGTATATGGTAAAGTATAGTGATATTAATCTTAAAATTTCAATTCCATTTCTTTTTGTATAGCCTGAAATGACAACAGGCGCAATGCTCTCAGTTATATTAAAACAAAAATGTACATAGTCACTAGTCAAACTGTGTCAAAATAAAACTTAACAGAGGCAAAACCAGAAGTGAATGAATGCTTACGTTTAACTTGCGTCATTTTCATTTTAAAAACACTACATTTCTGCGATACTTGATGTTATTGTGAAATATTTAGTTGGGAAATCAGTTATTGCGTTAGTCAGTATTGCAATATTGATATTTTCGCGATGGTTTGTGCAGCTCTACAATAAAAATGGGAAGACAATGCCAAGGAAAGAAGTTAAATACTGGAAAACTGCACTACCACCACTTTGTCCACATCCAAAATCTGTGTGTGTCTTTTGGCAAAATCACATTAAACATGAATGGGTGGTCTGGGATTCCTTTGTTTACGCTGGTAGCACTATCACAAACACAAAAGCGTGTTCATGAAAGTTAGGGTTATTCCCAAAACGTACAAAAGTCACATGTAGACAGATGTTAAGTTGCTCTGAACAAAGCAATGTGCTGAAGAGGGATTTCCTTAGGTGTATGGCAGACTAATTAAATAAGTCTAGCAGGAAGACAAGCTCTGCAGCGTACATGTAAGTCCATATAAAGTAATAGAACTCTTATTGTTGATTTTTTAGGAAAACCACTTTACTATTTGTGCAGTGACTAATGATGAAAAATACCATTCTGGCTAATTCTGATACAAGTATACAGAAATACTGATTAGTGCACACTGTCCCACTGAAATAAACGAAATGAAAAAATAAACTTCATACTCACAGTGAAGATTAGTCTGGCTGCTTGTTATAGCTCGTACTCTTTGCAATGGGCTCCACTTTGCCCCCGCCTTAACCCCCTCAGCACCTGTCCATAGGATCTATCTCAAGTGTGAAGTGAACATCCCATCTTGCAGAGTCCAGTTTCCTTCTAACCCACGACACAATCTCCGTGCTGGACGTAAATGTCAGCTCTCCACTTTCTTTCATGCAGCACAGAGCTTCCAGTGGCAAAGTGAGAGGACTACAGAATCAGCAGTAGCAGTCAGTAGCATTAGCAGATGAGAAATGCAGGATTGGAGTATTCCTCAACAGGACAGCTTCCACGTTTCTTCATTTTTCCCAAGTGCATCCTGGTTTTGTTGCGTTTTTAAGTACTTTTAATGATCCGTACAAAATCCAAGTGGTGTCTTTCTTTTGCAGACCACTTTCTTTTTCGACTTCTGCTTTGCGCCACATGCTATTCTCTCCCCCCTTTTTCTCGTCCTCTCCACTGTCTGACAGGCTGCTGCTGGTTCCACCCCTCCCCCCTCTCTCCTCCTCCACCCCCCCCACACTTCTCCGGTTTGGTACGATCCCGGGACAAAGAGCAGGGATGGACAGAGTGCGAGGGAACAGAGGAAAAGGGCAGGAGGTAACAGAAAATATAATAAAGGGAGGGAGGGGGTGTAATTTAGCTGTGAAAGGATAGTGCTCTTAGGTGGAGGTTTAGTCTGGCCCAGCAATGGTTTATGGGACAGTGGAGCTAATGTGCAGACAAAGCTAAAATCAGAGGACAAATCTACTACAAAATTTATTCATCAAATTTGATATTTGAAATTTTTTTCTGCATAATCATACTTTAGAGATTCAAACACAGTCCAGTAAGTTAGAGGTAAGACAAGTCTGTACTGTAACCACAAGCCACAGCTGCCCTGGGGTAGACGTACGAACGTGAGGGGGTCCAACTGCGCCATCGGTCCATCTGACCACCACTAATCCCCCACACACATTCGTTGGAAGTGTCTTGCTCGAATACACAACTACAGCTACTATAGGGTTGTACCTACTGACCTTTGAGTTGGCGGATGTTTCCTAAATATAATAGGCAACATGGCAGTACTTCAATTACTTTATGTATAATTATTACTAGTTGGACACTCCATTTTGTTATTTGGTGTACAGGGAAATGTTAAGAGTGATCTGATAACAGAGATTTGTGTGCTAGCTAGCTATGTTAGCATATTTATGTATGGGGTATGTATTTAAGTGAATCCAACCTGCAAAACAAATTCCCCATGGAGACAAATAAAGTAAAGTCTTATCTCTGTTCTATCAAAGCTGTGTCTGCTAATGAACTTTACTGCACAGCTCTATATTTTGTTCTGTTTTCCAGTCAATATAATTTGAGATTTTGGATACTCTACACGTTTGTTGCAAAACTAGAATCCAAACAACCCATTAGTATTCATTTCTTTCCACAGACAAAATTAGCCTAATGCTTTTGCCTAAACGAGTGTCAGGATTCACTTTAACATGCATTACTGTGAGGAGTTATTCCGCCCTGTCTACCACATTTGCAAAGTAGAAACACAGACCCCCAAAATATAACTTGTAACCTCTCCTCCTCTGAAGCTAAGGCTCTCGGGTTGCAGCCAAATACCTCAAATGAAAAAAGTGAAAGAAAACTGTAGGTTGCATCAGCTGAGATGACTTCATGAACCATCCACACGAGTTGTATTAAAAAGGACTCGCGATGAGGGCGGAAAGTCAAGCAAACAGCCAGTCTGACGGACGACCCAGGGGAGGGCAGAGGGGCCGCAATAACACAGGACTGTGAGACCTGCTGCAGTTACTCAATTCCTCCTGTTACTGTGAGACCGACTGCACATTTATTCAAGACTAGTTGCCAAAATCCACTATTTATGCAGCATTTTAAATAGGGGCGCACGATCTAGCTTTTTCTGTTGCAATACCAATGTCAATACTTTGGCTTTAAGTATCTAGTGATATTAAAAAATACTAGGGCAAAGATTGAAAATATTATTTATTTCCCTGCAACACAAACAGCAAAATGTAAGAATATTTGATCCAATAGTGTTTTATAACTACAGAATAGCTTTGTAAATTTGTTAATAATTAATATTCTGAGATGTTTTGGGATAACATTTGCCAGTAAATCTTAATACACCAATTTATACACCAAAATGAGATATCAACCAAAATTTTTAGTAACAGCGCTGACATCCATTACCAGTATCACATCAGTGCATTCCTAATTTTAAATGTAAGCCATCAAATGCTTTTTTCGGGTATTTAGTATTTTACTATACATGATAAACAATTAATATTAATGTAAAATGTCTAATTAATAGAAACAGGTTCATCAACTTTCTGTTCAAACAGTACATGGTACATAGCGCTTTATATAGCGCTATATTCTACCCTCAAGGCACTCAAACCACATCAAAGCACCACTCACACACACACACACATTCATATACCATTGTGCGCACATAGTGGCGTCAAGTTGGCTTGAGTGTCTTGCCCAAGGACACAAAAGCATTGTTCATCTGTGGGAGCAGGAATCTGTGGATCTGACCGCTAATGGCTAAACGTCATTTTTAAATGTCATTTTTAAATGAAAACAAAAATTACTGAGCACTCAAGACTCAAATGCAAGAAAATATGATCACTCAAATATGCAGAAATCAATCGAAATACAACTTTGAGAAACTAATGAAGAGGTAACACCTTATCTCCACTTTAAGACAAGTTTGAATGTAGCATCAACATTATTAAGCAGTTATTTTGTATACTGGGAGACTCTCCACAGACTTTTGTGGTTTGCTGAGACCTCTGATGAGCACAATGAATAGACAAGACGAACATAACATCAAATGGTCTTCTCCACTGCGCTGCTTATGAATATGAAACTGTAATCCAATGTTGACCCAGTTCATTCAGCTCTGCGCTCGGCTGTGGCCACAACAGGTCAGACCGATTTATCACAACACACGAGGGAAGGTCAGGAGATGTCCAGGAAATGGGACCAGGCATAAAACCCCAGTATTTATGGGTAGAATTCAGTCATGCTTTAGTCCCCATTCAGTCTTGGTAAAGTCCTGGTTCAGTCCTGGTATAGTCTTGGTTGAGTTCTGGTTCAGTTCTGGTGTAGTCTTGGTTCAGTCCTGGTACAATATTGTAGATATTTTCAACACAAAAACTTAACAAGTGGTCTTATACTAAAGCACAAGATAATTCTAAAACTGTTGTAGAAATATCATATGTTGTCCCCTTTATTGTTTTTTTTTTAATCAATACTTCATTAAATGACTCCCTAGCTTCTGTAAAAGCTTCAGCATTGATTTTGACAACCCTATATGAAATGATGAATGAATAAATGCTCTGACAATACCGACAATGTTTTTTTCCGCTTAGTACCGCTTACAATTCAAATAATGGACTGACTGGAGACCATTCAGGTGCAATGGGAGGGCAGTAAATCAACTAAATGGAGAAAGGACTGGCTTTTTGAGCTTATTAAGACTGAAAAGTGCTCCACAATGTGCCTTGTTCCCCCATTCACACACTTGTCACACCGAAGGCAGCCTTCTCCGGGAACAGATCCGACTTTCCCGGAGCGGCCAAAAGATATTTACAGCAGGGGCCAATGGTTAAAGCTGGCTCCAACACCGGGAATTTCGACCATTCTTAGGCAGTTGTCATAGCAAAGGTTTGATCCAGGCCGACATTGTAAACAGGAATTTGTTCGTAAAAAAGGGGCTGTACCTGATTTTTCTCATGTAATAAAAGTAAAATCTGTCTTGCTCCAGTACAGCGCTTAGGTCAATGTGCGCTGCAAACGCTCTTATAAACTAATCACATTTCATAATTAAGACAGGAATGCTTTAGGAATATACACAGCTTAAAACTGCTTAAAATGAGCTAGTCCTGTTTTTCATAATAAACATAAATAAATGTCTTTTTATTCTGTTGTTCAAAGCATATGGTTCAAGCTTGAGTATGAAATTTTATTTTAAATTGCACTGTTTTTGTACCGGCAAATAATATTGAGCATTAGAATTAATATCAAGTCATTTCTATTAGCTTTTAAAGAAACAATCCAATAAAATCGAACATTGTGGCCTATCAAAGTCACAGTCCTAATGTCTACAGTATTAAAAGTCCCAACAGAACCAATTCATGGGTTTCAGCTCCCTGTTTTATGCAACAATTTGAGAACTTTTTCCCATTCAAAGGATATAATAGTTTTATTTAGTTGTTTATCGCTATGGCTCCAGTTGTACTTTTTTTTATCATTCTAAAACCAACCATGTTCTAACTCCCAGCGAGGCATTTGAGTGATACATTAAGTTAGCATAAGAGCATGCCACATATTTCCTCCACCGCACTTGAGTAAATGAAAAGTACTTAGGCGATAATGTGCGTTAAGTTGCTCTTCCGTAAACCGGGCGAGTGGTATTTTGGTCTTTCTGTGGAGCCAGAGGGGGCTTTGCTGAAGGAGGAAGTTCTCTAAAATCATTATCAACGCTATAAAAATGGATCTGAGAGTGAGGGCAGCGTTGGGATTCGAGCGTGCAGACAGATCGCTGTAAAGGGATGAGATCATGACTTGGAGCATGTTCACTAAACAAATCCCATTACGGGCTGAGATTTGCTTCCTGCTCAGTGGAGGCAAGTTCACACATTTTGGTGGGAGGGGCCTCACACTGCAGCTTTATCAGGGAAAGACGAGCTAAAGCGGATTTCTAAATGACTGCAAATAATCTTTTTACAGTAAGTGCAAAATTTCAAACATTGGGGCTATGAATCATCAGTTTAGGCCTGTCAAGTACTGATGTTCAATATTTTGCTAACATGATAATACTGAAACTAATTTATGTCAAAATTTTCCCCTTTTTTCCCCAAAAACATGAACTAAATAAAGAAAAGAATGAAAATAACAAAGTAGCAGTAGTAGTACTAATAGTAGTTTCATCTATTGATTGAAGTCGATATAGTAAATATTCTAAATAAGTATTATATCCTAAATATCAGTATACCATTTCAGAATTCAGTAAATGGTCAGAAATTATATAGTAGCCAGAAGGAAGAAAAAAATGACCTAGCTGTGTTTATGGAGGCTCGAAACGTAAGTGCTGAGAAGCAGCTTTCAGCGCTCCACTGCAGTAACAATGTTCCCACGATGTACAGTGTGCTTTTACCCAGCAGCCCCCAGGTGAGCAGGAAGAGGAGGGGGAAGTCTATCATGTGCACAGGACCAGGGGAGGACATAAATCAGTGTAGTAAAAAAAAAAAGTGTGACAAACGACAACCATGTCTAGTCCAGACATTTAAAACCTAGAAAACCTTTAATGACTGTACTCAAGTGAATGAGCATATGGCTGTTTATTTAAGGAATTTAGATCAAACCATTAGATCAACCATGTTCTTTAAAATGTTATTGGAAATGTATTGTCTAAAATAGAGCTGCAACAATGAATTGGAATAATAATAATAATAATAATAATAATAATAATAATAATAATAATAATAATAATCAGTACTTGACTATAGAAATAATCATAATCCTGTTTTGATAATACATATTGTTATCTGGACTATATAGACCCTAAAAGACCTTTTGTAGAAATGACGTGGCATGATAAAACTGGCATGATAAAACTGTCCAAAAGGAATAGGATTTCTGTAGAATAGACATTGTTCATAAATATATGCTGATATTTTGGCTTTAGGTATCAGCCGGTCCACTGATATTAACTGATACGAGTGTAGAGACTGAAAAAAATGTTTTATTTTCTTTAAACACAAACAGCATAAGGTAAAACATTATCCAAATGTGTTTTTTAACTACAGAGAAGCTTTGGGCCAAAAAAGAAACAGAAATCAATAGTTGCAGCCCTATAGTCTATAAGTACTCATCCAGTTTATTGCCTCAAAATAAAGTATTTTACAAAGATTGCAGCAAATTAAAAAGTGCAATGCCAAGAATAAGTCATTTGTGATTAACAAAGTAACCATGGTCTTCGTGCCAACAGGCCATGAACGATGTGTCTAATTTAATAGTAGCACATTTACTTTTCAAGCATGGACTTGCATTTATATTTGGCCCCAAATAGTAATTCAATATTTAAAAGATCCCACCTCGGCACATCTCCCAAAATGTACATAAAAGGTCAATTATGCGGCTTTGTAACCAACATCCTCAGTAATCGTTCAGGGCTGTCTACAGTAACACAATTAAAGGAGTGGGTTGTTTTTCTTTGCTTTGGCCGGCCTTTTGTTTCTATTTAACAAGGGCGAATAAATCAAGCAGTTACATCATTGCTGGCTTAAGGTCTTCTGAGCCTCCATGTAACAAAATTTTACCTAATTTCAAGCCAATGGTGTCCACAATGGAATCACAGGAACGTTAAAGCTGTCTTAAAAACGTAGGAAACATAATTACTTCTTTTAAAATGATTTGCTGGGAAATGGTCCAAAGTTTTCCTCACTTACCTTATGCCTTCCAAACATCTTAAATATTCACTGTGATGTGAGGTAATGCTAACAGCAACTAGCATGCTAACCACACACTTCCTTATTCTCGGACAACTGATACTTTGCAGCTGATGTCATCAACATTCCCTGGGGGTGTGATGCTAACTGTAGGCACTGCTCTATCTGAGGGTTTATTAGACTTTCATCTAGGCTTTATTTTAACACAATCTGACCATAAAAAATTGATTTAGCTGGAACTATATATAACAGGGGAGATGATTTGTGCTGTTAAACAAGTTCCTCTCAAATAAAATTACAGTCACAAGCTAGCTAGAATTAGCCAACGATTTTTCAGGTAGTCACTCTCACCTCAACACCTGGGACCATGAATACTCCTAGTGATCACAGCCTCTTGCAAATGTGTTGTTTGAATCCATTTGGCATTTTTCCAGACGATCTTAAAACTTATTTGTCTGTTTTTGTGTCAATAGTGTCACCACAGTAACTGGTTCCACCAATACACGTACATGTAAACGTCACCGCAATCAATACAACAGCTAATAATTAGAATACAGACAGCACACACATGACGTACTTTGATTTCAAGAGCTGCTTATAAACGCAATCGGGTACAGGCCACTCGACTTTGCTGTTGTTCATGGGGCGAAAATGTCTAATATCAACCGCTTTGTGCTGGTTGCTTTGTGTGAGAGGCCTGGCTGGCTGTGTCCGTGGTGTTTTATGCTGCGGTTGATGGATTGGGTCCCATCGGGGGGAGGGAGGGATGAAGTGGGGAAGGGGTTCATCTGCATGCGTCTGTCCCGGTCCATTGTGTGTGCCGAGGGGGTGTGGGGGGCCGGAGCGCATGCTCAGCTCACGGGGCGGACGTGAAGGCCGTGATGAGAGAAAGGGAGAGATCGAAGAGTGGGATTGTGCGAAGTAGAAATTCGTCTAGTCATCATCTGCTCGTGGGGGTTATAGCCGCAGGTATAAATGCAGATTTGTTTGCGTTGTATTATAGTGAGTTATACAGGTTAAATATTTATGAATTTACCTTTTGGATATTTCTACAAAAGTGCCTCTAGCCAATCTGGGGGTATGACATCAAACCACCAATCGCTTGAAGGAGGAGCTGCCACTCTTCATCACACGAGTGGCTTCTTCTGTTGTATTTGGAGCAGCAAAACTCTGCTCCAATTCAGCAACCGAGCCTTTAAAGTAGTGTCGTCGTGAGAATCAGAGCAGAGACGCTCCTGCACAGCTGTTAGCACACAAAGACTATTGTGTGCGGAGAGGTACACCGTCCTGATGCATTTTTAATACAACCAGTTAGACTCTAGGCTTGCCCTGTTTGAAAGACAAGGCTTTAAATAAGGTCAAGGACAAAGCACTATACAGAAGTAGTGTTGAACTTGGCTCAGTTATTTCGGTACGTTTCACTTTCTCTATTGATATTTATATTGAAATTAGCTCTAGTACTACAGCCTGGCACAATGCATCTCTCCTGTTAAAGTTAATGTATATTGTGTCTGTCCCTGTCTCATACATAAAAAGTAAATAAATAAATAAAAATAATAAATAGGGTTAGGGTTGTAATTGTATAATTGTATGTGTGAGATGAGACATGTTTAACAGCACATGTCATAAGTCATGCACAGGTTGTAAGTCATTTCTTTATAGTCAGATTGTAAAACAAAGCACAGGTTAAAGTCTAATAAAGCGTCAGACAGAGCAGAGCCTACAGTTAGCATCACAGCCCCAGGGAATGGTGATGACAATAGCTGCAAAATATCAATGTGCTCATGTTTGATTCTGTCATAATCTCAGATGGTGGGCAAAGAGGTCAGCGTAACTCTAAGAGAGATTTATGGTTTTGGAAATAAATATCCAAAGCAAAAATCCACAAATGTTGAACCTTATTATTTATTACTTTGGATCCACGACCCTGCAATATTAATCTCATGGTTTAAAGTCCTTTCAGCACCACTTTGTGAAGCTATTTTGAAAAAATAATTTCACTTTTGGTCAATTACGTTGCCGACAGTGAAGAGTAATTACAGAGAAACTAATCATAAACCAGGTCAAGAAATCTGGAATCTGACAATTTAACAGTGAATTCCACCATAGAAGTCTGACCTGTCTTCATGCTCAGTTTTAAACTACACAGATTTTACAATGTTATGATGTCAGGTGAACCCCATTTCCATAATCGAATGTAATCTTACGGAGTTACATGTTACATTGATAAGTTATGTTTTAATGTTTCTTCGTCAAAAACAGACCTGGAGTTGTGTTTTGTTTCACACATGTTTAACACACAAACCCTGCATATTTAGACTCTATTCTACCCCTGTAATGGCATGTGGTAATACAGAGAGTGCTCCACTGTGTTTAAAAAGCAATTTGGATGATTTCGGCCTTGAAATGTCCAGTCTCTACTGAATAAAAGGTCAAAGGGATCTGTTAGCTTGAAAACTACTGCAAGATAACTTTACAAGGTGGAGCAGAGTATTTTGAGCTTTGGAGATGTAGATAGACTAATATCACAAAGTTACTCAAAAACATGAGAATGAAACAAAACACAACTTCAGCTATTTCCTCCTCAGCTTTTGAAGAGGTAACAACATTATAACACGGCTTAAAGGTCACAAGACTGCATTTTTCGTAATACAGGATCCTTTAACAGACCTCCACCCAAACAAGAGTAAATGGCTGCATGCAGTTAAACCATAGGAATCCCAATAGAAACAGCATTACAGTAGTGGCATAAAGTTGTATTGGTGGCGTAAGCCTAGCGGGTCTGTCATGGATTCAGTGGCCCGTGGAAATGGAGCTGGTACAGGGATATCTGGAGACTGTTCAAGTGGCACCAAGCAGAGCAGAGGCCGAAGGATGGGTGGCTTCGAACTGTCAGACTGAAAATACTCAAGAGATGGAATAAATATGCCAGGCTGACTAGTTTCAAAGATGCAAAATGTCAAAGTTTAAGTGTCCCTCCTCACATCTGAAGAGGAGAGAGAGGAGTGCAGACAAAGTTCAGCTTAAAACATTTTGATGCTCAAAACTAAGTCAGCTTGACATGTTTACGGCTCGTCTACTGTCATCCATCCATCCATCCATCCATCTTCTCCCGCTTAATCCAGCTGGTCGCGGGGCAGCGTGCTGCCCAATACTCATAGCACCTGACCCCCCTATGAACCCCTCTGCAGGTGGTGAGCCCACAGGAGGGTGGACAACATGGTCCTTGATGTTAGTTCATAGGGGTGCGGGCATGTTTTGGGTTGATGGGGGAAACCGGAGCACCCGGAGGAAACCCATCCAGACACGGGGAGGAACATGCAAACTCCACACAGAAAGGCCCGGGCGACTCAGGGATCGAACCCGCAACCTTCTTGCTGTGAGGCCTGAGTGTTGCCACTCAGCCACCGTGCCGCCTCGTCTACTGTCACTAAATACTAAATAATGAAGCCACAAAACATCTAAAAGCACAAAGCTACGAAAAAAGCAACAATTACGTCAGCACACACAGGTGGGCTCCAACATTCTTTAAATTCCAGCCCAAAACAAGATTGATGATTGCTCCATTTGCACTGACCATTTATGATATCTAAATCAAGTTGAACTACAGTAAAAAATAAACCAGTTAAAAGTTTGGAAACACCTTCTCATTCGAGGCTTTTCTTTTATGTTGATTACACTAAACATTATAGATACAAACCAAAGACATCAAATTTACAGAGAGAGATGTAGACTTTGTTTTTCAACTTTTTTTCTTTCTAACAGAATGATTAACAGCAGCAATCAGGTGATGTACTGTGTGGAAGATGTCGGGTTTGCAGAGCTAAGAATAGTTTCTCATTTTTTCTGAACAAAACAAGAAGTTTGTGTAATTAGCTGCTTTATTGTGTCGTGATGAACAATGTTGTGCGCTGTGTATGGTTATGTCAGACAGAGACTTTACAGAGGCGCCGTCATATTTAAATGGTTGGCTCTAGGGAGAGGAGAAGTCTGCACTGACAGCTGATTGTGTGTGATGGCACAGCTAATCATTATGTCTTATTCTTTCCTTGGGTCGTTTCAAATGTGCTTGTGAGGTGTGGAGAGCTTAAACTGCAGCCCTGAGTTATTGTCATACAGCATTTTCACATGAAAGGGCTCAAAATGTTGAGTAACGTAACATGGATATAAACCGCTGAATAGCAGCATGACTTTCCTTTTTTCCCATAACTAGACTATTAAATGAGCCAAAATACTGCAAGATATATAAAAAGGGGCATTGTGTAACTTTTTGGTTGTCTGTTTGGCTGTCACCTGCTTGTTTCTATGGATATGTTTCTATGGATATGACAACAGCTCTACCTTACATTTATTCAATTACAGGTGGGTTTATAGCTCAAAAAAACTTCAAAAACAAGAATACTGACTGAGAGCGGGGTTGCCTCTCCACAGATCTGGCCTGTAACTTGGCCTTGTTTTAATGCCATGTTGTGAAACATTCCAGGTGACGCATTAACATCTCCATGGAGAAACGCATTTAACAGGCACTTCACCAGTAAAGTGCACCTTTAAAAGTCAGTATGAAGTATGATTCATCTGGTTAAATTAATCAATAAATGAGCAAGTTGAGCAGTACAAGACCTTTTCTACTCCTGCAATTGCAATTAATTGGAGCAGGGTCCATTTTAGCTTTCCAGGTAAAATGTTCTTTGTTGGCAAAATTCATGGAAATGACTTTCACTTGAATGTGAAATGAATCAAAGCAAGACACCATTAAGTGGGTCAAGAAAAGCTTTTAGAATATCATTAAGATATAGATATTTATACATACACACGCGCGCACACACACAAATATATATATATATATATATATATATATATATATATATATATATATATATATATATATATATATATATATATATATATATATATATATATATATATATATATATAAAAACACAAAATAAAAACAACTTTTTGTCAAGGAATAATTTTACCTGAAGATTTGTGCTCAAGCAAAAGCAGTTACATGGCAAAATATGTGCCCAAATACAAGTACAACGATAATTATCAAATTTGCACTTAGGCAAAAGTATGAACGTAGTCGACGCTTTACAAAACTTGATTAACTGTCAGTTTAAAGCTTATTTAAGTTGTTTTAAATGGCAATCTGTAAATGTGTTTGTACAGAGAGGTGCAGTGAAGGTTAGTTTAGACTTTTAATCAATTACAAGTACATATACTCATTTAAAAATCTACAATTACAAATTACCCAAATATATACTCAGTTACAGTAACATATATTATGCAGTACAGCAAGTATTTTAATGACCTAGTTTTGACCCCTGCTTATTTGTATGTACTTTGTTTAAATCAAAATAATCATAATCATTATTTCTGCATGTCTATGAATTTTAACCTCCATCCCAAATGCTGAGTCACGCTGGCCCTGTGCAAAACACAATTTGAATAATTTTGACAAATGTCCCTGTCACCAAAGCTAAGTGGAACTCTCTGAAAATCTGAGGAAAAGTCTTGTAAATACAGCTTGATTTAACATTTCTTTTTGGCGTTTTGTGACAATGAGGACCTAATGTTTCCATAACAGAACTCAGTGCTGACTCACATTCTCCTCTGGCAGGTTGTTTTTATTGTGGAAATGAAATAATAAGTCTCTGTGCTTCCAGCTGAAGGCTGCATGCCAGAATGAACCCGAGCTACAAAATCGCTCTTAATATCTGCTATTGTGATTTCAGAAGGATTTAACAGCTAGGTAGGGGTGTCAAAAGTATCAGAATTCAGATCCTAATTGATGCTAAACTCATCTCAAAAGACTAGTAGACTAGTAGGGAGGGATTACATAGATATAGATTTAATGATGAAAATGGCAGTCTATTGTCTAAATAATGAAGTGAAATAGAGTTTGAAATGTCTGTATCGTGACAACAGCTGGGTGATATGACAAAAATAACTAATCCAATTTTTTCTTTGTTTTACTTTGTATTTCTATAGAATACAGATCAAAATGGCTTCAGTATTAATTTCCAGAACACCTTTTACGGGGCGAGATAGCGGTTAGAAGTATTCGTGTGCGTAAGATAGAAATCCGCACATATTTGGGAAATCACACCTCTGGTCCTGGTTCAGTCTTGGTTCAGTCCTGGTTTTGACCTGGTTTAGTCCTGGTTCACTTCTGATTAAGTCCTGTTTTAGTCCTCCTGGTTCAGTCCTGGTATGCGGGACAAAAGTCCGGTATCTCCACTCACTGATACTGTGAAAAAGCTTCAGTCAAATGACGGTCAGTGACACTTTAGATCAGGCAACCTTGTACCAAGATGGCGGTGGTATTAACGCCAAGAGGCTGAATGCGAGATCTACCCTTCATAGCTGTGTGAAGTGGTGACGTATTTTTGACAGTAAAGTCGCATCTGTGAATCCGCATTCGTATTGAAGAAAGCTTAATCGTAACTTTTCATTTTGTGATTGTAATTCTTGATGTCGTAACTTTTCAATTTGTATTCTGATGGATAAAACACACACAACACGTGCACATGTACGACTGGACTCATTCAAGTGTTTAGGAATATTTATTTTATGCTCAACTACAGCCAAATATGCACAAATTTCTATTCTACGCACACAAATACTTCTGACAGCTATCTCGCTCTAAAACATTGCCAATTAAAAGGAACTGTATGAAGCCTGTGTTCTTACAGTTTAAAAAAAGATATTACAACCACAAGTGAACTTGGGTTGCCACTTCCCAGTGCCTGCATATACAGGACACATACATACTGCATATACAGGACACATACATACTGCATATAGAGGACACATGCTCATTTTCTCAGGATATGAAAATGTCCTGCCTCATGTGAAAGTTCAGAACTTCGAGAATTCACATTCACAATCATGAAAAAAGTTAATCTAACACAAATAATAGTCAAATATCTTCCTCCAAGATCTGAACTCAGCTCCAACCATATACTTTTACTGATGAAGGATTGGCTGGAGACCTCTCAAATAAAATAACCCAAGAATATTATGATGGTTATACATGACTGAACCTCAATCTCAATTAAAATGTGATCAATTGCCAAGCCCTGTAAACCTGAAAAAACAAAAGTGAAATGTTTTTTACAATAGCTTCAGAAAGTGGTGTCATTATTCAACCCAAAACATGTTGTTGTTGTTGTTGTTGTTGTCAGCTGAAATTGCGTTAAAACAGAAGGTTAGAACGTGACAATTTGTGGAGCCAATCTCAAACTAATGATAAGATTCTCCTATAGAAGTATACAGGCCCCTACACTCCATCTGAAAATGTGACATAATCAAATTTTACAATGCAAAACTATATATCAAACAAGATATTATCAACTGGCAGACTTTATAAACCGATGAAATCCAATAATGCTTCTATCACATCACATTATTTGCTCTGATCTAATTAATTAGGCAAGTAAACATGTTCAGGTTGACACAAGATTAGAGCGAAAATCTACTGAGTGACACGAGGAACAAATACTAAATAATTAATCCCACGACACACAAAGCAGACATGTGTTTAAGCTTTGGGCCTGTATTCATTTGCAACAGGGCAGCCATGATGAGGACTAAAGCCAGACAGCGGTGGAGATCCAAGCAAAACAAAAAGTCACTGCTATTTGTAAAGCATGAGAAATAACACTTTACGGATGGCATAACAGGAGAGGTGAAACACTTGAGTCAATATTGGGTTTATAAGTGAAACATGTGCTGTATAATTGGATAATTTATAAGAGCAAAGGAAGTCTCATGATAATAAACCTAGATGCATGCTGACCCCTGCTGGTTTCCTACCATAATGACAAATTCAAAGTGGAGGTGCAATTTGAAAACACTTTCCAAAGGCTTTTACGCGGCGTCTTCCTGACAGGGGTAATTTCACATTTATTCGATCTCGAGGTTTCAAAGAAGGCCGTGTCGAAGCTTGTTTAATTCAAAGCGTGACTGATCGGGCTGCACTGTAACTGTGCGGGAGGATCCAAGAGGACGCTATCAAACAAATGCTAATCATCAGCCATTTTCATCAACAAGGGAGCCTGTTTGACGTCACCCATGTCATGTTTGTGTCTCCGAGAACATCTATTTCAGTCAGAAGAAAAGAGCGGAGAATAAAGCTCGGGAAAATCACTGAGGTTTTAAGAGTACCACGCAGAAAGGCACTTCTAGAAAACTTCTTCATATAGGTCAAGGACGGGGTGGGCTACTGCCACTTTATATCAACTAAATTATACTATGTTTAGAATTATAACATTTGTAGAGAGTCCTCAGGTAAGTATAACATAAATCTTGAATAACAGTTGTTGCATAGACCCGGAACAGACGAGCAAATCTGCATGACATTAATATTTAAAATCCACAGCAACTCATGCGTTGTTCATATGTTAAAAAATGTAAAAAAGTAAAAATGTATAAACTGATTTTTTTGTGATACAACATATAACATATAATGAACAATACACAATAAAATTAAAGGTGCACTGTGCAATTTTTCTGGTGGAGGGCACACCACCTGTTTGTCTCCTTGTACATGTTCAGGCGTTTATTGAAACGATCCATAGTATGGCATTAAACTTGTCAGTCTCCATCAGGACGAGCAAGTGATGCCAGCAGCCCAAATTAAAGCTCTGTGGAGAGGGGACCACTCACAGGAAGAATTCTTTTTCGGTTTCATATATTTTTTTATTCATGTGTAAACAGATATAGATATGTCATTCTGACAACACGTGTGTGCACACACTTTTTTCATTTTTATGCAGAGAAAACATAACTTGGGGAACAAAGGAATAAATAAGTCACTCAATCTCTCAATGAATAAATACGAATAGCGCCCACATAATAATGATAGATAGATAGATAGATAACAGAATAATAATAAATATACTACTACTGTTATTAAGATTGCATTCATTTTAAGGTATTTTTGAGTAATAAAAAGACACATTCATCTCCATGGAGACAAACAGGTAGCAGAGACTCCACCAGAAAATTTGCACAGAGCATCTTTTAGGCTTTTCCAGTATCTAACTCACACACTGTTCCTCTCACTATTAGAAAGTATAAAAGGTCTCCCATTTTTCAAATAGACCTTCCAAAAAGCACTAGTGACAGGAATGTGAGCAGATGTGGGCTGAGAGGAGGTCTTTACCTGGATTGTGCCAAAGTCCACATTTTCGTAGTGGAAGTGAGCGCACTCTGCCAGTTTGGGAAAGTGTCCCTTGGTAAAATTGAGTCTGAAACATAAGACACAAGGCACAGTTTGGTTATCACCTTATGTTCCGCTCAAGATAACGCCTCCAAGTGAGGATGACGAGGCGAGGAGGCAGAGTGCAGTGTAAGCAGAGGGAGCGAGGGATAGAGAAGACACAGAAATAGACTGAAAGAATAAGAGGAGCTGAGGCAGGACGTACAGACCATAATCTGTGTGTTAAAGGGCCTGTGCCTGATTTGAATTTATTCTACTCAAGTTACCTTACATCATGTATCATCTGGCAAAAGCAGCTAAATAGGATAATGAGGCTGTCACATATAATCCAGTCATTTTGCATAGCATTTCCTCTGGCAATAAGTAGCTTTTTGTTATTTTAAATATTATCTTTATATGTGCAGCACTGGAAACTGTCTGGTTTATAAAATGTGCTATATAAATAAAGTGGATTTCAAGCATATTGTTACTAAGAATCACTGTAAACTGATTCTGCCTGAGACTATCCCAGATACTTGATTTCATGGTACATTATCAGCAGTGGCAAAAAAGCTTGTAGTAGGTGGAGATTAGAGAACTATATGCGAACAACCACAAAACGCTACCCAGACATGATGAAATATTCAAATCAAAGAAAGGAAAAAGTGGGTGGGGATTAAAAGTTCAAACTAGGATTGTCAAAAGTATCCAAAATCAGATATTACACAGCTATAAGGCCACATGGTACCATAAAAGAAAGTACTACTATGTTTTCTTTCTTTAACAGTGACAAACAATGTATAAGGATGGATGGATAGAGGGGATAAAGAGGACAGCAGGTACTCACTTCTTGACATTTTTGACCTTCATGCTTGCCGTACTGCTGCTGCTAGATCTCATGAGGGGCTCGGACCGCAGCTCGGGAATCTCTGCACTCCGCGCCTGAAAACAACAAACCAAAACCATGGTGCCCTCAGTTACAGTGTACATCTTCCACAGTGACACTTCCTTAATTGAAGTTGGTGAAAACAACATTGCGAAACTATTAAGACTTAAATCCATTTTACACCGGGTCATGTTTGTTAATTCTGCAGCCGTTTGTTTGTGTAGTGATTCCTATTAAAAGACCTTGTAAATGGCGCATAAGGAGAGCGGGAGCATCTGCGGATGTAAAGTGCAAATGAGGAGGCCGCCCTGAATGGCATTTCATTATTTTCAAGGTGCAGCGAGGCACAAGTGTATGTTTAACTTGTTGACTGTTTTATGAGCCCAGTACAAACAGTGGGAGTGCTGACTTCTAGTATAATGAGAGCCCCCCTAAGCAGACAGCTCAAAGCAAAGCAATGTTTACACCTGAGAAAAAAAAAACTGGAGCCGACCATTTTCTGTTCCTAAAACACGTTGTGTGGTTTACGAGCTGGATGAGAGGAAGGACCTGTGGAAGATCGAGCAGGATTTGTGTGCTCATTCAAAACAACTGCATCTTCTTTTATCTGTTTCTTTCATTTGTGTTTTATCTGTTTTAAACTGCGTGAAGCGTCTTTGAGTGTCATGATAAGAGCTATACAAGTGTTATGTATTATTTTTATTATTACTATCATTTGAATGTAGCGATGGGACGCAATAAAAAGAGTATACAATAAATATTTGTTGTAGATTTTATATGATTGTCATAAACGCTGACAAAGTTAATCGCCATTATACCGCCAAGATTGTTTTAATATGTTTAAACTTAAGCCAAATTTTGAAGCATGATACACTGCTACAGATATACTGCAATAAAACATTATATTGAAACTACATTAGGCAACTGATAAAACTATATTATGATGACTATGAGTGTAAAAGTGGTAAACTGGGAAGAACTTGCGACTAGTGAAGTCGAATACACATCGCGTTTACAAGAAGGAAGACAACAAAGAGAACTGAGCAGGACCAAAGATTTCTGGGCATGAACTTTTAAATATAGACAGACAAATACATTCCCTGTTTAATTAGATTTGTTCGATTTTACGGCATCTTGAATTTTGTATTTCACTGGGCAAAGAGGGGTTCAAACAGCCCCATATTGTCTTAATCATCCTCCTGCTGGGACTGCATCCTGCCACTGTAATAAAGATAATAATGGTTGTGAATTGCTCCTGGAAGTAACTCACCTGCTTTATTTAAGTTAAATTGTGTTGAAAATTAAAGCACAAGTGGTCCATAAACATTAAAAGAGGATGCAGTATAGTGGTAATACGGTGACGCTGTGAAAATACATACTTAAAGGCTGTGTGCCGATTTTTTACAGGTATTGGAGCAAAATATGTCCGCTGTCTGCATCCAGTTAGAAAGTACTTTACTGTCCGATAACCAGGAAGAGGTCAGTATTACTGTCATGATTCCACACTGGTCTCAGAGAGTTGTGAAGAGTGACTGTAAACTCTTCGTGGTGACTATTTTGGATGCATAAAGTAAGTGAGGAATACATTTGTACACTGTAAACTGTTTAAGATGAGACAATAAAAATCAGATGCAGCACCTTGAAGTGTGGGCATCATGGAAGGAGTGGAAAACAACAGCAAACTAAGCTGTGTGAAATGACGTGCAAGTATAAAAAAGTGTGGAGAGTTTGCTGTGTACAGGCTCTCGCTGACAGGAAAGGAGCTATGCAGATGAGGTCAGACTTTATGGGGCCGCTCACAAGATTCACACCTCCCTTTAAAACCGGTGAATCAGGATGACGCGGTGGAGTCTGAACACACCAGACTCCTCAAAGGTTATTCGAAAGTTTATCATGCTTCTTCTTAAGTTGAATTTGCGTTATGCAAATTGAGTAAAGAGACATGCAGGCCAGTTAAAGGTGATGTCATTTCTTGTATCTTGAATGTCAAAAGGTAAATCCATTTGAATTAACCAGTTTGAATGAAGGTCATATACTTCTTAAGCTCATCATCTATATCATGGACAATGCGACAGGCAAAAAAATGTTGAAGAGGGCAGTTTTTATGCTTGTCTGTAAATGTCTAAATGTGTAAGAGTTGTATTTATTTTGTTAAATTTGGGCTAAATTGACTTTTTAAAGCTTTTAACCATGTTATAGTTGTTTCCTCTCTCCCAAAGTTTTGAGTGATTTCTGCATGTTAGAGTAATCTTTTGTCATCTCCCATTAAACACAGCAGGAAGTCAGCGAACTTGTTTCTTTTATTAAGTCATTTTAGAATTGCCATATGGCCGGTGGCCATACTGGCTTGTCAAAGCCTGATCCTGTCAGATCTCAGAAGCTAAGCAAGGCCGGGCCTGGTTAGTCCTTGGATGGGAGACTGGGAATTCCAGGTGCCACAGTGGGGCGCCAGTGGCAAAAACTATTGTTGTGTCCTTAGGCAAGACACTTCACCCACATTGCCTCATATGAAAGTGATGTGTACATGGCAGGACTTCCTTGAAAAAGAGATTAGTAATCTCAATGGGACTTTCCTGGTTAAATAAAATAAATACACTTCAAATTATAACATAATGATCCACGGGTATCATAGATTATAATAGAGATATATATTGTATCGAGATACAAGCATAAAATGTCTTCTTTAAATAACTTAAGGTACACTCTATTGTCCCCAGAGGTAAACATGTCCTCTGCATGAGCCACCCTTCACTGGGGCACCTCATAAAGACATGAATTATGAAAAGATTATGGTCTAAACTTAAGACAATGTTTGGTAAAATTGGAGTCCAAAGCCAAGGTCTGTTCAGGTCCAGGTGACTTTATTTGTACCAGTACAGATAGATTTGTTTTGCAGCAATGTTCAGGTTTGGCATGAATGAGATTATGTTCTCCATCTTGCACAGAGCAACAGGGCATTGGTGTGAGGACTAGCACAAGTTGCTCAGAGCCAATGGAGTCATCGCAGATATCTATAATGCATATGCTGGTCCAGTGTAGCTCCTATCAAATATTGAACAAATATTGAACAAAGAAGAGCAGACACGCAGCGTTTAGACCCGCCTCTGATCAATATTCATCAGCCCGGTGAGACTGTACTTCCTCTTCCTCTCTGACTGTTGCCTGATCGACGTGAGCACTGGGCTCCAACCACGCGCCGACCATGGGTGGCTCGGCACGTCACCATGGAGACGGCCTCATTTTTACCGTACTGTTGATGCTTGTTGCCAGACTGCAACCAAAGAAGGAAGGAAGGGGGCAGTACTGAATGATGCATGGGAAAAGGCCTGTCACAATAGATCTTTTTAAGTGCAATATGTTACTGAAGAAAATGCAGATGATAAATGATACTACTGCAACATAATAATCAAAAAGCAGGATTTGCCCAAAGATTATTCTACATGTACAATAGCACTAAAACATTCCCTGCCATAAATAAACAGCAGAATGAAACACAATTAGGATACATCTAAAATTAGTCACAGAAGCGCAAACCTTATTGTTGTATGGAGAAAAAGTGTTCCTCACTAGTACAAAGCAAAATTCCTCAGGATAATTCTGACAACCAAATTGTACAGTTCAATCAAGTCTATAGGATAACCCTGTACTGTCAATCATTTATTCATCTTTCCTCTTGTATATAGTTGATATATTTTTATTACAATATTTCATGATATATATTTTATTTTTACTTGAACGTATATATTTATTGCATAATTATGTCTTCTGTTGCTATTTCTGATACTTACTGAACTGAATTTACTATTAATTATTACTATTTATATTTTTGCTCTTTGTTATTACAATATATTGCGATGTGTGAGCTACAGTGTCCAAATAATTTCCCTTGTGGATCAATTAAGTCAAAGTCTAATTTAGTGATTATCATGGCAGTGCAGCATGGTATTGAATGAAACATATGTGGAGCGTAAACAGTTGAGCTGGAGCTGGTGACGGAGCTGGTGATGGATCTATGTGAGGAACAGAGCAGCCGCAGGCCGACAGCAAGTGTCTGCATTAGTGATGACTGTGTGATTGTGTTCCAGCAAAAGGCGGACACAGTTTCAATAGAGCAAAACACAAACCAACAGAGAGGATGGAGACATCAGCTGATCTCTACACATCTGCTGTAGATAAATGTGATAAAAACAGTATCACAGTTAGATCCAATAAATCCACATTGTGCTTAAAGGTCCTATATTATGGAAATTGAATTCTTGTGGGTTTTAACCATCTTATAATGGTCTTTACCTCATGAAAAACTTATCTGGAGTTGTGTTTTGTTTAATTCACACATGTTTGAGAATCAGGAAGTGCAATGTTAGCATGGTAGTTATTGTTAGCTTAACTGTGATGGCAAAACTCACTCTGAAAGTTGCAAAAGGCGTTTACAACTCATTGCTGTGAATAATTAGGATGCGTTGTGAAAGAAAGAAAATAACTTTGGACCACTCCAAATCATTTAATATGAACTCGTTAAGCTTTTCATGTTTTAAAATAGCAAAAATCAGCATCATTAATAATCTGGCAACAAAGATATACTTAACATGAACTGTAATTAGTCTGTGTAGTCATAATAACAGTACGAGTGAAATGAAAATGGAGTCATTCCTGCAGCATGACAGTGTGTTAGAGCTGTGCACTTCTCACCATCGCACTGATGGTCTCCTCCCAGTCGGGACGTTCTCGGGGATGGATGTGAGCCAACTCCGGCACAAAATCCTCGTCGTCCAGGTGACGGCCAGACCTCAGACCCCTATAGACACAAAACAAAGGCTAAACAGAGCTGAACTAGAGAGACACAAAGAAATTACTTTTTTAAATGGTTTTATAATGATCTGACCTGTGATATTTGAATGCTGTTGGAGAGAAAGCTATTGATTTACAAGGGCTCAGAAATAACTTGCACTGTTGAAAAGCTGGGGGTAAAATCAATAAAAGAATCAAAGACTGTACAAGAAATGGGCAGGTTTAAACTAGAACTACATTTGGGACTCTATGAACAAAGCAATGGGAAATGTAGAACTAACCCAGGACAAAGCCAGTGTTCCAGCACAACACATAATTAAAATATTGACTATATTGATTTTAGGCTTTGGTGAGGCAATTATTTCTAACATGTCAATTTCTATGACACACACACAAAGAGAAAGACCATAAAACTGTATTCACCTAATTACAGAGGAATGTCAACTCTACACAGGTGATACTACAGTGAAGTGCATTATGTTTCCAAATGAAAAACTTCATTTAGCGATTCCATCCAGGCTAAAGAACCATGTCCACCCACAAAAACACAAAGATGCACTGTGTAACTTTTCTGGTTAGACGTACATCTATTCTTCTTCATGGAGATCTTATTTATTCAGAATTGAACTTGTCTTTCTTGCATTCAATTACAGCAGGGGTCTCAAACTTGGGGCCTGCGGGCCAAATGAGGCCCCCGAGATCATTTCTACTGGCCCACAAGACGATTTCTATTGATAGTGGCCTGCCAATAAAATGCATAAATGCATAACAACTACAGTTCCCATAATGTATTGTTGCCTGTAGTGCCAATTCGGATCCTCAAAAAACAAACAGCAGGACAGAGTGAGGGGGGCAGACAGTGCTTCTACACAGACTTCACACTTACTCCAACCCAGAAACGGACACTAAACATGTGGACTGTGAGAAAAAAAGCTTCAGAAATAGTCAGGAGTCATAGCCTCGTGATCTTAGGCTACAGTAGTAGTTAGGGTTAGTTTACCATGGTACATCACATGTACAGTACTTAATATCTACTCAAAGATTGATGGTTTGTTGCCTAAGTGTCTTTGCAGAAGTAAAGATTGACCCTGGTGCTCTGGTTGAAAATACATCTGATCTGAAAACACAGAGACACTTTAAGATACAGAATACTGCTTAAAAGCCTGGAATAAATCAGGAAAATTACTTTTATTACCTAGTATATTATTTTCTTAACCCCATGAGAGCCTCTGTCTTGCATTATATATACAATAATATAGTATCCCAGTATATTATAACATATTTTTAGAATAATTATGATCAATTGTAGCCTATAACAATATATATAATAAAATATCTTCTCTATAATATGTGGCCCCCGACCAACACTGACTTGATAACTTCTGCTCCTGCTTCAACTGAGTTTGAGACCCTGGACTAGAGCGTAACTTTCTCCTTAAATTCTAAACATTCTTACATGGGGATATACGTAAATACTAAGCACACACAACCCTTTAGCATTCATCGCCAGTGACGTCAAAATGAAGCAGCATCAGTCACCAAAATGTAGTTATTTTAAAATCAATGACAGGATGAGCAACTGACAAATCACTAATAAAATAAAAAAATATGCTTAGTAATAAGTAAACTGTACACACATACAACACATATTCAACACACATGAATGCACATGATCATAAATACTGACCTAACCCTAACAGATGGACAGTGATGCATTTTTTGTGTTACATCAATATTATAATAATATTATAATAGTTTTATGAATAGTTAGTTGGATAGTTCATTTCTAACAGTGCTAATCATTTTCAGGATCAGGAGAGGAGGAGACAATGGGCAAACAAAATTCCTTGAAGTTCACTACTATTCTTCAGAAGGACAAAGAATTCCCAGACCTAGATACTTCATACAAGGTGCTCTGGTATCTGCATGATTTTTACAAAACAGGAAAATGTGCATTTAAAGCAAGAGCTTGCCAGTTCCAAAGAGGTCATGGAAAAGGCAAACGAAAAAGACTTGGAGTTGCAAAAACTCACTGACACTCTTCAGCAGAAGGACTGGCAACTACAAGAATAAGTTGACACACATGAGGAGCTCCGGTGCCCGTATAATTCTAAAGTACTGGAAAATGTGCAACTAAAACAAGCTGCATTTTCTGAAGTTTTGTTGTGAAAGTCAAAGGTCACAACGATCAAGCCGCCCAACAGGAGCGGCCGTAGTGGAGGAGCAGAAGAGGGGGTCCAGGCATCACTAGCGCTAAGGCATCTCCAACCATACTCTTTATACACATTATTTTAAAAAGTACAAAAAATATTTGAAATGTGTGCTTTGGCCTTTATTTAGTACTTATTCGTGCATTCATTGTTTAGTTCACATGCCAGCCACTTTGCATACTGTGGTGGCTTGTTATTTATGCAGAAATGTACAAAGTAAATACACAAAAAATAACAAAATACATGATAAAAGAACTCCTGTGGGCTCACCACCCGCAGAGGGGTTCATGGGGGGGTCAGGTGCTATGAGGATTGGGCAGCAAACTGCCCCCGCGACCCAGCTGGATAAAGCGGGAGAAGATGGATGGATGGATGATAAAAGAAAGCCAAAGATTAAAAATATAATGAGAGAGAGGTAGGACTGAATAATATATCTTAAACATACTGATATTGCAAATAATCAATGACCAAATTAAAAAATAAAATAGAAAGTTCTCCATATGAAAAGAAATGAGTTTTTTGAAAGTAGATGGAAAAATGGCTGATTTTATTCACATTTTCCTTAATGCGTACTCCTTTAACCCAGTTTGGTCTTGGTATAAGTATTAATTTTGCTCAACTTATTGTCAAAAAATCTAAATATTGCTAAAATATAGTTCGTGATACAAGAGATAGTTGTCAAAATGTCTCAAATATCTTTATCTCATACGATATGGCCCTTATAAAATGTATCAGACTACACTTTGCATTCAAGTTTACTCTATGTAAGGCTGCATGACAGATTGGTCATCATATATAATACATTATATAATATGCGGCTCCTGACAAACGTTGATTTTACAACTTCGGCCCCTGCTCCAATTGAATTTGAGACCCCTGAATTACAACCTGTTTATGCCTAATGAAATACCAAGCTGAACATTCTTACAGTGAGTGGGCTCATCTCTCCACAGATCAGAACTGTAAACTGGCCTGGTGGCATCATACTACATTATATTTAAAGGGCCCATATGACACTATTTTCTGATCTCTGTTATGATCCTGTTTCCTCATCAAAAACATACCTGGAGTTCTTCACTCAAAAGGAAAACACAGGAAGAGCTCCACACCTTCACTAAAATCATCTTGAAAACTACCACTAGATGACATCACAAGGTGGAACAGAGCATTTTGAACTTTGGAGATGTAGACTGACTAATAAAAAAAGGGTTACCGTTGATTAATAACCCCGGTTCAAAATAAACGCCAAGTCTAATGTATTTATTTTCCTGAGAGCCGTGCGCAGGGGATACCATATTTTCCAAGTTTTGCTGAACAAGATTTTCGTGAGGAAGGAATTAATCGCCGGCCCCAAATTGCCGCCTGATCTCAAATAAATCCTGGGTCTGTTAAGTGATTGAAATAAATAAACGCCCAGGCTATTATTTGGTATTTTACGGTACTCAAACATGCGTGAATGACACAAAACACAACTCCAGATATGTTTTTGAGAAGGTAACAACATTCTAACATTGCTTAAAGTCAAATTCAATCAAAAAGTAAATTTTGCATAATATAGGATCTTTAAGGGGAGCAGTTGTCACAAGCTTTGCTCCACATTTCCACCTGGCTTGAGCAATCTCATTTAACTCTAAATGTTAAGAAAACTGTCTCTTTGTGTTTTCTATTAGAGCACGATCTAATAGTCCTTTTAAGGTTTACAAAAATGATGAAATGATCGAAGAAGTCAAAGAGAGAAAATATTTAGGAATCATTATCGACAATCATTTAAAATTTCAAAGCCAGGTTAAGAATGTGTGTAAAAAAGTTAAATCAAACTTGAACTGATTTCGTTTCATTAGATGTGAGTTGTCTCATCAAGCAGCTCTGTTATATTTACATGCTATGATATTCTCTCATCTCTCAAACTGTCTCACTTCATGGTCACAAACTTCAGCCTCAACACTGAAGCCAGTTGTGTCATTGTACAAACAGGCAATTAAGGTATTTGACAAAAAACCCATGAGGTGGCATCACTGTGACATCATCCAAAAACATCACTTTTTTTTTTTTTAAACATTTGAACATTTTGTAAATTTCAGTACATTTAAACAGTTTTTTAAATGTCTGACAAATCATGTGTCACCACTGCTTTCTGGTTTAGCCATCAGAAGTCAGGGCTTCTGTGAGTGGAGATTGTGTAGTCGCAAAATCCCGAACATCTTTTGGACAGTCCAGTTTTTCCTCCAATGGATCCAGGCTGTGGAACTCTCTTCCCACAGACCTAAAACTACAGACAGATCCAAACATCTTTAATAGATGTCTGAAACTGTGGCTGAAATCAGGACAGAGCTGTAGACATGAGAATGAATGAATTGAAATGAAATGAAAATTATTTGCTGTACATCTACTGTTGATGTTTAATATTGTATTTTCTCTAAAAGCCTCCTGTGGACAGGTGTTGAAAATTAGCACTTGTGCTATAACACTTGAAACAATGCATCTGGTTCGTCCAATGCAATTTGTTATGTCCACATCAAATAAATAAATTTAAAAAAAGGATAACTACAGAAAGAGTTTGGTGCAATTAAGAGTTTCACTAGTTAAATAGCGAGACACACTGGGTGGAGGACGAAACTTGAAGTAAATAGGGCGTTTTGTGAAAGGCAGATCAATGTTAGCGAGAGGCTGCTGTAGACTCTGTACTTCAGAGCTTTGGCCTTGTTTCCTCGCAGTCTGAGAGAGGCAGTGAACTGGGGCTGCTCTCAAACACACATTTTGCACAAAAACATCTCAGCAGTCACAAGTGAGACACATTCATAAAACATGCGCCAGACAACACAGGACTCGCCCAAGACTTCAGAGCTACGGTTTTTCAGTCAAACCTAAAAGGCCCATATTACACTCTTTTCTGCTCCATGTTAAAATGTTGTTTCCTCATCAAAAACATACCTGGAGTTGTGTTTTGTTTCATACACAGGTTTAACACACAAACCCTGCAGATTTAGGCTGAGTGCTTTTTCCAAACAAAGGCAAAGAAAGAAAACACTCTTGTGATGTCACTGAGTGATGATACAGGAAGTGCTCCACTGTGGTTTTAAACTCCATACACTTTCAAAAGAATCATTTGGATCATTTCAGCCCTGGAATTGCCTGTCTCTACTGATCGAAAGGTAAAAGGTAGCTATTTACTGGAAAACTTCTGCTTCATGACATCACAAGGTGGAACAGAGCGTTTTGAGCTTTGCAGATGTAGACAGACTATAAAATTAGGGCTGCAGCTATCGATTATTACAGTAATCGATTATTCTGTCGATTATTTTGTTCGAATAATCGAGTAATCATTTGTTAATGTCGCATCTACTTTGCACATGTTAAGTCCACACCACATGCATTGATAGATACACGTGTTTTGGACATGAAAAACGTAATTATCGCTAGGCTAAGGTTGACTTACCTCACGGTTTCTTTTCCACTTGATGTAATGTACGGGTGCTTTCTGTTTACATGTTGTAGCACCAGTGTTGAAAAGGTGACTTTTAAAATGTAATCCCCTACAGATTACAGATTACATACCCCAAAATGTAGTTTGTAACGTAATCCATTAAATTACTTAAAGTGAGTAACGTAATCTGAATACTTTGGATATTGTCATGATTTTTAAAACTACATGAATGTAGCAACCAACTCCTGAAAATTCTTGTTTGGTTTTAGACCTGGTTTTAGATCTGGTTTACACCTGGTTTAGGCCAGGTTTAGACCTGGTTTTAGCTTGGTGTTAGTTCTGGTTTAAAGGCGCACAGGAGGAAGGGCGGTCCACGCATCATACACGACAAGACACGATCCACACAATCCGTACGGGAGGAGATGAGGGGTGCGCGGCGTATGGGAGGAGATGTGGGGTGCGTGGCATACTGGAGGAGATAAGGTTACGCTCTTATGATACATCCATGGGCGCCGCGCTGTTTTGTGTACAGTGAAGTGCAGTGGTCGTGCAGAAACTTTACCTCTACCGCAGAAGGTTCCGGCCATCGCTGAGCGTATGAAAATAAAACGAAGCATCGAGGCAAAAAATAATAATCGATGCATTTTTCTAATCGATTTAATCAATGAATCGTTTCAGCCCTATATAAAATAATAAAACACAACTTCAGATATGTTTTTGTTGAGCTGACGACATTCTAACATGACTAAAAGCTCACGACAATTTTTACATAATATAAGGACGATGAATAAAAACATGAACAAAAAAGTGGGAAAAGAAAAATGACCTGTTTTAGTTGAAGAGTCAAACGAACCATGACAGTGATTTGAAATAAGTGGTTATTGGGGCCTTGGAGAGAAGTGTTTTTTAGCTCAAAGCTTTTAAAATGATGCTCGGTGAACTCAGCTCACCCTGTTAAGTCAGACACGAACACTGCATCACACTAAGAATGGTAAAGAAAATGCAAAATCACCCAACCCAAAATACCTGATTCTCTACGGGTCGACTCTTACGGTTACGTAGCCTCCCGGTGGGTCTCATTAAATCCGTCGGACGCCTAAAAAAGATTGTGTACGTACTCGCCAAACCCACTTCGAAGCTTTGTTACTAAAAAGGTCAGAAGACGTCACCTGGATCTGAAAAGAGTCATCCATTTGTCAGAAAATAGACAAGGTTAGGCTAGGAGACATCAACGCTTAAAGCAAGGGTCGTGACAGGAACACCTAACAGTAACAGCGGCTCTATTTTTGGGAACTGGAGGCTGAAAATACAACTGCGTACATGCAGCGCTGGATTCAAAAATACTCCTGCAACTCAACTAGAATAGCTTGGGTTGAAAACAAAAAAGATAAATACGCGAAAAAGCTTAATAAGGCAGTTTATGTGTAATAGTTCAAATAATAATCTTATAAAAGGTGAAATCAAGTGCTCTGTGGTAATATTTTAACCTCACAAGAGTTGAGTTGACCCAGAGATCAACGATTTTATACTGAAAAAACACTGTCCATAATATAGTCAGGGTTAAATAGTATAACAATATAATTTTTTAAGATGTTAACTATTCAAACTGACGCTTTCTAAAAATGTTTGCATAGTTTTGGCTGATGGTTTGATCGTACCTGCCATACATAATTACTCTTGCATGATCACTCAGAAATTTAGCTAATAATCCGTAGAGTTTTGGGGAAGATTTCAAATTCCGGAGCCAAATCTCACAACATCAATGTCTTGAAATTAAAATCCATGTTATACTTTAATATGAGGGTTGGCTTCACTGTGCATTTGTATGTGATGAAGTGTTTGAACTGATATAATGTGTGGCATCGTCTAGCCAAATGATCGCGCTGTATTCATTTGATTAATAACACTGTGATCTTAAACTCTATAGAACGTCTGAAAACTAGCACAGCCTGTACTGAAGTACATGAATACATGTCCATACAAGAGTTTTCTCAGTTCACTCCACTCTCCTCGCAGAAAACATCCATCATCTTTAGCAGGATACAAAGGACATTTTCCACATGACAGGGACAGGGAGAGGCTTCGAGGACTTGCTGACTTTTCTGAGTCATGATCTGACATCTATGACCCACAGTGAGCAGCACTCACCACTGCAGCCTGAGTCCAGTGTGACGCAGTGTGAAGGCTCAAGACATGACAACACCACTGACTTCCACTCACCAAGCACATATCACCTATAGGCCTCTGTATCAACTTGTCTTTCAATACATGATAGATGGGGCAGTTATTTTTGGGGTCAATATTTACCGTGGGTACTTTTTCTTTGTACTTGTGCAGAATTGTTTGCTAATTTTTTGTCATCTGATAAAATTTGAGCTGTGGAAGGATGAATAAATAACTTTAATTTCTTTACTGCAAATCATCCTCATTAACAATACTGTTCATATAATAGTTTTAAGGGGAAATCCTGATATAGGGTTACTGTGTCAATCAGTGGCATAATTTCACTTACTATTATTGTTTATCGTCTATATTTTCTTCAGCATTTTTCTTCAGCAATTACACGTCAAAATTTGATATGCGATATACTGTTCAAGAAAACATAGGCAGTAAAATTTAAACTACTTCTCTCAAAACTATTCTATATGTAGAATGTACAAAAACATGGGCTACATTAAATAAATGGCAAAATGAAACACTTCAGTAGTTAGTTTGTATCTACAATGTGTAATTTATACAAACCTTTATACAAATGCTATCGTAGTGGAGAAAAACAGCTCACCCGCTTGCACCCACTGGTACAAAGAAAAAGTACCCATAAATACTGACCATCTTCTATTTACCATTTATTGAACGATAAATCAACACGGTAATAAATTGTGAAAGGTCTAGTATCAGCTTCCCAGTTCTGAAGAGCAGTGCACTCCTGACATTCCCAGCATTCCAACATAAAAAGGTACGAGAGAAAGGGACAGCTCCTGCATTTACTACTCTACCATGTACTCTAACACAAACTTAGAAACCAGAAAACTTGCCTTTACAATGGTATTAAGCAGCACTTGAATTGTTAAGAAAAGATAGGGTTAATCCAGTTGCTAATAGACGGAAAAAAGTGAAATATCTGATTTCCCATCCAATATAATCTATAAGATGAAGAAAGACGCACATTCAAGGTCTCTGAAAATGGTGTATGAATAACTATATAAAAGTCAAAAAGCACCACAGGTTACAGCTCCAACCTAAGCACAGCATAGATCCTACTAGAGCTGCCTGAACAAACACAGTTCATACAGCGACCTTAAAAAATGAAATCCAAACTACAGACAAGGTTAAAACGCATCTAAAAGAAGAGAAAAACAGCAGGCCCAAAACTGACAAACATATTAAAAAAATATGTTTTTTAAAGTAACACCCATAGACTGTATATATGAGTGGACTAAGCTCAAATGAGGCTCCCGATGCCACAGTTACAGGAGCGAATTTGGAGCCAGGCTCCATATTTGCTAATCCGACCGCGAGTATCATAGCAACCACAAGAGCCAATCAGGATTGAGGTGGTTAAATGTGCCCGCACTACTCACCGGAGAGTGCCCGCCCTTCTCATCGCAGAGAGGCAATACCATTCTGCATGGACCGCTGTAATTCGATGATTCTTGAGAATTATAAAGGAAACTTTTAGCTTTTATCATCAAACTTTAAATAGTAAATTTAAGTCATTAAAGTATGTTATATGTTCTGTTATGTACAAACAACAGCTAGCTGTCAATCAAACATGTTGCCAACGCTAGGCAGCAGTGACCTCGGGGAATGAAGGCATCTGATTGGGTTGTTATTTATGTTCATATCTTGATTCAGGAACAAAATAGCGATATGAAAAATTCAGGATCATGTGTCACAGGTTCATACGAACATTTAAAGACCAAAATGATGAGGCCATAGCAGGAGTTACAGAGAGAAGGCCGATAAGATCTCAGTGTACGCCAATGGGAAAAAGAGAAAGGAGGAGCCGGAAGAGCCTCCTGGAGCACTTCCTGTTTGGCACGTGGCGGTTAGCTTTATCCATTCAACATACGGTCTATCTATGGTAACACCATGTAAGTTTCTGGAGGTCTCACATCATCTGCATGATTCTACAGAAATTAAAAGTAAAAGATTTTCCATATACATAGGAGACAAGCAGGGGGCAATCCTCCAGGCCAAATACCCATGGGCCCATGGCCATACCGGCTTGTCAAAGCCTGATCCTGTCAGATCTCAGAAGCTCAGCACGGCCGGGTCTGGGTAGTACTTGGATGGGGGACCACTGGGAATTCCAGGTGCCACAGTGGGGCGCCAGTGGCAAAAACTGCTGTTGTCAAGACAAGGCACGACACATCACCCACATTGCCTAGTATGAAAGTGATGTGTGCTTTGCAGGACACCCTCTTGAAAAAGAGATTAGCGATCTCAATTGGACTTTCCTGGGTAAATAAAGGTTATAAATACAAGCCAGGAGCAAGCCCGCTCACGGGACATATGTTTTTTTTCTGTCTTTTGACAAATATTTTGCATCCTGACAAACTGTCTGCCATTGAAATGAATATTTTATGTTCTTGAGCCTAATTTTTATCATAGTGTAAATATTTGAATTTTAACTGGTGCTTGGAGTTTGGGCAGCAGTGATGAGTTTGTATGTGTGTCGCGTGGTTCCCGTCTTGGACACACACACGGACACATGCCACTTTTAGACATGCCAATGATACTCTCTGGAGAATATTATGGCTCTGGTCGCTTGAATGAGCGATGGCCCCAGGCTCCTGCTCAACAAGGGTGTTCCTGTGTTTAGGTTTAGAAAGTATTAGGCCATGAATCATTTATTCCCACACAGACTGTGAACAGTCTGCTGCTCTGAAATACATTGTGATAAAAGGGATCTCTAATCAGTCTTGGATGGAAAGGAAGCCACTATTTTGTCCCAATCCCAGATGGGAAACTGTCTATGATTGTGAATAACGAGTGTCCGGAAGTCTGGATACAGTAAGCCTTATATAAAAAATAGAATACAATATTGTTTGATGGAAGCAGGTTATTGCACATTCATTCATTGCATAACATTTCCAGTGGAGTTTTCATCAAAAGCTTTTCTCAGTTAAGATGTTATTGCTTTGTCTAGAATGTACCTACATGGAAACCATACCCAACTAAGTTACAGGTCAGATCTGAGAAGAGGCAACCCCGCTCACACTCTGAATGCCGATGACGGACCCTCAACCAAAAAGTTACATAGTGCAGCTTTAAGAAGTAAGACATGTTTATTTCTTTTTAATAAGACCGTATGGAATCTAATCAAATATCAGGACCGACTGGCATGAAGAAAAAGATTGTACTGCATTATGTCAGACTGCGTAGCCTTAAAGTGAAACTAGGCCAAACTATCCAATATCACCTGAATTAGCACTAAAACTCATTAGGCAAGGGATTGTCATAGAAGTGGGTTTGTCCTGAGTGAAGCCGTGACAGCAGCATATTTGAGTGTGTAATTTAAATCTGGTTTCAGGTCCATAGGAGACTGGAGCTGGTTTCACACTGCATAAACCAGGCAGCAGAAACAGGTCAGGAGAGGAACAGTCGACTGAGGGTTAGTATCGTCTGGCATCTTCGCACTGTTTATGACTAATGAGGGAAATAATAATAAAGGGTAATTCAAGGCCCATTCATTAAAACACACAGGCCGTCTGCACTTCAGAGGCAACAGATGCACTCTATGGAAAAATAAGAATCTAAAAACACACATGGTACAGTCAAATCAATTACTGTCCATCAATTTAAGTTCCTGGTCTTCAGTGGTCTTCAGTAGTCTTCAGTGGTCAGTGGGGGTGTATTGGGGGGTGTACATGTATGTGTTTTGGTGGAATGTTCGCCGGTGACCATGGAGACACAAGGCATACATTAACAAGCACTACCAAATAAGTTTGAAGATCACATTTTGAGGAGCATATGATTAATAAAAGCATTCATGATCTGTCTAGGTGAGAGTGACTAAACGAAATAAATAAAACTGTTGGCTAATGCTAGCTAGCTTGTGATGTTATTTGAGATGGACTTGTTTAATCAGCTCTTTTGTAGTTCCAGCTAAATCAGTTTTTTTCAGGTAAGATTGTGTTAAAATAAAGCTCATATCAAAATCTAATAGGCCTCAGACAGAGAAGTGTTTACTGTTAGCATCACACCTCCAGGGAATGTTGATGACATGAGCAGTATCAGGTTATGTTTACACTAAAACAAATCACCGTAGCACCCTCACCGTATCACCGTATAGGAAACGATTTGCGCCAGAAACGCTAGTCACATGACTAGGCTGGCGTCACAAAAACGAGAAGCGGAGCACCGTATCTTAAGTTGTCGTAGTTCTATGGAAAGTTACAGCAGCCGATTGCGAGCCGAGGAAGATGGCAAGCGTGAAAACTGTTTTGGACCGACGCTGTTTCGCGTTTGTCTGGGGTTTGTTTAAACTGTTTTCTATAATAGTGTCGCATGCCCGATGTCCCGAACCCAGCAAATCAGGAAGGCGTAAGTCATAGTGACGTGGTCCAATAAGGACAGGAACTAGAGCAACTACGGCAACTATGTCAGCATATCAATCTTTTCACTCGTCCACACAGTCTGGATCAGAGCCGTGCTCAGGCGAATACGTGGGTGCTGGCGGCTTCAAATCATTCCGTCTCCAGAGCAGTTTTCCATCGGATTAGTGTGGACGAACAATGCATCTGCAACATAAACGACTCAAATACGTACTAGTGTTGATGGGGCCTCAAGATCGCAGAAGAAAATAAACAGCAGACAGACATAAACAACAATAATGTAAAATCATTTAGGAAAAAAATCAAACTTCTTTCACCTGTGATTAACATTGTGTGAATTCTGTGGGCTCACAGCTATACAAAAATATATTCAGTTATACAATATAGCAAAAAAAATGTAATTATAATGTATGCGCTAATGAAATACTTCTAGTACCAATGAATTTACAGCTATATTAAACTCAATAATAAATTCTCAACATACAGGGGACTTTTCGATCCTTTATCCTATATTACTGTACTGGCAAAAGCAGCTTTGCAATGGTCATGAAAAATAATACTCAGAGAGCCCTACAAAGAGGATTAACACCTAAAGCGTCAGAAGAGACACCGACAAATGCCATCATGGACATTAGAGTCACCATTACGCCACTGGGAGATTTGGCTCAATACACATTTGTGACCCATTTGTGTCAATTAACCTATATTGCAGTTAAATTGTGATTTTTTGATAAGATTTCCAATTGTCATTAGATTTGAAGTTTGTTTTAATAAAAGGATTCTGTCCACTCTGTTAGGGAAAAACAACTGGACTTCAAACGGATACATGGACATGGGCAACTTTTTTGAACATTAGGGTTGACAGGACTGGACTTAATTTGACTGGCAGTTAATGTTTATTGTCCAGTGGTTTTTGTGTAGTTTTGTGTGTGTGATGAGTGTGGGTTTTGTTAAATAAACTAACTAACATAAGAATCCCATTTCAGAACATATGTGTTCTAATCTACAGGGTTAGCCATTTTAGCAGAATAAGGCAGGATATTTTGTTGTTTGTGGAGGAAATAATGTTACTTAAAAAAGCAGCAGTCATAATTTGCTAATTTCCTCTACTCACACTGTGATTTTGATTTGATTGAGATTAATTTTACAGTCTTACTCTATTCCCAAGAGCCTAGCCTCAAGTAATACCTCAATTTGTATATAATGAAAACAACGGCTGACTACGCTCACATTAAGTGCCTGTGTAGCTGCAAATGGAAAGCTGCTCTTGCCAGTCTGTGCGTGCTATACATTAGTGGCTACTTGATCTGCTCAGTTACAGAACTGTAGGCCATTTTTGTGCTGCTGATCATCTCTGGACTGGATTAAGGTTTCCCAAGCGCATGGTGTCCAGCAGCTGTGTCACCTCTAGGGCTCTTTTTGTCCCCAATCCGCCCTCACCTACTGTAGTCTAGTAGATGAGTCCATTACCCACCGAACTCCAGGGTTCTAGGGCTACAGTCGACTACAAAAATTCTTGTTTAACTAAAGACGTGTCCTGCTGAGCAATTAGTTGGCAAAGTTGAAAAGGCGGCGTGGCAAAAGCTCTTAAACTGTATCTGACCCAAACTACTCTCACAACACTACAATTGCACAGGAATTTACATAAAAACAACTACTTAAACACAAATGTACTGAGAAATAAAGCATTTAAATAAATGTGTGAATCATGAATTTAATCTACTTTTACAAATAAATACAAAAAAATATATATATACTAATAATCTTCAGCTAACTCTCACGCTCTCCTTCTCCAGCTCTTTGCTGTCAGACCTCTTGTCCCAGTCTACATACAGGTAAATAACAACCAACCAACAAAATGTGCAAAATGTGTGTGGAGAGGCCTATTTAAATAAGTGAGTAAATGTCCAAACACACCATTATTTTCCTAGCTGTTTTTTACATTGCCTTTGAACGCCTCAGCTATTATCCTCAGCAGTGTCTATTGATGTCTTCAGATGTGTTACTGGGATTGGAGTCTTTGAGATTCAATTTACGACATCTGAAATGAGAATTCTCAAGTTTACATGCATTTTGAAAAATTGGTTTTAATTAAACCTGGCCTGTCATCCAGTTTACATACTGTGCATGTAGGCACTGTGACTCACTCGGAGCCTTACAGAATCTGTAACCAGTAAGACAAGTCTGAAGTGTTTAAGACAGACAGCTGCATTAAATGACGATATGCCCAAAATAGCAGATCATCACAGGAATGAAATCACCATATTGCCCAGCCCTTCCACACAGATAATAATAAGCCTATACAGGAAAGGTCCAGCTTTGAACAATGAATGTCATTTGATTTCACTAATGGTATGATGGTTCAAATTAATCTAATTTTGATAGCAGTTTAAATACTAACAATTGATATCTGGACTTTTTGACAACTCTATCTGCCACTGCAATGGGCTGAAAAAAAAAGTAAACAAGTAGTAATAAAAGTACACTTAAAAAGTATACAACTTACACAAGCATACATTCACTTTATAATTTAGCTCTTCTCATAGCATTATTTTATTTTCGACTTCTTGTTCAGTTGTGATGTTGGACCGCTGTCTAATGTATGCTAAGCTGCTGCTGCCATGGTAACCTGGTGCAGGATTTAGACCCAGTTTACAACTAGAGTGATGGGCAAAGAGAGTATGATGCATTTTAGCAAAAACATATAAATTACAAAACCTTTTACATGGCAATATAACAACAGGCGATGCTAACTGATAATTGGCTGAATGTCCTGGTAATTGAGAGGAATCGGCCGAGAAGGAAAAAGACCTCTTCTCCACAGTGCAAACGAGTGGTGACTAACAGAAATAGTAAGGCAATCACAGCTCAATGAGTCACAGTGCCAGCCTTCATTTCCATTTCTGATTGTACAATGTGTCAGAGGAGATCCCCTGGATATGGTGTGGAGATTAGTGAAAGCTCATGGGTGTAATTTGGAAGAGCTCATGACATGTCAGGGGAAGCAGGCAGAGGAAACCCCACCAGCAGGGGGCAGTGTGCATTCTGTGGGCGTTTGTCACCTGCACATGTCACAGTTCCCCTCAAACATCTAATGAGAGTGCTATGGAGGATCTGCAGTATCACAGTCACAGTCTGGATGGTGCGTGAACATTTGGACACGAGCACAGCTGAAGCACTGACGTCACTGGCCCAAAGCACATTCATTCAGCCTGTACAGGAGGCAGTGGTCGCGTAGCTTCAGGCAGAAATGTGAATGAGGGTTTCCGGCAGCGACAGCGCTCATGGCTAGTAACTGGTTGCTATGGTGGTCGAGGGGGTTTGAAGGGGGTGGGGTGGTGACTATGCAAACTGGTCCTATCGGCACAGCTCTAGCACTCAGGCACGTTTAGCGAGGGTGCCCCCTCCCCTACATGCGCAAACCCCGCTGTCATTTCTCCTTGAGGCATAGAGGAAGCCAAGTAACACCCCCAGCATCATCAGCACATGCATGCGCTCACATGCACATGGAGGTATGGCAGACACACTCACCTCTGTCAAATGTGACGGTTTGATGCACTAACACTCAAAGTAATGATGGAGGAACACAAGCCCAGCGCTCTCCTGTACGTGGGCATGTGCGCACACAACCACTGTCTCACACACTCCACAGCTCTACTCTGACTATAAACAAACTAGCAGGATACTAACAGCAGTTTAGGTGTGGTCCATTATGTTCTCTCCATACACTCTCCAAGTGCTCCTGCTTAAGTCGTATCAGAGCAGAGGTCCCATAGGCGCATGTGTGTGGGCTCTTACCTGTCCAAAATATCATGACTGGACGTGGCTGTGGCTCCCAGCAGTCCTAGTGCTGCACTCCCCACCGCTGCGGCAGCCCCGCTGCCTGCCTCCATGATACTGACTCACTGCAATGTGCAGCCTGCCAGAGGAGCCGAGAGGGAGGGGGAGGAGGGGAGGATGTGAAGAGGTAGATCAGGAGGGAGCAAGACAAATGAGATGAAAGAAATCACATGTAGAGTCGAGTGGGAGAATGATGAGGAGAAAGAGTGAGGACTGACGACACAAAAGTGTGTTCAGAGAAAACAGTAGATGTGTATAGAGGCAGGAGGAGGGGGAGGGAGGAAGGGAGAGAGAGAGGAAAACTGTTAATTGTGTGTATAGTCTGTAGATCAAATAAGTCATGGTGATGGAGCTTTGCAAAGCAGCGCTTCACTTCGGTGTTGGAGCTGTTGGCTCAAACACCAGCAGCGGCGGCTCTATCCCTCCACAGGCTCATTACTTAACACTGGTTTAAATGGGCTGTTCTCACACTTTTACAGCAGTGTTGTGGTCAAACAGTGAAACTCGTCAACATGATAGAAATTCAAATTAATGCGATGTCAGCACACATTGTCACAGTTTTCACAACTAAAACTAATTTAAAGAAAGAAGAAAAGATTAAAATAAAACACTGATTAAAATATAATTGTGGTATGTGGTTGCTGTAGCATTTGATAATTGTAGGCTATAATACTTCACATTGCACATTGTAAAGTATTCCTGGTGCATTAACATTTCAGAGAAGACTTAAATATTAACTGATAATATAATACCAGAATCCCATGCATTTCAGAACATGATTATGGAGCTATAAATAATTGTGCCAACTGAAATGGCTGCTTAGATTCGATTGTGATATATTGTGGAGCACTACAATGGACTTTCTTCTGGCTGTTGACAAATGCTGACAGCAACAATGGGATGAGGACCACAAAGGGAATCTCACCATTCATCCAACAACAAGAAAATTCTAAATATCTAAATCTGAGGTGACTGAAATAGATGTAGAGCAGAGGAGAGGTGACCTAGTAAAAGGAAAACAAAAAGAGTCTGAGTACTGATACTAGCAATAGTCTGTGGCTATGTGTAGTATTCCCAGGAGTGTGACAGAGGAATAGGACAGAGAATGTAGGAGGATGTAGGACCCAGTTAAAGCAGCTGCTCCTCTATGGTTACTGCTGGCTAGTAAACTCCGGAGGGACGCTCTGCCTTGATTCGTCATTAGAAGTGGGGCTGAAAGGTTTGGGAAAAATATCAAATGTTATATATAAGTATTGTGATCACATTTCACATAAAGTGTCCAAAAGAATACACAAAAAGACTAAAATATGAACTGACAAATGAATAAAACTTCCAAATAAAGGTCTTTAAAGGTGCTATGTGTAACTGCTGGACGGGGCCCACAACCTGTTGTCTCCATTGAGATGTTAATGCTTTGGTTTAAAGTGCCCACAGTTTGGTATTAAAATGATCTGTCTTATTCAAATACATGTGCCATTTTTTGCCCCCCAAAAAATTACAAAGCCTCCATTCATATCACAAATCTAACCTGTAATTTGGCTTGCAGGTCTGCATGGAGATTCTTACGTTTATGTCCATACTGTGAAATATTCTAGACACATCTCCATGGAGACAAGTAGGTGATGGGCCCTACCAACAGTGCACCTTTAAAAAAAAAATAATAATAATTAAATAAAAAAGTCACCCCTTTCATTTAATTATATGTGTAAATGCAGACCATTCACACTTCTATTCACGGCTCATTTGCATGTCAATTCAGTAACGTGTATACAGGCTACTCTGACATTTTGGACAATAGGGCTGCAAGATTAATATGGCACAATTTGCATGGCGAACAGTTTACCTTGTAGGACAGTTCTGTACATTCCTCATATTTTTTGTAATTTCTTCTGGACTTTCAACTAAATCTGGTCATTAAAATGCAAATCCAATCATAATCCTGCAGGAAATAAAATAACATCACAATGGCGCATGTCTTACAAATGGTAGGGATTTATGGATCAGTGTTCTAAAAATATCCGGCGCATCAGTTTGAGTGATTAAGCTTCCCTGTGGTCCAATCAAACAGTAATACTTCACCTTTTATGACCTGGTCTCCTCCACAAGAAGAGCCTAAGCACTAAGATAAGCAACGTTCATGCATCTTCGTACTAGGGCCCAATCAATATATCAGTTGGTTGATATTAATCGTCCAATATAGGCACTTGGAGACATGTCAGATATTGGCCTAAATCTTGCCAATATGGGCCGATGGTCCACATGGGCATATTATACCTCGTTATAAAGCTTAGACTCTATATTATGTCCATTTAAACCATTTTACAGACAGGTAAATGTCCAAATATGTTGCACTGTGAAGTAATTTGTCTGAATACACCCCCAGACTCACATGCTCTTGTTTACACCAGCACAATCTTTAAATTAAAGGATCCTTTAAATTATCCTTTAATTATCCTTTAAATGCTCTTGTGTTTGATCTAAGGTATTAACTATATATGCCGCGAATAGAGATGTGAATGGTGCACATTTACGCATATAATTAATTATTGTGGCACGCATGCATTAACCGCTAAAGGCTAATAGCGGTAGTTTACATTGGTTGCAGGCTAGAATGTCATGCAAAAATGCCAAGGCCGACCCACTGTCTTTAAATATGACTATAAAGAGGCAGCATAACAATACAGGTAGCCTACATAAGAGCAATTTAAAATCCAACAGAGCCAAACCGAAGTTTTATCAATTGAAGATTTGAAGTACATTTTTACACCACTAAATATATCAGATATCGGCACCTTCAAAACCCGTTTCATCGGTATCATATCGGATCAAAAAAAAATCCATAGTGGTCGGGCCCTACTTCATACATTTATCTTCATACATCTTTACACATTTACACTTTAGAAAAGAGGGGTGGTTGGGGGCTTTTTTAAAAAAAGACTGTATTGTCTCATAATTCTATATATTTTGATGGTGATATTGATATTGATATTTTGATATTACTACGAGACTTTTGATGATACATTATCATGATATTTCAGTTATTGTTGCATCCCTAGTTCACACTTGACTGGTTTTGGCTACATCCACCTCCAGTACATGAAAAAGGCTGACCCATAAGAAAAGTGGGTTGTGAAAAGTATCACAATATATCAATCTCATGAAATAAAAATAAATGAAATAAACATATTCCTCAAATGTCTAGAAAATCCTGCTCCCATTAAAACCATAAATCCATTTGCTCAACCCAGTACTCCAGTAATCAAAAACACATCCATAAATATCTGCAGTAATTAACTCTCCAGTAACTGCTCAGAGAAATTAAGCTTTTATATCAGTTGGAAGAGTTTGTGTCTGCCAAGAATCTAGGCACAGGCCAAGGCAGATGGGAGCGTACTGCAAATACCTGATGCAGCAGAAAAAACATAAAATGGCCGACCTTGAGAGGACAATTGCTCAGCTCTGACATGACTCAAACAAGAATGAATGTATACAAAACAAACAGCGAGGTATCTCAGACTATCACATTTCAGTGCTACAGTTATTGTAAGCGGAAACATTAACATTTTACGATTGTATGATTATTGACACCATGTCCAAACAGCTGTGACTTTCTTAATTTTCTATATATTATATTTTCATCTCATGAGTGGCTTTCTAAAAATAAATGCATGTGAATATTAAAGTTAATGCAATATAAATTACATGTTAAAACAGGTTTACTTTTTGGAGAATAAAACTACGTTACATTACGTAAGTTAAAGAGAGCTGTTTACAACGACATAGAAATGATCCAGATGCTGTTCTCCCCTTTTGATGCTACCACACATGTTGCTCTGAGTGTTGTTGTTTTATTAACACACTACAGCAGTCCTCCACTTGCTCTTATAACATTTGTTTCCAGTTTGTGTCCTGATCATTTGCTGCAGCAAACCTAATAATGTGTAAATCTGTTGATATTCCACATCACAACATTAACTGTTTTCTCCAAAGCAGCTGAACAGAGGCTAGTTTAGAGTTTAGCCCAAACTCTAAAGTAACTGGACATGCACAGACCCGGGCAGCTCACCCCAGGATCCTTTGTATTCTCTCACAATCATTTAGGAGCAAGCCCCATTCAAATGCATTGACATGCAAATAAGAAGCTGACGTCAGCAGCCACTTGTTGGCTGTTCACAGAGCACAGAGCAACAGTTTTCTCTCCTCATTTGAACATACCTCTCAGCCAAACCTTTAGGCTGAATATCTGTTAAAATATACTTTAGATCCAAGATTCTGGAAAAAAGATAATTACATTAAAGATCATGTAATTATAAATTTGTTCAGCCAATTTCCTCTAAAAAGGGAAACCTATGGGCCATTTCAGTTCAACAGAAGTAAGCTTTAGCTATTGAAAATTCATTCTCTGGAATGAATTATCTTAGGCCAGGGGTCTCTAAAATGTAGCTCAGGAGCAACCAGTAGCTCTCCACCCGCTTCCAAGTAGCTCGCTGAGGGATTTCTGAATTACATGTATTGTGCTGAATAAAAAAATAGAATTGTGAATTGAATTGCGGCATGGTGGCTGAGTGGCAACACTCAGGCCTCACAGCAAGAAGGTTGCGGGTTCGATCCCCGGGTCGCCCGGGCCTTTCTGTGTGGAGTTTGCATGTTCTCCCCGTGTCTGGATGGGTTTCCCCCATCAACTCAAAACATGCCCACACCCCTATGAAGTAACATCAAGGACCATATTGTCCACCCTCCTGTGGGCTCACCACCCACAGAGGGGTTCATAGGGGGGGGCAGGTGCTATGAGTATTGGGCAGCAAGCTGCCCCCGCGACCCAGCCGGATTAAGCGGGAGAAGATGGATGGTGCTGAATTAAAAAAAAAAAAGGTCATTTTGATTCCTACCTTTGTACACTAATACATGGTTTATGTTTTATAGGCACCTAACTATACCCATCTAAGGACATGGCTCTTCTATTTACCACTAAAATGAGGAGCTCTCTGGTATTTTCATTTTGTAAAGGTAGCTCAACGAAGGAAAAAGGTTGGAGACCCTTGCCTTAGAATATAGAAAATGGTCTGAAAAGGGAAACACAGCATGACTAAAATAAGCATAGATAAAGAAAACAAAACACTCCAATGAGAAAACAACATTAAAAGATTCTTTCAAAAATTTAAGTCAGTTTAGTGTGCTGTGCCATGGCCAAGGGCTTTGGTACCTGGTTTGAAAAGCTTGAGAAACACTTACCTATCGTTTATGAAGAAGTTATTTCATTTACCGTATTGGTCTAAAATAGTGCTGCTAAACATCATACACTAAAATACAGCACATTGAAATTTCTCACTTTCAGGTGAATAAATTTGCTGAGCGTCCAGGACGGCCTAGTCCTTCATACACATTTTTCCTGTGTTATTTGTCTCTAGTCACACAATTGGCTAAGGCTAGGCTAGCACAGCACAGCCAAACACTCAACATTCCTGTTTTTGTGGCAGACTCCATATACTGTAGTTTCATCAGTATCTCCTCCACCCTTGAGTTGTTCTGTTTGAGCCAGGCTCCATGGGAAAGAAAAGTCCTTGTTAGATACAATTTAATGAATGCTGAGAAGGATCAAAACTAGTACTAGGGCTGTGCCAAAAATCGAAAGATCAGGAGATCGCAATCTCTACATAGGTTGATCTCAATAAGACATGTGCATTTTAATCGACAGATTTTCAGCCATCATGTGGTAATAAGAGAGGATGGAGCTGATGAGGATTTATGCCTCTTGTTTAGGAAAAAGCAGCCGGAGCCACAGTGCATCTCTTTATGTCTCCTCATGTGTTCACAAGTTTTGACTTAAATCTGCACAATATGAAGAATAGAAATCATGATGCTTTTTTTGTCCCATCGCAATCACCCAACCCTAACTAGCAATGAATTGAAAAGACTTGTCCTCAACCCAGCACCTGTTTACCAATAACAACCATCAGCAATGCCAAAATACGTCAAATAACATTTTTTCTATATCTGGGAGTTGTTGTTACTTGTTAATTTCCCTTTCAGGCAAAAAGAAGGCTTATCTCATCTTATGAGAATGCGTCATCAAGTTACTCAAGTTTTATTTGTACATGAAACAAACCAACTATCACTGAAACCATCAAACTTGGGGGCAGTAAACTCTAGTTCATCAAAAAAGAAAAGTAAAATTAGGAATGTATTAATAATAAAAATAAAACAAAATCTGAAAGATAATCTTATCCGTATTATTATTCAATTATTACAGTGCAAAGGAGTATCTCTTTTTCAACATTAAAATGCATACAGTTTGTGTTTGTCCTTATGCTAAAGGATATTTACATTACTGGTCCAAGCTTCTTCTTTGTAGCAGCTGCATTGGTCTGTGAACTTCTAGTCAAAATCTCATCCAATTCAAATCCATTTTAGCCTGAATGCAAAAACCTACAGCTGCTGACAGTAATTATGAAAACAAAAAATCAGTGACTCATGGCTCCACCTTTGTCCCCCAAACATATCCATAGCAGATGTTTGCATCAACAATAGAGCACAAATATAGCAGAATACAGTGTAATGCAGGCCTGAGTTGTGCAGCTGTTTAGGGAAGAGCATAACTCGCCCCTCGCCTCTGCTGTGCTGTGTGAGCGGAGCTAAGTCTGGTTAGTCAGACAGGCCTGTTTAATGCACTGGCATATGTTTAGGTCTCAGAAGATGGAGAGGGGGATTGGATGAACTCAGCTACATTTTGGCTAGCATGATGACCGCTAATCCTGCAGGCAGCACAACATGTCAGGCTGCCAACAACACCGTGAAAAAACACTGGGGCTGCTGACTGCAATGGCTTTGTTTGGGGATGGATTCTGACAAGTGAGATGCGATGTGTCTGAAAAGGCACAGTCCCACATATGGGTAATGACACATGGTCTAAGACTTTATCTTCATGTGAATCATCGGAGAGTTCACTCTGTAATCTGTCAAAGCTTCATAACTCAGTTAGCCCTCCACCCACAAAACACGATTTCATCTTGGCAGCAACTGAAACATGTATCCCAAAATCCACAGGAAAAAAAAAAAGTAAGATATGATGTGATGAATGACCTCGGCACAGATGAGGGGAGCCTTAGTGCAGACTTAGACTTAAACTGGTTTGGATAATTAGCTGTCTGTACTAGTTCTGAGAAGGCAGCATTTCGAAGCATGGTATATTGCTATAGAGATATACTGAAACTATTTTATGCCATTGATACAATTAAAATAAATCAAGATTATAATTTTCTTTTAAATAGGCAGTATAATTAAAAAGCATGAGCTGCACAAAATAAATGGCTGAATGAAGCAATACTAGAAGTAACTTGTTCAACCCCCTACAGCTCAAAGCAAAGTCTATTCAAAAAAAAAACAACTGTCCTAACATGTTTTCTTCCAGCTTTCATATATTGAACAATAAGCTTATGAAGTAATTATTGTGACAGGCCGACCTGAAATAGAAGGTGAATAGAGCATCCAAATAATCACACCAGAAACTGAGCAGGGCAGGCCACAGAACAATGATAGCCACAAATGTGATTTGAGTCTCAAAAAACAACTTTCCATCAGATTCTGCATGCTGCTATGTGCTGCTCATTATTAAATAAAATTTAACTTGTGCTTAATGATAGACCAAGTAACATCTGAACATAAAACAGCCAAAGCACTATGGGGAAAAACAGGTCTGGGGTCCAGAGCCAAAAAAAAAGTCCCTTTAGAGTGCAAAAGGTTGAGTTTGGCATTGACATCAGCCCGCCTTCACCCTGCCATGCTGACTCACTGTGACAAACACAAATAAAAAAGGCATTTATCAAGAATAGCGCGACATAAATCTCTGACAAAGCACTCGCCATTTCAGCTGAAACTAATCCCCTGCCCGAGTGGGGCATCTACCCTGCCAATTATCTTTGACAGTGTTTGCAACAACAGGACTTCAGGAGCTGCCCAAAGTGCCCATGGTTCAGTGATTGGATGCGTCTCTGCATGTCTTGTCTTCATTAGCCTCCTCCCTGGCCTGGTTAATGGCACAGCAAAGCCTGTCAGGGCTGCAGCAAAAGTTTAAGTGCAAAAAATCCCAGGTTCTGAAAGGACACAGAATTCCAAAGCCCCAGAACTCCAAACCCCCTTAATGTCTGACATTTTGTTACTCTGCATAGTGTATATAGGGAAAAGTGAGTAAGATACTGCCTCTCCTCAAATTTTCACTGTTTAGAGGTCAACATTTAACTTCAGACATAAAACATGACAGGTGCTGCATGAGGCTTTCACTGGCACAGCTGTTAAAGGGAGTGTAGCTGCTCTCTTAGGCATTCAAATGTCTCTCTGTACACTACTAGACCACTCAAGACAGCTATGGACAGAAGAATCATGTCTGCTTGTCTTTCTGTCAGTCTCAGTTACACACACATTTCACAGAGAAAATGTGAATAAGAACTTGAAGAGCCTTGGACAAACTCTGATTTCATTATGGACTAAACTGTGGGATTAAATAGAGTAAAATGACTTCACTATGACTTCGACTGGCCCCGGATAAGTGGAAGAAAATGGATGGACGGACTTCATATACTGTTCACAAAAAAGGACTAAAGAATCACAGAGAATCAATGAGTTTCTTTAGTTTAATACACTTTTGTAGACACTGTACTGTATGTTACCAAATAACAGTGTGTAGTCGAAGATACGGGGACTGGTTCACTGCAGGATCAGACTTCATTGCCAAATAAAAACGGACTGTTAAGTTTAAGATGAATCAACAGTTCAGGCAAGATAGGTAAAACAAATGTAACTGTTTTTCAATGATTTATGAAGCCAATTAAAAATAATGGTCTTTTGATACAACTTATACAATCAAGCGTTGATTCTGAATGTGATGAGGTTTGATATTTCTAACATTTTCCTCAAGAACATACATCACAGGCACAGGCAGGCACAACAGGCAAACAGGGATTGGATTGTGAAAAGCTTTCAAAAGGCCACAAATAAAACTTCCTACTGAGGCAGACACTTCAACAATCAATGAGTGGAGCTTTCAGTGCAGACAGAGAATGAATACAGCAGTGAAACAATGTGCTCCAGTGATCAGATATAAAGCTGTCTGTCACCAGATAAGGCAAAGAATGGCCCTGACTGCCAACAAGTTTACAGGGAAATCAGGTGAGCTGGACACTGGACAGTGCTTCTTGGAGCTTTTAGGTAGTAAAGTGGAGCCAGATTGACATTTTTACAAGAAAACACAGGCAAGAAAAGGCAATGCTAAGGTAAGGTAATGAGGAATCCTGTTAAAGTGTGACACAAGACTGATATCTCAAAAAAAAAATCAGATTTGGGATTAATAATGTATGAAATAATGAATCAATTGATCAACAACTTTATTTATACCAAAAGTTTGCAGCTCTCTGGTCATGTCAACAATAACCATTAATAAAATCACATACAGCCATTTAGTATATCTAACCTGTGTATAAGGGGACACTATAACTATTACAACAAATATCTGTTGAATTTCAGACTGTATTACACATTTATTTTGCTCTCTGGAAATCCATTTTTCCAAGTCCATAAAGACCAAAATGTGATTCTTTTCTATAAAACTGTATTGTAATGGTCAGTTCTCACTAGGTTCAGTGACATTCTCCTGACCATGATACACAAACTGCTCAGAAAACTGAACGGAGGACTTGCTTTCTAAACAAGGTGGTGACATCATGCGTCCTGTAAGAAAACAAGTGATACTGGTGCGGTGACATCGCGCTGGGGGTGTTCTGCATACGAGTACAGCAGTTACCATTAGGGCCCGACCAATATATCGGCCAAAATGGGCTCTTGGAAACATATCGGCTATCGGCCAAAATCTTGCCGATATGGGCCGATATTACATGTGGACATTTTACCTTGTTATAAAGCTTAGACTCCCTATATTCGGCCCATTTAATCCAATTTACAGACAGATAAATGTTCTAATATGTGGCTCCACATCAGTATTTATCTGAGGAGTCATTTGTCTGTGTCCATCCTGCCCCTGAACGCATCGCCATGTGCGTATGTTTACACTCGCAGCCATAGATCCATGTGCGCACATATACGGTCTATGTGTGCGCAACCCTGAGATTATATTCTTTTTTACGGATTCTTTTTAGTGCAGACTTGTGATCTGAGAGGAGACGGTAAGTGTTGGAAATGTGTCAGTTTTGAAGCTCGTTTTGGTTCTTTCTCATTGGTTAGCATTAGCTGCTGTAGCTTGCACACATAAACAGGCTGTTTTCTCTTCTATTAGCGACTGTAAAGTGACTATAGTGGCTGTGTATATGTTACTGGACACGCACTGATATATAAATGAGCTGTGAATAGAAGTGTAAATTGTTGAAAATTAGCAGATCATTAATTACCGTGGCGCACATGTGCTAAAATAATAGCGGTAGTTTACTTACAGCACTTTCTTTACTGGCTACAAAAATGCCATTAGGCCGACCTACTGTCTTTAAATATGACGTAACGAGGCAGAATAACAATAAATGTCACCAAATATAAACCCAATTGAAAATTCAAACAAAGTTTTATAAATAGCTGAAGATTTACAGTGAATTTTTACATCATAAATATATCGGGGATCGGCAGCTCCAACTCCCATTGTATCGGTATCATATCGGCCACAGCAAAATCCATATCAGTCGGGCCCTAGTTAGCATGGTGACACATTACACACATTAGCAAACACTGCCAAACAAGTTTTAAGATCAGTCAAGAATAAAATACAAAATGGATTCAAAAAAATTTAAATTCAGGAGCCGATGATCAATAGGGGCATTCGTGGTTCTGTTTAGGTGCCAAAAACGTGAGAGTGACTAACTGAAAACTGTTGGCCCACTGTAGTTCCAACTAAGTCCGTTCTTTATGGTCAGAGTCAAAGGTGATATTAAAGTCTAAGTAACTAAGTAACAGCGCTTCAGACAGAGCAGTTAGTATGACATCCCCAGACAATGTGGACGACATCAGTTGCAAAGTATCAATCGGTGAATTTGACCTTAATGCACCCAAACAACATGGCACCCATCAACCCAATTATCTGAATGGCAGAAGGGGGAGTGGATCGTCAGTGGAGGATCCGGGGTGACCCAGAAGACGCCGAGGGTCAGATTGCGATCTGCCTCAGTGGGTCTTTGGTGTGTGGTGCCCGCAGGCTTCAGAGCGCCCTAAAAGTCAAACAGCCACAGAATGGGAAGAGGTCAGCACTGAAGTCTACTCCCACAATGCCAAGGGACAGTCAGACATTTCACTTCATCGTCACATGTTTACAATGCTTCACCCTCAAGTCTAGGCTCACTGCTTTTAACGGTACATTGTGTAACTTTTCTGGGTTCGTCAAAAGCTTTTCTTCATAGAGATGTTACCGCTTTGTCTGGAATGTTTCACAGTATAGCAGACCGAGTTACAGGTCGGATCTGTGGAGAGGCAAACCCCATTCATAGTCAGAATGTCTGTGTTTTCTAGGTATTTTTGAGCTATAAAACCACCTGTAATTGAATAAATGTAAGGTGGAGCTGTTTAATGTCATACTTTGAAACATTCTGGGCAGAGCAATGACATCTCCATAGAAACAAGCAAGTGACAAACCCTCAGCCAAAAAGTTACAGAGTGTACCTTTAACTCAATCTTCAAACAACAGAAATAACCCCTATTTAGATCGTCAAGGCATTTGCCATAAATTATAACTAGGCTTAGACTTAGGCTTATTGAAATATTGCTAATATATGCAGGCTAGAACTCTTTTTTTTTGGCCAATATCACTTCAGAAATACACTCCCTGGCCAAAAAAAAGCCTCCACCTGGATTTAACTAACTTTTTTGATGGCACAGGCATATTCCAAGATGAGATATCACACTTCAAAAATGGATATTGTGCCAGGCCTAAATAAAAAAAAACACAAATGAGATGAAGGCTTGCCACTATCCACCCAATAACTCATGACCTCACCGTAACCCATAAACGGTACCAAACTACTCAGTCGATCTTAAGTTTTACTCCCAGGTTAACACGTTGAAGTGACTCAAAAAGAGATGTCATTTTAAGTATTTAGCTTGACGAGATCTTCAGAATGTGAAAAGGTCAAAGTGAACAATGTGCACTTAGCAGTATTTGAATGTCACTGGCTTCAAAACTAGCCGATACATTTAGATTTACGCTGTGTCTCTACAGGGAAAGACACACACACACACTGGCTCTACACACTTGTTACATGCTGTACCAATTTACTCTTATGTGTTTTTCCATTACAGAAAAGTGTGGCTGGGTCCTCGTAGGTGTGACCCGAACACAAAACAATGGAGGGTGTTGGCTGTGGGGATGGGCTGATTTGAATGTTTTTTTAGCTGATACTGATATCCGATACTTGTCCTGCTACTGTGGCCAATAACTGATATTTGCTGATACTGATATTCTGTGTTTAAAATCCATAGCGAGATCCACAAATTTCTTTTAAATTAAAGTTCAGAAACATTTCACTTTTTTAAAAATCATAAAATGTATTAAGGGTACATTGTTCATTGTATATATCGATATAAGTTGGTGCCAACCAAAACTTCTAGCACCACAAACCTTTTCCACCATTTATCTCCTCACCATCAGCTGCACATCCTCTGTCACAGAAAGAACACTCATATTCCACTGAGCCGTGTCCTTTAGTCCGACAGAACTGAAGCATCAGGGCAAGTGAGCTGTTTTTTCAGCATTTATATTTTAAAAATTAGCTGCTTTTAAGTTTTATTTCTGTAAAACCTAAACAAATGTGCCAAAGCTGCATTAAACACATCACTATTTCAAACGGGCTGATGTGGTTCTGTCGTAGTTATGGTTTATATGTTGTAAAGTTTATTTATCCAGAAGATTTGAATGAATAATCTGCTGTAGTGTTGAATTTGTACAGTGTTTGGAAAGGTTCTGTTTGATCTGTGCAGTGGATTGTGGGATACCTCAGAGCTCCTGACCGCTGGGTAGGAACATGGGTCTGTTAAAATAAGGAACCTCCAGAGCTTCCTCGGCTAAAGGAGCTCAGGGTTCTGGTTATAATATGGTTAATGCAAACATGAGCTTGAGAAGTCTTATTTTTGAATGAAAAGAAATTGAAAATATGAAATTGTCCTACATGAACTGCCGCTTTGCACTTCAATAAAAAAAGACCTTGTGAAACTTAGCATATTTGTTTTAGCAGTAGTTTTTTGGGGGGTTATTTTTCCTGTGCAGATATCAAGATATATATCATATACTGAGACATAGCAAAATATATCGAGATATATTTTTTGCTCCATATTGCCCAGCCCTATTTCACAGTTTGGTATTAACCATACATAACCTTTCCTGTCCATGGAGACCAAACTAGATCAAGTTACAAATCAGATCTGTGGAGAGGTGTCCCCGCTCACAGTCAGAGTGACTTTTTTTGAGCAATAAAACTACATGTAATTGAATAAATGTTTATTGTGGAACATTCTAAGCAGAGCAATGACATATCCATAGAAACAAGCAGATGACAGACCCCCAACCAAAATGTTACATAGTGCACCTTTAAGATTTGAGTTTATTTTTAGGCATCAGATTGAGCAAAACTAAATAAAGAGTCCAAATATTGGCCCAAATTTAATCCAATTTATTTAGTGCCATTTAAATATATATCAGTTACTCCACATGAGCAGGAGGTGAAAGTGAAATGTACTCACTAAGTCCTGGTCACTGACAGAAAACAGGAGAGGAGCCTCTGTAGGCATTTTCAGCACTTTGTCAGAACAATGTGTTGAAGGCTTTTTGAAGGACAGCAAGATAAACTTTCACGGCTTTGCATTTCTTAAACGCTTCAGTCTGAAGCACAACCTGCAGCCAGCATAGTCATGAATGGGAGCTCCACTTCGTCTATGTTCTGTCATTATATATAACAGGTTATAGAAGGTTAACGAATGCAGGAGCATCTTAGCAGCCCGGTAACCAACACTTGTATCAATGCCAGGGCCTGTTGAGGGGGGAATGGCATCTCTTTTGGGAATGTGGTGCTTTCCTCAGAGCTCGGCCGCAGTGTAAGACGCTTGTAGCATGAAGCTCTTTGTCACTGGGAGTGAACAGTGTCCAGTTGATGTATGTGTGTTATGCATAGTTAATGAACGCACAGAAAAGCTATGACAATGTCTACCCGGCCCCACACAAAGAGGCAGTATCTGGGGCTGGAGTCAGAGGTCACGTCTGGTTTTGTGTGTGGCTGCTAAGGGCTGGAACAAACAACGGGAGCTTTGAGGGCATGACGCGGACATAACAAGCAAACAAAACAAAGCATAGGGTTGCATAATGAATGATACCGAAGTTACAGAGCTGCAACTGACAGTTATTTTCAGTAGTCGGCTGGAGAGTTTTCATTGTTTCAAAATTTTTGTATAGTCCAAAATCAAAACAGCAGTTGCCTCACATGGCTTAAAAATGTTGATTTAGCCAACAGTAAGTTAGGAAATTAAACACTCAAACAGTAATTCAATAACAGGCAAGCAGATTAACTAAAAACTAGTCAAAACAATCATTTATATACACTTCTTACCAAATAAAGAATTAAATATGCTGACTGAAGGCCTCAACATAGAATATATTTACAAAGTGTATAATTTAAATCAAAAGTGTTAATTGTTTTTAATCTCTTTAGGCATATGCTTTAGAGTTTGCATTATTCAGTTATGGATTATGATTAGAAACATACCATAACGATATCTTAATAGGCAGTTAGTCACATTTCATCAGATTCGTTGTAGCCTTAAAATTTAGCAAAATGATTTGGAGTGATTTGGAGAGAGGGGTGGGGCGAGGTAAGGTTTTATTTTTTATGTTTTGCCTACTTAAATATTAGAATCAATAATTTAAAAAGAAGTTAGCAAAATTGTTGTTTTAGTTTCAGTTATCAAACACTTTACTGAGCCCTCCATATTTGTTCACTCGGGGTAAAACAAATGGACTTACAACGGCTTTGCTCAGGCTTTGTTCAAACATGACAACAGAGCAAAAGTGCTGATTCAGCAGTGAGATAAATTACTTCTAATGAAACTAACATTCCAATCCCACTTTTTATCTCCAGCAGAGCACATCAGAAATATTTCATCAAGGTTACTGCAATGCCAAAGTAAAAAGCTGATTTGTAAAAACAGTTATCTGGTAATGTGATTTCCCTTCCTTTGTCAGAAACGCGGGCCTGAATCTTCTTGTTTGATTATCTGTAACATCAAAGGGTGTATTGTGTTGTTTCAGCTGCGCACAATGGAAGTTCAGACTTGCACTTTTGTTCTAGGTCTTTCGCAGGTACAGAGGAGACAACAAACTCTCTGTTGTGAGTTTTGCACTCACCAGACCGGACTGTGCTTAGTAAAAGGTGCTTTAGGTAGATACAAATGTCATGTAGTTGAAGCTCTACTGTGTAACTTTTATGAAAAAAATACAAAAGTTTGAGCGAGCTTGCATCTCCACAAACCTGACTCTTACTTCCCCACTAGGCCTGTCATAATAACAAAATCTGAAAAACAATATATTGCTACAGAAAAGTACCACAATAAATGATAAAAAAAAACGACTTTATATCAACTTAGAACATTTTTACAAGTAAACCTGTAAAAATGTGGCCAGCAATAAACTTTAGTTAATTCTCGTATCTATAATGTGCCACTCATGTTAATTATTTAACCATTTACAGCTCAAATGTTATCAAATAGTACACAAATATTACACTAGTGCAAAGAAAAGATACACACGATGATTATTTCTTTCATATGTGACAAGCCGGGCCAATGTTTCCTTTGTCAGTAATATTCTAATGTATGGCATAAACAGATCGAGCTTGATGGAAAATCTTGGTAGTATAGTTTTAATTGGCCATTTCCTCGGAGTTATGGACAGAGTAGACTTGGTATCAAATCAATGGATATTAAATTATTACAGCAGGCTACTGCTCTGCTGGCCCTGTTCTTTCAGAGTTAAAATCATAAACACAAAAGGTAAAATCATACGCAGTACCTTAACCACCTCTAATCTAGTGCACACAAGATGTTTTGTTACTAATCTCTATCGCAGTGTTTAGTTGTGACATGTCATTAAATTAGTAATTTATACTTAATAGCATTTGTATTTATTTAGCCGCAAGGTCTCCTCCTTCGACGCTATGGAAATTCAGCAGAGGCAGAAAATTCAAGAACAATAAAATTAATCACACAGTTTTAATGACCTGTCAGCTCAGAGCACTGTCTACTACAAGTGCAATTACAGCAACATACAGGGCCTAAGTTTCTAATTATGTTCCTATTATACAAGTTAACTAAAGGTGTACGATGTAACTTTTAGGCCTGTCACCTGGCTGTCTGCTTTGAGATGGTGTAGCTTTATTTGTAAAGCTCCGCACTATGTAGTATGTGTTCCACTACTAATTGTGCATAATTTGTTCAATTCCAGGTGTTTTTGTTGCTAAGAAAATAGTTTGATAAACAGGAATTCTTATGGTGTGCAGGGTGGCCTCACTACAGATTCACTTGGAGCCAGAGATGCGGTAGATGTTAAAGCCATCTAAAGCATCACCGTGGAGACAAGCAAGTTGTGGACCCTCCACTAGAAAAGTTGCATAGTGTACCTTTAAAGAAAATGAACAAAACTGCTTTTAAAATGTAGCTTCGATAACAATGGATATGATAGAGCATGCATACAATAAAGGCTGTAAAGTTGCTCCTGTAACTCAAACAGGCCGAGAAATCGATTCAAAGCATCTCACAAGATTCATGACCAGATTGAAATACACCATGACACCGAAAACCAATGTGAGATCCCAAGAGGAAGCAATAAGCTGCAATATAATGTAATACTATTGATATTTTGTCCAGCACTTTCTGCAGTGCAGTCTGAACTTTTGGGTCACTACTTAAAGGGCACATATTACACTATGCTGTGATCTATGTTGTGATCTGTTATGATCTATGTTATGATCTATGTTGTGATCTATGTTGTGATCTATGTTGTGATCTATGTTGTGATCTGTGTTATGATCTATATTGTGATCTATGTTATGATCTATATTGTGATCTATGTTGTGATCTATGTTATGATCTATGTTGTGATCTATGTTGTGATCTATGTTATAATGTTGTTTCCTCATCACAAACATACTTGGAGTTGTGCTTTGTTTTATTCAGATGTGTTTAACACACAAATCCTGCATATTTAGGCTGAGTTCTTCTCTCAAACAGAAAACACTACAGACACCTTAATTGGAATTATTTCAATAATTTCAGCTCTGAAATTGCCGATCTTTACTGAGCTAAAGGTAAAAGGAGCTGTTAAATTGAAAACTACCATGTGGTGACATCACAAGGTGGAACAGAGAATATTGATCTTTGGAGATGCAGACAGCCCACAATAATCCAGGATTACTCAAACATGTGTGAATGAAACAAAACACAGCTCCAGGTGTAACAAGGTAACAGGATTATAAACAGGCTTAAAGCCCAGTCACTTTTTTGCAATATAGGACATTTAAAATCTGGTTCCAAATGTTGAATGCATACATTAGTTTCAATTTGGTAAAATGTTGCTACCTGCTTGTCTTCATGAAGATATTATCACTTTGTCTGGAAAGTTCCACAGTATGGCATCTATCTATCTTGCATTTAATCATTTACTGGTGTTTTTATTGCTGTGAAAAACAGGCATTTTCACTTTGAGCAGGTGTGATCTGTAACTCGGTTTGGTTGAGTCATCTGTTAATTTAACTTTCTCATCAAAGCCATCGCATTTCCATGGAGACAAGCAGGTGGCGGACCTTGCACTAGAAATGTTACGCAGTGCACCTTTAACAGATCAGGGTTAAGCCTATAAATGGGACATATCCAGTTGAAAATCAGGTTTGTTTTGCACTATGTTAAAAGCAGAGAGATGCGTGACTGCTGCATGCACACAGATAATGAAGCGTGACTTGTAAACTGTTCCACCTCGTGAAGCTGTGGTGCAATAGGTTTTCATGGGAGGGCGCCTGGGCTAATTAGACATGGTGACTGGGGAAATATTTCACGAGGGAGATGATTGAGAAACACAAATCTCTACGGTGAAAAACAGTAGCTCAAAGGGAGGCAGGACAAGCAGGAGGCAGGATAAGCGGCAGGTTTACAGCTCCAATAAAGACAATGAGAACACTTACTGCCCCTGCACATGACGATTACTGTAGTTTAGTAGTGGACCAGTCAAGTTTTGATTTAATAATACAGTTATCTTTGTTCTAAAAGGTTTTTTGTTTTGTTTTTATGTTTACAATTTGTATACTCCAGACAGATAGCAATTATGATAATCAAAATATGACTGCAATTATTTAACAACTAGTTGATAAATTGAGTTGCAGCTCTACTAATTATTAAATCAATATACCAGTAATAATTATTGTGAGTTCTTTGAATTATGTGGAGAAACTACAATGAGATTTGAGCTATAAAGCCTTGAATAATAACTTTTTTTAACTATATTGTACATTTAGAAAAGGAGTAAATCCGGTTTTAGATGATCGTTTATATTTTATTCAGCAATATCGCACTTCAAAACGTGCTCTCGTGACAGCTCTACGGCCATGGCTTTACCCCTCAGTCGGGTCGCCATGTTAAATACAGATTAACAGTCTGCACAGATATCAAATCACATGATAATTCAATAGTGAGGCATCAGTCAGCCATTAGAGCAGCAGATCAAATAACAGTGTGTGGGAGTGGGACGATGACAGCCCCTGATCATGTTTCATTACGTTTTCAAAGACACTGTCAAGTCCACACGGGGCAAATGTTAATGCAGCTGTATTAGAGGAGTGTCCCGTATGAATTCTTGTTTGATAATCCTGCATAAGACCCATGATCGCAGCCATTTTTGGAAAGAGCTCTGACAAGTACAATGTGAGGTATGTTATGTCACGGTATTATCAAAGTAGGTGTGGGGATAATGATGAAATTAAAAATATCTCAATAATAATATTTTAACCTTTTTAAATCTAGGCTCAAAACACATTTATTCAAAATGGCTTTTAATACTTAGTCGTTTGTGGAACGTAATTTTTCTGCATTGTGTGTTTTACTGTTTACATTGTTGTATTCTGTATTATGTTCTGTCTTTTTATGTATTGTTGTATTTTCTGTTTTTAATTGGAAGGCACTTTGGTCATCATTGGTGTTGTAAAGGGCTGTATAAATAAAGATTGATTAAATAATATCACCAATGCAAACAGGAATGTGCTGATGTCGATAATTCACGTTTAAAAGGTTTAGGTTTTCATTTTCCATTCCACACTCCACTCTTCTCTCTAATTCTCTCTAATTTAATGTCGCATCTCTATTTTAAAATTTTATGATGATTATTCATGTTTTAATTTGTTTGTATTGTGATTTTAATGTATTTCTTATTCTGTAAAGAACTTTGAATTACTTTGTGTACGAATTGTGCTGTACAAATAAACTTGCCTTGCCTTTAAAATCCATGGCGAGACTCACAAATGTATGTTAAGTTGAATAAGTATCACTTTTGCGAAAATAATAACAAAATATATTTATCAGGTATATAAAATCATTTGTTAGGTGTTAGTGTAAACATGTAGTCATATAACGCTCTTCTAATGCCATTTTTACTCATTAATCTGTTCAAAGGGGCACACAGAATGGAGAAGCACAAATATTCACCGAATTAAATATTGGTATCGATAGCGATACTCGAACTGACACATCGCCCATCCCTAAATTTCTGAACATGTTGGTACAGCAAAGGCTTTTCAGTAAAAACAGAGGATATTTGTTCTTCACAGGACATTCTTTTACCTAAACAATCCAAATTTTGATCAGATAATTGCTCCAACTAAAACTGCAATTTGTATTCAGTTGTAGCATATTGTGTTCAGCCCTAGTTTAGGCAATGCACCAACATGTCGAGTAAAACACATGGCTCTTCTGGCTGCACTAACTGTCACACCATCTTGTGCCATCCAAAGTTCCCTCTTTTTCTTTTCGTGTGTGTTACAATTGTATCTGCACAAAAGAGAGAGGCAATAAATTATTCACACGCAACTTTAGAGAATACAAGACAAACTCTGACAGCACCTGGTCTACAAGCCGGAGTTACATTCCCAGTATTGTGAATGTTTCCCATTAGAGGAGAGACATACCCAACACATAACCAGAAAAAATGAGCACAATTAAAGGCGCACTGCAGTAACTTTTCTAGTGGAGGGTCTCCCACCTGCTTGTTTCCACAGAGATGTTATTCTTGTGCCTTATATTTTCCGCAGTATAGCATTATATAGCGTGAGTCATCTTGCATTGATTGAATTGCAGGTGTTTATTTCCTTTTTTGCACTAAACTGTCCTGGAGCTACTGTGACTGTTGAATTTCTCCACTGCGAGATCAATAAAGTCCTATCTTATTTTATCTTATATTGCTCAAAAATGCATTGAAAACATTCCAGGGAAAAAGCTAATATCTCCATGGAGACAAGCAGGTAGTGGACCCTTCATCACAGAGGGTAAGTAATGCATCTAGGTCGTATATTATGCAAAATCGACTTTTTAATCATGTTATAATGTTATTACCTCCTCAAAAACAAACCCAGAGGTGTTTTGTTTCATTCACAGGTTTGAGTAACCCTTTATTATTAGTCTGTTTACATCTCCAAAGCTCAAAATGCGCTGTTCCACCTTGTGACGTCATCAAGTGAACAGCTACCTTTCACCTTTTTTTTCAGTAGAGACGGGCAATTCCAGGGGTAATTACCCAAAATATTTTAGTGAAACAAACACAAGGGAGCACTTCTATATTACCGCGTGACATCATTGTTTGTTTCTAGTCTAAATATGCAGTGTTTAAAATGAAACAACTCCAGGTATTTCTGTGATGAAGAGACCTCGTTACAGCAAAGGTCAGAAAAGGCATAGTCATGGGTGATTTAAGATATCATCATTCCAACAGATTATAAATACTTTGAGAAACAAAAATATTCTAAATTTGTTCCAGAATGGAGGCAGCTGGAGGCAAAACTGAAGTGGAACATAATGGGACTTTCATGAGGAAAACTAGGATTAATTTCAGAATATCACAAATTATGAAAAACAAGGACAACCACTCAGATACATGCGAATGATATCACAGCCCAGTTTAAAACACTTTCAATTGTGTTTTACATTATTTGTTCATTTGATAGGAGATTATGACAGAAACTAAGCATTTTTACAAAGGAAAAAAACACATTTTGAGGTTTTACTGGACAAATCCTTACAGAAATGTTGCGCCCACAGCAGTATTTCACTTCATCTGTAGATATATTACACATTTCATCATAAATTATACTTTTTGTGAAGCCCAAATACTATTTTAGGTTAAAAAATGTAGTTTTTTCCACTCTTCTTAACAGAGCAAATAAGTATGCCATAAAACCATTAGCATTTATGTCTGCTAATCAGTTAATCGTTGTAAATGTGTTAGCTTCATTTTGCCTCCATTCCAAAATTGTGAACATTCTGATGACATAAGGTTGTAAGTCTATAGGTTAGATATTACTAGGGGTGTAAGAAAAAAAGGATTCAGTGATATATCATGATACTTACTACTGTCTGTGCAATACTGTGAAATTTAAGACAGCAATTTATTGTATACATAGTTTTAAGATTGCAATGTATTGTATATATAGTTTTATAATCCTTGTCTTTATAGATCTTTATAGTGTTTGTTTTTAAGTAAGTCTGTACTTCTACTGCTGCTACTGTTTTCTTGCTGTTCTCTTAACTGTGCGTTGCAACACTAAAATTTCCCCATTGTGGGACAAATAAAGGATATCTTATCTTATGTATCGTATCGTCAGACTCAAGGTAATGCACACCTCTAGTTATTACAGTTTAATTTCAGACACACTTGCTTCTAATTTCCAGAGGAAAGTAGCACAGTATGGTCCATATGTGAACAGTCTGATAAAGCCTGAAAGAGGACGCATTAGTCCCTCTTAAGCCAATACCCCTCAATCACACACACACACACACACACACACACACACACACACACACACACACACACACACACACATTTCACTGTCTGGCCACAAACCACCAGCTGTTGCCCTGCACATTGGAGTAATCAGACACTACACACTTTACAATAACGGTTTACGTAGCGGATAGAAAGTTCCGGTTACGTTACTTACCCCGCGGTCGTGCTCCGGGACAGGGGGTGGTCGTGTCCCGCCGTTGCCGTTGCCGCCGCTGCTGCTGCTGGTGGTGGTGGGATAAGTCTAGCTTTCGCTGTCTCCGTCTGGCGCTTCTCCACTATTAAACCGTCTGCTCATCCCAGCCTACACTGACGCTTTCCCGGCCGGTCAGTGACCAACTACCTCACGTATTTTCACGCACTTTTACGCTAAAACAGTCTGCGTAAAACACCACGCTAGTTCACTCACATTTCACGTTACCCCTAACAACAAAAAGAGCTCCCCGGGGAAAAAACGAGGCGCGAGGGGAGCGCTCAATTAACCCCTCCGTGGGAGAAAAATAAACATCCGGTCACGGTCGCTAAACTGTCCGCACTCTTCGGGATAAGTGGTTGAAGAATGGTCCGTTTTGGCCGTATTCCCGTGTTCGTAATTCCGCGGTAAACTTCTCACATGGAGCTCGCCTCGGCTCCGCGGTTTGACTGAAGCCCGACGGGAGCACGAGCGGCGCTGCTGGCCCCGCGACGCCTTCACGGACGCTCGGAAATCTCACACGTCCGGAAAGTGGGGCAAGGACAGTTCCGAAAGAGAGGGCAGATAAAAGTCACGAAAAGTATAAAAATAATATTCACAACACAGACTGAAGTGTCATAATTATAAGGGAGGCTATTTTATTTATTTATTTATTTATTTATTTATTTATTTATTTATTTATTTATTTATTTATTTATTTATTTATTTATTTATTTGTTTATTTGTTTATTTATTTATTTATTTATTATAGTCTAGAAACAACGAGACAGTAATTACAATCATAAAGGGGCAAGGGCAGATCTGAAAGAGAGGGCAGATAAAAGTATTGAAAAGTAAAACTAATATTCAGAACACAGACTTGTCATAATAATAATTTGTTTATTTATTTATTTATTTATTATAGTCTAGAAACAACGAGACAGTAATTACAATCATAAAGGGGCAAGGGCAGATCTGAAAGAGAGGGCAGATAAAAGTATTGAAAAGTAAAACTAATATTCAGAACACAGACTTAAGTGTCATAATTATATCTGGGGCTATATTATGTATGTATGTATGTATGTATTGATTTATTTATTATAGTCTAGAAACAACGATACAATAATTACAATAATAAAGTTAAATGCCATTTTTTTAAAGGCATAATAACTAGCAACTGCTTTTATGCCATATTTAATGTCTAAATTCTATGTTGGCCCAAAGGCAAAAAAGCATAATGTTATGAGCCTAAATATAGGCAAGGCAAGTTTATTTGTATAGCACAATTCGTACACAAAGTAATTCAAAGTGCTTTACAGAAAATCACAATACAAATAAATCAAAACATAAATAATCATCATAAAAGTTTAAAAATAGAGATGGGACATTAAATTAGAGAGAATTAGAGAGAAGAGAAGAGTGTGGAATGAAAAATAAAAACCATTCAGTCATCTGCACAGCTAAACAGAACTATTTTTTGCCTGGATTTAAACAGAGTCAGAGTAGAGGCCTGTCTCACATGTTCAATATAGAAATAGTTGCATTTGCACCTTTCTTTCATTTTGCAGTTTCAAGTTTTTTGCTTCATCAAACCTTTATAGTCACTCAGTTTAAACAGACAGAATGTGGGTCCACACTGTCTTTGAACCTAAATCTATTGCCAATGAGGAGATTTGAGACTATGGAGATAATTCCTGCACGTAGGACTATTAAGTGCAGATTGCGTTGGACCAAGGGGTAAGATTTTCCTGGATCAAAAATCTATTTTGCAAAGGGCGAATTCAACTATAATGTGTCCTTTTGGCCTCAATTTATTCTCAGTGGAGATGTGGGCGCTTCTCTCCTGCACTTCATACTTGATGCTGTAAAGGTCACTCTACTGTCTCTAGCAGTGTTTAGTCCATGTGTTCACGCCTGCAGCAAAACTCTGGCTTTTTAGTTTAGATTAATGCAAAATGCCTGGGATGCCATACACCACATGGGGCTGTATTTCCATGTTCATTATATGTTAAAATGTTTATGATGAATGTTCAGTGTTTCCGATGAAGGGTCAGTGACATCTTCATATAGGCCTATAAAGAAATGGATATGTATGTAGTGCAACATATACAGAAAAAGGCTGCCCTGGGATTTAATATTCAGTCTTAAAGAGCCCATAACATGCTATGTTCTGATCTGTTATAATGTTGTCTCCTTATCACAAAGATACCCGGAGTTGTTTATTTAACACACAAACATTCACACAATTCCACCTTGTGATGTCATGTCCAGAAAGTGCCCCCACTGTGTTTGTAAACTCCAAACACCTTCCTTAGAATCATTTGGATAATTTCAGTCCTGGAATAGCCAATCTTACTGAACAAAAGGTAAAAAGTATCGGTTTACTTAGCTCCTGTTTCATGAAATCACAAAGTGGAACTCAAACTCAAACTTTACTCTAACACGTGTGATTGAAATAAAACACACCTCCACTTATGTTTTCTAAAGTGGTTCAAGAGTCAGTTTTATGTAACATAGATCCTTTAACTGTTGCAGAAAGCCAATATAATTATATTGTGGCCATCTCCACTCCAAAATACCGCACAAGAATCATTCCAGCATCATGGTAAAATACTTGGAACTGCAGTGTCTGCTTTTAATCACTTCATCAGAGCCTGTTTACCTCAGGGTGTAGGATTGTATTATAGTTTTCTATCACTGGAGGCAGAGTGACCAGCTGCCCTGCACCACCAGCCCCCTGCACATTGTTCCATTTATTTACAGAATGTCCCACTTTTCATTAACACAGGAATTTTAAAAGTGAGAATGATTTATTTACCCTTTTTCTTTTTGTTGTACTGACATTCAGTGTTGTTTGCACTTATTTCTGTTACAATCTCTGTGAGTTGTGGTTGATACAAAAAGTTATTGCAGTTATTATCTATGACCTTAAATTTGTGTCTGTGTTATTCCACGCCCCGCCACATTCAACATCTTATCACAATTTTAAGTTTTCACCTATAAGTGAAGGTTAAAAAGCAACAGATCTGTAAAATTTTAAAAGAAGGAAAAAACCGTTTGAAAAAGAAATAAATAAAAATCCTTCATATTGGCAGTTAACTAGTAATTTTTTAATACATTAAAATGCAAAACGCCTACTGGAGTACAAGTAAGCAGTTCACGTTCTCCTTTGTATTTCATTTAGGCTGTAGGCGCCCTCAAGTGGACATTAAAGGCATATAGCTTTTTTTTTTTTCTTTTGCTCTGTACTGTACCATACATGGGCGACTGAGGGATTACACAGACATTAAAAGCATATATCCTTCTTTTTCCAAGCAGTTATGATTAAAGCGGTGGTGAAAGAAGTACAGATATAGGGCCAAAAAATACAGATAACTACAAATTCTTTTAAAGGTCCCATTATAAAATTGCGTTGTGAGCTTTAAGCCATGTTATAATGCTGTTAACTCCTCAAAAACAAATGTAGAGTTGTCATGTAGTGGTAGTTTTCAAGTTATCAGCTACCTTTCACTCTTTGTTCAGTAGAGTTTGGCAATTCCAGAGCTGAAATGATCTAAATAATCGTAGTGAAGGCGTACGGAGTTTAAAAACACTTCCTGTATCACCACTACATCACAAGGTGGAAGAAGGTGGAGTGTTTTCAGTTTGAGAGAACACAAACTAAATATGCAGGGTGTGAATAAAACAAAGCGCAATTCCAGGTATATTTGTGATGAGGAACCATGATAACATTGAAGTACATCCGCTTTCTACCACCGACTAAAACCATAGAAATAACTGAAAAGAAGATGACCAGAAAAACTCTTTTAATTTTTAGTTTTTCACTTCACCAATAACAGAAACAGAGAAGGCTGTGTAGCTCACTGGTGACTCCCTTTTAATTCAAAATAAAACAGAATATAAAATGATTCAACATTTATAGAGATTAATAAACATGGGACACAAACAAAAGGCTTAAATTTACATTGTGCATTTACTGTACACATAAAATCTGTTAGATGTTTTAATACAAAGTCAATTAGTTTAGCTACTATATCTGTACCACTATTGACAAAATGAACAGCATAGCCACGTAAAGGAGAAGAGAACACTTTGTAGATTTCATTAATGGGATCGTATTAGTGGATTAACTGCTAAAATAAGGAAGCAATCTCGGATGTTAATGTTACTGCAAATGAACTTGTCGACTTGATGGAGGGACGCATCCAAATTCTCTTTTCTGGATCAACTGAAAGTAAAAGGTTTTTTTCTAAATGGTCGCAGAGCTGGTGTGTTAAAGATACTTGCAGTTATCGAAACAGCAGCTACTCGAATGAAGAAATGGCAAAATAATAAAATACAAAATGTCTTACACAGTGATTTACTTATTTACTTGCGCACAGCATAAGCCTATCCACAAAAAGGTCGCAAGCTTAGGCAATGGGTGCGTTAAAATCAAGCTAGAAAGGTGGGGGTAACTTTTTAGTGCATTTGAAATTTTGAAATCATTTCGGTGAGAAGTGAGAAAGCAGTGGTGTTTATATGCTGTCTGAAGTTGCTGCTTCAGTTATACAGTACTTTTGGTATCACTTTATAATGACTACACTGTAATTAAATGAAAAAATACATACTGAAGGTCCTATATATAACAAAATTGATTCTTGTGAGCTCTAGGTCATGCTACCTCCTCGAAAACACACCCAAAGTTGTGTTTTGTTTCATTCACACGTTTGAGTAATCGTTTATTATTAATCTGTCTATAATACCTCCCAAGCTCAAAATGCTCTGTTCCACCTTGTGATGTCATGTAGTGGTAGCTTTCAAGTTAACAGATACCGTTTACCTTTTGTTTAGCAGAGATTGTTAATTCCTGGACTGAAATGATCCAGAAGATTCGAGTGAAGGTGTGTGCAGTTTAAAAACGCAGTGGAGCACTTCCTGTATTACTACATGACATCACAATGTGGAACAGTGTTTTCAGTTTGAGAGAAGAAGCAAAAAACAAAAACAAAACAACAACAACTCTGGGTCTGTTTTTGAAGAGGAAACAATGTAAATCAGAAAATAGCGTAATATTTTTAAGAATGATTCAAGATTAGTAACTACTTAATTAAGAGGCTTGTTCCGTATGAATCAAGTCTTTCTTCATGCTTTATTAATGCAAATTAAGGTGTAGTTATTAAGTGTTACCAGGGAGAAGTTACTTTTTTAACAGTTCTAAAAGGCTCACAAGCTAAGATTAGAGCTAAAGGCTAAACTGGCAATGTCTGTTTATAGCACTGAATATTTTGGCAAGAAACCCTTTTAGGCACAATGCTACCGATCCTACGACAGTCAGTGGAAGTGCAACATCCGTCCACTGATGAGCACGTGTGGGCTTAAGTTACATACAGAATATGTAATACTGTAAGTAGAGGACAGATTTGTCATTGGTTTTACACAGAGCAGGTAGAGGAGGGCTAAAATGGAGTATAGTGCAAATAAGTGTGCTTGGAAGCCATCACGAATCTCACAGCGTTCACAAGTGCCACTTTCTTTTTAGCAGCAGCAGCAGCATCCTGTGTTAAGAAATTCATTATCCTCTAACATCTACTATCCAATGCACCACTGCTGTTTAAGTGGATCCTGTTAAAAGCAAGTACTTGGAAAACGCACTGGAATGTATGAACAATATTCTTGTCCTTTTGCTTGTTAAAGGTGCACTGTGTAACTTTTCTGGCGAGGGGTCCCCCATCTGCTTGTCTCCATGGTGATGTTACTGCCTTGCATTTCTTCAATTATAGTTTTTATTTCTCAAAACTACCACAAATACATGCATTATTACAGCGAGTGGGCCCACTTCTCCCAGATTTGACATGTAACTCGTCTGGTGATGTGGCCTGCTCGTCTCCATGGAGATAGTTAAATTAAATGCCATGCTGTAGAACATTTCAGGGAAAACGGTAACATATACATGGCGTCAAGCAGGTGGCGGGCCCTCTTCCAGAAAAGTTACAGTGCACCTTTAAAGATATTCAAAGCTGTGAAACTAGAAATACATGTTTGTTAGCAAGTGCACGGCAGTGAATTTGCACATTTTAAGTAATCTATGATCCATTTCACCCTAAGGCAAACTGTATCTGATACAGTTAATGCACAGAGCTACACTCGAGTCAAAATAACATGTAAAAATGCACCCTTAACTATTTTATCATTATGTAATTGCATTATGACGTTAAAAAAGAAGTTAGTTTTCATGTAAAGACCTCTGGAAGAAATTCTGAAACATGAATGTAGGCCTGTCATGATAATTACTATGGGAACCTTTTCTTTGTACTCGTGGGCCTTTTTGTTGTTTTTCAGTACTACTATAAGATTTAGAGTTATAGGGGGTTGAATATAGTATATATATAGACTCATTATAAATATAACTACTAGGGTGCCTCATGTTTTTTTCACAATGTTGTAAATTTTGAATATTATTTAATCCAGCTTTAGGGTGTCAGTGACATAAAATAGTTTCAATATAATCTATATATATATATAAATCTTTATCTATAGTTTCCAAAGCAATATATATATGGCAGCTACCGTGACAGGCCTACATAAAAGTTCTTGTAATTGTGCCTGTTGTGATCAGTCTGATAAACTCAGTGGGTTAATATATTTTGTTCCCTGACAAACATAGACTGTTTCACCTCAAAGTCTGCTGCATTTCCAACATGCACACATCCTTACATTCAGTAGGTAGTCAGTCAGTCATACACACATGCTAACACACACACACACATGGGTGGATGGAGCGGTGTTTAACTGTTCTCTTCACTGTCTTGTGTGGGAGACTTCTCTGGGTTGGACGATCCTTCAAATCTCTGGGAGGCGATAGCTGCTTGATGGGACATGCTCTTTCTGACAATGTCCCCTTTTCTCCACAGAGTAATTTCCTGCAAAGACAAACAAACAGATATTTCAGATGAAGTTGGCAACCAGATACATTCATTTAAGAGAGCAAACTGGAACAACAGCGCTCTTTTCTGGACTGAGTCTCATTATTTGCAGAGGACAAATCCTATGGATAATATGAATGAAAATACTGCAGTTAAACTTTACAAGAGATGAGTAATAATTACTTTCGCTATATTGAGTTTGTATCTTGCACCTTTGTGTCCATCACTCCGTCTGCCTCTGATGCTCGGTTTTATTGTCTGTTCCCATATACGACATGAAAGAGAAGCTTGGAATCACTCTCACCACACACGAGGAGCACAGTGGCTTCAAAATCGCCCACAAGATAAAATTCGAGTCACACGTCCCCGAACTCGGGGAGAAGCAAATCACAGCCGAAATCGGGCAAATTCTCCTGTATTGGGTGGTTGCCTTACAGAAGTGTGAGGTCACCCATAGTGTGCGGCTCCAATCAAATGAAGCACATGAAGCGAACAGCGAAAAGGGAGAATTTGGAGCTAAGCTGCATATTGAATTTACTTACAGACAAAATAGCAAAGTAAAAGCACCAGAATCATGTAGAGTGGGTTAATATGAACATTTTAAGACCAATATGATGTGGCTCACAGCAGCAGTTACAGAGGGACTCTGTAACTCTCTATTTTTCAGTGTAAAGTCAATTGGAAATAGGGTTGATGGAGCTGGAAGCACCCCCATGCTCCCTTCCTATTTGGAACATGCCGGCTAGCTAGTTAAGGTTTTTTTTTAACAATGAAAAAACAAGTAAAATATGAAAAGTTTTAGATCACTGTGTGTAAAATGTGATGTAAAATAAAATATGTTATGACTCAATACTAAAACCATTGAGCATTTAAAATACCTGTTGTTTAAAGTAGCGCCTCTCCTCCTCGTCGATAAGGACCAGGTTGAGGTAGTAGCGCACAGAGAACTTCTTGTTTATGTCCCTCATGGTGGGAGTCAGCTCATATCCCGCCAGGAACAATCTGATGGGGATGGACTCTCCTGGAGGATGAGAAAAAAAAAAAGATTAGGAAAAAGAAAATATGAGAAAGTTTGTGAGCTTATTAGGCTACTCCTATTTTATTTACAACACCAATATTAAAGGTGCACTATGTAACTTTTCAGGTGGAGGGTCTGCCATCTTGTCCTCACAGAGATGCTGCTCTGCCAAGAGCGTTCTACACTACAGTACAGCAGTAAACCTATCTATCTTTGTGGAGACAAGCTAATGCCACCAGCTCAAGCTACAAGTAAGATCTGTGGAGAGGCAAACCCACTTTTTTTCAATAATAAAAGCACCAATGAATGTAATATAGATACATTTACTGCCATATGGTTGAACTTTCCAGGCAAAGCAATAATGTCTCCATGGAGAGAAATCAGTGTCAGAAAAGTATTTTTAAAAGTTACAAGTGTCCCTTTAAGACACTGAAATGGCAGTGTGATTTTTTTTAAATTAATATAGAGCAATGAGTTTTTTAGGGGTGTGTTCAAAAAATCGATACGGGGATACATCGTCGTGGGCCTCTTGGCGATACACATATCGATACAGAGGCGTCAGTATCGATATTTTACATGCAACAAACATTATTTATCAAGCTTCAGCAAACTGCGTCTGATAAGTGATCCTTGCAATGCGCATTTCGTATTGTCAAAGGCAGCATTCCTTCTGCACTACAGCCTTGTTAAGGCCATATCTTAAGTTTACTTTCATCAAAGGTAGCGGCATGTCAGCATACAGCCTTGTTAAGCCATGTTTACACCCACCCGCCCGCCAGCGGGCGATTACACAACATTAAAAAGTCAAGCCAGATATTCACCGTACTTATTTTTCCAATATTGACATGCTATACATCGTTTGAAAGCTTAATTCCTCAGTAAAACAACCATATCATTCATTTTATGCCACACAGCGAGCCCAAAGAGCCATAACTTATAATTCCCGAAAATATTCATCGCATTTCTTACCTTTGAGCCGGTTCTGTCGGTCCGAAACGGGTCCAATCCAGGAATAGCTGTGCTCAATTAGTCCGTAACAGTCCACAGAAAAAGAATATCCAGTTGCTTTTTTCATAAAATAATTCCATGTGGAGAAATAATCCAGAAAGTCCGAGTTTGTCTGAATGGATGAGCGACGCATCTCTCTACTACTCTCGCTCTTGGTCCTTAGCATAGCTAAACGCTTAGCTCCTGTTAGCGGTGTGGGGTATGTTTGTTTTCTCCACACTCTTAGCTACAAAACAAGCGTATCCAGGCTTCGGTCCGGCTTCGGTCCGGCTACGGGGCGCCGCGCTACAGCTTGGGGAACAAAACGAGTGCGTCCAGTTAGCGGCGTATTATGCATGACCGAGGGACAGTTCCACGGCAAAACCTCTTCAGTCATTGGTTCTTTCAGGAAATGATTGACAGATCTGAGTAGCCTATGAAAAGACGATTTCAGCGGTGGGCCCCATGTGGGGCAGAGGTCCTGTAGTGGTAGGCTAGCTCCATGCGCTCTGTGTATGGAGACTCTCTCTCTCCTCCTTTTACGCACACTCACTGGTGAAGGCACACGAGACATATGGAGCAAAATATTTTGGCTTGTTTTAGTTATTTATCTTAAGAAAACATGCCTAAATATCAGAAGTTGGTTTATTTATTATACATTACGTCTTATTACAGTTTGGAACATCTGGTACATATTTGAACACTTGTGCCGAGTGCGGGTGTTAACAGGTTAATCAAGGGCAGTTTCGGCCTTACAGCCTTCTTCTGTTACATTGTAACTGATGTAACTGACACCAAAATAAAAATAACATTTGAGTAAACATCTGTCTTTTTTTTTTAATTATAGGTTACGTAATGTAAAATATCGGGATACATGTCGCCTTGAAGACCATGTATCGGGAAACCCCTGTATCGCGAATCGTATCGTATCGAGACCCCTGTATCGCGAATCGTATCGTATCGCAAGGTTGTTGGCAATACCCACCCCAAGAGTTTTTAAATATTGAACCTTTCCTTGAGAAGAAATGGTATGCCCAACATGTAGTTATGATAAATACCCTATAGCAGCAGTCCACAGAGTCTAAAAGGCTCCTTTATTCTTACCTCTGACAGGTGCTCCGTCCATTATTTCATATTTGGCGATAGTGTCATTCTCGTGGTAGACATTTGGACCAGTGCCAGTAGTTTCCCGCTTAATGATGTCTATTTCCATGTGCTTAATCTTAATTCTAACCAGCAGAAAATAAATCTTTCCTACTATCACATCTTTTAAGTGATACCTGCAAAAGAACCACAGCGTTCATCAGTATCACAAATACAAAATACAGTTTAAAAAGTGCGGTATGTAGAGTTCTCATTGTACATTTCACAAAAATGATCTGTTATCCAGACACGGGGTAAATGTTAAAATCAACAACAGCTTTACATGGCAACAACTGTAGTAATAATTTCACATTTCACTTCACAAAAGCTGTGGACATGATGTTGTTTATGGTATTATTCTGTGTTTTGGTTCTCAAGATGATTATCCAGTCAGAAAGAACAAGCCTCACATGAGTGTCTCATTCAGGTCGCTAGTTCCTATGACTTAACCAGTTGATTTAAACTCAAAATGACTCTGTGTGATCGGAATCCTTACTACCAAAATTCAAGCACCTTCAGTCTATCATTAATCAGTGCTAGTGCAGCTCTGCAGCTCAGTGAGTGAATTCTGAAGATTCTGAGCTTTGGTCTGTCCATATACTGTGAATGAGAAAATCCAGGTTCATTGGGTTCAGTAAGAGCACAGGCTACATACCGTACTTTTCAATGCATGGATAAAGGTGAAATTAAACCATACTTGGATTTGTTGTACTCAAACTCTATATGTAGGCAGTCCTCGATTCCTACTTCCATCTTGATAGAGGAGTTGAGTTCAGGATAGGTGCTGAGTGTGTGAACGACAATGTCCAGTTCTTTGCTAATGTCATTGAGTCTCCGGCTCACCGTCGCCCTCAGAAAATAGCTATGGAGAGAATCATATAGAAAATTATTTCCTGTTATTTACTATGCATTAAATAACTGACCAATATTAAACCCCTGTCAATGCATGTAATTTGATATTGCATTTGGGCTTTAAAAGTGTATAAGACTTGTCTTGCACTTTAATTTTTCACCTTTTTTCCACAAACTATGTATAGTTTCATGTTTGAAACTATACATATTTACCACAGGTGCTATTCCACCAAATCAAGTAATAATTTGAATGAAAAACATGAAAACCTTCCACATGCATTTAATAAATATAATTAATTACCTACTGTTAGGCAGTGCAATTAATCACAGTTGAGATTGTCGATGTGTATTGTTTATGTTCAAGAACTTAATACATAAGGCCATTTTTATCTGTTTGACAAAATTAAAATAATTGAGAATCGAAATGGATTAATCCTTTGTCATATCAGAATCAGAATCAGAATCAGACTGTTTTTTATTGCCATATGAGTGAACAGGTTCACAACATTAGGAAATTACTGCGGTACTTGGAGCAGGATGTAGACAAACACTGACATGCAACAAATAAAATAGAATAAAATAAAGTAGAAAAAAAGCTATAATATCACAAAATTTACAAATTTACAGGAATATAATAATATAGAGTATAAGAGTATAAGAGTATAACAGTGCAGGTAATGATCAGTGCAAAACAGGCAGGTGCGAGAGCACAGGGTCATGTGACAGAAGCAGAGTGGGGGGTGGGACCAGTCCTAGTGTTATTATTTATGAGTCCAAAACCAGAGGGGAAGAAACTGTTTTTGTGGCGAGAGGTTCTGGTCCGAATGGACCGTAGCCTCCTGCCTGAGGGGAGTAGGTCAAAAAGTCCATGTCCAGGGTGAGAAGGGTCAGCTGCAATTCGACCTGCACGTGTCCGAGTCCTGGAAGGGTACAGGTCCTGAAGAGATGGAAGGCTAGCCCCACCTACCGTAGTTTGACATTCTGTCCAGTGTAGGACTCATAGGGCTTCTCCACATGTGTAAACTCGAACTCAAAAGACTGAGACTGAGTGAGCTCTCCGGGACGAGCCAAATCTTTCACAAGAGACACAAACTCGTGATGGTTTCCTCTGTCATAGTACAGCTCTGCAACATACAATAAAACACATTCAAAGCATTAGGTCAAGGTAAGTCTTCACTATGAACTTCATGTGATTAAACGTATGTTTGTTATGTATATTCTTTCCAAAAACTGTAACTACTGAATAAATAAGGGATGTGGATCACACATGCACATGCAGGAGTTTGCATGTTCTCCCCGTGTCTGGATGCATTCCTTCAGGGCCCAGCCAGGCTCAGCCTGAAAATATAACATGGATCCACCCTCCTGCAGAGGGGTCCATAGGGGACAGGTGCACAAAGGACTGGGCGGCAAACTGCTGCCCCAGTGACCCAGCCGGATAAAGCGTAAGAAGATGGATCACACATACAATCCTACAGTTAAACCTGACATAAAGCTGGTTTTAAATTATTGTAAATATATTATATTAATTATATTATTGTAAATATATTATATTATATGGGAAACACTGCATTACTCTCACTGTGGAAAAGCAGGAGCAGTGAGAAATACAATTTACATGATCATTCAATAATTTTACCATCATGAGAATATGGAAATCACTTTCACTGAGTAGACATTAAAGGGCCATATTGAGCTGTTTTCTGATCTATGTTATAATGCTATTTCCTCGTCTAAAACATACCTGGAGTTTTATTTTGCTTCATTCACAGATATTTACCATACAAACTGCATATTCAAGATGAGTTCTTCCCTCAAACAGAAAACACTCTCCACCACCTTGTGATGACATGTGATAGTACAGGAAGTGCTCCACTGTGTTTTTAACCTCCATACACCTTCACTAGAATCATCTGGATAATTTCAGCCCTAAAATTGCTAATCTCTACTGAACAACAGGTAGATATTAACTTAAAAACTACCACTACATGACATAACAAAGGAGAACAGAGCATTTTGAGCTTCAGAGATGTAGACAGACTAATAATGCAGGATTACTTAAACAAAACAAAACAAAACACAACTCCAGGTCCGTTTAGGGTGAGGTAACAGTATTATACCATGTCTTAAACTCACAGGGGTCAACATGGTGCAAAGGCAGACAAAAGTTCCGCAGACCCACGATATTGGCGCAATGGGGGTTGAGTAGTAAAAACCATAGACTGTACATAAAATCATCTTTCCACAGTCTACGGTGTAAACATGTGTTGCAGTTTGAATGGCTCTTCTGTCAGCTGATGTCCCAGCGTGCACCAGGTTTGTCACGGGATCTGACACTTCCTACTGACACTTGTTACCATCAAAGCATTCACTGCAAGTATCCCAAAGTGAAAAAATAAAGACGCTATTTACGTAAAGTTGCTGTGAATGCAATAATGTGCAGCTACAAGAGAATATTTAGTTCCTCTTTTGCAGCGCATGGGACTTTGGCGGTGCTCGCGGTTCCTCTTGGCGGGGGCTAAGCGCGCAGCGAGCGGCTAGTGTAGAAACGCAGGCCCGTGTCGCTTACCGATCTGCCCGACAAACTCTATCTTGATGCCGTTGTGTTCCAGTCTTTTGCCCGGGTATTTGAGATTCACGTTGACTTTCCCGGACACAGTTTCGCCGTCGTAAAAGAGAAAATATTTGTCCTTCCTGCCGTCTTCGGTCTTGTGCTCAGCTTTCTTTCTGGTTTCGGCGTCATTCAGAACTATGTCGATGTCCGCACTCTGACCAAAACCAAAGAAACTCATAGCGACAACTCAGTCAGACCTTATGTAAGTATTCTCCTTTGGAAAATGCACAGAATACAATAATAAATCTTCCCAAAGAGAGTCTGAGGATCGCGGTGCACACAGCTTCCTAGACTGTGTTGAGCGAGGTGACTGCGCATGCGTCAGAAGTCATGTGAATCAGAAGCCTGAGCTCCATGCGACTTCAACACTTTTCCCCGCATTTCTTCAGAGTAAAGGGTACACGTTCACTACGCAATCTTTTTTATTTGGTTAAATTTACAATATGTCTAATATATAGGCCTATGCTTGTAATCTAAGTTTGCTGCACCTCCTGGACCCACTTGCTTACAGGAAGGCCTATGATACCCACCGTTATCAAACTGTATCTCTTTAATCAAATTTAATGTTGTTTGGAGCCTGTCTAAATGATAATATTCAAAACGAGGTTCTCAAACGTTGTCATGTGATTTCAGTTTTTGACCACAAGAGGGAACTACGTAACCACTACAGGATATTGATTTAAAGCAAGGTTTTATTTATTTATTTTTTCATTCTTTTTGTTTCTTCAGTTTAATCTCCTAATTCTTGGGGCTGTCTCGTTATGAAGCATTTTAAAATAGTTCACACGAAATCCTTTTGTATTAGAATGTTTTTCAGATGACTCCAAATGCATATACGGTAGATTTATCTGGGGAATTTCTGTCTCTGGTTGTGATAAGAAAAGTTTAGGATTTATTTTTTATTTTTATTGTCCTATTGTCCTAATGGCCCTAAAACATCACGTGATGAGAATGTGAGACAAAGCAGCTGTGCCTGTGACTGTCAGTTCATCTGTCAGTTCTGTGATATTTTCTAAACAGGCTTCATCCTTCTGTTCAATAAGATTGTCTCCCATCTGTTTTACTACTTGTCACTTTAGGCAGGCTCAGACAAGCTTCTGTTTGGAGATGGACTTGATGACAAGACTCATCATGTGCTCCATTATAGTGTCACAAATCCCAATACAAAAAAATCAGATAAAATGAACCTTTATTTGTACCACAATGGGGGAATTCAAGTGTTGCAATGCAAAATTTGAGAACAGCTTGCAGGAGAATAAGAACATGCACTCAAGATAAATGAAATGACTTTAAAATAGACATAAAGATAGTGCAGCATGGACAGAATAAAGAAGATTAAAGTGAGGATTCACACTGGTACAGTATTACATGATCACATGAATGACACATGTACAGGGTTAGCAGTGTTAGCAGTGTTCACTGTGCAGTCTGACAGCAGCAGGAAGAAAAGACCTGCAGAACCCTTGCTTCACACAGCGAGTGGATCAGTCTGTCACTGAAGCTGCTCTCCAAAGCAGACAAGGTGTCCTCCAGGGGGGCACATTCATTCTCCACCATAGATGAGTCCAAAGAACAGTCCAAGATCCGACTGTTCCCCACCTCCTGCACTGAGTCCAGAGCACAGTCCAGGCCGGAGCTGGACTTCTTCTTCCAGCTTCTTCCTCTCCCTGTCAGTGATGCTGCTGCTCCAGGCCACACCATGAGTCTGACACTCCAGAGTCGTTGGAGGTCCTCAGGAGTGGCCCCTTCAGTTTCCTCAGGAGGTAGAGCAGCTCTGGCCCTTCCTGTAAACTGCATCTGTGTTGTGAGTCCAGTTGTTTAGCTAAACATCCAGGTATTTGTTTGAGAAACACTTAATAATTTACATCTTAATTATCCTTAATAAAACATGAGCAAACAGCTTATTATTGAAGCATTAAGTTTATGTTCATGTTTTATTAAAGTGTAATTATCATAAGAGGTTTCATTACTTGTGTTTCACCTTCTTTAACTTCCTTCATGTACTTCTCACAGACAGACAGGCGTGTAACACAATGCAGGCTTAAAAGGGCAGCAGCAGCAGCAGCTGTAATGAGTCAGCCATTTAAACCTTGTGCTGTGACGGTAAATTTAATGAGTGTTAAATTACAAACATTTCCCTCATAATAATCTGAGACCGTTTCCCTGATATGCAATCCCCCTAATTAGAAAAAAACACACGCCTCTATCTGGCTTCAGCAGAATCGTGCCCCATGGTTTAATTGATTTTTCTAATAATTCAATAAAAGTGTTCGGTGGCACTGCTGCAAACCACCATAAATCCTCCTGCAGCGCTGCCTGATTATAAGGCTCTTTATCCAGGAGGCCGCTGCCAGTTGGCACAGCGACCACAATGCAACAAGAAAGCAGTTTTGTGCCTTGAAATGGCCCAACCCTCTGTAATAGATTATGCCTAGAGATGAGCGAAGATGCTGCCAGTGGGTAATTTGATGGACTATAATATACAAAGGGATTTTAAGCATCAGCAGGACACTAGTTTGGGAAAGATTTGACAAAGAGGATCAAGAAAGATAAAACAGCAAAAAAGTGGAAAAAAGAAACATATTAAAGCGAATTAAAGCAACTCCATGTCACTTTCTGGAGGCTGCATGATTCCATGAAAATAGATCTTAACCGAAATACTTCTGAACATTGTTATTTTGTGCAATATTATAGTCAAAGAAAGATTTCCAAGGACACAAGTAGGTGGGGCGCTCCTACGTGCAGGCCAAGTAAAGTCAGGTTTGTGGTGATGCAAGCATGTTTTTATGAGTTGAAATGAAAAAAGAAAGAAAAAAACATGCTTTTATTGTGTATTTGTTGGCGAAAAAGCTACATGGTGGGGCTTTACTTGTACTGGCAGGATCAGATCTTTGTAACCTTATGAATTTGACAACATGAGGGTTCCATGGGGGTAGAACAACATTTTATAATCTGTCCAAAAATGTTTATATTTCCTTTGGAGTCGTGTTTTGATCTGAGTTGGCATAGACGGGCTTAGTCCCGGTTGCCTGTTCCATGTTCCAAATAATTTTAACATAAACAGACAACCAAGAGGTATTGTAATATTAGAAGTGAATTTTATTAATCACAAAGAGAATGATTCAAGAATTAACAATAAAAAAACAACAACCCAGCAGGCCCTAAACAGACATTCTACTGTGAGTGAGTTTGGTTCAGAAAATCTCATTAAAAAAACAGCATTGGTGGATATCTCAGCTGTGTACTCATCTCAGAGCGACACCGGAAACTCTCCTTTTGAATCTCTGCTTTTGTTAATATATAACTGTAAAATAGACTAATCCATCACCTCGGTCTGTTACGTCTAATCCAATTACATACAAGACTGCTACGTGAATGAGAAGAACCACCAAGCATCAATTCTGATTTATAATAACTCCACAATAGGTTGGGTTCACGTGACATTGTACGATTCGAGAATACAATTAGTTTAACATTGAGCTGGAGTGCAGGTTAGAACTCTATGGTACAATTTGCTGTTTTTGTCAGATTTTAGCCTGGTTTTTGTTAATATATCTGTAATTACTGGGCTAATCCGAATGAAACAGTGGCTGACACAAAGTTCAATGTCGCCTCGGTCAATATTAATAAAGAAAAGTGATTTTTTTTCTCACAATGGCCTCAGAAAGCAACTCCAAACTTGAAGATAACGACGTGGACCCAATTTTTAACATTTGTCGATTTCTATTTTTGGATATTTCTTCCAAAAACAGTAAATCTCCCATAGAGTTATACTGTTAGACCGCCCACCATCTGAAATGATAAAATATAAGGTGATAAGCAAATTCTACAACGTGAACGCAACCTATATTTTTTATAATAATTTGTCTTTCCACAAGTTTAAACCAGAGGTACTGTATGCCTGCTTTGGGTGCACACTTAATGCCTAATAGTGCTATAATGTGTCTTTACCAAAAATATTCCCCACTATGTTTAGGCACTAATAAACCTCTATACGACTTCAATATGTCTACATAGTCAAATCTATGAAAAACAATTATTTACAAGTTTGCAGATATGTAAAGAAGGGAAGTGGAAGCTTGCGGTGACGTCATTCCTCTCAAACGCCAAACTTGCGGGTTTTAAATGAACGTAATTTTTAAAGCGTATGGGGAAAAAATAGGAGCAAATAGTTGTTTTTTTAATTCGATGCAGAAGGCACTTAAGAGGAATGAGATTTGGACAAATGAACGGACAAAATAACTTGTATTTTTACTCTCAAAACACACTTTTTTGAGCACTTTTGAATACAACTCTTGGTTCTGTCTTAGTAAAACTGCTGTGTCAAAAACTTCCTATGTGCAAATGTTGGGCAGATCGTCTCTACCAAATATGACAACGGGGAACATTTCAACCAACCGGCCTACAGAAAGTCGTCACAGATTTAAAGTGGGACTAAACACAACCACTTTTCTAGAGATGGGAACAGCGTGATTGGTCAAACAGGTGAACCACAGTTAAAACTCCGCCCCTGTAGCCGTGTGGTTGTGACTAATGACTAGAAACGGTACTATTTACACACCATATACAGCGTTTAGTAGCAAAAAAGCGTCCATTTTGTGTTTAGCTCCACTTTAAATATCGTCATGACATCCGTTTTGAAATCTAAAATGTTACATCCTCTATTCAGTCAAATGGAAAGAGTTTCATATCGCCTCAAAACACAAAATTGTACAATTCTCACAACTTTACATAATCTTCAGAGAAAGTCTATATACAATCAGTACAAGTGTTAACCCTCCAGACCCTATAATATGCAGTACGTCTCCATGGCGATCAGCGTATTGGAAAACGGGGTGGGTAGAACTCCATTTTATACTAAAATTGTTTGTCTTTGGGTAATTTTCAGACACCATATTTTTAATTCTACTTATTTCTTCTTAGTTTTGGTTACTCTTCCCAGCAAGTCCACAAGTGAAGAAAACTTTATTTAAATCAGTTGTACATTTGTGCTTGTTGCATCGCTCCTTCACATCTTATTTTGATTTTTGTGCACGACCTTTGAATACTGGACTGTTTTTTATTTAAACTTTTGTCCTTCAAATTACATTAACTTCAAATTATAAATCAAATGTTTTGTCCAGTTACTCTTGAAAAATCGTTTCACCAAAAACTTTTTTACTAGGCCAGTTTCCTAGACCACTTTATGCTACTTCTACTAGAGTAATATTATTTTGAAGGAACTTTACACCTACATGAGTACATTTTTGTCCACCCACCTCTGTTTTGGAAACTATTGGTTTACCTGGAGGAATGAGGAAACAAGAAGCTTCAGTCAAACCACAACACTAAAAGAAAACTACGCTAGGTTTAGCATAAGCACGTGTTAGCAAATTCATGTAAACATACAAAAAACAACCAGGATCTAAGTCAGAGATCAAATACTGTCACTTTTAAAACAGAAAATAAATAGAAAATTCTTGTTTGGTACCTACAGTAGTTTGGCAGTATTCTTACCACTGTTATCACTGGTGTTAGCCCAATCTCGCAATAGTGCCCAGACCTGGATTACAACCCTACTAATTCTGGGGTAGATGCTCTAATCCACTGAGGAACAAAGCCCTTATAAATCACAGTGTTCCTTTGCTGACCCCTTGGAGTAAGAATCTAAAAAAAATAATATATCAAAACAGTTTTCTGATCTGGAGGGTTAACGTCCAAACCCTGTATTAACATTTTTGAGCGTAATACTGAACATTTTGTATGACAGCACAACTACTATCAGTGTTGGGAAGTAACTAAAAACATGTACCGAAAATACAGATTCAGAACTACTGCACTGTTCAGATACAGTTACTCATTCATTTCATGTACTAAAATCACAGGAATTCATTACTTGATCGCACATTTTAGTCCAAACTGCACAGTATGAAAAGAGGAAAAAGCTCTTGTGGTGCAGAAAGCAGCAAAGAAAATCCTAGTCATGTTTTTTTCACTCTATAATATAATGTAACTCAACGCAAACAATAGACTGTATATATAAATGGACTTAGCTAACCTGCTAGCCGCCGAGTTCAAAGTAGGACGTGAACATGGGGGCGCTTCCGGTTCCATCGACTCTGGCTCCAAACGCAATTGACTTTACGTTGAAAAACTGTCAGCCCTCTCTCTATAACTGCTGCAGTCTCGTCATTTTGGTCTTAAAATGTTCACGTTAACCCACTCGACATGATCCCGGTGTTTTGATTTTGGCCATAAATCCGTTCTCATAACTGCTGGCCTCATAAACTTTATTGGAGCTGAACGCTACGGGTGACGTCACACTCTTCAGTCCACTTCTTTCTACAGTCTACGATGTGAACATATTCAAAGTATTCAGAATACAGTACTCTGAATGGCCCAGTATTGGAAATATGCTACAAAAAACACATTTTAACGCAGGTATTGAGTGTTTAGTATTAGTATTCTTCCCAACACTGTCTGTTATCCTGGACAGTAACTTCATATATACAAGATCAACAGCAAGAATAGAAGGACACTTACGTAAATCAAAACGCAGCACTCTTGTGTACAGTGTTTCACAGCATTTGACTGGCACTCATCAAAGCCTGGTACTAAGACTATCTACAAACATCGACATGGAAGTCTAACTCACTATTGATACTTCGCAGTTGATATCAACATTGGAGACGACGCTAACGGGAGGAACTGCTCTGTCTGAACCTGCTCCGTCACCTTTTTATTGTTGGAAACGCCTATATGGGACTATGCAAAGTTTTTTTTTTTTTTATTTCTCAAACAATCTAACATCTTATCAGGCTGTATTTGTTAATGTGTTCTTTGTTTCTCCATGGTTACTGCTGGACATTCCTCCATAAACATACACACAGGCCTTCCCCCAGCGTGATGTCATTCCAAAGTATCAAAGCGGAGAAATTCTATCTAAAACTCAATGTAAGACCACCCATCAAGAATCGTGTCTTGATATGCTAATACAAGTCCGGTTTCATTTGTCAAACCCTTTCTTTCAATCCATTGCAAAGGTGTAAATTCTCACCAAAGTGGTTAAAGTGTAACACATTTTTTTTTACCCACAACCAAAATAAAAAAAAAAGAAAAACACATGTTAGTAATTTACAAATATTTAAAAAAGTAAACCTTTATCTATAGGCATTTTAAAATATATTCCATCAAAAATAGTCTGACAAATTTTCAACAGTAGAAAAGAAATGTTATACAAACGGCAAAGGTAGAAATGATAGGTTGAGTTGTCCTTTTTCAAACTTGGCAGAATATTGGAGAACGATTGAAAACCATGCAAAGAAAAAAACACTTTTAACTTAAAATGATAAAAGTCCATATCTTGACGGCTGATATTCTTGACATTGTCCCGTGAAATCTGGATTAACTGTGGTCACCTTTGGCAAACTCGAGTCGCTGTTGTAGTTTCCGTGGTGCCGTGAGCATGAAGTGTACTGGCTCCTTCCACTGTATACTCATGTCTCTAACTCAGCACATTGTCGTATTCAGATCTCAGACTTTTCAGATCACAAACGAGGACTTGTGTCGGAAATCTCCCTGTAAACACAGAATAAGCAGAATAAGATTTCAAGATATACAGCCGTGCGATTCACAATAATGAGAAGTTCGTGCTGCTGCCATAACTTTCAATAATTAAAAACAAAATATCATATCTTTTGAATATCTTTTCAATTGTCCCCTATATATAAGGTCCTATATTATGCAAAATTGACTTTCTGTTCCAGAGTTGCGTGTTTCATTCACATTTTTGAGTACACCGCAAAAAACAAAATCTAGTCCAGCTAAAATGACTTGGATTAAGACATTTTTACAATGATTTGATTTCGCTTGACAAGTAAAATGATCTGCCAGTGCAATAAGATTTTTGTACTTAAAATATGAAAATACATCTTGCTACACTTAAAATAAGAAAAACAACAACTTTTTGCACTTAAAATAAGAAGTAAAGTCAAATGTCGCTTGAATTAAGAAAAACACACTTATTCCACAGGCAGATCATTTTACTTGTCAAGTTGAATCGACTGAAATAAAGTAAAAATGTTCTTAATTTAACTAATTTTAACTTACCTAGATATTGTTTTTTCCAGTGTAAACCTTTATTATTAATCTGTGTGCATCTCCAAAGCTAAAAACGAGTGAACTTTTTGCTAAATTTTCTTATTACTGACAATATACTAATACTTAATGTTAATTCGTAGTCATTAAATTGTATTTATTTATTTATTTTTATTATTTTTTTCCTTCCCATCTCTACCAAAACGCTTTTTTTTTTAGAATTTGAATAAAAGAAAAAAAAAAGTATATTGCAATACCTCATCATCTGTCCTGACATAGTCCACTCCGTCTCCTTTTGATGGAACTTTGTAACTGAGCGATACAAAAAAAAAGAAAATCACAATCATAATGTTAAGCCAAGTCTGTAAAAGGTTAGTACAAAAGTTTAGAGTACAACATAAAACATGGAGGAGTTTAAGAGGAGGAATGGAAAACAAAATCTTACTTGTTTCCTGCTTGTTTCTGTCCAGAGAAATAGCCTTTTTTGTACGCACAGCAGATTCCTACTGTTATACACAGGAGCACCACCACTACCACCAGCACGCCCAAGATTATTCCCAAAATATCAATGTCATCTGAACCCAGAGAACAAAAAAACAAACACGGACTCAGATTTTCAGTTCAAACAAACCGAATATGCTGCAGTTTAAAAGGTACTTACAGACTTCCATTGTCTGAGGTGGACACTCTGCATAACCTGCATCATTCTTCGCTCTGCAGTAATATTCACCTGCGTCTTCTTTTCTGACAGCAAGAAAATTCTGCAAAGAAACATGGACACATTTGTATTTGTACTGCTCACGAACTCCTAGCCCCTTAATCTAGTAATGACTAAGCCTGACTCATTACTTAAGGGTCCAGCATTACGCAAAATTGACTCTTGTGAGCTTTTAGTTATGTTATAATGGCGTTGCCTCATCAAGAACATACCTGGAGTTCTGTTTTGTTTGAGTAAACCTATTGTTGGCCTCTCCAAAGCTCAAAATGCTCCAACTTCAGATGTCAATTCCAAGGTGAGTTATAGAGATAAAAATTCAACCTAAATATGTGTTTGAGTGTTAAACACGTGTGAATGAAACAAAACACAACTCCAGGTACGTTTTTGATGAGGAAACAACATTATAACAGATCAGAAAATAGTGTAAAATAGTCCCTGTGATAGACTTTGTTCATGCTTTATTAAGGTTAATTAAGAAGAGGTACAAAATATAAATATAATAACCAACAATGTTAAAGAATCAAGTCGTTTATTTCATATTTTACCTATTGTATATGCAACATTGATGAAACAATATGAATTAATAGTTTTGGTATGTTACAAAACCGTCTTGGATGGGGTTAAATGATCATCACCCATTGCAATAAGTTTGATTGTTTAAAAAAATCAACGGAAGCAAATGAATTAAATTAATTTGCCACATTCCAGTGGGTTGTGGCTGTGGGCACCGTCTTCCCTCATGGGAGCAACCAAGACGAGTGTTAACTGTTTTCTGTGGAACGCCTAAAAATAACCCGAGGAGATGAGTGGAGGAGAAAGAACATTCTTGAGTTATTATATCAGATCTACAGTGTTTTCTGAACTCCACATCTCAACCATTTGTACTTCAGGACCTCTCACAAGTACAAAGTGTGTGATGCTCTGACATATGTAATATTTTAGGCCATAACATGAAGAACTGTACATTTAAAGGCCCCATATCACGGTATTTTCTGATCTATGTTATAATGTGATTTCCTCATCGCAAACAGACCTGGAGTTGTGTTTTGTTTCATCCACACATGTTTAACACACAAATCCTGCATATTTAGGCTGAATTTAGGCAAACTGAAAACACTCAGTTCCACCTTGTGATGTCATGTGGTGATGCATGAAGTGCTCCACTGTGTTTTTAAACTCTATACACCTTAACTAGAATAATTTGGATCATTTCAGCCCTGGAATTGTCCATCTCAGTAAAAAGTAGATGTTAACCTAAAAACTACCATCACAAGAGATTTGTAGACCGACTAATAACAAAGGATGACTCAAACGTGTGAATGAAACAAAACACAACTCCAGGTATGTTTTTGATGAGGTAACTCCATAATAACACGGCTTCAAGCTCACAAGAGTCACTTTCGCATAACACAGGACCTTAAAGAGTACTGAAGCCACAGAGGAGATGGACTCATGCGTGGAACTGAGGAATGTGCCAACGGGAGCAGCAGATTCCCCTTGTGGGCTTAAGCCATCTCGCACCATCATCTGTCTCCCCAAAATATCTGTCCCACCCCTGGGCGCCAGACCCCATCCCCTCGACCCTCCAAGCCCCCACTTCACCCCCCTTCCATACTTCCCGGTTGCACATGTTACTGACCAGCGTTCCCGAGTCTGCGTTGAGCGTGTACGAGGAGTTTAAGAACTTCTGGCTGGCTTTGGGGTCGTCTGGGAGCTCCTCTTTGTTTTTGAACCACTGGTACTGAGACTTGGGGAAACCCTCTTCTTCCAAACAGCTCAGCTCGGCCGACTTTCCTACGGGCACTGATTTTGGGACGCTGCATTTGGGTGTGACCGGTTTCACTGTGAAGAGCAAATACAACATGAGTTAATAGGCGAATGTCTCTGTGAGGTTCATACAGTCAGTGGGAAACACTAGCGTCATAATACTGCTGGGCTAATGACGCTCTCATGTGACAATGTCAGCCTGACCCTTTCTCTTTCGCTGGACCGACAGTTATGGTTAGACGGGTACGTGTTTTTCGGACGGTGCCAGTGACCATAACACGCGGTGGTCTTTCTTTAGAATGGCAATCGCAGAGATGCAGTTTCGGAGCGCTCCTCTTTTAGCCACGAACACGCCTTTGCAGCTGGGTAGGCCTGAGCTCGACGCATCCTTACATGTTTTGTACGCCACAAGGTGGCAGCGACCTACAACACGGTTTCATCTTACAGCATCCCAGGAATCACTGAGCAAGAGTTTCATCTGGGGATATTGGTGGTGTCAGCTTCCTGTTTTTAGGTGATATTTTAATAATGTCCTTCAAAGTTATTAGAGTAAGACAAACTATTGATCCACAAGGGAAAGTACTTAGATACACTAGCTCACACATTACTATACAATAACCAAGGAAAGGATAAGGATATGTTGCTTTTCTCACTCTGAAACAAGTCGTCAGAGCATTTTCTTAAGAAGAAGTGGTTACCTCAAGTCTCCTCCTCAAGAAATGAATGCCATAAAATATATATTTAATGCTTAGGTATCTTGAGGTGAACTTGTGTGAACTACAAACGACACAGTATTTTGTTTTCTCCTTTGATAATCCAATAAGTCTATCAATTCTGAGATCATTTTACCCAATGGATTCACTATGCTGCTCCAATTCATGACAACAACCATGGCCATATCTTACCTCTTACAGTCAGGTCAATCACAATCTCATCAAAGGACTTCTGGTCATCGGGGGCGGTCACTTCACACCTGTATTTGGCTGTGTCTGACCTGGTTGCGTTAGTGATCACTAATGTGGCTGGTTCTCTGATAACTGCCCTGTTCTCCAAATCACCTGTAAGCCAAGGAGACGTGTGTCATTACAAACACTATACTCAAATATACTATACTTCGCACTAGAAATGCAACGCAGTGCACATTTCAGTATCAAAATCAAGTACTTTTTCCATCACTGCTGAAATATAAACAATTATATAATATGAATTTGCCTTACCAGACACCTTCTTGTCAAAATACACATAACTAGGCCCTTCGTTCTTGATCTTCTTCCATTCTATCCTGGGGTTTAGCGTTGAAATGGACTCAATCAAACAAGATAATTCAACTTCTGCAGGACAAAGAAGAGGGAGATTAGTTGTGTGTGGATGTAAGCAGGCATGTTTGGAGCGTACATAAAGGAAGGTGACATTTAAAGACCATAAGACCATCTGGTTATTAGCACTTACTGTCAAACTCATCAGTCCATGGGGATTCATTGCTTGATCGTAGCACCACCGCTAAAACGTTGAAGTAGCCTGCAATGACAGAGAAAAAGGAAATGCTCATTATTATGCTCATTATTACATAGGGATGGATAATATAGACATTACAATATCAGAATTGGACTATATCGGAGGGTTGCCAGGTGTGAAACGGGGGGAAAAAAATCATCCAATATTTTTCCAGCGCTGTGTGGCCAGTGCATGGTAAATGGAAAATGGTCACATTTTTATACAGCATTTTTCCACCTTCAAGGCACTTAAAGCACTTTACGTCAAGGAGCCACTCACGCATTCATACACACATTCATTCAGACTAAAAATGGTCAATATGTTTACATAAGTAAGTAGCATTTATTTATAGAGCGCCTCTCACAGAGATCAGCTCCCAAGGTGCTTTACAGATTAAAAATATTCCTACTAATAAAGATAAACAGTGACTACACAGGCCTTTAAATTAAATATTATTATTTTATATCCCAGACAAAGACATTTTATTATATTTTTTGCAAACGTGAAAAGTTAATCTGTGATCTTAACTTAAATTTCAGACACCGCACAGTTCTGGGTCATAAAATCCATATCGGACCATATGCTATGACACATAAAACTAGTTTACATCCCCTCCTGTTCTATTCTCATTGTTGCACTTTCCTTGGGCATGTCCATAACTCATGGCTAAATCGCTATTCCACAAAGTCAATTAGAAAACAAGGCATTTTCATGTCAAAACGCCCCAGTCTCACGTCATCCTACATTAAGCCAATAATGTGAGCAATCTGCTGATCTTTGGCCTCGTTCAGCAATCACCAGTCTTCCATTTTTAGTTGGTCAAAGCATTGTGTGTGTGTGCGCATGTGTAACTGTGTGTGTGTGTGTGTGTGTGTGTGTGTGTGTGAGGGGTGGGGGAGAGCTGTTTCTATGCACAGTGCATAATTGCGCAGGGAGGCATGTGGCCTTTTCAGGGCAAGCTCGCCATGCCAGGAGTTCAAGCACCCGCTCTCTCTCTCCCCTATCCTTCTCTCTCCCTCTCGCTCTCACCTCGTGGTCTCTCTTTCCTCCGCTTACTTTCTCTCGCTGTCTTTCTCTCTTTTTCCTCCTCACTGTCTCTATTTTCCTCCCATCTTTGTTTCACTGTTTTTCTCACTCCCATCACTATCTCTTTTTACCTCCTAGCTGTCTCTCTCTTTCCCCTTCCTGTCGCTTTCTCTCCCCCTCGCTGTCTCCCTCTCTTCTCTCCCTTCTTGGTTTCCCTATCGCTCTCTCTCCTCCGTCACGCTTTCTCTCCGTCTATCCTCCCCCCCTCGCCGTCTTTCTCTCTTTCTCTGTGCCTCGTGCTAGAATCCATGCGGGACTAAGTTTGCAGAAAGATGGGTGCTGGTTTGAGCAGTGTGACGGGGGAGCTGCTGGAGAGGAGGGGGTATGTGGGCGAGGGGTGAGAGGGGCAGAGGGGGGGGATAGGGCCTTGGAAGGGGGGGCTCTGCTGAATCATCCTGACAGTCCATGGGCTGCGTCGCAAAGTCATTTCCACATGAACGTTAGAGACTTAAATTAGGGCGATGACTAAACACAAGCAACGCCGTCTCAGAATAAATCCTAATCTGCTTTATTCTGCTTCCTTAAATGATACTGTTTTAAACATAGGCGCGGACGAGACGCTGGTTATGTTTATATACACACAAATATACGACCAATATCTGATTTATGGAGTTATCGGATTATTGAAATGTCATGTAAACAGTTTTATCATGTGAGTAATCTGATGTCTGATTGTTCACATCTAAAGGTTTTGACAAGAATTTAGCGAAAAAGCCAAATTAATGTGGCAATAACAAAAATGAAAGAAAATATATAAGGATTGGAAGGTTAATTTTTAATAAATTCTATAAAAAAAATACAATGATGAATTTATAATTATAGAATTATCTGATTATACGATTTTTTCTGGCTAAGTAAATGTTCCCACTGTTTGCACACACATTTCAGGTGACTTAAAAGTACAATTTAAAGTGCACTGTCAAACTATAAGTCAATCTATAAGTATAAAAGATAAAAGATGGTTTTGTTGCTATCGTAACTTAATAAAAAGTGTGGATCTTCTAGTTTAGCGGTACGTAATCAACACATTAAAAAGTTAAAATGAAGTGATTAATAAAAAAGCAACCTCAAAATCAAAACATGTCAGAAATATGTAAATATCTGGAAGGTACAGTCTATAATCTATTCAGTCAAAACTGTTCAATATCATGTGTATAATTAAATATATATAAGAAATGTAATTCAAGAAAAAGTAGAAAATTATTGCTCTGATACCCAGAATAGCACAGTTTGCCTGTAGCGTAATTACATGCAACCAAATATGGAAGGGGTTAAAATCTGCTTCTCAGAGGATTACATCGTGGATTTAAGCAGTGCATAAAAAAAAATGTGTGTAGGTGTTGTTTAGAGCTAATTAGCCCAGTTGTATTTGTTTTGGAGACTAACTGTCCGACCTCCACCAACTGTCACAGCACGTCTTGGGTCACCTGCCCTGGGAGACAGACAGGATAAGCTGATTAGTCCGAGGCCTTTTCTGGAGATGATCATGACAAGACAACAGCTTGTTTTTAGCCACTGTCAGTAATTACGCTACGCAGAGGTCACCAGTAGGTCGGACTTTAGCTTCAAAACAACACCCACGTAGATTTTCTGGACTGTTCGAGCAAAAGGATTGGCAAACTTTTCACGCATAGCACCGTTTTATATTATGTTTGGCATTCCGAGTATCATCAAAGCTAAACCGGGACTATAACAGGTCTACGTTAGAGCTAAAATCACACTAAACCACAGATAAGCTCTGTCTCATAACGAACACAACAAGAACAAAAACATTAAAGGTCCAATATTACGCAAAATGGATTCTTTAAGATGTAATAATGTTGTTACCTTCTCAAAAATATACCTGGAGTTGTGTTTTGTTTCATTGTTTCACCCTTTATTATTTGTCTGTTTATATCCCCAAAGCTAAAAATGCTCTGTTCCTGTTGGTGATGTCATCAAGTGGTAGTGTTCAAGTTACCGTCTACCTTTTACCTTTGGTTCAGTAGAGACAATTCCAGGGCTGAAATTATCCAAATGATTCTAATGAAGCTGTATAGATGTTACGTTTGAGTACCTTTTGTGCTTTTGCTCCTGTTTTTAATGGTCTGTCTTTGTAGTATTTTTTCCTAGTTTTGTTTTTGTAAGTTATTCTTATGTTTTTGAATGTTTTAAGGTTCTTTTTTCGGGCAGGAGCCTTTAAATGCACGAGTCCGTCGCTCCGTCTCGCTCTCTCGCTGTTGTGCACTCAGGTAACGGAGCACATGCCTCGTGCCAGGGGAGCTGTCTCGCACTTCCCTGCTCCGGGTTACCTTAGCTTTTTGTGTTGGCCTAGTTTTTTTTGGTTTGCCCTGGTGTGTCCGGACGCCCCATTTTCGTTTTGGTATGTAGGGACAGTTAGTGGGGTGGTGTTTTAGTTTGGGTAGGGACAGCCGTGTGTTGGCAGCTTCTACGGCCCTGTATAGTTGGCCTGTCCAGCACACTGTCCTTATTTTACATTGGCCAGTTCACCAGGGCCTTTTCCTTTGTTATTTTGTTTCATTAGTTTGGGCACAGGTTAAGGGTTTTATTTGGCTCCCAGATACTAACAATCCGAAGTAAGAAATAACAATGGTTAAGCCTTTGACTCTGTTTAAATCCAGGCTAAAAACGGTTCTGTTTAGCTGTGCATACGACTGAAAGGTTTTCATTTTCCATACTGCACTCTACTCTTCTCTCTAATTCTCTCTAATTTAATGTCCCATCTCTATTTTTTAAATAATTATGATGATTATTTATGTTTTAATTTGTTTGTATTGTGATTTTAATGTATTTCTTATTCTGTAAAGCACTTTGAATTACTTTGTGTACGAATTGTGCTGTACAAATAAACTTGCCTTGCCTTAATCCTTAACTTTGTTTTCCGTGTCCTTCTTAAATATGCTGTGATTTATCTTGGGTCACACCAGTGGAGTTTAAAAACACAGTGGAGCGCTGCCTGTATGACCACATGACGTCACAAAGTGGAACAGAGTGTTTCCTATTTGAGAGAAGAACTCCAACCAAATATGGGTTTGTGTGTTAAACATGAGTGAATGAAACAAAACACAACTGCAGGTATGTTTTGTTTTAGGAAACCAGATCAGAAAACAGTGCAGTGTGTGGCCCTTTAGTCGATTTGTTTCTATATACAGCAGTTCATACACCTCAGATTGAGAAGCGCCGCTCTAACACTCTCCAGGATCAGCGGTTAACAGATCCACACGCACATGTTCACGCGTATCTATATTACATGAAACCACATATGCAATTTTGATGATAACATTCAGTGAGATGGCTCTTCATATGACGGATACGTCTTTAAGTATGCTCCCTTTAACATCAATATCCATGCTAAATAAGTCATGTATTAGCATTAGGGTTATGGTGCTACACTGGGGACGACCTTGGCTTTGGAAAGGAATAAAAACCTACAATAAACATTATATAAGAACAAGAGGATATGATAGGATTTTTAAAATGATTTTTACTTGGTTTGGTGGGATAAAACTTGTGAGGAATATTCATTATGGTTTTATTATGTTCAGTTACGTGGCTGTTTGTGGGAAAACGTTGAGAAGTAGTGAGCTCTGAACTGAAATACCTGTACCTTTGTTATCAAGATTTAAAAAAATATATATATCCAAAATGCAGAGAGACTTTATGCACAAAGAAGAGATTTGTAACATTTCTTTAACAAAATGGAGCTGTTGCAATTTATTTTTATTAGTCTAATCATAACATGTTGACAGGTTTTGGTACCATTAAGGTCGCCGAGTAATAGTTCTACATATTTTACATCGACTGCTCCTGTCCAACCAGGAAGTAAGATTATAGCGTCACCATAAAAAAAAACAAAAAAGAAAACAACTAGGTAAGATTTAGCAAAAATGTTGAATATAATGATGCCAAATCCTTAGTCTTACCTGTCATATTCACTTTTTTTTTTACTTTCCACAGATTATCGCTGCTCCGACTGTCTCCCAGCCTAGGTTTACTTCGCAAACATAAGTTGGAAGAACATTTTCAGAGCGAATCGCAAAGAGAAAGATTCTGCGTTTTCTTAAGACACTTTACAAACAAAACCAATACGAGTGAATCCTGCTCTCAATTTCTCATCACTGCTTCCTTTCAGCGCCACACACAAAAGAGCACACGTTTCGGAAAGAGGAGACAGTTTTGACTTCCGCTCTGCAGCTGTATGTCGGACGGTTTTGATAAAGTGTCATGGAAAAGGCGTCTATTTTCCATTCAAGCTGTTCCCGATGGCAGTAATGTGCAGCTCATCTGTACAGCTAAACGTAGCGACAAAGTTAGTGTTTGATAGACAAGTCATTGCTAACTTGTGGAGTTATGTTTCCAATGAACCTGATGTCCTGCGCTACCAAATACCAGCTGTAACTAGGCCAAGTATGTGAAGGGTCCAAAATATCAGGATGTCCTGTGTTGAAATAGAATCTTAGTCTGATGCTCAATTATTTTGAATGGTTCCCACAGCATTATGAGCTTGAGTTTAACGTGTACCTTTCACTAAAACACCGTCAACACCTATTTATTATTATTATTATTTATTAGTGGTAGTATTTATTTATTATATTTAAGCTGTTACAAAAAAAATCCTGGACATTTGTATTAGTGAATTTATTTTAGTGTTTATTATTTTACTTCCTGGTTGGACACAGGCAGCAAACATGACCCACAGAGCTCTTATTGATCTAGTTGGACGTGACATTCATAGTAGGTAAATTTTACCTACGTAGCAACCATAATGTTAACAAACTTTCACGGTGGTTATGATTCGACAAACAGAAATACAGTTGTGCTCATAAGTTTACATCCCCTGGCAGAATTGATCATTTCTTGGTCTGGAAGCTGCACATGGGACGTACTTGGATATTCCAACATGATAATGATCCAAAACACAAAGGCAAGTGGACCTGTCACTGGCTCCAGCAGAATAAAGTGAAGGTTCTGGAGTGTTCGTCTCTTCTGACCTCAATATCAAGAATTTACAGGAACTGGAGCCTTTTGCTAAGAAGACTGTGCAGCTTTACCATCAGAGAAAATAAAGAGCCTCATCCACAACTATCACAAAACACTCCAAGCTGTCATTGGGTCATGTGTGTAGCTTCTGTTCTCATTATGATTTAAAAAGAGGAAACACAGTTGTTTTATAATAAACGGCTTCACCCAAGCACTAACCATGAATGAAAGAAAAGTTTTTTTGTGTTATCATTCATATTCTCTGAAAGATGGACAAGAAATAATAAATTAGTATGTAAACTTATGAGCACAACTGTACCTTATATCGGGGCGTCCAAACTTTTTTCATTAAGTGCCGCATATCAAAACCAATGTGAGGGCCGATCGAGGGTCTCAGACTGGTGGTCAGTACAGTGAATTATTTAAATATGTGCATTTATAACAAGTTAGAATGAGCCTCTTGCACCTGTATTCACGCTTACACCCTCAATGGGACACACTAAAGATGCGCCAAGAAAAACTGTCTTGAGGACCACATTTGGCCCCTGGACCATAGTTTGGACATGCCTGCGTTACACCTTAAAAATCTTATTTTAGTACTTCTCTTCTCAGCTTAACTAATATAAAACTATAATAAATATTTCCCACAGACAGGCCTACTCCTCCACCAAACCCAGAAATAATTAGAAAAACATGCCATACACTTTAAAGGTGCATTGCGGAACTTTTCTGGAGGAGGGTCCGTCAAATGCTTTTCTTCAGAATGCCTGTTTTTCTAGATATTTTTAAGCACTAAAACCACCTGTAATTGAATAAATGTAAAGCACAGCTGTTTAATGTCATATTGTATAACGTTATAAGCAGAGCAATGACGTATCCAAAAGAAACGAGAACGTGCTGGACCCCAACCAAAAAGTTACACAGTGCAGCTTTAATGCAGCAATCAGCTCCATGTTTGGTCTGGACGAGTCAGTAGAGTTCGCCCTGTACATCTCGGCCCTCCTTAAATCATGGCGTATTAGCACAGATTAGCTGACTAAGCGAGCTTGACGTGGGGGTAAAAAGATTGAGAGGTCGGAAATGGAAACAGCTGTGAAACCCCCACTCTAAAAAGTTGACCTGCGTAATACTCTCACACGGTAAACAGCAAACACAGAGGAAGACGTCCATGAGGATTTAAAGGGTTCAAAGCAACACGCAGGCGCAGGATTTATGGGACTCCCCTCTTCATTAGAAATCCAATACCCTCGTAAATATTACAGCGAGGTGATGTTAGCTATCATTCTAACGCTGCATCACTATTGGGGAGAACTACAACTTAAACAGGTGGTACAGTGACAACCAAGACCAAACCAAAGTGCGGGGGGACGGACTCCAGAAATCACAGATGATCGTAGATGTACTGTACTTTTTTATACATTTTTACTTTGTTAATTGTTACACTGCAAAACGCTAAATCTAGTCAAGTTAAAATGACTTGGATTAAGAAAGTTTTACCCCGATTTGAGTACATTTCACTTGACAAGTAAAACGATCTGCCAGTGGAATAAGATTTTTGTACTTAAAATATGAAAATACATCTTGCTACACTTACAATAAGAAAAGCAACAACTTTTTGCACTTAAAATAAGAAATAAGATCAAACGTTGCTTGAATTAAGAAAAAAACACTTATTGCACTGGCAGATAATTTTACTTGTCAAGATGAATCTAGTCAAATAAAGTAAAATGGTCTTAATTTAAGTCATTTTAACTTAACTAGATAGTTTTTTTCCAGTGTAAATGTTTCTTTAGCAAAATTAAGGTGTTGTCATTTATTATTAGTGTGACTATAGTGTAAATTAGACCTAGTTTTGACCTTTGTTAAACATTAAGGTTCCCTAGGTAACAGATATGAAATTATCTCTATCTAGGTAAAATGATCAATTTCACCAAAATGAAATAAAATAAAAAATAGGCTAGATTTTTAGTAATCAGTGAATCTGTTTTCTGTGGTATAAGTAGTCTAAAGTCTCATATGCAGTCTCATTTTTCAGTTTTTCGTATATTGTACCACAAAGCGAGATTGAAAATGCAAAAGGTGCCTAAAATCTACCCAAAAAACATCTATGTAAAGTGTAATGAGGGTCAGGAGCCTAAATGTCTGTGCAGAACAACCAAAAGAGGGACAGGTGGGCACCCTGAGGTCACCAACAGGGCTGATGAATGGGGGAAATGCTGAGTGGGTGTTATGAGACTGGTGTTTCCATCTCTGACACGTCCTTCCCTTCGTCATTTAGACTCATCCTGTCTGTTAAATGTGTTTGTTCAGCCATAACATTAATGTGAAATAGAAAGGGTAACTATTGGAAAATACATGGCATGTACAAAACAAGAAGAAACACGGGGCTGCAAGATTAATCGCGACTGGATCAAAGCTGAAAACATCACAAAGTGGAGCAGAGCGTTTTGAGCTTTGAAGATGTATAGGCAGATTTGAATTACACAATAAACAAAGCACAAAGGCTGCAATAATTTTCCTTCACAAACAAAATAATAATAAATATAAGAATCAAAATAATAAAATCTTAGTCTTTGTAAATACAGCGGACCCTGTAATTTAGACTTTTACAAACATGTTCTGAAATACATGTGATTCTCAGATTAGTTTGTCAGTTAAGACCTATTTTAGACTCTTTTTTTCCCTAATTCTCCTGAACATATTTAAAATGCAATGTTTTTTTGGTGTAGATAATATTCTTGTGTGCAGAAAATGAGCATAGCAACTAGCCAAGTTAACTGTCATGACGGCGTTTGATTCTTTGTTGCCTCTCAAATCAAGTTTCTTTTAACGTAAGGGACTAAAGAATGGTAAGAACTGCATTGTTATTCTCTTAAATATGTTTCTATTTTAGATAACATCATCACTTTGACTTCAATAAAGCACTGTGGGGAGCATAAAGTCATTGAGGTTTGTACAAAAGCATGTTTTCATAAACAATTTGTACTGCAACGCTGCAAATATAATCAGATGTATCTTATTAAGGTATTTTCTCCTCAAATATATTCCTCTGTTGTTGTGTTTGGCTCCCAGCTGAGGAAAAAACATGCTAGCGTGTTATGTCGATGATTAGCATTAAACAGTGCAGGTGCTCACTGACCTAGTTCGTGCTTTTAGACCTGTACTTCATTCTTGTGTCTCACTCAGTGGATAGAAAAAACATAGGAAGCCAGAAAATGTCAAAAATAATGTGTGATTAACTGAATTTAAATATGCGTTTCAGTCATTTGTAATGATGGAGGATGACTGTGATCAGCTTGGTTCTTTTATATTGAGGAATATACAGTCAATCCTCTGTCAGTAAAAGCATGTTGTTTGGAGAACATATTCATTTTCTGTGTTTAAAGACACAGTATGTAACCTTTCAGTCAAAAAATAAAAGCATGTTTTTTTATTAATCTGAAAAACATGCATCCTGGTTGTTTCTATGGAAATGTTGCTCCCTAATATTCCGTAGTTTAGCATAAGACCGATCGTCAATCAATCAATCAAACTTTATTTATAGAGTGCTTTTCATACAAAAATGCAACACAGAGCACTTTACAGTGATTAAAAAAGAACAATCCTACATTTCCCCTCCACCCCCCACAAAGCTAAGATAAACATATGATCTGTGACATTCCCACATAAAGCAGAACTAAACAAGTGAGTCTAACTGTGACATAACTATCTTTATTTACCACTAACTGAAACTATTTACCACTAACTGAAACGTTCTGCATCTTTTTCAGTGCAGAACGTTTCGAAATGTGTTTTTAAGTTTTTATTTCCATAGAATCACACAGGTGAGACGTGCCTCCTCCAGAAAGCTGCATACTGTACCTTTAAATAAATGTCACAGACATCTGCTTTATTCATGTTCTTGAGCTCAACAGCTCAGTGCTTAGAGCAGCGCCCCCCCAACCCAATGGATGGAAGATTAATTCCCTCTTGGACCAAGTTCTATTGCTGTGTCCTTTGGCAAGACACTTCATCCACATTGGCTTGACTCAGTGTGTTGTGCACCTGAGTGAAGTGCTGATCGTGGGGGCAGATGGTGCAAACTGGCAGCTTCACTTATGTCAGTCTGACCCAGGACAGTATCAGAAGTCATTTTTGGAACAAAGACATACATTCAAATTGAAAATAATGAGCGATCAATGTCAGAGAAAAACTGTTGATTACGTTTTGCCCATATCGCCCAGCTCGAGTCAAATCCACATGTTTTTCTTTCTTCTCTTCCTTTCCGCCCCCTCATTGGGCATCAGGGTGCTCTGTGTAATCTCTGTGTAATGCCCTGGTAATACCCTCAGGTTTTACTCAGCTGAATAATACAGAAGGCCCACAGGAGCTGGAAATGTCTTGATGCCTGGCTCTGTGTAATGAATCCCTCCTACTTTTCTATTGGGCCTCCTGGGAAGCTGCTTATTTCCTGTTTCGCTGGTTCCCTCCTCTGCACATCCAAAGAGGTGAGGCGAAATCATAAATAGAAAGGTTCAATTAAGAAACCGCGAGCTGCTCCCCTGGGTGGGCCTTCACGTGCTGCCTGTGGAGACTATTCCCACGCCCCTCACATCAAAGTGCAAATGCCGACTTTTTCTCATCAACCGGTTGCTATGTAAATGCATCGATTGAGCTTTATATTGCTGCACAACAGAGAACCATCACCAAAGGAAATTAAAGACCCTATATTACACAAATCTGACTACTGCGAGTTTTTATGTTGTAATGTTGTTACCTCATCAAAAACATACCTGGAGTTGTGTTGTGTTGCATTCACACGTTTCAGTAACCGTTTATTATTAGTCTGTCTACATCTCCAAAGCTCAAAATGCTCCGTTCCACCTTGTGATGTCATGAAGCGGTAGGTTTCAAGTTACCAGCTACTGTGTTTTTAAACTCCATACATTCATTAGAGTTATTTGCATGACTTCAGCCCTTGAACTGCCAATCTCTACTGAACTAAGGGTAAAAGAAAGATTTAAAAAAAAACTAGAAAACATGACATCATAAGGTGGAACATTCTGAGTTTTACAGCTGTAGACAGACTAATAATGCAGGATTACTCAAACATGCGTGAATGAAGCAAAAACACAACTCCAGGTATGTTTTTGATGAGGTAACGCCTTTATAACACAACTTGAAGCTCACGAGACTCACTTTTTGCAAAAATATAGAACCTTTAAGCTTTTATTATCAATGTATTCTCCATGGAACAACCAGTGCCTTCAACAGGAACGACCCTCCCCCATGACCACATTACATTAACGGACATCAGCAAGGTCACGTCCTCCAGTGATTGATATATTTTTAACCGTTTAAAATGACTATAGCCTATACCAGAAATTCATGTGGGCGGGGGGGGAGTTGCGTTATTGGGTCTAAGTATCGGAGACTCCATTGGCGATGCCGGGGGTCTGGACCAGCATGTGCATTCAAACACACGTGGGCACATATGAACATATGCTTACTGCGTGGAGCTAATGTTACATGAAAAACACAGCCTATGGAACGGATATTTCAAGCGAGAGATGTCACGATACGGAAATTTCAATCTTAATTTCAATACTAAAGAATTGATTCGATACTCAATACAGATTCAGATGCCACAATGATAATATGCAAAGACAATAGAATGTGATTTTAAACATAATAATACTTTTATACTTTTATATTACCACGTGACTAATTCCTTAGTCGTCCAGGTAGGCTCCATAGTGCTCTATAGTCTTTGTACTCTTATATTTGTTCTGATACAGCTCAAGATCAGTCTGTAGCTACTCAGGAAAGGTTCATTTCTATCCTGTGAATGTGACGTTTTTAGTATCTGGTTTTGGCGTGAGTTTAAATACATTTTCTTCTTCCCCCTCCTTTTTGAGCTCCTACTAGGCAGATGTATACTTCTCGTGTTCATTAATCGGCTTGAAATAAATAAATAAACGAGATAAAAATAATACTTTTGGAAACCCTTCTTGAAATACACTGTAGGTGAATGAGGCATGGGAACAATACAGTTGAAACAGAAATCTAATGGTCAAGTGGGTCCCAGGCGTATCTCTGCGTACGGCTTGTCTCGCTTTTAAAATAGACAGACATTTCACATGCTGTGCTCAGGTCAGCCGCAGTACAAGGCTAAACTGGACACGACTAGATTACAAACAAGAGTCAGCGCTTCACCATATCCAACAACATCAAACAGTTTTTATTAGGGCTGTAGTAATTCTTGGTTGACTAATGACTTGCCCTGAATTTAGATGAGTTGACTAAAAAGAGGGTGTGGCAAAAGCTCTCAAACAATTAAATTCAATCGCTATGATTGGACCATTTGCACTCAAGACTACAACTGCATGTGAGTCCATGCAAAAACTGTGAAAAGTTCTAGGAAAAAAGTGTATTTATATGGAAAAATGCCCCAAATCTTCAAATAATCCACTCTCTACCTTTTCTTTCCCGTGGTTGTGTATAATTCTTTGTAATCTACATAAAATAATTAGTCTGCAACAAATTTTACGGTCGACTAAAGCATCATCGACTATGTAAAAAGACTAGAGATATTTCTGATATTTTAAAAGTTTTGTGATTATTGTTGCTTACATCAACTACAGTCACCCGCTATAATGAAAGCCAACAAGTTCTCGCAACACTGAACATTACGATCAGACATGGTAATGCTTTAGTTCCAATCAGCATTACCTGGAGTGGAGAGAAGGATGGAGACATAACCGTGCTGGTGCCAGCTGCCTCTCACACTGTGGTGATAAGAGGCAGCCTGGGAGCAGTGTGGGGTCCCTGTGAGGGGTCCCTTTGAGGGGTCCTTGTGGGGCCCAGCTCTCAGGGTCTTTTAAGGCCTGTAAATCTTAATGTTCCCAAACCAAACTGCACACTTAATGCTTCACTTTAAGGTCACAATACATGTAAGTTATGCAGGAGCCTCCAGCTTTACTCAACTCCTCTGCCCAGGGTGGAGTTTGTGTTGGAATAAAAAACGTAAACTGTGCCTCTAACAGGGCTCTGACTGCTCTGAGATGAAAAGACAAGAAAAAGATGTTATCATGACGATATAACCCCAGGATAACTGCTCTGATAAACACTTGTGCCACTGCATTAATATTCTTTTCCATCTTTTCATTTGCATCTGTAATGTTATTCAAGCTCTTCTATTTTGCTCCGAGGTCTTTTGGCCCGATTAAAGAAATAAACAAACTGAAGTCCAGTCTTGGCAAGCACCTGGAGGAGGGAGATTTAATATGTTTGACCGCACATATTGCTCTGTGCAAACCAGAGAGAGCAGCAGTGGTTTAGAGAAATCCCACAGACGGTTGTCAAATACAGCAGGTCTATACAACATGCAGCCCCTGGACATAATCAGGCCTTCCAAACGATCTGATCCTTCTCCCAAATACTGAGACATATTTCTCTTGTTTACTGGTTTTTAGTTCTGATTTAGTACTAGCTAAACAATACAAGCATTAAAGGTTCTATAATACATAAAATTGACTCTGAATTGGGCTTTTAAGTCAAGTTATAATGTTGTTACCTCCTTAAAAACACATCTGGAGTTGTGTTTTGTTTCATTCACATATGTTTGAGTAATCCTGATGTATTAGTCTGTCGGCATCTCCAAAGCTCAAGTTTGTGTGTTAAAAATGTGTGAATGAAACAAAACACAACTCCAGGTATGTTTAGGATGAGGAAACATTATAACGTAGATCAGAAAATAGCGTAAAATGGGCTCAACATGCCAAACAGACACCATTCATGGCTGATTTCTGTATACCTGTTGACCTGTTGACGCGTATATGGTTAAAATGAATGAAAAAATGATCAGTTTATTCAGCGTTTTGAGACTGGAGGCAGGAGTAACCGCGGTCTCAGCAAAGTGACGTCTTACACTGCCAAAAGAGACTTGCTAATTTCCATTTGACAAAAGTCTCTGATGTCGGGGACACAAAAACTGACAAATTAATTCATAAGAGCATCACATATTAACATAAGCTCCTTTCTGAGAGGCGATTACTGCTCCTGCACAGACAAACCGCTGCTCCTGTTCCCATAGCAATACTGGCATCATTTCCATAGTAACGGCAATGGCTTCACTGCCTTTGATGGCGCTCCCTCGTCACCCCCGCATCCCCAAACCCCACCGACGGTCAGTGGCAAAGTATTTACCTAGGCTTGTCACAATAACAAACGTTGAAGCGCGATTTATTGCTGAAGAAATATTTAATACTTGTCGAACTACTTAAAAACAACAAAAAGTTCCCCACGAGTATTAAGAAAAAGTACACACAAAAAAAATCTATTTTATTATCTTCTTGAAATCTTTGATGAAAGCTTGCATTTTAAAAGACAGGTTAACTCTGTTGTTAAGGTCAGCTTCTTCCAGTTACGTCTTTTAGCTAAAATAAAGCCATTTCTCTCACGGCATGACCTGGAACGTCCAATCCAATCTTTAATCTCCCGCCTTCAACTCGTACAAAACGCTGCAGCTCGCCTCCTTACCAACACCCCTCGCTATAATCACATTACCCCGTCCTCCGGTCACTCCATTGGCTCCCTGTACGATTTAGGATGGTTTTTAAACTTTTAATTTTTGTTTTTAAAGCTGTGCATGGCTTGGCACCTGCATATCTATGTGAGGTTCTCAAGCCCCGCCGGCAGATTAGAACCTTGCGTTCGTCTTCACAGTTGTTTTTTGGAAGTCCCTGTGGCTGCATATAAATGCTGGGGGGGCCGTGCCTTTGCTGTGGCTGGTCCGAAGTTGTGGAATGAACTACCTCCTGTGTTACGCATTAATGATTTTGCACTTTTTAAATCAAAACTCAAGACCCATTTATTCCACTTGGCTTTTAACACATGAGGTTGCTAAAACATCATTTATGTTTTATGTCTTTATTCATATTTTATTTTTTTTACTGATTTACTGATTTTTAACTGATTTACTTTATTTTTTTTTACTGATTTTGTTTGGGTTCTTTTAACTCCTGTAAAGCACTTTGATCATTGCTAAAATGTTGTAAAGCGCTATACAAATAAAGTTTGATTTGATTTGCTTTGATCTATATCTATAATGATCTAGTGAATGTTAAAGGTGCACACTGTATGTTTTCTAGAGGAGGGTCTTGCTTTTTTTTTTTTTTAATGTGCTACAGTATGACATTAAACTTGTGTATCTTGCAACCTGTGTATCGTTTTATATCTGTGTGGTGCCGGTCATGTCCATGGTACAACTGTATTTTATAACTGTTATAACTGTGTTGTGTGTTTTTTATATGGACCCTCTGTTTACATTCTTACTGTGAGCTGGGTTGCCTCTCCACAGAACTGACCTGTAACTTGGCCTGGTGGCACTACCTGCTTTTATATCCGGAGATAAATAAGTTTAAAGGGCTCATACTTTGCTATTTTCTAATCTACTGTATATTATAATGTTGCTTCCTCATCGCAAACATTCCTGGAGATTTGTTTTGTTTCATTCACACATGTTTAACGCACCAATCCTGCATATTTATTATATTATATTGAGTTCTTCTCTCAAACAGCCAACACTCTATTTGCCTTGTGATGCCACATAGTAATACAGGAAGTGCTCCACCATGTTTTTACACTGCAATAAACAAAATCTAGTCCAGCTAAAATGACTTGGATTAAGAACATTTTACCATGATTTGAGTAAATTTCACTTGACAAAATGATCTGCCAGTGCAATAAGATTTTTGTACTTAAAATAAGAAAAACAACAACTTTTTGCACTTAAAATAAGAAATAAGATCAAATGTTCCTTGATTTAAGAAAAAAACACGTATTCCACTGGCAGATAATTTCACTTGTCAAGATGGATCTACTCAAATAAACTAAAATGTTCTTAATTTAAGTCATTTTAACTTACCTAGATCGTTTTTTCCAGTGCAAACCTGTGTGAATGAAACAAAAAACAACCCCAGGTATGTTTCTGAGGAGGTAACAACAATCTAATATGATCTAAACAAGAGTCAGTGTAGCATAATATAGGACCTTTACTGTCTTACTGTGGAACATTTCAAGCAACGTAACAACCCCATGAGTCAATGCAGTAATTATAATGACAGACGTAAGACCACCCCACCTGTTTTGTGGGTGAAAGTGACCAAACTGACCTCTTTAAATGAAAATGCTGAGTGTGATGACAGATTGTGTTTTAGGGCTGTACCGGCAGTGACCCCAGGTGCTTTTGTTGCAGCTGTGGTCCCCGTTTCCTTTTCTCAAGTCTGCATTTAACTTCACCTTTCACCTCTGCGCTCCCAAAGTCCACCGTCACCTCTGTGAGTGAGCTCAGGGCTATTTACAGGAGAAGACATCATACAATCGTCTGGGGAAACCCACCTACATAGGTCTGGGTGAGATGGTGTCAAAAATTCTCATTATGATCTCATGTGACGGTGCTGTTTTGAACGAATGCTGCTGTTTTGCTAATTTTGTGATTCTATAGACCCTTTACACCCGATGGCATCAGAATGTTCAAAATTCTGGACTGGAGGCGTCTGGAGGCAACCTGAAGCAGACATAATATATTCTCAATGATTCACTTATTTTAACAACTCTAAATAATAATGGTTTATGACATTATAACAAAAATAATCAGCAATTTAGAATTTCCGAGCTACATATATTAGTTGATTTGCTTCTCTGTAAAGAAGTATGGAAACAAACTATTTTCTGACCTCAAAATTGTCTTTGAGCTTCACAAAAAGTATAATTTATAATGAAATGTGTAATATATCTGTAAATGAAGTAAAAAAACTGTAGTGGGCTCAACTTTACTGTCAGGATTTGTCCAGTAAAATCTAAAAATCTACTTCTAATTCTTAGAATCCATCATAATCTCCTGAACAAATAATGTAAAACACAACTGCAAATGTTTTCAAACTGGATTCTGAGGTCACTCACATGTGTCTAAGTGGTTTTCATTTGACAAATTTCCCTGGATTTTTCATATTTTGTGATATTCTGTGGCTAATCGCAGTTTTCCCATTGAAATCACATTACGTTCCACTTCACTTTTACCTCCAGTTGCCTCCATTTTGGAATTTAGAGTTGAGGAAGTTGAGTTTTTGTTATGCTCTGTAAGGCTGAGTGAGTGACAGCTGGATTTAACCAATCACAGTGAATAGAGATGATGATAATGATACAACAGAAACACCCATAATGAATAAATGCTATATATGTGTGTTTAAAAACATCTCCATGGAGACAAGCAGGTGACAGACCCTCCATCAGAAAAGTTGTGCCGTGCACCTTTAAACAATGCAAACATGCGGTTGTTTTGTTAGTCTGTTAAAGGTCCTCGTCACATCTGAAAATGTGAAGATGTGCGTGGTTGAGAGAACAGGAACAGTGCCTTATAAATGACTCACATGCTCTTTCAGCTGCTTAGAAAATGTCACCACATCTCAGCCCAGAAATGGAGCCACAAAAGTTTGTCACTGTAGAAGCAACAAACTTTGGGCGTATTCAGAATATGCAGCTATGTTAAACCTTTGGCTGCAGGGTTTGAACTGAAGTCAGGCTTTACCATGTGCCGTATGTTGACGTCCCCCTCGGAGTTTCCATATATTCTAATGTGAGTAATTAAGCTGGAATGACAGACAATACAATAATGATAATTGTATGTGATCTGGTTAAGTAGCTTTGAGCTGTTGTTAGTGTACATGGGTTTTCTCTGACAAGCATGTTGTATGAATGTAACATCATTAGTGATTAATGAGAACATACATTTTGATTTAATTTATGTGATATTTATCGTGGAAGCACCAATACTGATACTGCTTTTGAATATAGGGGCCAATATTGAAAAATCTGCCCAAACAGATTCCACAGGTTTTATAATATCGGTTAAGCCAATATCATGGTTGGACATTTAATTGGATGTGATAAGACTGACAGTCCATACGCTGGTATTGGTTAATATCGAGTATCAGATACTTAAAGCCATAGTATCGGTATTGGAACTGAAAAAGATGGATCAGAACATCCCGAATATTTATAGATCTGAACACACAATTTTCCAGAATTGTGAAGAATTACATAGGATCAGTAGTTCAGTGGCTACAGATAAAATAATATCCATTACTCATTCATACATTATGTCCCTCTCAAAAAACCAACACACTAAGACAATAAACTCAACACTGGCAAAGATACATGATAAGAAACTTAGGAATTGAGTTAGTTCAGCCTTAAAATAGAGTCTTAGGAATTTTAATGATCCATTTCTCACACCAAGCTTAGACTGAGCGAGTGTTTTCAGCTCCAATACTAATTCGGTAAACACTGAAGAACATTGCATAATCAATCAACCACACGACATTCTGGGCTGGACCAACAATCACTAAATGGTCCAATTATTACATCAGTTGATAAACCCAATCAGGATATCGGCTGAACTATGGATGTGACACCTGATCCAGCAAACGTTTCCTTAAAAACAGCATCAAATCTTCATGCATTTCCTCCACATCTTCCAAACAATCGGGTCGTGTCTGAAGCGTTGGCATCAGTATTCTGGGTCCAAACACAGGCCTGTCTCTTTTGCAGGTGAACTGAAACACGCGGCTGATCGACCCCTGGGGCCTACTTGAACATTCATTTATTCTGCTTTCCCATGCGAGGCTGCGCTCCGGGCAGAGTTTAGGCCAGACCAGGGCTAGAACAGGGTTAGACCAGGACTAGACCAGGACTAGACCAGGTGTAGACCAGGACTAGACCAGGACTAGACCAGGTATAGACCAAGGTTAGACCAGGACTAGACCAGGACTAGACTAGACATAGACCAGGGTTAGACCAGGACTAGACCAGGGTTAGACCAGGACTAGACCAGGACTAAACAAGCTATAGACCAGGGTTAGACCAGGACTAGCCCAAGACTAGCCCAGGACTAGACTAGGCATTGACCAGGGTTAGACCAGGACTAAACAAGCTATAGACCAGGGTTAGACCAGGACTAGACCAGGACTAGACCAGGTATAGACCAGGGTTAGACCAGGGTTAGACCAGGACTAGACCATGGACTAGATCAGAATTAAAGCAGAACTAAACTGGGACTAAACCAGATCTAGACTGGGATTAGATCAGAACTAAACCAGAACTAAACCAGGACTAATCAGGACAAGGCCAGACCAGGATAAAACCAGGACTGGATCAAGATTAAAGCAGAATTAAACCAGGACTAGATCAGAATTAAACAAGGTATAGACCAGGGTTAGACCAGGACTAGCCCAAGACTAGACCAGGTATAGACCAGGGTTAGACCAGGACTAGACCTGGACTAGACCAGGGTTAGACCAGGGGTAGACCAAGATTAGACCAGGACGAGACCAGGGTTAAACCAAGATTAGACCAGGACTAGACCAGGACTTGACCAGGACTAGGCCAAACCATACCAAAGCCAGGACTAGACCAGGACTAGATCAGAATTAAAGCAGAACTAAACCGGGACTAAATCAGATCTAGACCGGGATTAGATCAGAACTAAACCATAACTAAGCCAGGACTAACCAGGACAAGGCCAGACCAGGATAAAACCAGGACTAGATCAGGATTAAAGTAGAATTAAACCAGGACTAGATCAGGATTAAAGCAGAATTAAATCAGGATTAAAGCAGAATTATACCAGGACTAGATCAGGATTAAAGCAGAATTAAACCAGGACTAAACCAAACCTACAAGGAGAACTAGACCAGGACTAGATAAGGACTAGACCAGAACTAAACCAGAAGTAGGCAAGGACCAGGATTAAACCAGAACCCTAACTCAACAAGGACAAAACCAGGACTGAACGAGAACTAGACCGGGTCTAAACCAGAACTAGACCAGGGCCTCACCTCTTGTGCACCCTGTTATCTCGCCAGGGACAAACACCACGGGCCTGGACACATCGAGAGGACCAGGGAGGGGCAGATAGTGTCACCGAACGCCCGGGAACCTGTCACTCCGAGTCTATGTTAGCATCTGCATCTAACCCTATGCTAACTTTAACCTCAGGCAAAGCGCAGCCAATTCGCACTGGTACGAAAGGGAGAACTTCAGCTGGTACGCCTCATGTGCCAGGATGCCCACTTGGCCCTGACCCTAGTTCTTAAAGCTGACCGTCACTTCACAACACGGAAAAGTCTGTTTAGAAAATCGACAGGTCTAAAAATACTCAAGACTTAGGCCTAACAACAGTTCTGCTTTTGATAAGAGGTTGTGGTTGAGTTAAAAGTTAAATTTCACGTAATGGAGTCGTCCTTATTACCTTTCAGTATGTCAAAGCAGGTGTTAAAGCGTCATATCACATCATTATACTGCATTATCACAATTCTTCCAGGGTATGTATGACTCATATGATGTGGCTGTAGCTGCCGTAAACTGTCCAACCCGACTCTTAACAGTTTATGATATTCAACAGAAGCTTCTAAATGATTGCGTTAGTCATTCATTAAGTCATGTGAAGCATCTTGGCTCTCGGACAATCAGATGCTCGCTGGCGTATAAAAATAGTGCCCTTGTTTGGGTCACAGTGTCTCTTCACATGCTTCACACAGACACACATTCCACTGGAGACCTTTGTTTTGGTGACACAGTTTGGGGCGATAGGAATGAATGACCGGCTAATACAGCAGAACAATGGTCAATGAGTATTAGAGAACAGAAGAGAGCTTTTAAGTGAGCGCTACGCAATTTTTCTAGTGAAGCCGACTCATGCTTTGTCTGGAATGTTCCAAAGTATGGCATTTAACGTATTCGTGGCGACAAACCTGTGAGACTGTGCAAAGAAGCGGACTAAGGGAGTGTGACGTCGCCCATAGCGCTTAGCTCCAGTCAAATGAAGCTCACGATTCATTTTTATGATTGAATTTGGAGCTGAGCTGGAATTTATTTACAGACAAACTATTTATTTTTATTTTATTTATTTGAATTAGGACAGTACATATTAATCAATGCGTCTGCAAAAAAGTTTCCACATAAATATGCCGGAGTTTGCACTGGAGCTAAATTCCATCTGTTGTCCTAAGGCAGGTGCAAACATGAACCATTCAATATGATTAACACAGACATTACACCAGTGAGACATAAACACACAACACAATAACATGATATTACACTATTTACAATAGAAGTGCCTCAGTCTAGGGTATAAAAAGCCCAAGACAAATGGATAGTCATCTATAAGTACACGACTGCTGCGTTTTCAACCAATTCTTAAGGATTTGTTTGAAGGTTGAGTAGTGTCCACAGTTTCTAATGTGCTCTGGTAGTGATTCCATAATTTTGAGCCTCTGATAGATGCCACAGTTTGGCAAAATTTAGAGTTGTGCCTTTGTATATTGCAGTCTCCTCTTGTTAATGCTCTGGTGTTTATCCCAGTAGTATTTTTTTTATTAATAAAATCATTTAAGGTGGAGGAGCAAGCCCATTTAGAACTGTAAAAATGAGACACCCAGGAGCATCTGATAACTTTCAAAATCTAAGATATTGTACTTCCTCAAAATGTAACAGTAATGACAGTTTAAAGGCTTTTTATCTAAGGCTTTCAGAGTTTTCTTAAACAGAGACTTTAGGGGCTTTAAAACACTCTCAGTACTCTGGGACCATGTGGTATGAGTAGTTAATATGACTAAGTATCATTGAATGCATATAAATCTAGCAAAATAAAAACATATAATGCAGATTAATAACATTTTAAGACCAAAATGATGAGGCTCACAGGCATTTTTTCCTTTTACAAAGATCAATTTTTTAATATAAAGTCAACTGGAGCCAGAGTCGATAAAGCCGGAAGTGCCCCCCGTGCTCACTTTCTATTTGGAACAGTTTATGAGACAACAGGTCGGATCTGTGGATGGGTGAAACCACTTTCAGTAAGAATGCCTGTATTTCTAAGCATTTCTGAGCAATAAAATCATTTATAATTGAATAAATGCAAGATATACAAATTTAATACCAGTTTAATCCCATATTTTGTAACATTATAGCAATAGTAATAAGACAAACAGGTGGTGGGGCCTCTGTGAGAGAAGTTATATAGTTCACCTTTATTATAACGTATTAACATGGAATTGCATTGAAAGATACAGTAATTAGATCTGCCATAAACTGCATGCCACAGAGTTATATTTGAGAGGCGAGGTAATACAAGTATTGCCCTGACTGCTGAAACATGGCACCTCCTCCTCCGCTTTAACTGCTAACTTAGTATTTGAATCAATATTTTTGAAAGGGCAGTCATTCAAAGTATTTACACTACCGTGATAAGATATGATAGCCACGTCCGTCGGTGCAGTTGGCCACTTCAGAATACTGCATTCGGAGCTCACATTGGACATAGGGATAAGCAGGCTGTAAAATAACCTTAACTGTAAGAGGATGAGACGTGGAAGCAGCGACTAAGGAGGACCCCCGCAAATGAGATCACTTGGCTTTTAGCACTGATCACTAACAGGTCATGCACCGTCTGTATAGTTGTCTGACTTGCCAGTCCCTGCTACATTCTGCACTGGAACCGGACAATAGAGGGTGAAAATTCTCCGTCCAAACTTGACACGGTCCAACTACAGCTTCAACTTTGCATCACGTGTCTCTCAAATGCGGAAGACATCTCCTCTCCAATATTCACCTTGAAAACAAAATATATAACTTATTTTACTTGAGATAAATAAGAGTTTGGTGTTTTGATCGTTGATTTAGCAAAATTCGGTGCTGCTTCTCAGTTCTTTATGTTGTTTTTCCCCTTTTTACATGTGAGCAGCCATGTTTGTGTTTAGCGTGAACAGACCAACGTGTCTCTCTGAGTCACGTGAATCACGCCCTCTGGAATCGGGGAAATAGGATATGCCTCACTATATGACTATAGGATGAGGGTTTATTGGCTATGCAAGGCCAATCCATCCAATTTTAACTGTAGAGGTAAGAATAAATCACTTTTAGGGCCAACTGTTGCTTCATTCTGTTATTTAGTTGTTGCAGATCAGGCTTTTTAAAGATGCATTGTGTAACTTTTCAGGTGGAGGGTTCATCACCTTCTTGTTTCTATGGATATGTCATCGCTCTGCCTTGAAGGTTCCGCAGTATGGCATTAACCAGCTCCACCTTTCATTTATTCGATTAGAGGTGATTTTTTTTAAACCTAGAAAAACAGGCATTCTGACTGAGCCGGGTCGCCACTCCACAGATCTGACTGTAACTTGGTCTAGTTTGATAGAAAGGTTTAATGCCATGCTGTGAAACATTCCAGACAATAATATCACCAAGGAGAAAAGCATTTGACAGACCCTCCACCAGAAAAGTTACAGAATGCAGCTTTAATGATACAATATATTTAAATATTGGTTTACTGGGATTATCCTGCTTTGTGTCAGTAGCGTAAAGTAGTTTCATTATGATCATTTATCTCAATATTTCTCCGTAGTAATACATGATTAGATAAATACTTCCTCACTGAAAATTAGGTACGCGAGCTTCAGCCTTCGTTAGCTTCAGAGTGAGTTGTGTAATCTCAACTAATGCCTCGTTAGAGCTCTTTGATAACAAGTGAAATCACAGGTAACATCTTATACTGGGGTGATCTCACAGTTGGCATTCAAAGAGCCTAACGCTATTTATAGTGCCCTGTCAGCAGCGCCCTCCCTTCACGCTGCTAATGAGACCGTTCCCAGGTAAGCAGCGAGGAGTGGTGACTGGCCCCGCGCACAGGAAAACATGTGACCAGTCTTGAGCTTGGAATAATTGGCTGCTCATTGCCCAGTCGAGGTCAGGCTCCGCGGAGAGACATTTAGAAGTCGCTGTCAAAACAGATCGAAGCATAAGGCCAAAAGGCGGAGCTGTGTGGCCTCCTCGGGCACAGTATCTCTGTTATGCGAACAATCTGACGCGGCGCACATGTTGGTTGTCCACATGAATCGGGGTGCTCTGTGCGTGGCGTGGGCTTAAAGGAGATATAACAGAAGGGGGGCGGTGGATAATTCGGCGTGCCACTCCAATTTTTGGGCTTCAGCAGGCTCTGTGCACAATAGCGCCAGGCGACCTCACTGTTAACTGTCACTACTTCCTGTCCAATCTTAGCTCTGCGTGGTTTTTGCCGAGTCGCGCTAAAATGAATCAATATTTAAAGGTTTAAAGGCGGTGGACTTGGAGACATATTAAAAAGCAAACAAATAAAATGAATACTTCAGCAGAGGACACTTCTGTGTTTAGAAAGAGAGATGTTTACAATAATAAAATGCACTCTTATGAGCTTTAAGTCATGTTATAATGTTGTTACCTCCTCAAAACATCTCTGGAGTTGTGTTTTGTTTCATTCACATGTTTCAGTAACCCTTTATTATTAGTCTATTTACATCTCCAAAGCTCAAAATGCTCTGTTCCACCTTGTGATGTCATGAGGTTCACAACTACCTTTTAGCTTTTGCTCCATAGGGACGGCAAAATCCTCTAAATGATTCAAGTGAAGATGTTTAAAAAACACAGTGGAGCACTTTCTGTATTACCACATGACACCACACTGTTTTCTGTTTGAAAAAATCTTAAATCTGTAGGATTTGTGTCTTAACATGTCTGAATGAAACAAAAAAAAACTCCAGAAATGTGTTTGATGAGGAAACATTATAACTAAGATCAGAAAATACCGTAATATGGGACCTTTAACTCAGCAAGACAACCTCAAGTATTTTACATACAGAAATAAGTGGTTACACCTTATTTAAATTGATTTGAATTTTAATAGTTTGTTCATTTTCTGTTTGACAATTTTAAAAGTGACTGATATCTTTGAGCTGCAGTTTGGTCACATGCTACTGTGCACAAACCCTGTTGCATTCCACATTTGAATCGGAGCAGCTTCCACAAAAATCTGTGTTAAATCACACCACACTCGCAGACAGAATTAGCCCGTCACCGCACTGGGCACAGATGGCATCGACGGCGCTCGCTGCAAACATGCCTCACATTCTAGTCCGGCCGTGCCCGACCCCTTCCTTAATCCTAATTAGGAATGCAATTTTCACCAAAGCTTTTTCCAAGCATGATGAAAATAAACTGCCTAATTTTAATTACCCTGATTATGTAACATGCCAAAAATGCAGTCCCTGGAAGATACCTCTTTTGTTTTTATAGTTGTTATTGTGAAAGGTTGAGTAGAAGTAGTAGTAGTAGTAGTAGTAGTAGTAGTAGTAGTAGTAGTAGTAGTAGTAGTGCATGTGTCCCAAAACCCATGTCTTTGCCATAAGTAAATAAAAAATAGCTTTTCTTAAATACATTTGAATGTTTGCAAATCCTTTTTAATATAGTGGGCCTGGTAGGTTGTATATTTTCAAGCCCTAGTTCAGTCCTACATAGGGATGGGTATCTTTTAACTTTTGGGGGGCACCAATCCTTCAATTAAACCTGTTATGAACTGTACTTCTTAATGTACCAATTCCTATTTTAATCATTATCAATTTATTGTATATAGAATTTTATTTCATTTTATAATCCTTATCTTTATAGAGTGTCTATTTTTAAGTAATTCTGTACGTCTATTGCTGCTACTGTTTTCTTGCTGTTCTCTTAACTGTGCATTGCAACACTGAAATTTCCCCATTGTGGGACAAATAAAGGCTATCTTATCTTATCTAGAATATAAAATTAAGAATTATAGTGTTATAAATTTCACTCAAATGTAGTTTTCATCATTCATTTGTGGTCACTCCAAGTTATTTTCTGTAGTCCACTCTAAGCCTCCCGGCAAATTCATTATCTATCAAAAAATATGTTTTGGTACCATTTTCCCCCGGTACCAGTATTTTCTTTTTAAAGTATAATTTAATATTACTTATTTTTCTTATTGTTCTTATCTCTTTTAATCACTGGGCCTTGGGGAACACTTCATTCTGTCAGGTGTTCCTCTTGTAACCTTGAACTTATCTTTAGTTTTTTTGTACTGTTGCATATAAACTGTACCCAGCCCTATCACCTCATATTATATTTGAAATGTGGAAAACCATTAATTCAATCCTCAGGTCCATAGATACTTAGGGGAAAAACTCACCACTTCCTTTAATGATGTGTTTTAGAGACCGGCTTTATAAAGGACCCCTATGATAACGATGCCACCATAACCTAATCCATGCGTTTATGAACTCAACAATGCTGTGGTCACAAAATACTCCATGCTAGAAAATCCCTGACACACACACACAGTGTAACCTCCCCATCCTCCACTGCTGCGTCTATGGTCAATACAGACAATAAAATGATCCATGGCTGCACCACGAGGGATTAACCCATAATTCCTCTGCTCCATACATGTACAAAATCTGGGAGTGGATCGCAGACATCAGGCTAATCTGGATAATGTGTAAATATGGACTTTTATGTATTCAATGATAAGTCAATCTGCAGACCATCTAAAAAAATGTGAATATCATGAAAAAGGTCAATGCTTTTTGTTACTCATTTCATAAAGTCAAACCCATGTATTTTATAGACTCATAACACAGAGTGAAGACACAGAATTTTGGGTTTTCATTATCTGCAAGCCATAATCATCAAAATGTCAAGAAATAAAGGCTTGAATGGGTTTAATATGGGTTTGACTTTTTGAAATAAATGACAAAAAAATCAAACTTTTTCACGATATTCACATTTTTTATGTAGTAATTATCGTGACAGGACTGCACTGGAACATTTTGGAGTAGTTCTTTTACCTATAGTCCCCGATTTGACTGGCGTTTTGAAAGGGAGACAGAAGCCAGCTGAGAAATAAGTGACAAAATATATTGAACTTTTTCACGATATTCACATTTTTTCTGTAGCAGCTATTGTGACAGGCCTACACTGGAGCATTTCGGAGTAGCCAGCAGTTCTTTTACCTATAACGCCCGGTTCGACTGGCGTTTTGAAAGGGAGACAGAGGCCAGCTGGTGACGGTGCCACAGCTCGCTCAGATAAAGCTCTTTGTGGAGTGGCTGGACGCTGAGCTCAACGAACAATGACCCGACGCAGACATGTTGACTTAGCAGCACCAAAAGCTTTAAGCTGTGCTCCACTTCCTGCGCACCAAGGATGTCCGATGGGCCGACAAAAAGAGACAAGTCAAAGGATGCTTTCGGAAATATTGAGTTTAAAGCTGATTTTGCGTTTTCATCGCAGCTCCATTATACTGCGCACAGCTAAAGTTGAGAATTGACTTTAAAGGTCCTACATTAAATACATAAATATATAAAATTGACTCTTGTGAGCTTTAAGTTAAGTTACCTCATTGTGTTTTGTTTCATTCGCACATGTTTGAGTAATTCTTTAGTCTGTCTACGTCTCCAAAGCTCAAAATACTCTGTTCCACCTTGTAAAGCAGTAGTTTTAAAGTTTAGTTCAGTATAGGAATGATGAGGAAACAATATTATAACTTAGATCATGGGTTCCTTTAACGTAGAAGTTAGTCAAAAGCACCGTGGCGCCGTGTACAGCAGCTCTCCTCCCCTCTCACTTTCCTTTAGTGCTTATAAGGCACAATGGAGCAGTCAGGAATGCCTCTCACAGCACTACACAAGACTACACAACACCAGGTCAGTGCTGCTGTTTGAAAAGAGGCTGAGCTAAATGCAGTCCTCCTGTAAGACTTTATATAAGAATACATTAGCATGGCAAAACCAACTGGCTTCTCGGAATGATAACAAATGGACCAAAGCAAAAACAGTTACGAAAATCACTTTTTTAAAATCTATATTGAAAAAGTTAAACCTGTGCAACTACAGGGCCCATACACTATTTTCTGATCTATGGTAGAATGTTATTTCCTTTCAAAAACATACCTGGAGTTGTGTTTTGTTTCATTCATGCATGTTTAACACACAAACCCTGCATATTTAAGCTGGGTTCTTCTCTCTCTTTGTTCCACCATAAAGTTCTATGTCCGGTCAGGTTTTTGTGCGATATACGACCTTTACTCATGTTTAAAATTGTGATCATCTATCACTCTGTTCAACAAAATGTGCTATCACAAAAAACTTTAGATCAAAATGATATGCATGCTTGTTCTGCCACTCAAAATCTATCAAAATCTCAAGCAAAGACTCTTTTCACTACAAAAAAGGATTTTCTAGCATAGTTAAACTGACTTGAATTAAGTAGATTCATCTTAAAAGACCAATTTTAAGATTTTTTTACTTAATAAGATGCGATTTTTTTTACTTGTTTCAAGATATTCCATCCTGATTTATCTTATCTAGATATTACAACTTATTCTAAGTATTTTTTATATTAAATCAAGCCAGGTTAAGCCTCTTTAACTTGCTTCTCAAACCAATAAGGTGAAAAATCTTTCCATAAATATTTGAAACTAGTGTTTTCTGCCTAGAACAAGATTCGTATTTCGTCTTGTTTTAAGAAAACTTGGTAAGTGAACATTTCTTACTGCACTGGCAGATAATTTCACTTAAACCAGAGCATTTTTACGTCAAAATTGTTTGTTTTTTTTCTTATTTTTTGATAGGCTTTTTTTTGCAGTGTTTTAATATGCAAAACTGTCACAAAACAAACTATAAATAGGTTATATAAAGTTAATAATTTCTCCTTAGGTTCATTTTGACAGTATATTTTGACTAAATAATCATTATTCTAATTTTATCACTATCGAGAACAGCTCCAGTAGTCGAACAGTTAAATTAATATAACGTAATCAGAGCCAGTGAGAACCATATTGTTCACAGCTTCCTGTATTGGCTGTAAGTGTGGAATAATATAGTCCACTCAGTCTCCATACACAATGATGGCTTTTGTGCCAAGTCTAAACAAAAGGGCATAATGGACCGAGCTGGTGGATGCCATGTAGGAAAAAGTACTGTGGACCTATAGTGGGATAAGTACTATGGGGTGTGTGAAAATACATGTCATGATACTAAATGGTTGGACTACTGTATCTCAGACTTTTTACACCAAATTCCACAAAGTTAATACCTGATTTTGTGTGTACCTTTAGATTTAAACCTGGACTATATCAGGCTTGAATTAAACCAGGTCTATGATGATTAACTCAAAATGCAAAAATCTGAATAGAATCGTCTCTAAATAAATCAACACTCAAACTACTGTGTATCTTAATTTGAGATATACTGGTCAAAAGTACTTTATGGTATTTTTTGTGAGGTAACATTTTTAACTTGTCAGATAACTTTTGATTACTAACTGGATAACTCAGGAAAAGTATAAAAACATTATTTCATGGGCAAATAAGACGTACAAATAAGAAATACAGAGATATATCAAGTTATCTAAATTACTGATACCTTTATGTCCCCTTAACTTCTACATCCTCCTGTCTCTCATCAGTTTCATTTCACTATCCATTTATGATCATACAGTTTATGAAAATCAATACACATTAAAAAAAGTCTGCAGTCACTCTCAAATTTGTTGTTTTAAACTCTAAAGTCTGTCTTAAGTCTGCACCTGGCAATGCTAATCTCTGACTTTTATACTATTTATTATTCTGTATCTTTATTTTGGTCTTTCATCGTCCCTGTCTGTTGTATTTTTCTATAATCCAAAGCATGGCATTATTTCATGTCCTTCAAATGGCCCCAAACAGCACAATACAGTGTTGAAATTGCACTGGAAGCGTCTAAAGTTTGGTCTTTGACTTGTTTGGGGGGTTACGTCCATCACTTTGTTGCATTGAACATGAAAATCGCTCAACCTTCTCAACATTTTTGCATGAAATTTTGCAGCTCAAAAATATCCCAAGCAAGTTTTTGAGGAGGTAACAACATTATAACGTATCTATCCTCATGTAGACATGTATAGACAGTGTCACCAGACAAAGGTACTTGTCAGATCTGTGGAGAGGAGACCACGCTCACAGTAAGAATGTTAATACCAAACTTTGAAACGTTCCCTGACAAAGAAGTAAAACATGGAGACAAGCAGTGGCTTCTAACAGAAAAGTTATATAGTGCACCGTTAAATTAAATACATATTTTTAAATTAAATAAAAGAAGAATATTTTGGATTAAGCGACAGGCCAAATGAAAACAGTTCAAACAGCCTCTAGGTCATATTTTGTTTATCCCAGAGTCTATCAATTTAAGAGGGTGGAGATGTTTGCTGTCAAAAACTCACTTCCAAAACTTAAAAGGAAGAATAAATCACATCTGCTCTCATTTGTACTGTTTTCTTTATAGCCATAGAGTCTCCAAAACACTGCAAAAATACATATTAAGACATCAAAGTATAACATTTCCCTGGAGGAATTTACCAACACACTGACTGCCGAGACAACAAATGTGGACTGGTGCATACTCCGGACTCAAATAGTTAGCGCTGGCTGTTGGGGTGGGGGTGGTGAGGCAGCAGCTGGGGAGGGGCATGTGCCAGAGTCCCCCCTTCCCCTACACCCCACACAGGAACGCGCCACCATCACCTGCTCGGGGAGGAATCTGTGATGGGCTTCTGTGGGAAAAAACACTCTGGCATCACGCGCGAGTGCAAAGTAGAAGTACAAGGAAAGAAATAAACAAGAAATTAAACCGCTGTGTGCTGTCTGTATCTAGTTATAAAGCGTTATTATACTCTTGAGAACCAGGAAGAGCAATGTTAGCATGCTAATTGTTGTTAAAATTACAGTGACATCTCTGAAAGTTGTGAAAAGCGCTCATAAACTTAAAAATACGAGCTGTAACTTTGGACCACTGCAATAATTTCAAAAGGAGCTAGTTCTGTTTTTTATGTTCTTAAGACGATGTAAAATCCAGGTAGTGAAATTGAAAGAACAACTCTCTGGATGTAAACGTCATTTGAAGGACAAAATCTGGCATTTTCAGAAGATAAATCACATGAGAAAATGTTGGAAAGGGCAGTGCAAGAAAGACAAACGTTCAAATAATGATCTAACATACAGACTTACAGCGGGAAGAGACTAAGAAAGCCAATATTTTTACTCAAGCAAGTGCCGTCACACTGTAAAATAATATAATGGGAATAAAAGCATGCAGTCTGTGTGAAATAAATAAAAACAGAATTGTAATATTGTTTGAATAGAAAAAAATGGCTCTACATCCTAAAATAATAAGGTTGAGGTAAGATCAAAACGCAAGCAACAAAGCAGCATCAAAAGACATAAAAAGTTTGTAGCCACCAAAACAAATATCAAAGCTACACCCTGTAACCGTGACAACCAAATATTGCGTAACATTTCGGCAATAACATTTCCTCCGCCTGCTATTTTTTTCCATGACATTGACCTGACTGGAACTGGTCAACCGTGATCCCCCCCTTCCCCAGATTATGCACGATGAAGTCCTGCATGATTGTACACAGTTACAGTACATCAGACATATCAGCACAACTATGGCGCAGGTCCAGGGTGCTTTTATAGTCAGGAGGACAGCTGGCGACCCCGTTCACCTGCTGTCTACGCTCGCATCAAACATCATTTCGCTGGGTTATTTATTTCTTTTTGCGATGGCTTTACAGAGCTTATACGCGCTCCCGTGCTCGATGTCTGCTCCGTTACACCGATCACAACAGTGACACAGCAGCGGAGAGAAAACTGTAAACAATGTGAAAAGCTCAATTAAACGGTCCACAGAGGAGAGTGAGCAGATTCAAATGCACTTTCAGATGTTGATATGAAAATACAGAGACGACCTGCTCACAGCTGTTTCACTTTCACTTCTGACTGACCATGTGATGTAGGATTAGATTTTTTGTACATGTTAAAGGTCATATATTACACTACATTGACTTCTGAGAGATTTCAGCCATGTCAGAATGGTGTTACCTCCTCACAAGCATACATAATGCTCCGTTTTACCTTGTGATGTCATGAAGTGGTAGTTAACAGCTACAGTTAACAGCTTTTACCTTTTGTTCAGTAGAGATTGGCAACTGCAGGACTGAAATGACCAAAATGGATTCTAGTAAAGGTGAACAGAGAAAGACAGTCAGTGGAGCACTTCCTGTATTACCACATGACATCACAAGGTGGAACAGAGTGTTTTCAGTTTGAGAGAAGAACTCACACATGTGTGAATGAAACACAACTCCCGGTTTATATTCTTGACATGTTACTAATTGCAAAAAGGATCCTGACATTTGTGTCCAATAAATCTGTTCCAGATGACAGTTAGACACCTCTGCCTCTCATAAATATCCACTTCTCCAGAGCAGAGCCTGGAGTGAGCAGAGCCCAGCCCTGATAAGAGCTGACGAGCTCGGATTGGCAAAAGGCCAGTCGCAATCTGCTTAAAGCGTCCAACAGAGGAATGTAGAGCGTATGTATGTATATGGTGTGTATGTATGATGTACGGAGTAAAACACTGCACTTTTGTTCCAAGTGATTGTTGTAGCAGTGCCTCAAAGGGCAAAAAGGGCAGGGGGTTGAGCCCCATTGCCACCCCCTTTAAATCTGCCTCGGCCTATTGTGACTGTGATTAGTTTTAATACATTTTTTAAAAACTGGATGTTGTTCACATGTGAGTGTTCAATAAAAATATATTTTATTTGAATTATTGTGACCTGTCTGATAATTGCAGCAACTCAAAATGCAATTTCAATTCAATTCAATTCAATATATTGGGCAGCCCTAATATTGATGTCCACAATTATCCAACAAAAGCATATATGTACCACAAAGGGCGTTTTATATTAAAATTCCACATTTCTATAACCTCTGAAACCATTCAAAGTAGCCTATGGTTAGAAAACACAGTTGTGATAAATGTGTTATACTAAAACAGCAGCCCTAAGAGCAGAAGAGAGATCCAGACTCAACATTACAGAACATTACAGAACATTACAGAACATTACAGAACATTAGCACATTCAGTACAGGCCCAGAGGAAGCATGAGACTGTGGTGACTATAGTGATGGAGGAGGAGGACAGGAAGGAGTCATTACTGGAGGCTCTGACTAAAGACAGGTCATTAACACAGTGAATAGTTAAGACTGTGCATATGTTTACATGAACACAAAAAATCTGATCTTTATCTGGTTTTAAAGAGTTTAAAAAATGTCATGTACACAGTTATATCCGGTATGAGTAATGTGATTTATCTCGGCTTGTTCCCGCCTGCGCTGGTTTTGACAAGAAAGAAAATATGCAATAAAGGCCAAACACATGTGGCAAAGACAAAAATGAAGAGAAAATTTTGAGATTATAGCCAAAAGAACAAATTCTCCATGGAAAAAAGCAGGAGGTCAAATAAGTTAGGTTTGTGGAGAAGCAAGCCCACTCACAGGAAGGATACATGCTTTTATTTTAATTTGTATATTTTTGCCTAAAAGTTACATACTGCAACTTTAAAGACTGAATGTTATTGAAATTCACTGCCTTCACTTTGTCCTCCAAATCCAACATTCACTCTAACAATCCTCAAATGAACTGTTTTTGATGATCAGATTTCTCTTGCGCATGTAAACACATTGTCTGATTTTTTTTTTTCTCCCAAATCTCTCTAAAAACACATTTCCAAAAGCCCAAGATCATTGTTGGAGCAAAAACCAGATGAGACCAGTTTGAGTTGCAGTTTTGGGCTGAACTTTGGGGTGCGGTGCAGTGGGCGTGGGGTGTTTTTCACTCTTGTTCAACAGAATCAAAAACAGAGCAGATATATTCCAGGTCAACTGTACTGTTTCTTTTCCTCTGACATTGCTGTTGCTGTTTCTTTTTTTATCCAGTGAATAATTTGTTGATTTTTGTTTCTGAATGTGAAATATTTCAGGAAACTCCCATCTGTGATTTTAGTATTGTTTTCAAAGACTCAAATATGGGATTGTTTCATTGTACAGAGCAGATGGAAAGTAGAATGAATAGACTTTATGGATGCTGAAGCCACATACAAACATATTACAACTGAACTCAAAAGGAGGAAAAACTTCTTAATTGTAAGTACAGATAGACAGATACTAGTATATGTAGATTGTGGGAGAGTTTGGAGTGAATTTAAATGAATTTGGGGAAAAATTATCAAAAAAAGCCATATATATATTGCTTCAAAAATATATCGGCAGAGGCTATTGGCCATTGGTTTCTATAGATTCTAAACAATCAGTATCGAATATGAAAAAAAAACATATCTGTCAATGTCTATTTATAAGTTGCACTGTATTTGATTCTTGTTGTTGGTAATGTGTTATGAAAAATAATCAAAATTATTCATTTCAGTTATTTTTAGACCTTTCTTTGAAAAAAGTGGTTACAAGAATTCGTACATTATTAACAAATTAAATATTTTTAATAATTAGAGTAGGGCTGAGTACGTTTTCATTTTTTAACATTCTTCAAATTTATTTTCTTAATCAGTAATACATGTAGGATTTGGCACCGTCACATAGTCATTTTGGTACAACTGAAAAAAGAAAGTGTCAGCATACTTTCTTTTCTTTTAATAAGTTGTTTTAGATTAATTTTGCAATTTAAAATGTCCAAATTATAGCATAATTATCCGCAAGTGTCTTAGATAAAACTATAGCCATAGAGCAGGAACAATATGTATTCTTTAAAGCTTAAATAGCACCCCGCCCAAAATTGTAGTCCTGAGAGGCACTGTCCGATTGAAATCAGGTTTTACACAGACAGACAAATAAACAAGTATTATTTTTAGCCCTGTGTTTTTTAAAAAAAAATAAAAGGATACCAAAACTGAAGTCTTAAATGTCAAACAAACTCAATAACTTTAATAATAACATCCAGAAAGCAGTGTTCTATTGAATCAGACGCTTAATGGACCAACGTGGAAATGCTCACATAGTTATTCTAAAATGGCCCAGGCTAATGGCAGCGTACGAGGTTTACTTTTTGAAACAAACAATTAAGTCCAATCTAAACTGTAACCGTGGAAACTCAGGAAGTCCAATGGGTGTTGACCGACTCCTCTTCAGCGCTGATATTTGGGCTTTCAACAAATCAGAAAGGTACAGAAATAGACTTTAGAGGGCCTGCTCTGCTCACTATGGCTGGACTCTAGGTGAAGTTACCGTCTTATTTTACACTTAAGACCCTCAGCATCTTTAGCACACTGCAAGTCTAAAGATGGCCGACAAAGTGTGACCACCGAAAATTCTTGAGAAAGAGGAATGCGCTTTTGGATTTGTTGGAATTTTGGTGGTGAAAGAGCTCCTGAAGGGCCCATGTTACGCTATTTTCTGATCTATGTTATAATCCTGTTTCCTCATTACAAACATACCTGAAGTTGTGTTTTGTTTCACACGTTCAACACACTAATCCTGCATTTTTAGGCAGTTTAGGAGTTCTTCTCACAAACAGAAAACACTGTATTCCACATTGTGATGTCATGTGGTAATACAGGAAGTGCTTCGGTCTGTTTTTAAACTCCACACACCTTCATTAAAATTTGGATTGCATTTGGATAATTTCAGCCTTGGAATTGCCCGTCTCTACTGAACAAAAGTAAAAGTTAGCTGCTGAAAACTACAGCTTCATGACATCACAAAGTGGAACAGAGCATTATCAGCTTTGGAGATGTAGACAGAATAATGATAAAAGATTATTCAAACATGTGTGAAAGAAACAAAACACAACTCCAGGTATGTTTTGAGGAGATAACGACATTATAACATGTCTTTAAGCTCACAAGAGTCCATTTTGTGTAATACAGGACCTTCAAGAAACTTTTTGTTCATTATGAATTAAGTCTTTATTTGTGCTTTATTAAAACTAATTAAGATAAGTGTTTAAGATAAAGTGTTAAACTAAACAGACATTACATAGGGTCACATCATTCAAACACTATTGTAAAATCAACATACCCTCCCTTAGTCTCTTTCTCCACCAAGCCCCAAAATACGCACACTACATAAAACAAATAAAATTCCTGTGGCGTCAAAGTAAAAGCGTGACATTCTTTAAATATGTGTGATTTGGGACAGGGCCTACATGACTGTGCAGAACAACCAAAAGAGAGACGGTTGACCAACCCGTCACCAAACCCCTGAGTCACGCTGAAATCCCCCCAAAACTGCCCCGTTGCCCTGTGCCGTGTTATTTACTGTTATGACGCAGCAGCTGAGAGGAGCACATGGAAAGCCCCCCCCAACGGAGCTCAGACCGGGGCTAGCCACCATGTTACAAACACGCCGCGTATGCCTGGTATCCTGACAAATATCCCTGGCACTCACTTAGCCAAAGCATGCCCCGGGACACATGTTATAGCAGCCCTGCTTTCTCACTCCCATGGTTCACAGTGAGGCTGGCAAAACGGACACGACCGGGAAACTCCATTTGAGAGGTCCTCACTGTTCATTTCTATTATTTACAGCTTTTACACGTCTTATAGAGCCGTTTATAATAGCACTGTTGTCTGGGTCTGCGTTGTCCAGACAAGTTTAGCAAGTGATCCTTCAAAAGCTGGTGAAAAAATTTAATTTGAGTCTAAATCGAGATTCTGTCAGGTCTTATTAGTTGGGTTTTTAATCAAGATTTCAGATTTTCAGACCCTGGAGTAAGAAATTATATGATGTATAAAAAAAACCATCATATTGATCCTATTTGCAGTAAAACTGGGCTTACACTGCGCGATGATATCCTGTTCTGAGCTTTGTATGAAATTCAGTCACAGTGTGAGTATTTGAAATGTCTTAAAATTGTTCGTGTAAACCCAGCTTTATCCACATTAAACTACTGCAAATTAAAGCATTAAACAGTGAATGAATGAACCGCTGTCTGGGTACCGATTGGTTACCACATCTGCCAAGCATCGTCTCCTGCAAGATCCAAAAAAATCCAAAATATAATCCAGAAGAAAATGCAGCACACACCGATCCTTTATGTAGGACTATCTCGTGACATTCAAACTTATGAGTTTCATTTGTTTGGAGGTGAGTTTCCAGCGGCAGCAACAAATGAGAAGGCCTTAAATTGAATCAGTCAAAGGTAATGTAGAAACAATGATAAATCCTTATAACAATTACACAGCGTTGAGACACAAGCTCAGAGATTAATCCTCTTTAAGAAGTCATTTGGATCAGCGCCATTTTATGTGCTATGTCTTACCGCAGGTCCTAAAGGCAATCTCTCTAATGCAAAATGGGTCTTAAAGGTGCACTGTGTAACTTCGAAGGTGGAGGGTTCGCTACTTGCGTGTCTCTGTGGGCATTTTATACCTTGAAAAACAGGAATTCTTACCATGTCGGGCTTGTTTTTCTATAGATTTGACCATTAACTTCATAACAGTATTTCCATATTGTGAATTAATCAAGGCAAAAAATATCTCCATGGAGACAAGAAGGTGGCGGACCGTCCTCCAGAAAAGTTACACAGTGCACCACATTAGAATATACGTAAGGCTATTTCTTAACAGGCTTTGACAAAACAAAAACTGATACTATTTCACTGAGTTCTAGTAATATTGTGCGGCTTCACTCTTAATGCACAGCTTCCAGGCTGCAGTACATGATTTGCTCATTTAGTTTATTTTTAATGAATTCATCCATCATTGAGGCCACTCTGACCAGCTCCCCCAGATCCTTCTCACTGGTCTGAACTGTAAACAAACTCGCACAGGATTCTGAATGCAAATAACACCACATTTAAAGGCACAGTAGTAATGTTTTAGCAGAAAATAAACTAAAATATTTCCTTTGTTTCTTTTGTGTATTTTTTTTTTAAACTTGCAACTACTGATACTACAACATTTCTTGTGGGTGTGATGCTAACTGTAGGCACTGCTCTGTCTGAAGCTCTGTTACTCAAGTTAGAGGTAATCTGAATTTTGTTTTAACACAATGGAACCAGAAAGATCTGACTTCGTTGGAACTACAACAGGTGAGATGATCTGTGCGCTAAACATGTTTCTTCACATAAAATTACAGCCATAATCTAACTAATCTAATTAACTAATCTAATCTAACAGTTTTTCACCCTCACAGAACCATGAACGCTCATACTGCTCATACTGATCACAAATTTTCAGACAATCTTACAACTTTTTTGTCTATTTGCTAATGTGTGCATTGGGTCACCATCGTGACTAACATTCTGCCAATAGAGATACATGTAGAACACCCCCGCACGATGTCACTGCAAAGTATTAATATGCAGCAGTGCCAGACTCAGTAACAAAACCCACATTCACATAATTATAACATGCCTCATCCAACAGAAAAATATAAGTCTGATATATTTCCCCCAGTCCACATATCTGTGTCCATAACTCTTGGCTTCGCTGAAGTATCTATGTTTCATTTCATGGCATTTGCTGTCCTGGTTTATGACTTTTATATCATATGTCTGTCAACTTCAAGGAAACCCAAATGGCTGTTTGGGCTCAGATATAAAGTATCTGAAACGGTGGATCTGAGAAATATTTGCTCCAATGTCCTTCAAGCCCAGAATAGTAAGAGCTGGTTTAATATTGTACTTGATATTAATAATATATTTGACTTTAAGTTTAGTTTCAATAAATCCTAACATAACATAATAATAATAAGCACCGCTCTCATAGTGAATGATACAGGACGACATTCATACCATACTTATGTAACAGATAACCTTATGTCAAAGCCACGATTTTCATCTGTTCACTGTATTTTCCCATCTCTTATACTAGAAAGATTTTAATTGACTAATTCATTAATTAGTTGACTATATTTTTACACTACTTATCATTTGTATAGACTGATTTGCACCTTATTTAACACAAACATTCAGCTTTTTTTAACCACTGAATGTTATTTTGTACTTAAACATATACTGTGTGTCCAAGTGCATTTAATTTCAAATTAATCTCAAGGTAACTTAACTTATTTGTCCCACTCTCACTTTCCATACAGCCCCATGTAGCCACAGCAATTCTATTCTATTTCAGCTTTTTTATTTTATATTGAGGACTTTCCCCAATTCAAGAGATACAATACTTAATTTAAATAGTCAATCGCAGTTCTGACTTTTCACGTTTTTTCTTAAACCAGTGGATAACAAGGCGTCTGTGTTAGCCATGCCGTACATTCACTCCTACATTTCTGATTTCATGACCAGTCATTTGGAGCGGACAGTGATCAAACCCTGAGGTCATTCGATGCCTTACGGATATTTTTAGACAGTAATTGGCCTTTTGTTTATGTGGTAAACAAAAGATAAAACCAATATCATTATTAGATTAGGACTTTGAGCATGAGCACAGCCTGGAGCCTAGTTCATTGCTGCCTGTTGTGTCGATAATGAAAAGCCTAATTATTAGTGAGCTGACAGCGTTTGGATGTGTGATCAATGTGCTCTCTTTTGCCCTATTGACGCTAGCTGGCTGCCAGTACGCGCACACACACACACACACACACACACACACACACACACACGAGTTTCAATGCTTCTTAAGGACATTACACATTTCCTGGAGACTGATCTTAACCTTTATTGTTGTCAATACTTGTCTAAACTTAACCCTAAACCCTGATTCTGATCAACTCGTCAAACGATTATTTCTTTGATATGTTTTAAAACTGATTTTCAAGCAAATATAGGTTGAACTATCGCGACTGATTGCGGGGCCAGCTACTTGCTTGTCTCTATGGAGATGTTATTTCTTTGCATGCGATGTTCCACAGTATGACATTAAACCTATGTGCCTTGCAAGTTTTCAATTACAGGTGTTTTATAGCTCAACAATACCTTGAAAAACATGAAATCTTAAGTGCAGGCTTGCTTCTCCATAGATCTGACCAGTAACTTGTCTCCATTGCGATAACCAAGTTTATTTCCATACTGTATAACATTCAAGGCAAAGCAATTACATCTCTATGGAGACAAGCAGTTAGCAAACCCTGCACCAGAAAAATACTCTGTGCACCTTTATGGTTATTATTGATGAAAACCAGACATTTTTCCCTTCTGATTTAATAACGCTGCTGTCTTTGAGATAAATGGTCTTTTGTCATATGTTTTAGAGTCGGTATAATCCAGATCACAATCATGCCAATTATTCTGTTTAATGATGCAGCCCTGAATTATGTCACAGGCACCTGATTTTTGTCCTTATAAGAACGGCAGGTCCCCACGAATCGGGTGTGTACAGAATCCAGTCCCCGCAATGTGATAGATACGTATAGATACACACGGCGCTCTTCCTCCTGCCTCTGGGGACCATGTGACCACCAATAAGAAACCGTCTAATGCTGGTATAAGCCAGGGCTGCCCGTGCACAGACGTCGTACAGATTATCCAGTTGATCTTGGGAATAACGGCGCCTTGGCAAGACAAACATCCCCTTTAGGGTCACTTTTGAGGAAGTCCCCGAAGCCAATTACCTTAAAGAGGATAGCAATTACTCTTAGAAATGTCTCCTGTCTCCTTACGTGAACTAAACACATGGACCTGCTTGTATGAAGGTGGACACTGTGGCAGAAGTGTATATGTTACCCTGATCACAGAAATCTGATCATATTTTTGTAACGTAATGCTTTAATTGAGGCACAAGGATAGCACAAATGTAAATGGACTACACAATTAACAAAAAAGTGTCCAAATATATCCTTATAATGTAAAAAAAAAAAGAAAATACCAGCATTTTTTTACATTTAAGGGTGGACTATCTAACTTTTCTGGTAATTAGTGAAATGCTTATCTGTATTACTTTAACACTATGAGATTTAAGTGATCTATTTTTTCTACATTTATTCAATTACACGTGTTTAAATGGCACAAAATCCCTTTAAAAACCTGCACTCTTACTCAAAGTGGGGTCCCCTCGTCCCAGATCTGATCAATAACCCGGCCTGGTGACATTGATACATTTGAGGCTATACTGTGAAACATTCCAGGCAAATCAATAACATCACCATGGAGACCAGCGAGAATCGGACCCTCCTTCGAAAAAGTTACTCCTGGAGTTTTCTTATGAAAGCTGGTTGTATTTTTCTACAATATCCGTATTACCTTGTAGAAAATATATCACGCCCTTTACAAGTGAGAAGGAAGGAAAAATGAAGCTTTGTTGACAAGATTCAGTTGTTTACCTCAGTAAAGGTGCACTGTGTAACTTTTTTGTGTCATTTTCTTGTCTCTATCATTCTGTCATTGCTCTGCCTTTAATGTTCCACAGTATGACATTAAACAGCTGTATCTTAAATGTATTAAATCATAGGTGGTTTTATAACTCAGAAATATCTAGAAAAAAAGGCATTCTGAGTGTGAGCGGGGTCGCCTCTCCACAGATCTGACCTGTAACGTGGTCTGGTTTGGGCTCCATGATTATAGAAACGTTAAATAGCGTTTAATACAGTGAAACATTCCTGACAAAGCAATAACATCTCTATGGAGAAAAGCATGTGACAGACCCTCCCCCAGAAAAGTTACACAATCTTAAATCTTTAAAATGTGAGTATTTTTGTAGCTAAAGATGTAAAAGTTACAGGTCCAGTCCCAGAGCAGAGCACATATATGGTGCGTTGGTGTGTGTTGTGTGACGCTCGGAGCCTGGATGGAGTTTATGAGGGATGGCGTTCTTATTGACATTTACAGTGCACATGCCATCGCTGCGACTGGAACGTGAGGCTGGAACTGTTTTTCAACCTCAGCATCTGCTCTGGCTTAGACTGCCAGAGGTGGAAACAGTACTCACAATAAAAACAACTACAGAGCTAAAAATCTACTCATTTACAAGTCCTGCTACTGAATTAAGTACTTTGTTAAAGGGACTATAGTGTCCAAATTACGCTTGTGAGATTTCAGCCATGTTAGAATGTGTTTACCTCATCAAAAACATACCTGGAATTGTGTTTTATTTCATTCACACGTTTGAGTAACCATTTATTATAAGTCTATATCTCCAAAGCTCAAATGCTCTGTTCCACCTTGTGATGTCATGAAGCGGTGCTATTCAAGTTAACAACTACCTTTTACATTTTGTTCAAAAAAGACAAGCAATTCCAAGGCTGAAATTATCCAAATGATTCAAGTGAACCTCGTGAAGCACTTCCTGCATTACCATGTGACATCACAAGGTGAAACTGAGTATTTTCTGTTTGAGAGAAGAACTAAATAAGCAGGATTTGTGTGTTAAACATGTGTGAATGAAACAAAACACAACTATTTTTGTGATGAGGATCATTACAACATTGACATTTTAACTAAAGACATGTCCCATCCATTAGTCAACTGAAAAGGGCGTGTGACAAAAGTTTGTGAAACTTTTCAGAATTTATGATCTAATCCAAAATGCACTCACAAAAAAGACACTATTTACACAGAAAGATACAAGGAAATGGTGATCTACAAAAAAGCTGATTAGTAATACTTCACTCCCAAATCTTCACCTTTCATTTCTGCTGCTGTGCATCTAAATCCTTATAATCAACAAAATAATACATTTGGCATCACTCACCGATTAATCTACTAAACCATTAAAAGACTACAGCCTACCTAAAGAATACACATAAAGCTTTAATCGAACACTTCAATGCAAAGAGATAGTTGCACAAAGTATGATTTATCACATTTATTTTTACAGATTGTGGGTAAGTTTGTAGTACATTTAAAATCAGCATCAACCATGAAAAACCCACATTAATCGAGCTGTAATGTAACCTATTTATTCTAAAACGTTACCACTGAGACAAATAGATCTGGACTCTCGGGGCCGTCACACCCACAGTCTGCACTCCTGCCCCGGCCCCTGTGCCCTGACCCCTGCCCGCTGCTCCGCCACGCTGCTTTTATCTGCTCGGGGGAAACAGGTGGTTGTGATTGTCAGTCGGTGCACATACTACGATGAGCTCCATGTGCTTCTCCGCTGGAATGCTGCATTTGCTAACACACGGTTTTGGGAGGGACGGATATTTCTGGTTACGACTCAAAACAGCTCCACTCTCCTCCTGCTCAGCTGTTTAGCGTCATTCCACAGTGAAGAGCATGTGCTGGTGTACGGTCGGGCTGGAGTTGTGTTCGTACTGCGGTCTACGAAGCTAACCTTAAACTTTCCACAACGGGAAGTATTTGGACACTGTAACTCACACATTGCGAAACATATAAAAACAAAGGGCAAAAACATAAATGGTAAAAATACGTTCAAAATAAGGAGCAAAAATAGCAAGAGACTGGTGTCATATAAGGTATAATTATAATGTGAAGGGCGTGAGAGTGAGAATACAGGAGGAAAAATGTAGTCATTTCTTATCTGTATCAATGTGACACAATCCCTGTTACTCATCATTAAATCATGAATAGATATAACAAAACTTTTTTCTGTCCTCTTTTATGTCTGTTTTTGTCTCTTTCTTCTCAAAACTATCCAAAAAATCCCAAATGAATTGATTATAATACTGTATTCACACGTTCAGTTGTTTTCTAAATCGACTAATATTTCAAATTTAGAGCATTCACCAACTGAAATGTTTTTTGGACATTACTTCCTCCTGGTTTTATCTTTGTTTTTATACTTGTAATATATGACTTTCTAATGTCCAGTCAAGTGCTGAACATTGTTTTCAGGACAGAATTAACATAAATAATATTTGCCATGTGAAAGGGTTTTATGATTGTACTAATTAATACACAATTAAGGGAAATTTCTTTGTTTTTTTTTTATCAAGAGGTCTACAGTCAACCGGATAACAGTAAAAGTATAAGGTTTGGAGCAAAATTCACACATTGGAGGAATAAATCTGACTATGTTTGTATAAAATGGTAATGATTAAAAGGCTGTCAAGTCTATGTTAATGATAGTGACAGCTATTATGAAAAAAAAAGCTAAAATAGAAAAATGGGTATATTCAGTATGAGAAAGTGTAAAAGTGAGAAAAAGTGTGTGCGTTTTGACATATCTTCCAGCCTATTTGAATTTCACACCATTCATAATCACAAAGGAAAATGTCATTCTATCAATTTGACAGCAGCTTTCGATACAGACACCTTTATAATATTCAACAAGAATTCAAAAACAACAGGAATTTTAGTTTCAAGACCAACCGAACAGCCAATTCCGATATGTGTTTTCCAAGACATGCGTCACTCTGGGAATATTTCTTGGCTCAAACAGCCGTGGTTCAGCCCAGGTCTCTTTCTGTCTGTCTCTGTCCCTTTTTGCTTCGCCATTTACCGCTCCACCGTAAAATGTCAGTCTGTATGTAAGCTGCCCGTGGGGACGCGAAGAGAGGACGGTTGGAGAAAGCGCTGAACATTTGCTCACAATCTTTGGGTGGGTCTCAACATCTGACAATCTGCTACTCCTCTGGGACCTACGCCGGGCACTTAACGCGGGGGGAAGCTGCCAGGCTCATCGGCGTCGACGGCGGCCATGCCAAACAATAAATGAAAACCACTGACATTTGGCTCTGGTTTAGGAGGATGTTTGAAGAGACGCCTGTCAGCCAATCAGCAGTCTCCGACATGTGTTCAAAGCAAATCTGGATGATGGAAGTTTAGTGGTGGAAAGTAACTGATATTCAACAAATATTCAAGTAACTGCAGTTCAGAGGGTTTTTGGGTAATTGTACTTTTTGGTAGGTCTGTGTCACAATAACCGATTTTGAAGTAAATATAGGCGATAATACTGAAACCAAACCATAAAGCATAATTATCCCCAAAAAGTATTCAAAATGTACAATTGTGTTTTCTATTTTATATTATAATTAACCATGTATTTGTAATTAACTACTTTCAAACAAGTACAAGTCCAACTGTCCCAATCCACCGCTGTCTCACTGCAATCGCTACTGCTTTGAATTGGCCAGAGCTTGAAAAATATGAAAATTATCATCTAAAACAAATTAATTTAGCTTTAAACTACAGTTTGGTATAAAAAACTGATATGAAACGCCCCTAAAATTGAATAAAAATGTGAGTAAACCTAATATTTTCATGCGTAGTTTTTATTGTGGCAGCTGTACTTGTCCAAGAGTAAAGGAGTAAATCTTTGGCCAAGTAACTGTACTGCGTGTTTTCAGTGTTACTCCCACCATCACGTTATCAACAGGTTTATCAGACTCGGGGCAGTTCAACAACAATCTGTGACCGTGTTCTCCCTTATCTCCCACATTCAGATAAAGTCAAATTGGATTAGGTTGGCAGCAGCAGGGAAAATCCACATAATGGCAAGTCATAAAAATGTCAACTCTCCGTGAAGGGAAATCCATTTTGGCCCCTGAGTAAATGTAACAGTAGGTCAACAAATAGTTCACATCTAATATATTGCTTAAAATATATATAGAAGATAAATTATAATACTGGAACTAATGTATGGCATCTGCACAATAATCCTAAAGCAGAATATCCAAAAATAATCGGCTTCCAAATATTGGTTCAGCCGATTTCCTGGATGGGCATGTAAATCTAAGACTGTTTACTGGTCATATTCGCCAAGAAAGTCTCATAATGTTTGAAATTTTATCTACACAACGTTGTTCTGTGGTTACATGAGGATAAATAACTCCATAACCCGCGTGGATCAGTTTTGTCGCATTTTATTTGAAAGGAAATAAATGCTGTTTTCAGTCAATATCATGTTTTGGCAGATACGTAAAGCCATGAAATCGAAATCGCTATCGGAACTGACAAAGCTTATGTTTCCACGTTCATGGAAATTGATACTAGGGTTGTCCTAAATATTGAAAAACAGATACTATTCGATACTAAAACTAATAAAACTACCTAGATACTTTTGACCAAGTATCAGTATTGCAAAAAACCATAAAATTGATCAAAAACGTAATCAAAATTTGAGCTTTCCTGAACAGTTTTAGTTTCATTTTGAGTTTTAGCAGAACTAGTATAAGATCTCATAAGAAAGTACTATTATTTATACATTCTACTAAAAAAAAGGACCATTTTTAAATCTTCATTGAGGTATCGTAACTGATATTGAGTATTCCCCGGTATGAAATTACACACATACGTACACAAAAATACACTACACATGTGTGGATGCAACAGTAAAGTTATCACTATGACGGTATCTTTTCGACATTTGACCCAAGTTTTATTTATGAACTTTCATGAAGCAGAAGATCGTCGTAGCGTGTGCAGGTGTTTCCCTTAAGTGCGATCTCAAAGTTTATATTCTCCATGTCCTTATCCGATTTGAACCTCTTCCAACATCTCACATAACTTGGCTCTGGAGTGAGGTGCTCTGGCAGATGTCCTCTTAAAGTGCAGTCCACTTTCAGGAATATGTTAAGGGAAAAGCAACAAGGTAAAGCCAACAAAGGAAAATGTCAGTGCATTCCATTAGATCAGATTGGAAAGCTGGTCGAAAGCACGTCTACTTAAAATAACAATAGGTCTGGTCGTTTTTGGCTCTGTGTTGAAAATATGCGTATCACTAGGGTGAGCTGTCACATGCATTGCTATAAGGGACCGTGCAGCCATTAAGATGATAGGAGCCTAACAAGCACATATGCCAGACACAAAAATAACAAAGCGTGACCTACAAGAAGCAAACCACAATGTCATACTACCAGGGTTACAATGGTTAATCAGAAAAATGTGACTATTAAAGGGCCCATATTACGCCCATGTTACCGCAGCTATGCAATAACGTTGTTTCCTCATCGCAAATGAACCCAAAGTTGTGTTTTGTTTCTTTCACACACGTTTAACAGATAAATCCTGCGTATTTAAAACACTCTGTTCCAACTTGTGACGTCATCATGTGGTGATACAGGAAGTGCTCCACACACCTTCAATAGAATCATTTGGATAATTTCAGCCCTGGAATTGCTCATCTTTACTTAATAAAAGGTAAAAGGAGCTGTTAACTTACTGAAAACTACTGCTGACATGACATGACATCACAAGGTGGAACAGAGCTTTGAGTTTTGGAGATGTAGACGGACTGATAATGAAGAGTTACTCAAACAAATGTGAATAAAACAAAACACAGTGCTGGGGATGCTTTTGAGGAGGTAACGTTATAACATGGCTCAAAGCATCAAGAATCAATACTGTGAAATATATAAAAATAATCTTAGTTGTGTTTTGATAATCCTGATCTGGATTATACTTTAAATTCACACATGTCCTTGTTTGATCCTGGTATGAGCCCAGTTTAGTCTTGATGTTCTTTTCATGGTTTAATTCTGTCTCCAGGTCTCATAGATCCTATTTTTACGCAGTGTTTGTGTAAATGTGAATATCCCCTATGACCCTGTAACCACCCTATTCCAAAAGATCATTTATAATAAAGGCAGCAGCATTATTAAATCACAAAAGAATAAACAATTATATCTGTCTAAAAGCCTCTGGTCTGGCAACTGTGGTGCACTATGTAACTTGTAGAGCCACCTGCATGTCTTCATGGAGATGTTATTGCTTTGGGATGCTCCACAGTACGGCATTAAACATTTCTATCTTACATTTATTCATATTGTTGCAGCATTTCTTTATATTTCTCAAAAAAATACCTTTAAAAACATGTCTTCTTACATGACCTTACAAGCTTGGCCTTGTTGTGGCACCTGCTTGTCTCCATGGGGATGGATAAAGTTAAGCCATACTGTGAAACATATAATATCTCCATGACGACAACCACCAAAAAAGTTACATAGCGTAAAATTGTGCAATATAAATAATCAGTTGATCAAATGACTAATCTAAACATAATCACCGTCTAAAAAATCATTAGTTGAAACCCTAGATTATCACCTGCTTGTCTCCATGGAGATCTGCCTAGAAAGTTCCACCACGTTATGGCCATTAACTTAAGAATCTCCATGTACTTGTGCGCCAAGTGACAGGTTAGATTTGTGGAGAGGCGAGCCCACTCACAGTTAGCCGCACCCTAGCTACAGTATGCATATATTAGTCTATATCTATAAACACCGATAGTTATTCATAACCAGCTTGTGTCCCGTTCTAGTCTCCAGATTTGTCCTGCCTCCAAACACAGTGGCGTTTTGGCTCTGGGCCCGTGCACCACATGGTTAAGCCCTGTCCAGCCAAGACAAAGGAACTTCTTAAATCTTTGCCACTTCGCTGCCCCTCCGAAAATGTCAATTGTGCAACTCCCATGCCCCGTCGCACACTAGCTTAAAGGAAACATCATTAAAAGAGAGAAATGTAACCACGGGCGAAAGATATCAGCATAACAGGACTTCTCAATGAATGGATGACTTTTTTGAAATTAAAACAAGTAATAATTTGTTTGAAATTGTTAATCACTATGGCAAATATCTTTTCATAATTATGACACCAATGGATTCGTTGCAATTGAATCAAAATCACAATGTGAGTTGGCGAAATTATGAAATCGAACGCAATTTTTGAATAGAAACATCTTGTACCTATAGTTTAGGCCTCTACAAACATGTTCTGAAACCCATAGGACACTTGTATTAGTTTACGAGTTCATATTTTAGTCTTCTCTCAAATATTAACACCCAATGTGTGGTCTGAACAGAATCCATCGCAGATCTAATAACACTTGTAATCGTCACCAAAATTTTTTAAAAACTACCCCCAAATCGCACAACCTTGAACACAGCCTCAAGGTTTGCCAAGACAAGACACGGCGTTGAGAATACAGTAGCAGATATCAAACAAGCCCCAGTGCAGTTGCTAATTAAATCCGAGCGGAAAGGCCCATTCACACACATGGCAGATCACAGGACTTGCTCATGTCTGTAGGTTTCTTTGATCAGAATCTGTCCTCTCTCACCTAGCTTCATTTGTGTCCACTGAGGAAAACATGAAGCACATTTTCATGCCACGCTCTCACGCTGGAATTAATAATACAGTAGTTATTCATGCAGAAGCAGAGAATGAATGCTAAGTTGCAAATGTCCTCTAGGATAACGGGACCAGAGGTACGAAACACTGAAATGAATAGGAGAGATCATTTCAAAGCGGTAATTAGCTTTTGCTGCACAATGAGAGATTAAAGCGGCATTACGTAACTTTTCTGGCGAAGGGTCCGTCATCTGCTCGTTTCCGCAATCGTATTAACTAAATTCATCACTCAAATTCATCTCCACAAGCAGTGGCGCCACAAAGCTAAATCAGATCTGTGGAGAGGTGATCTCGCTCGCACATGTTTTTTTGCATTTTGCAGTAATAATAAATCCTGCAAGTGAAAACATGCACGACAATAAGGTTTTATGCCATATTCTAAAAGATTCTGCCAAACAATAACATCGTATCACCATGGAGAAAAGTTGGCTGATGCTCCACCAGAAAAGTTACGTAGTTTGCAGTTTTTTTTTTCTGGTCTGTGCTGAATTCAAGTGTTTTGAAATGTAAATCTACATTAAATCACTTTCTCATTCGCTTTAAGTGTTTTCCAGTCGTTTTATTGCTCCCTATAGGGCCTAATTTATGGCCCTTGAAACACAGAGAGGGGCTCTATGGGGAACAGGGAATGCTTAAACAGCTCTGCAGCACAGCAACAAGTGTTACTCTAAAAAGCTTAAAATATTCAAACATCTGTGCGTTTTCAACACATTTTGGACTTAAAAAAAATTTAATTATTACGCATCGATCAATTGGAATCGATATAAACTCTACAGTGCCCGCATTCTTACAGGTGTGCGCGCATTGCCTCTAAATGAGATTAAATGAAAATAATGGGGCTTTAACCGGGTTAGTGACCGAATAATCGATTATCTGACCGCTGTTTTGTTTGCCAGCTTTGCTCTGGTGCCGTTTGAAAGAGTCCCTACAGTGAAGGGGGGGAGAAGGAGCCGCTAATAGGAGGGGGTAGGCTCGAGAGAAGAGGACAGTGCATGGCCTGACTCCTCCCGCAGACAGTCCAATGAATGCGGACCTATTCAGCTACTGCGGGAAAACCGTTATCTCGCATCACTACTTTCCACACGCACCGTCGCCAACAACATCACCGCCGTTACGCGTTAAATAGTTCACCGTGCGAGGCGCAAAGTAGGGCGGTCTTGTTCATTTTTAATTCACCCGAGTGCGCGCTAAGTAGTGGAAAAGTTGGAGATGAGGTGGGAACTTTGACGAAGCGAGGCGAGGGCAGAACGTGGTAACGAAACTACGTGGAGTGCGCTCGGTTTTACGCGTGGATTGCAACTAGCGTTTAACCAAAGTCACGTTTAACCACATTATAAGTATGAAAAACAGTGTGAAAAACACCAGATGAAATCACGGCTTTGGTTTGTAAGAAAAGTTTATCCCATGTAGATAAAAGCGCTGCCATTTTGCGATAAAACCAAAGAAATGTATCGCTTTTTCAACTTTGCCACCATCATAACCTACTCCGTTCTGTCCAAAAATCTACGCTAATGGTCCAGGTATATTATCGCGGTCCACTTTTGAGTTCACCGTTACTTTGCCAGCCCGACTTCAGATGCCGTGTCCTTTCCAAACGCGCTCACACGCCGTTCAAACCGGCGCAAAAGTCCGCACAGTTCACTTCTCTTTTCACCAAACGGAACAGCGAGCTTGTCAGGCAGCTGTAGTGATTTTATTTGTACTTACAGTGAGTTGAGAGGAGAGTCAGGAGGCAAGCCAGCCGTGTTATCGCCATCTTGGAGTCGAAGCAATGCTCGCTGTGACTGGCCGTACATGCGCAAAGTAGGTTGGATAGCTGTGCCGTGGATGGAGCGGGGCAGAGGGACCTAAGCGCGCGAGGGGGAGAGAGAGAGAGAGGCACGAGGAGAGAAAGAGCGGCCCACAGCGGGAGGAGGAGGGAGGGGTGTCTATTATATTAGGTTCCCATAGCGACCGAAAGCATCATTCACACAGGGCAGAATTTATAGCTGACACGAGGTGGGAGGCTTTTATAGTGTAGGTAGGTAGCTGCTGTGGGCGCAGAGAGGAAACACCGGCCTACGGGTCTGTGTGTTATAGGTGTCAGAAAAATGCACTGTGAAGGAGATGTTTCTGGTTTAAATAAATGAGAAAAAATGAAGATAAGTTACAGGAAATCTAGTTGTATTTCATGCTGGGTGTTATTCTGAAAGCACGCCGCATTAACATTCATGATAAATTTAGATCAGATCAAAACAAAAGCAAATAAGCAGGAAGTACAGTCTTTCTGAGCAAGTTGCATAATAAAAATATTTATAGTCATTCATATTTTTACAGTGCCTTTCAAGACTCTCAAATTCCTATTGACCTGACTGAAGTGAGGCTGCCAATCTGCTCCATCAGCCTCTCCGTCCTTGTCTGAATACACTTCTTCAATACTTTACCAGGATGTGAGTCTGGTCACTGGTGAAGCTCCACATTTTCCAATGGGCATGATTGACAGGTGGATTAGCCAGTCAGGATGGTGCATCTCTGTCAGAAAAAATAAAGGAATAAAAAAAATTACAGGGGACTGAAAAACAGTGGATTTCTGTAGAAACAATGAGCGAAGCACCTAACTCTGTTAATTAGATTTTATTTGTTAATGACAGTCACTGAAAAAAAACACTACCTGATTGCACGATCATGTTTGACCAAGCTTGAGATTCGGCGAGTGCGGGACCAGACTATATCAATTTGTATCAAAACACAGAGAAATATCATTCTACATTTACCAGGTAACCTCCAACCACCACCAACACTGAAGCTCACACATCACATTCATACTAGGCAATGTGGGTGAAGTGTCCTGCCTAACAACAACAAGTTCTGATTAGAGAAATTTCCAGAAGTCTCCCATTCAAGTACAAGGACTGGCCTTGTTCAGCTTCTATTGGATGAGATGAGGCTTTGACAACCCTATTCGAGGGTATGTTCACACTCGTCCAGTTCGAGTGATCTACAGGTGGTTATCACACATCTCCAGTGAAAAAACAGATGATCATATGAACCTGAAGAGTCAATTCGGTGCATTCAAGAGTCTAGACATTGATTGGACTTGTATTAATCTACAGTTGAGATTAAGTTAAACCACAGTCTTGACCTTTGAAATACATTGGACTGGTGACTTAAAGTAGACCCCTGGTCAGATGTTAAACATATGAATAGACTCTTGTGCCTCCTCGGCCGTGCTCCCCTCAGTTCAGTTTGAAGTTGAATTGAAAATGTATGGCGTATTAAAAGTTGAACTCAGCTTCCAGTCACTACATTAGCCAACAGCGTACAGCGGCGGGCTTTCAATAAAATATTCACTTCCCATTTTTCCACGGCTCTAAATCAGAGCGCTGTCATGAGGGCAGAGGGGGAGGTGGGGGGTAGGGACGAGAGAGGGGGGTCGTATCTCTAAAGCCACTGACAGGAGAGGAGCCGCCTCAGCTCTGAGCTCTCCCTCCTCGTCTTCTCCACTGTCACCGATACAGCCACCTGCCTTCTGTTACTTTAGATATGTGATCCTCACTGTTAGGCCGCCATACTTTTAAAGTGAAGTTTACTGACTTCATTTTAAGGTAAAATACATAATTTTAATACATTCTGCCTGTCTCTGTGGACATATTATTGATATGCCTAATGCTCTGCAATATGACATTTAACTTATCTATCTCCAGGGAGACAAGCCTTGAATGAATGCAATTTAAGTATAATTTAACACCACACTGTGGAACATTCCAGGCAAAGCAATCACATCTCCATGGAGACAATAAATGATAGTGCTACCTGTGATTTCTCTGTGCCATTTGTATAATTATGTCAGGTCTTTTAGTGCATCTAGAGATTAGAACAATAGCTGATCCGAAGGTCGCCAGTTTGAAACCTGCTTCCAACATAAACATCACTAGTTCAGATACATTGACCCACAGGTTGGCGCTGTGATTCCTGCTCCCACAGATAAATACTGTTGTTGTGTCCTTGGACAGGACACTTAACCTCTTTTGCCCCCAGTGTTTGCATACACTGGTATATGATTGTGTGTGAATGAGTGAGTGATTCCTTGATGTAAAATGCCTTGAAGGTGGAAAAGCGCTACATGAAAATTTTAGCATTTACCATTTACCGTTAGACAGAAATCCAAATAATACAAAACATCAAATAAGGAATCCCTAGAATCCTATCTCTGTTTGTGAATACACCAAGAATGAAAACATCAGATTTTATGACCTTTAGAACATAAACAAAACCTTTGTTATATGATATGAGCTGTTTTGCATTTTGAAAATCAAGTACAATAGAAAATGTTTTTAAAATCTGACCGTGAACACTGCATTTCTGTCATCTGTAACCAATAGCCATTCTCCTCTGTCTCAGCCTGACATTTTTGTCTTTGTCAAATCAATTCTCTGTTAAACATTAGAGACAGTTGCTTGTAAAAATCCCATTAGATCAATATTTATACTCAGACCGTTATAGAGGAACAGACCTGGCTGCTTTCCAAACACTCATTTTGATTCCTGGACAGTATTGTTTTGTCATGAGTTATTGTGTAGTCATAAACAACGTGATATTATTTGATGCTTTTGATGCTTTACCTGGAAAGTTAAGAATGATATAGAAGTGTGTATTCTGAATCCTAGGCAAACATTGTTAACGTTGATAATCATGTATATACACTTTACAATACACCTACTATGAGGCCAGCAGTTATATGAGCGAATTTTAGAGCCAAGTTCTATATTAGGAATAGAAATTTATTTACAGACAAAACGGCAAAATAAAAACACACACAGGATCATGTAAAGTGGGTTAATACAAGGCTCACTGCAGTAGTTACAGAGAGAAGGGAAAATGTTATAAAGTTGTTACCTCACCAAAAACATACCCGAGGAATAATGAGGAAACCGCATATAACTTGGATCAGAAAATAGTGTAATATGGCCCCTTTAAATAAGACGTGCAAATTGAATTGAGAGCTGCACTATGCTCAGGTGTAATTATTTTCTCGACAGAACATGGCGCTGGGTTTACGCCATGATTCAGTCTAAAGCTTCTCATTTGCATTAACACTCGAAATCTTTGTGATAGTGAAAAAAGGAGATTATGTCAACAGCATTAAAAGATTTTTGCAGCAAATTATAGAAAAGCTCTATTCACTTGCGCTCCATAGAGTGGGGGCCGCGTTCAGCTTTGGATATGAGCTGGTAAATCCGGGATTAATGGTAAATATTAGTATAGAAAGGATTATGCGAGTCTGCTGTCATTGAAAAACTGCTGGTAGAAATGTATGTGTATATACATATGTCTAGTCAGTGGAATTTAAAGTCCCCATATTATGTTTTTTCTGACCTATGTTATTATGATGTTTCCTCATTAAAACATATCGGGAACTGTGTTTTGTTTCACTAGTTTAATACACAAATCCTGCATATTTCTTTTCTCAAATGGAAAACACTTGTTCTAGTGATGTCACGTGGTAATATAGGAAGTGGTCCACTGTGTTTTTCTTCACTAGAATAATTTAGATGATTTCAACCCTGGAATGGTCGATCTCTACTGAACAAAAGGTAGATGTTAATCAGAAAATTACCTTATCAGGACATCGCAAGGTGGAAAAGAGCATTTTGAGCTTTAGATGTACTTGAGCTTTACTAATAAAATAGGTTTAAAAATGTGTGAATGAAACAAAACACAACTCCAAGTATGTTTTTTGAGGCTGTAACAACACTATAACGTAGCTCAAAACTCAGAATCAGTAATAAAACGAAGTGTGTTTCCCCATTACGTGTTTATTGCACAGAAAAATATAGAAATAACTGTGTCCATATTGTGAGCAGGCTTGTATCTCCACAAACCTGGGCTTCCTCCTGCTTGTTTCCATGCAAATGTTGTTTCTTTGGCTCTAATATTAGACAGTATGGCATAAAACGTAAATCTTTCCCCATTGAGAATTTCGTGAAGTATGTTTTTAACTCTCTATTTCCATGGGATCATGCAGCTGATTCTCCAGAATATGAAGAAACATGTCCTGCTTTTGCATTTTAAAAAAACATTTTCTATTCCACTTTCTTCCCACTTCTTAATGCTCAAAAAAACTCACCCCAATTTTAAAATCCTGACACATTTTACCAAGTAATGCAAAAGTTTCCTACATGAGCTTTAATCCCCCAAAACATGTTGCATCAGGCCTGTGTTGTCAGCGCTAGAACAGAGTCGTGCTGAGATGTGTGACTGTCTCCGATCTAAAGCCCCTTCACCACTGTCATCCCACGCTCCTCCTCTGCTTCTTCTTCTCCTTTTGTCTGTCAGGGAGCAGGTGGTTTAATACTGACATCTCCCCTCCTGTCGCGTGCCTTGTAAACTCGCGTGTTTGTCACATCTTGTCCTTTGTGGCGTGCACACAGCTGCTGCGTGCGAAGGGACTTAAAAATAACCTTATGATCGCGGATGTGTAAAGCCATGATAGCGTCCTATATAGTCTTAACATTGTGTTCAAAGCGTGTACGCAGACTGAAAAGATCCTCACATCTCGTATTGAGCTGTTGCCCTTTAGCTGATGATGCTAACGTCGTTTACCTTTGTGGCAGCTAATGATGATTTGACTCATGAATATTTATCGTGTTAGCGGAGAGCAGCTGGTTTTGTCACAGAGGTCTCTCAAGAAATATGAAAAATACATTAAAAACACTGGCAATATGAGTGAAATAGAAACCCATGATCCTTTGCATTGGCATCATGCTGGGGGGTTCTACGTGTATCTCGGAATACATGGCGGAATGTTCAGCAGTTACCATGGTGATACACTGCACACATTTACAAACACAGACAAAAAAATACACAGTGGATTTAAACAACACATTTTTAGGAGCCTGTGATCAAGACGAGCATTTTTGGTCCTGTTTAGGTGTTTAATTTTCTACAAAAACTGTTGGCTAAGACGGAGTAGTGCTTGCAGTTAGCTTCACACTCCCAGGGAATGTTGATGAAAAGGGGATTTTATGAATTTGAAAAAAATACATATACATATCGAAATAGAAATTCGCAAACATCCTCATCGTTATCATTATGGACGGGCCCCACAACTTTGCAGTATTAATCTTGTGGCTTAAAGTGCTTTCAAGAGTCGATAACGGCACCACTTTCAGAGGCTATTGTGAAAAAAAATGATTTCACTTATGTTTATTTCTACTGACAGAAAAGACTTTGAACTTTGTGCCAGTTTTTATTTCATGTGGATAGGCCCAGTAATTACAGAGATATTCACAGTAAAGCAGATCAACAAATCTGCAATCTGACAATTAAGCAGCAAATTCCACCATAGACTTCTGACCTGTCCACCAGCTCAAAGTGAAACTATAGGTTTATAATAATGCTGGGTATAACGTTGGTTTGAGCATTGTAGATTATTATAACAACAAATTCATCACAAGGAATACTGGACATTTTATATTTAGATGACAAAATATATACTGTATCTTCTCTGTTGACAACATGTTATGTCAATGTAATTTTACAAGTGAAATCTCCTATATAAATAAACTTGGATTGGATATTCTGTCATATTATTCTGTAGATATGTAAATGCAATACACTATAAATGGTCTTTTATGTGTTTGAACTTAGCATTTATGGTCAAATTTCACAGTGTAAGACAAACGCACATAATCTATATTCCATGACGTTGCCAGATTGGACAGAGCAGAAGGACCGGGGCAAGCTCTAGTTTGTCCTGCGTTCTACATACAAATACAAAATCATCATGGATCAAACAGCAGATGGTAATATAGGATGGCATCCCAGCGGACCTGAAACTCCAGCCTCAGTCTTTTATTGCTGTCATGTCCTGTTAATCCTCTCTGTGGTCAAATCATGTCTGTTTACCTTCAGAAATAAACAATAAAAAATATTCTAAATGATTTAAGTGTGTATGACAAGCTGGACAAGGCATTTCAGCAATGCACAGTTACAACATTATTATATTTAAAGGTCCTGTATGAAGCAAAACTGGCTTGTGAGCTTTAAGCCATGTTAGAATTTTATCGCCTATTAACACCTTTATTTTGTTCAGTGTTTAAATTGCCTTTCTTGTGTAGAAATTGTCCCTACACTTCTTGTATTTTTGTACATTTCTTCTCAACATTTTTCCACACTCTACACACAACTATGATGAATACTTAAGATACTACAGATACTACCCCACTAAACCAAGTAATATTTACAAAAACCTTATGAAAACCTGTCACGTGCACTTTAAATGCCCTGTGTAACTTGCACTAAGCAAAGTTACAGGTCAGATCTATAGAGAGGTGACCCCACTAACAGTAAGAAAGCTCACATTTCATTGTATTTTTGAGCAATAAAAACAACTTCAATTAAATGAATGTTAAGATGTGTATGTTTAATGTCATACTGTGGAATTTTCTAGACAAGTCATTACAGAGACAAGCAGGTAGTGGACCCTCCCCCTGGACAGTTACGCAGTGAACCCTTAGGCTGTCTAAGAGATGCCTGTACGTTTGGGCAGTTCAAGCTGATTCAAACATTGTTTGTTTTTCCCATGTTGAGACAAAGGTTTTCTATTAACACAGTGTATTCTCATTCTGGTAATTGTCATGGAAATGGAGGAGAAGTAAAACTAAAGCTATTTACTATGGCTGCTATCACAAGGGCCAGAAGCAGACAGAGCTGGCAGCCCTGCATGCTCCACTGGTTTCTCCCAATGTCTCCAAAGATGATCTTGTTTTGTAAAAATGAGTTGACAGTAGTTAGGGTGGCTCTTTTGCAAAGTTGAACCGAAATGACTACCATAAGTGTTTTGGTTCAATTGCCAATTAAAGGGCTCATATTGCACCATTTTCTTATCTATTTTCTAATGTTGTTTCGTCATCACAAACATACCTGGAGTTCTGTTTTGTTTCATTCACACGTTTAACACACAAACAAACCCTGCATATTAAGGCTGAGTTCTCCTCTCAAACGAAAAACACTCTCCAATAAACTCCATATACCTTCATTACAACCATTTGGATAAATTCAGCCATGGAATTGCCAATCTCTACCAAACAAAAGGTAAAAGGTAGCTGTTAAATACATGACATCACAAGGTGGAACAGAGAATTTTGAGTTTTGGAGATGTGCACAGACTAATAACAAAGGATTACTCAAACGTGTGAATGAAACAAATTACATGATAAAATGGCTTATAACTCAAAAGTGTTAGTTTTGTGTAACACAGGACCTTTAAAGGGGTATTCTGGAATTTTGGCCATAGTGCCTCATTTCCTAGTGGGCCAGAGAGTTGGAGACGTGTGGAGACACTTTTTGTAATATTTCATCCAGTCCTAAAACTAACCTTGTATCGCATGAATCGCTGCATGTAGAGGGACTATTTTCTCTTATATCAGTCCACCGCTGCCAAGATTTCTATCAGGAAGTACAACTCACTGCTGCTGCTCAGACATAAATCCTTCAAATGGTATTTTATTTTTATCAACACAGACATTCATATCGACAGTCTGGCGTAGCAACCCATTTGCTTCGGGTGCTTTGTGGATTGGATAAGATTGTTTTTTAGTGGCAGACCAACTACGGCCATTGACATGCGCTAGCCTAGCCCAGCGACAACTGCAAATATATGAAATATTTTTAAAAAGTGTCCCCACACATTCGCTCTTATAACTGCTAACTACATGTGCTTCATTTGACTGGAGCTGAACTCTGTGATTCTTAGTCACCTTTTTTACAGTCTATGGTGCCAAGAGACAGAGCATCCAACACATACTTTAACTACTTTTCCAGCCCTTGTTGTCTGCAGAACAGGTAGAGCACCACAAAAGTGCAGATGTCCTCTTTACAGTTCACTAGTCTCTGTAGTACAATGAAGAGTAGACCAAGGACACAACACAACTCAATTATGCAGTAAAGACGTCCAGCTTTCCTCTGCAGATAGCACTCCCATTTCAGCCATGTACTTCCACTGCAGCGCCTCGTTTGTTTTTATTGTGTTCCTGGTAACTCCTGAATTATACACGTGTCTAGAGACTTATTGAATTCACTTGCAGCACTTAGGACAACAGTGGTTCCCTTCTTCATTCGGTCCAAAGCCCAGAGCTGCTGCTGGCACTGAGCCGGCATTGTCTTGGAAAATCTCCTTTTGTCTGGCATTCCCGAGCTCTCCAAGAAGTAGATGGACACAGGGCAAAAGTGTAGAGATATTCTGGGAGGATCTCTGTGGGAATTGATGGTACACTGAAAGCTGTAGCAATGGAGAAAATACTCAAGCGAAATGTGTTTTTCAAATAAAATATACAACAGTTTATAGACCACAACAGGTTTGCGCCAAATCTAAAGGCACACTGTGTAACCTTTCTGGAGGAAGCCCTGTAACGAGCTACATGGAGCGTGTCTCCATGGAGACTTTAAAGGTCCTAAATTTACTCGTGACCTTTAAGTCATGTTATAATGTTGATACCTTGTCAAAAACAGACCTGGAGTTTGGTGGTGGCAATCTGACCAAAACTGTATTAGCGGCTTGGATGAGCATACAGTTTCACTTTTGCTATTGTGTCACCATGGTAACGGCCTAACATTCAACCAATACAGATACATGTAGAACACCCCCAGCATGATGCCGAGTTATTAAAAAATAGTATGAATATGCATTTTCACTATTAGAACTATTAGGCTAAAAGCAACAAAAAGAAGTCCTTTTAGCAGAACATTGGTCCCTAGAGAAAGCAATAAGTCATGAACGTGATTAAAATGAAAAGTGTTTAAAAAGCCTTTTCAGCAGGTGGAGGAGTGGGTTCAGTGCTCTTTCTGCAATATGAGACTCAGCTCTGACATAAGTACGAGCAGCAGAATTTAATTAACAGCCAAGATGTCACTATGAAGCTGAAAATGAGGTGTGTTAGAAAAGGCAGCAATACTTTGTACAACTGAAATAACAGCAGCAGTGTCTGTGTCTAACATAATAATAGTTTTATTTTAATAGTATTTACATGTGGAAAGTATAATTTTGAAGTAACAGTACTGTAATTTGAGTAGGAGATTTATTAGTTGTCCTGTAGTGAGTGAAGTCCAGGAAAGGATTTTGCCCTTGCACACTAAGTAGATGAAGAGGATTTTAAGATTCGGAAATCAATATATTACCTTTTAAGCGACCGTAACCATTAGCCACTACTTGACTAAGCTCAGTGCATTATAATGTGGGAGCTGTTTAGATGCTTCTCACATGACGGGTAAGTGGTTTTAGGAGCTCTGCTAAGTCAAATATGTAGCTTCTGCTATACTAGAGTCATTGGGACAAAGAGGTGCAAAATAACAGCATTTTTCTTTCAGGTTGACTGTGTATATTTGTGGACTAAATTGTGATTTAAATTCCAAACTTCATGTTCCATGGAAATATTACTGTCCACTGATCTGAAGGTTGGCGGTTTGAATCCCACTCGCGGTCATATTCACTGACCCACAGGTTGGCAGTGTGATTTCAGCTCTGACAGATGAATTCTATCACTGTGACCTTGGGCCAGACACTTAACCCACCTTCCCCCCCAGTGTCTGCATTCACTGGTGTATGAATGCGTGTGTGAATGGGTGAGTGGTTCCTTGCTGTTGTCTTGTCCATAGTTTTAATTAAACTGTGGAACAAGTTTTTTTTATTTATATAGCTCTTTTCACAAACATAATCAGTCACAAAGGCACTTTACTGATCAATATTCATTAACTCCACACTCAGTAGTGGTAAGCCACTATTGCAGTCACAGATGCCCTGACAGAAGCAAGGCTGCCAATCTGTGCCATCGTGCCATCGGCCCCTCCGATCACCACAATCACTCACACACCCCTTTCATACTAGGTGATGTGGGTGAAGTGTCTTGCCTAAGGACACAACGAAAGTTTTTGCAACTGGAGCCCCACTGTGGCACCTGATTTTCCCAGTGGTCTCCCATCCAAGTACTAACCAGGCCCGGCCCTGCTGAGCTTCTGAGATCTGACAGGATCTGGCTTTGAGACATGGCCACACAATAACATCTCCAGAGAAAAAAGGCGGACCCTCCAGTCGGGTCTGCCACTAGCTTATTTGTATTTATATAAAGAAAAGAAACACCCATGATGAATAAATACTACATGGACATGTTTAATGTCGCACTATGGATTCCAGGCAAAGCAATAACGTGTCCATGGAGACAAGTAGGTAGCGGTCCCTCCATCAGAAAAAGTTACACAGTGCACCTTTAACTACTATACAGTATATTGTTATTTATACTGTCTGATGGAGTCTACACAAGCATACATTAAACCTGATCATTGTTCACATTAGCATTGGGGAAGTAATCAGTGGGGCATTCTAATAAGAGGAAATGACATGGCTCAGCTAATCAAATTAATTGGATGTCAAAGCAGCCATATTGTTTTCCTATGATAGCAGACAGTGATGAGCAGCCATCTAACACAACAGTCTGCACCAGAGGAGGGATTACTCTATAAGCTTAGAAAAAACTGGGGAAGATATGTCATTACTTATTAAAGCTCCTAGATTATGTAAATTGACTCTAGTGAGACTTAAGCCATGTTATAATATTGTTATCTCCTCAAAAAACATACCTGGAACTATGTTTTGTTTCATTCACACGTTTGAGCAATCCTTTATTTTTAGTCAGCCTACATATCCAAAGCTCAAAATGCTCCGTTCCACCTTGTGATGTCATGAACTGGTCATTTTAAAAACAACTTTTACCTTTTGTTCAGTAGAGATGGGCAATTCCAGGCCTGAAATTATACAAATGTTGTTAGTGAAGGTGTATGGAATTTAAAAACACAGTGGAGCACTTCCTGTATTACCACATGAACTCTTCACAAGGTGGAAGTATTTTCAGTTTGAGAGAAGAACTAAATTTAAAGGATTTGTGTGTTAAACATGTGAATGAAACAAAACAAAACTTCAGCTATGTTTGTGATGAGTAAACAACATTATAACAAGAGTCAAAGAAATAAGAAAATAGTGTAATATTTATTGAATATGTTTAAAATAATGCTGGTATTCAGTATTATCTAACTAAATACATTTTCATATACTCCTGAACTGTTTTTTTTTAAATGAGATGATGCAGCAGATGTAGAGCAAATGTACATTGTAAGCCAGAAAAAAATATTCTCTTTTTTAGGGATAGAAACAAACCACAACCATCTAAAAATACCGCGTGCTGTGATCTTCGGGGACACGGTTTTCCCTGGGGAATGTTGACAATAGCTTCAGATGCTGTATCTCACCTTCTCTCACCTGGTGCTGTGTGTCGGATCAGGAGGGTGGCCCACTTTTGCAAATCACGATAGTTCTGTTTCATAGTTTGGCTTTTTCTGTCTCCACGCTCAACATGCATTCTGAGCAGTGTTGGGAAGTAACTGAATATGTGTTCTGCATACTAATTTGGAGTAACTTTATTCAGGTACAGTTACTCTTTCATTGAGTAGTGTTCAGAATACAGTTACTTTCTTAATATAAAAGGAATACATTATGGTACTTGATCCTGTAATTTAAGCTTCAAACTACACATAATCAGTGAGAAAAATAGAGAACACTGCTCTTGTGGCGAAGCATGTGCGATTTTTCCATCTCCAATCATTGATACTCTGGTTGCCAGAGTACACACAATACAGTACATTTTAATGCAGGTATTCAGTATTCTGTAACTAAATACATTTTCAAAGTATTCTTCCCATCATTGATTCAGAGTGACCAAATTATTGAGGTCCTAAGTGCGTTTCACAACTTTCACAGACCAGATTGGAGTTTTGCTGTTATGCTAACAATATATATGTACTGGGGTAATGCAACAAATAAATAAAAAAGGAACTTCGAATACACTTTTTACATTTAGTCTGGCATTATTTCTCTCATATTTTCCAAGCTTAAACATTCACTTTCATCTTGGTACTTGCCTTTAGGTCATAATGTGAAGAAATATTTTGTATATTTTCTATTGACGCAAGGGTTATTTTTCTTCCATAGGGTATTAACTACTAACACATATTTAGATCACCATGTTACCTTTTATTGCATAACACCTGCTTTCAAATCTGAACCTTTGTTTTTTTCACATGAGATGAGATGAAAAGATTTAATTAATTAATTAATTAAACTAACAAAACTTGCTTAGTATTCTCTATTTTATTCCAGTGCAGCTGAATTTTCTACATTAAGTTGAGGGCTTTTTTGATGTACTGAAATGTACACCAAAAAGTGACAGTCCCCAAAAAGATAATGACTCAACAGAGCCCCCTAAAACTTTGATTTTCATGGGGCCTATGGGAGCCCAACCTGAAAAAAGTCAACGGAAAAATCTGAAATCGGCATGAAAATGAGATTATGGCCCCGTCCTAAACCCAACAGGAAGTCGGCCGTTTTAACAGATGTAGTGGTAACTCCAAGTTAACGAGGGCCATACTGATCAAAATAAACGACAAGACCTTTATTTTGTTAAATGACTTCCTTCCTTGTGTGTAAAAAGTCCTACAGCTAGTACCAATGTCAAGAATGCAAATCCACTTGACTTTCCACCATTCATTCATTATGTAAATATAAAAACAATTCATATATCCATTTTGGGGTTATTTCACGTCAACATTGTTGTTTTTTCTTCTTCTTACACTTCACAACAGCCTGTACCGTCTATCACCAACTTTAGACTGCCGCCTGCTGCCTAAACAATCAGGTTGTTATGGACGTAGACATTAGGGCTTTGGGGCCTAACACTTACTGTTGGTTGAGAGTGGGGTGGGGTTCAGAGGGGAGGGGTGTGGGGTTTGGGGCCTTAACGCCTACTATTGGTTGAGTGGGCAGTGGGGTGGGGGTAATAGTTATTGTTATACCCTCTCCTAGAGTTCTGTGGACCCTGGTTCCTAGGAGCCTGGTGCTCCTGTTGACGATTGTCCCTTGGTGTGTGTGTGGGACAGTTGGAGTAGTTGGTGTTACAGACTGGAGGCCTTTAACACCCTTGTTTGAACCTGCCCTGCTGTTATAATAGCCCTGCCCTCTGTTGTGTGGGGCCTGGTGTTGTGTAGCGTCTGTTTGTCTGTTGCTGTTCTGTACATGACGAGGACGATGTGTGCTCACTTTAGGACCACGTGTCTCCACCTGTCCAGCCTGTCCATCTTTGGAAGGGGCTCTTGCTTCCTCTCGCTCAGGATTTGATGGTTTCTGGATTACCGGAGGTGCCTCTTTCCTCTCTTTCACTGTGATTTGGGCCACTGATGAAGAATCCAACCACCTACAATAGAAGTCCACAGGTTCAGTAGTTGTGGGTTTTGTCGGTTCTTCTTTGGCCACAGTGGGTCTGAGCTGGATGAGGGGATCCTGTAATCGTAAGGCTTGCTTCCTCCTCCTGTTTCGTTTCTTCTTCTGAGACGTTTGGAGCTCACCTGCACTTGTTTCCTTGTGGACATTTGAGCTGTTGTCATTGGGAGCGTTGTCTTCTCCTTCTGTGGTGACTCACATCTGGTTCAGGTTTTGGTGTTGGGACCAGGGTTTCCAGAGGTCCCTGAAGACTGAACGTGAGACAAGTTTGGGGATGTCCTTCTTGTCTGCTAAGAGGTGGGAATTCCTCTTCACTGTTGATGCTGGGGCAACTAGGCATGCTGTAATATTCACCAACTCTAAACTGGTGTTTATATTGTTGATTTTTCCATGTTTTTGAATGAGTAAATGATGAGAAGAAATGGCGCAAACTTCAGTGGCTGGACATCCATTCATACCTGATACACACGCCTAGCCCTACCCCGGGAAAGCCTGAAAGCCTACAACACACTGACATGGTGATGTAGTCTGATAATCCCTTTATAGGACCTTTAAATTGTAGTGTAAAAACATAGCAGCATGGGATTTAAAGTGATTTACATTTATTGCACCATTTGCACCATGATTGGAGAGGAGAAAATTGCACACGCACTCACCACATGAACAATGTTTTCTGTTCTTCTCACTAATGCTGTGTGGTTTGAAGCCTGACTAAATAAAGAATGCTGTATAATCCCACAGTTATCATCACAACCAGTTTTATTTACCATCCCTTTCAAGACCAAAATAACCCCACTGACGGCCCCACATTCTCCCCTCGTGCTCAGTGGACCCCTGTATTTATCTGGGTGTGAATTTTATGTTTCGCCCTGTTTGACCCTGCAGTGCACCCGTCCGTAAACACTCCACAAACTATGAGTGTGATGCCCTCGTTGGCAGCCAGCGCCGGACACGTGGCCCACCAGAGAAATCACAAGCTCTGCCTTCTGCTGCACCACCCCGGGCCAGACATTAGCCTCACTGCTCATACCAGACTACACCCAGCACCCGCCACTAAACTATACCCACACAATAGATCATGCACCCAGCTCAAGACTAGAGTTATCAAAAGTATCGAAAATCACACGCTTATCCTACCTGGAGACATTACACAGATATAAGGCCACTTGGCAATATAAAAGAATGTCCTACAATTTAATGTTGAAAATCACTATAGTCTCAGTAAAAAGTGTTTTTTATCATCGTTGTATAGAAATCAGAATTGAGTCCTTAATATCAAAATCGGGCTTGAAATTTTAGTATCGTGAGAACACTGCACTAAACTGTGGTGCTATTGTAGCCACAGCTGCTCTGGTGTATTTTGACATTGGCGAAAAATATTTCAATTTCTCCTTCAGCTTCAATTAAGCAAACAGAAGAACGCCAACTGCGTGGGAATAATGCGTTAAAAATAGTCATGAAGACGGCACAGAAATGCTTGTTGCGTGCTGTTGTCATGACAATGTCAATGTTTACACAACCATTTAATGAAATCTACTTTATCTTTAACTATTTTTTCACTGTTACCAGGGAGATGCACTTAGAGGATGTGCTTACTATTATAGGACACTGATATTTACACATTCTTACTGAACCATTTCTTTGATACTTAAGTCTTTTGGGCAAGGGAGGGTAAATAATTGGGTCATTAATATAAATATCAAAAGTGAACAGAAATTAGAGATGCACTCTGTAAATTTTCTGATGGAGACAACTTTAAACCTGGACTCTTTGGAGAGAGTTGCATCAGGAAAGACAATGATAAAAACTAAACAAAACAAAAAATCATGCAACAAAACGAGCCTGATACCTGCCTGGGGAGGGCTTAAAGGGATACAATACAATCGGGAATTATGTCCTTTTTTTAAGTGAAATAATTTATTAGGACAATTAGGAGTATGTGTTTGTGCACACACAAGTTTGAACTCATTTTCAAACCAAGATAAGATCAGATCCTTTTATCCAAATGATTAGTTGTTTTCCTGCCTATCTATGACTTTGAGATTGGTGAAAAAAACAAAGCCCTCAAAATAGCATTAAAAACAAGAAACTGAAATCCATGGACATTTTCTATACAATGAAAAGATATTCTGTTACCACAACTTCCAAATGCACAAGATTCAATCGCTGCACAATTTTAGATGCGATCACTGCTGACCTTTGCTGTTGTCTCCAGCACCATCTCCTAATTTCACCAGGCCTCTCTCATCCGGTGAAATGACATTTAGTTTACCCTCCACCACAGGCCAGAGTCCAGCTGAATACAACGCCAATCTCTGAACAGAGTGAGATAGACCAAGGTCCAACCACTCCAACGCAACCCACATGGAATATGAATGAGTTAAGGCACATCCAAATAAAAAGACACTTAACACAAAACACAAATATCAAGATGGATACGACCATTAGTATCTGTGCTGTTGTGGAAAATTAGCATGATTCATCACTGTTAGTATGTCGTGTTGGTTCTGCTCTAATGTCTGACTAATAAACAAACATAGATATGATGCAGTCCTATGGAGAACACTTACATGTGACCGCAGTACTACTTTGGGACTAAATATTGTGAAACATTTATATTGATATTCCCAACACCTATGCAGCAATGATCAAAAGCAACATTTTGGAGATGGAGCTTTGTCCGATTTATTCCTTGGAAATAAATATGTTTTATGCCATAATGTGGAAGATTATAGCCAGACACTTCCAAGGAACAAGCAGGAGGAGACCCTCCTTCATGGACTGAGTCAGGCCAAATAAGTCAGAGTGAAGAGTGAAGACACATGGTGCAAGTTTTTCAGTGCAATAAATACAACTAAAATGAAAACAGACATGTTTTTATTATAGTGTTTTTGAGACTACTTTGTTACATTGATGTCCACTAATTTCAAAATTAGAATTCAATTTAAATTCAAGTTTCAACAAATCATCTTTGTTATTAGTATTATATTATTATTCTATTGTAGTGTGGCATGTAAATTGTGAAATATGTATCTCATACATGAAGTCTCATGAAACTGCCACAAAAGGTCATAAATAAACTATCATAAATAAACTGATATTCTACAATTTATCCAAGTGACAGGTCAAAGGTCAAACAGGTTTCCATTCATAGGTGCCATGGATGGCATCTGCTGCACTTACAACTACATCTAACCAAGCAGCCTTCATCTCAGCAGACCCCTGGATGAGTCAGTAACACCACTATTATATTACCGATGAATTAAAATAAGCTTTGGTTGAAGGTTGCTTGTTGTTTTACTGGTAGAATCTGAAAGCAGGAGTTTCCAGCAGCATCTGGTCAGGCTTATATAGAAAAGGTGGGCTGTAGCCAGTGTCTGTAAATCCCCCTGACTTTGATGTGCAATCCTTTTGGCAGCCTCAGTGCATTTTTGTTTTACTCAGAGATAACATCATGTGCAGGGAGTGTAAAGTAAATATAAGCAAATGCACTCATACATATTCTCAACTATTCCAAAGAACCATGTTACACTAACAGCGAATGCAATTGTGAAATTTGTGCATGTTTTTCCATTATGCCTTTTAAAACACTGTTGAAGCCAAAGTGCTAAAATTGTGGTTTCAAAAAATTAATAATACTGAAATTGTTGTTTTAGAGATAACAGATATATTGAGTAGGAATTGGATGAATCTATATAATAATAATAATAATAATAATAATAATAATAATAATAATAATAATAATAATAATAATAATAATAATAATAATAATAATAATAAATATAGCCGCTAGCAGCGATGATCGGCCCTTGCGTGTGACTATGCTGCACCCCGCAAACACCGTGCCCAGGAAATCACGCTGTGCAAATGCCGCGCCCAGCAAACGCCATGCCCCACACTAACCCTAATAATCGTAAACCCCAACCACACTTTTCATATGCTTTACAGTGTATTATATTCAGACCAAGATCACGCACTAGTGATTCAAATTTCCCAGGCCAACACATCCCCCATCAGAAAAATTACATAGTGCACCTTTAAATGATTTTTAAGGAGTCTTTGCGCCCCTGCTGGCCAACAGTGAGAAATTCCCCATGTCCGTAATATTTTTTTTGCTTGTATTCATGCGTTTAATTCCAAAATTTGGTACAAATCCTCGAATGTTGACGTTTCATGTCTAGGGGGTGCTATAGTGTAATTTACCATATGCTTTATAGTGTATTATATTTTTTCAAAATTCAAATTTCAGCACTTTTTCAGAATTTTCAGAATTTTCAGACTAAGTTTGTGCCAATGGGAGCAAATCTTCACACTGAATATTGTCTAAATTTTGATTGAACTTTGTGGCTTCGCTGCACATGCGCCCTACGTTTTTGGGTAAACAATTACAATTATGCCGCTGATGCGGCCATAGCGATGCCACCGTGCCAGGTCAGTGGGCACCAGTCAGTGACATGATGATGCTAGTGTGCTTGGAAAGGGGACAGCGCTTCGTGCTCTGTTTGCGTGCTCTGTTTGCATGCGCGCAGCGCTACGCGCAGCGCACTGCTGAGCAATCACAATAGGCCCTACGCCGCCGAGGCATTCGGGCCTAATAATAAAATTTTTAGTATGTGCAGTGTATTTGTTTCACATTTCACATTTGTAAAGAAACAAAAAAATGGTATATTTGATATTTCTGCACTGCATACATTTGAACATTTGCTGTGGAGATCAATAAGTTGTATTCCTTACTTTGGAATTTTATAGGCAAAGGAAAAATATTTCCAAGGAAACGAGCAGGAGGTGGCCCTCCAGGCCAAGTGAGAGACAGGTTTGTGTAAAACAAGTCTGCTCACAGCAAGGACGCATGTTTTTCTACATTTTATGTGGTGGGGCTTTAAACCAGTACGGTGAGTTTTCGTTTTTTATGACAGTTTGCCAAAATACTGCCTGACTATTATCCTCTGAATGATTCTCTGTTGAATATTCTCCATGGATTAGACTTTGAGAGAGTTTTCCACTTTCTCTTTGCTCATGAGACCAAAGTGCAGAATGTCGTGCCCAGATGCCCTAATGGATCTTTCCCACTCCATTGCTGTGGCAACAGTGTGTAAAATGAGAGCGTTTTAGCTGAACAAACAACTAATGATGAACTCGTATACAACACAGCTCTGACATCAGGGAATGGGGAAATTATGCAGACGGGATCTTTAGTGCTTGGCTCTGGACTTTGCTCAAATTGAGTGAATTTCTCTGCATATTCTTACCTCCTCCATTTCTGCTCTGGTCTGCAGCCCAGGTGAGGCATAAAAAGCTTTATTTACAATGGAAATGCAATCCTTTTGCATGCAAAACCTATAAATGTTATGGAATTCATCAAAACTCCTCTTGGCACAGTATCCCATCCTCCCTCGACCACCCGTAATCATCTTACTCCAAAACATCATGACAGAATAGCGTGCACCCTGGATGATTCAAACTATAATAATAACACTAGAGATAGAACGACATATTGATTGGCTGATATTTCTACTTTTTGGTGCAAAACTTTTCAGTCTATAATTTCCACCACAGCCCGATGTTTTGTTTGAGTTCACCACTTGAGTTAGCAAATGACAAAAAGCTTCGTTTGAACACTGTCCAAACAAGGCACTGCATTAAATGTATCTACTGACTGACTATCAAAATAACACTGCCATATATGTATGTTTTCCCTATTATAATATGATATAGAACATCAACATTAACTGAGTTTGTTGTCATTTCAAATCATATATTTTGGGGGAAATGATCTAAAAAGGCTGTACAGATTGGTCAATCTTTAAATAACACCATATGAATTTTTGTTTTCGTAATCGTAGAACACACACATACAGACACAGAGAATAGGCCAATCCTGAGAGTCAGTGCACCCAAACAAGAAAAAATGACTAACTTTTCATTCAATGAAAAATGGCATCAATGACATTCTCTAAATAAATGGGATGAAAGACAGGACTTAGAACTTGTCAAATGTCCAACAATATATTTTTCAGTATTCAGCATGACACTGCACAATCCCCAATGAACCACAAGTGTAGCAATAAGTTAAATGGAATTGAGAGCTGGCAAAAGACATCTGGAAAACTGACAACCTCAATCCTCTGGTGTGGAGAATAGGTTCATTTTTCACTCAAATGTGCTGGCTAAGTGCAGAAAAGTGGTGACAAATTCATATGTGGTGGTAAAGATGACGGCATGCTTTCAGTCAGTGGAGTAAGCCCTTGACAGTCGGCCATTTTGCTTGTTGAGACAGTGTGAATGTGTCAGTGGCTGTTAAAATATGAGTGGATCACCAGGAGGCTGAGTTTGTATCAATCAAGAGGTGCAGTGCAGGAGCCAGATCAGCAAACGGTCTGTGTGTGTTTACTGTGAATGTGCATTTTGCGTGTGTTGCTCTTTCTATTAGTGATGCACTGGCCGATCAATAACACACAGACTTCAGAGACATGGGTCACTGTCCCTAAAAAGGTCTCATAGTGGTGCCAGCCTCATTCTTATAATAGTAAAAATGTATTTGATTTATATAGCACTTTTTGAACACTCAGACGCATTACAGTGCATTATTCATTGGCTCCAAACTACGATCGTACCCAGAGCTGTCCGGGGATAGACTGATAGTTGTGAGGCTGCCAAACTCCTTTATCGGCCCCTCCGACTACCACCAACACTTAAACACAAACCACTTTCATACCAGGCAATGTGGATGAGGAGTCTTGCCCAAGGAAACAAGTCAGTTTGTCTTCCATCCAAGTGCTGAGCACCCCATTATTCATTAGTTAAAACTGTCATTTCAGACTTGCACACAAACCACATCAAAACTGAAATTACACCCAGAATGAAACCTGGAATAGACCAGGACTATACAGGATCAAACCATAGAACTATAATAAAATCTGGAAGATTAATCCAAGATGGCGCCCTACTGTTTTCAATGGTCTGTGCTCACTGGCGCATGACCCCAAAAAAGTTTACTTCCGCAGCCCAACGTGTGACATCAGAAACACAGATCTGACCAGAGCGCGAGCTGCTAGAGCAGAGCTACAGCGGAGCTAGAGCGGGCTCAGGGTGGGCTCAGGGTGGGCTCAGGGCAGGCTCAGGGCAGGGCTAGGCTAACTCTTACAAAGTTGATTTTCCTATCCCACCTTTATGAAAGCTGTGTATGCCCTGTCAGCCATACACGGGCAGTTTGATTTCACAAAAATTGTGCTTCTATGGGAGATTTTTTCCTGGGCTGCAGGCATAGAACTCTATGGCTGCGGGCTGCAGTACCTCGGTCGGCCACAACTCAATCTGGGGTCACTGATAGAGGGGGCGTGCCCTATCCAGCTCTTATTATACATCCATGGATCAAACCCAGTTTGCACCAGCACTAAAGTGGGTTCAATTCATAGACTGTATTAAGAAGTGAATTAAGGGAGTGTGACGTCACCTATAGCAAGTTCCATATTAGGATTAATAGAATCATTTACAGACAAAATAGCTAAATAAAAACACCAGGATCATGTAGAGTGAGTGCATTTGAACATTTTAAGACCAAATTGATGAGGCTCACTGCAGCAGTTACAGAGAGAGGCAAGACAATTTTTCAATGTAAAGTCAATTAGAGCCATTGTCGAGTCGGGAGCTGGAGGAGCTCTCATGCTCACTTCCTATTTGGCTAGCAGGTTAGCCATGTCCATTTATGCATACAGTGTATGGTTCAAACCAGGGCATTTTTTATTTTTAATGTTTGACCTAAATTTTCAGAAAATCCGTTCACTAATTATTTTTCTACCCGTTCCACTCCTCCTTGAGCCCAAAGACATGAAAAGCACAGGCTCCTCTCTCCTCTTCGTGTGTGTGGTCCTGTTCCCGTGGCCTCAGGTGTGTGATCTCGGTCAGTGCACTGACGTCTGCGCTTCATCTGTCTGTGCACTTGAGACTTGAGTTTGACCAGTGAACTCCACACAGGTGCATCATGGTCTAACTGAACAACAGCAAGGTCACCTCTGGGAAATCTCATCGCTTTAATCATCCGTCAGGCTAATCTGCTGCTATGGTCTGTCTCATTATTTTTCACATACATCTTGTTCTCTGCGCGTAAGTCCATCAGCATAATGAGGACTGAAAGATGTAATGCAATATTGCTTTCTGTTCTGAGATTGGTCACATTCTTGGATGAGACACTCTATTTTATAAAGAATAACAGACAAATGTAATTTTTTACATTGCAAAATCTGGGAATGCCATTTGTATTAATCTCAAAAGTCAGAGCTATTTTCTTTTAGTCTACGCTCCAGGCCGTTGGGATTGGGAATTGGGTTATTTCTCGTTGAATTTTACGAGTTCTGACTTCACAGCATTTCAACCAGGGGTGTACACCAAATTTTGGGCCTTGGGTATAAATCATCTTGTTAGGTCTGCACTACATGTTGTCTAATCAAAGATGCACATTACAGACTTGAGAGATGCCCTTTCTTGCACTGGGCTCTACGTTAACAGTACCCTTCACCCCCAAATCCAACACCGCTGGTTCAAACTTTGTATGTGAAAAGAAAATGCAAATGGAGAACTGTCCCAGAGTGCCCCACGTCGTTTTTGGAAAAACTAAAAAAACACAGTGGGAAAAAGCTGCATGGAACGCATCAATAGATACTTCTAGGTGTTTGAGTTTCAACAAAAAGGTGAGAGTGAAAAACTGTTGGCTAATGCTAGCTTTTATGTGTGAGAGATTTGTCTAAGTACACAAATCATCTCTCCTGTCGTAGTTCCAACCAAGTCAGCTCTTTATGGTCAGATTATGTTAAAATAAAGCCTAGATTAAAGGGACAGTTTGAAATTTTGGACATAGGACCTCATTTCTAAGTGTTGGAGACATGTGGAGACACTTTTTAAAATATTCCATCCACTCCTTGTATTTGGAGAGGTTGCTGGTGCTAGGCCACTGCATGTCAGTGACCATAGTTGTCCTGCCACTATAAACAGTCTTACTCACTCCACAGTGCACCCGAGGCAAATCAATTATTACAGCAGACTGTCCATGTGAATGTCTGTGTTGATAGAATAATGTTTGAAATAAAACTAACCTTGCATCGCATGAATCGTCGCATGTTGTTGGACTATTTTCTCATTCCTCTGCTGCCAAGCTTTCTATCAGGAAATACAAGTCTCTGCTGCTGCTCATACATAAATCCTTCAAATGCATGGTTGGTTTTACAGGTTTTGGCAGGACAACTACACCCGTTGACATGCACTAGCCTAGCAACAGTGACCTCAACAAATACAAGGACCGGATGGAATATTTAAGTTTCTCCACAAATCTCCAACACTCTGGCTCACTAAGAAATAAAGCCCTATGTCCAAAATTTCAAACTGTCCCTTTAAGTATAATTTGAGTAACAGAGCTTCTAACAGAGTAGTGCTTTCAGTTAGCTTCACTCCCTCAGAGAATGTTGACGACATCAACAGCAAAGCATTAATAGTTGATCAGGGCAAGGTACAGCCTACAAAATGAGCCACTGAGGTAAATTCTGCCAGGCATTTTACAACTTAACAAGCCTTTTAAAATAGTTGCATCCCACGTACAAAACTGCAAAAACATGTCTGTATACTTACTATGAATACCTTGCCGAAATTCTGTGCATTACATTGAAGGAAGGCACAATGATGTAAGACGAAAATCTGTCTTGCTCTGGCATCAAAAATACCCATCAAAGTCTCCTTTGTGCACCTGCCTCTGAGCTAGTTCTGCTTATTACATCAATTTGCAAAGGATGGCAGCAATATTCGAGGCCCTTATCGGTGTGTTGAAGGGTCCAGCACAGAGCGCACTCAGACAAACGCCAAGCCACAGCGAGGGGGCCAGGGAGCCAATCAGAGCACCCACTGACTGGGCTGGAGACAAGGGTATCAGTCCGCGGTATTTATAACCACCAAGTCTCGCATTCAACCCGGTGATAGACAGGAAAACTGAACGCTTCTGTCACACCAAATCCTCCACGGCAGTCCCTCTTCCCCCAAACCCCAAACATAATCTAAGACACGGAGAGGACTCTTGGACTTTTGATGATTCCTATTTTTCAAGTTTCAGTAATTTCTTTACCTCAGATCCTCAATACACACTTCAATACTTCACCGAGATGTGAGTCTGATCATCTGGTGAGTTCAGGTGGGTGTGACTGACAGGTGGTTTAGCCAATCAGGGACCCGCATGGACTATCTGCATAAACACAAATATGACTGCTAGGAAAAAGAAAGGAAAAGAAAATATCGCAGGGGATGGAAAAACATTGTGGATTTCTGCTGAATCAATGAGCCAAGCACTAAACTCTGGTAATCTGAGGTGAGAGAAACTTCACAGATATGTCTGTAAATTATAGGTAACCAGTGAACTAATTTGGTTCACATCTCAACTAAATTTACATCCTCAACAAAATCGGATTATCCGACTTGTGGATCTTAATTATTTAAATGACATACAAACCACAAAATATGATGTGAGTAATCTGAGAAAATTTTATCAGAAAAAGTGGGGATTCTGCTGCTTGTTTTCTTGTAACTAAGTCTTATAACTCTGAATCTGCAAAAAATCTGTTAATAATCACATTTTAAGTGAACCTGATATGCATGATCATGTTTGGTTCTGATGGTTTTTGTGGTAACCAGACTAATGTGTATCAAAAAATCTGTATTAAAACATATTCTGGGCCTGGCAACCACTTCGTCCCAACTCCAGACTTGACTACTGCATGAAGAGGACCTTTTGTTGCTTCATATTTTCATTCCAGTTTCAGTAATTCCCCATGCAATCTTAAGGCTTACGGGACAGCATCCAAGTCACAGAAAATAAATAGAAAGTAAAGTATATATTCAGATCAAAAGAAATATGGGGCGTTATTTCTCATGGGAACACAATACGTCTGGAGTAATCATTTCTCGTGCTCGGCAAATCTGTCATGCCGACATGTGAGTGATGGGGTCTGGCTGTGCGCAGTGTAGCTTAACTTCATATACACTAACAGTATTTATCAGTGTTTATGAAAGCATGGCCCTGCGGCAACCCTGATCCTCAAAGGAGTGAAAAATAAGCAAGCCACAGCTAAAATTAGACCTGCGAATGGAGTGTGGAAGCGGTCGACCCCAAGAAAACAAGCGCGACTACATTGTGCGAAGGTTATTCTCGTGCCGTTTAGTTCAGGAGGTGCGCGTACACCAGCTAGAGCAGCACATTACACTCTTCAAATATTTATTACAACACAAACGGAGATGTGAAGGCTCCTAATTTGTCGTGAAGAGGAAATGCAAGATAATCATCAATGAATATTTATAGAACGTATTAAAGGTGCATTATGCAACTTTGTGTAACTCAAATGCTTTTCTTCCTGGAGATGTTATTGCTTTGTCTGGAATGTTTCACAATATGGCAGTGTGTAGTATTAAACCTTTTTATCTTCATGGAGACCAAACCAGACCAAGTTACGAGTCAAATCTGTGGAGAGAGGCAACCCTGCTCATAGTTAGTCACAGTCAGCCTGCTTTAGGTATTATTGATTAAAAAAAACACCTGAACTGAACAGAAATTGAATGTAAGGTAGATCTGTTTAATGTAATATGGTGGAACATTCCAAACAGAAAATACCTCACTCTTACTCTGCTCTGGTTTTTTGGTCGGCGATGAAAAGCAGGTACACGCAAAATGGCTCTGACTGGTTGGGCAAATTAGTGATTAAAATGTAATTGTGATTTCATCCCTGTGACAATCTGCTATTTGTTGTCATGTTGTCATATCCTGATTCACTATTTTTATATATTATGTAGCTATATGGACATAGCTAACTCGCTAGCTGCTGTGTTCCAAATAGGAAGTGAGCAAGGGGGCACTTCCAGCTCCATCCACTCTGGTTCCAATTCACTTTCTATTGAAATACTGCATACAGCTCTATCCACTCTGGTTCCAATTCACTTTCTATTGAAATACTGCATACATACACCGTAACTTCTGCTGTCAGACTTGTCATTTTGGTCTTAAAATGTTCATATTAACCTTCTTTACACGATCCTAGTGTTTTTATTTTGCAGTTTGTCCATTAATCAAGATATGAACATTAATAACAAATTGCCTTTGTTCCCTGAGGTCTCTCCCGCTAGTGTTAGCAACAGGTTTGATTGACAGCATTGCTAAGCGCCTGCTCCCTGTCAAACCAGCAGTGTGAGTGGGAAGGGGCGTTACCTTCAACACCCTCGCTCCAGATTGGGTCTTTGGTTGCTATGATGCTTGTGTCAGATTTCCAAATATGGAACTAGGCTCCAAAGTCACCTCTATAACTGCTAGCCTTGACAAGCTTCATTTGTCTGGAGCCGAACACTCCCTTAGTCTACTTCTCTGGTTAAACTCTATAAGACTGAGTGAGTAAACAACTGGACCAATCAGAGTGAAGTGTGAAATTCAGAAGAAGCAGATAACTTTAGCTACCTCTTAAAGGCAAAAGAAAAATGCAAAGTGTTCATGAAGTGTGACAAAATCAAAATTGTGAGCTGACTCCAAGAAAAACATGTGCTGCCATATTGCTCAGCTGCCCCAAACTACATGATGTAACAACTGCGAAAACAGTTCTTAGGGTCTAAATCAGACCAATATGCTCTGTCTGTTTCTAATTATATTGGCTGTTTTGAACGAATGAAGTGCTGATGTGCTGTTAGCAGGCTTATAGGTGATGTTAGCAGTGCGGGGTTAAAACTTTGTCCTCTGAAAGTTGTGAAATGTACTTAGACTCTCATCACAATGAACTGAGGTGTTAGGAAATAGTTTTAAAGGTAAGGAAAAAGCTGTTATAAAAAAAAAGAAAAAGAACCATGTTTTTTCACAAATTGAAAACAAGACTTTTAAAGGTGCCCTGTGTAACTTTTCTAGTGGAAGGCCGCCGCATGCTTGTCTCCATGGAGATGCTATTGCTTTGTCTGGAATGTCATGGTATCACATTAAACATATTCATCTTGCATTTACTCAATAACATGGGGTTTTACTTTCCTAAAAAGTTGCATTCTCCCTGTGTGTGGGCTCACCTTTCCATAAATCTGACACATTAACTTGGTTCTGTAATGTCACCTGCTGTCTCTGTAGAAATAAACGTGTAATGCCATACTGTGGAACATTCCAGGTTATATCTCTATGGGGAGAAGCAAGATTACTCAAACATGGAGTCTAGTGTGCATAATAAGATAAGATAAATGTCCTTGTTTAAAGAGTCTGTATTGTTCATATTCAGGAAATTCATATTTAAGCAAAATTATAATAACTTAAAATAAAATCAGGATCATTTTTGTTATATTCCACAACCAACTCTAATGCAATTTTACAGTTGATAACATTAGCCGTGGCTTATTTACATGTTGAGATCCGCTCAGTCCAGTGCACTTATCTGGCTAAGCATCATGGGCATCCTGGGCCGACCTAAGTAGGGTGCCAGATGGTTCTGTGAGACGTGGTCAGCGAGGATGAGGAGGCCCGAGCCCCATACTGAGCTTACATGAGATCAGCCGTGCATGCTAAAACAAGTCTTACAACTCAGAGAGGAAGAGAAGGAGGAGGAGGAAGAGGAGGAGAGCCTGGCTGTTTAAATCACATTTTATTGTCCAAGAGGGCTACATATGAGTCAGCAATAGGCATAACCCCGAGTCAGCCAAAAAAGTGAATCTGCTTTGCACTGATCGTACACTAAATAATACACAGAGAAAGAGATGAATATAGTGATTTGTTATTTTAAGGAATTAAAGGAATTACAAAGCTACAGAATAAAATAAGGATACTTGGTATCACTACATTAAAATGATTGAAAAGGCGCATATTATAGATATTCAGTTTATTTATGTGAAATTTATGGGGCATTTTTTGACAAAGTGGCAACCAGTGTGTTCGTGGAAGGTTCCATCATATGGCATTAAACTTATCTATCTTGAATTTAAGGGTGTAAGGTTTAATTCAAGGTTGCCTTATTGCAAAATAATAATAGGAAAAAAATGCATTTTTATTGTGAGCGGGGTCATTTCTCCACAGATCTGCCATTAAACTTTAGTGTCACCTGCTTGTCACTATAGAAACAGACGAGTTTAATGCCATACTATGAACCATTCTAGACAAAAAACAAACAGAAACAAAACTGAAAACAATCAGACAGTGAAGTTATATGCTATATATAACTTAACAGTACAATATTTAAGTAAGTGAACAGCCATTCAATTTTATACAAGATTTAGATCATATTTTGTAGAATCCAATCAGAAAACGTTCATGCCTCCATTGCCCCGGCTTTTGGATGTCACAGCATTAGCAGGAGGATAAGCTGTATTTGATGCTATAGTGGCCATATGTTTGTTACGGGTTTGGTCTGATGTCAGTGTTATTTCACACTCTAATCCTGTTTGTGCTTTCTTTGGAAATGGAAATGCCAATCACGTGATGGTTCCAATTTAAACATAAAGAATAGCTGTGCATATTATGAACTGGCCATGATTTCATTGGCTTAAGCAAAGGGAAAAGATATTGTAATATCTTTAAAGTTTTAATAATGTTTTGTAAAGGGACAAACCTGACATAACTTCTCCTTCCTTTTCCCAGTTATTGATACTTGTGTCATCACCTAATGCGTGCATTGTGTCACTATGGTAACTACTGAACATTCAGCCAATAGAGATACATATAGAACACCCCCAGCGTGATGCCACTGCAAGGTATCAATACAATTCTAATGTAGCACACAGTTAAACTCATATACTGAGAGCATTGGCAGTAGATTTAATGATGTGTTGCTCTGTCCCTGTTACGCCAATGATAACCAGTGAGAACATGGAAACTGAGGCTGCACGGGGCCTCAGTATAAATGGATTTCAGTGACAGAAAGCAGAGGTGAATGGACTCCCAAAATAACCAGGCCAAGTCAAAGCCAGCTGCTCAAAGTTAAACGCACATGCCTTCCTCTACATTAGACAGACCCACTAGTATAAATAAAAGGTTACAGTTTGACATTGTGTACATTTTTTGATTTTCTTAAAGGTGCCCTGTCTAACTTCTAAGGTAGAGGGTCCGCTACTTTCTTATCTCCAAGGAGATGTTATTTCTTTGCCTGGAATGTTCCACACTAGGGTATTAAACTTATCTCCCACCCATTTGTTCAATTACAGGTGCTCAAAAATACCTTAAAAACATGGATTCTTACCATGTGCGGGCTTGCTTCTCCATAGATCTGACCAATAACTTGTCTCCATTGTGATTATAAAGTTTATTTCCATACTGTGGAATAATCAAGACAATACCTGCACGGAGACAAGCTCACTAGACCTTTCATCAGAAAAGTAACACAGGGTACCTTTAAAACAAATAAAAATGGCTTTCTATTCTGATTTCATGGACATAAACAAGTCAAGACAGATAAGATAGAACACTGTTCATAATTTCTTCTTCTAAGTCAGAACTTTGCTTTTACTGACAAAACCACAATTTTTTTACTGGCAGAAGGTTGGCTGTAAAGCTGTGGGTTGAAAATGCCAATACAAGGGACTTCCGACTTGCGCTTGACATGTGAGGCTGCGAGGTTCACGAGCTCAGCGGGCAACTTTATTTAAATTGTATTTATAAGCGTGCAAAGTATTTATGGACACTTAAATATAGTCTCTGAATGTTCTCTGGGACAATTGAAAGAGGTGGGGAGAAGTGAGAACGCGAAAGTTTTTTCTATTTTTGCCTCATTTGAAAATGGCTAATCGGGGACAGAAACCTGCTACTAGCCGGAATGCTAAGCCTAACACGGAAGCTGATGCACAGCAACTTTCCCCTGACTCAGCTGAGAGAATTATGTCAGCGATAGAATCGTTGGGCACGAAAATAGATACACAAACAACGGCCCTTCGTCAAGAAATATCAGCCATTCGTCAAGAGTTGCACTCTACTGTTAGCTCATTGCAGTCTGCTAATACAGAAAATTCCAGGCGGATTGACGACCTCGAACAGTCTGCTACCGAGTGGAGCTCGACTGCTATGAGTTTGGAAAGTGCGATGAAAAAGCTGCAGTCAGATGTGTGCAGTCTGACAGAAAAATGTTTGGACTTGGAAGGACGTAGCCGTCGTCAGAATATTCGGCTGGTGGGAATAGAGGAAGGCAAAGAGGAGAACAACCCGCGACAATTCTGTGCTATGGGCGTTGAAGGAGATATTGGATCTGGAGGAAACCCCACGCCTGGATCGTGCCATCGCTCACTAGCACCAAAACCTCAACAGGGGGAGAGACCCAGGCCGTTCATAATGCGCGTACATCATGGAGATGTGAAAGACCGTATCCTCCGCCTTTCCAGTCAGAAGAAACAGTTGTTTTACAAGGGGAAGCGTGTGCACATCTTTCCAGATTTCGCTCCTGAAGTGGCAAAGAAGCGAGCTGCTTTTGCGGAGGCAAGACAGCTCCTTAGAAACAGAAAGGATGTCAAGTTCGGCCTTCGTTTTCCAGCTACGTTCCGGATCACGTTCAACGACGAGAGAAACTCCTTCACCGATCCAGGACAGGCTGTCTCCTTTATCAAAGAGAACATTCTACCACAATAGTCAGGTATTTTCATAGCTACTTTTCAAATGGCTTTGCCCGTGTTTAAGTGACTGACTCTTCATTTTTCCTTGAGAGCGTTTTGGTTATGAATCTGAATTTCCGCTAAAGCGAGAGAGATGTTATAAGCCTACAATGTTATGGTTTTATGGAGGCGCTACGGCCTTTTTTCTTTTTTCTCTCTCTCTTCTTACTTTCTTTCATTCATTAAGAAATAGCCTACCTTGGTTTTTGTTTATATTTCTCCCTGTTGGTATTGAAATAATGTCTTTGCTGACAGAATTCATATGATGCTACTGTTGGATAGCACACTATTTTTTATTTTATTTTTTTTAGGCCTAGGCTACTTTTGATTATAGTTGCACGCTGTGCTTTTGGGTCGGTTTTGGTTTACCTATTAGAGACCCAAGTTAGAGATGGAATTTTGAAGCGCTGCCCTTGAGCCTATGCACTTTGTTTGGGATAGTGCTGGCGGGTGGCGGGTAAATGTTGCTTGTTTAATGTCGCTTTTTTCGTTTTGTCTATTAATTTTCTTTTTATTGAGCCCACTTGTTGTACCACGGTTTGTGTATTTTATCAGAGTTGCAAAATTCATGTCACAGGTCAGATTGTTATGTTTGTGTAATATTATTTATATTACTGAATATAGTTAATTCACATGTGCCTTCTGGGGGGAGTGGCCAGTCTGTAAACTTTACAAATTGGAATGTGAAAGGACTTAATCATCCTATTAAGCGCACTAAGGTCCTTGCTCATCTTAAGCTCCTGAAAACTGATATAGCCTTCATAACTGAGACGCATATGCGTAGGTCAGATCATGTCAGTCTGGGGAGGGGCTGGGTAGGACAGGTATACCATTCAACTTTTCAGAGTAGAGCCAGGGGTGCTGGAATCTTGATTAATAAATCAGTCTCATTTGTAGCATCTGAAACCATTTCAGACCCGAATGGACGCTTTGTTATTGTTGTAGGTAAACTCTACAGTCGACCTGTGATATTGGCCTGTGTTTACGCTCCAAATTGGGACGATTCTAAGTTCATGAGCAGCTTTTTGTCAGGTATACCTTACTTAGACACTCATCAGCTTATTTTAGCTGGGGACTGTAATTGTGTAATTAACCCTGTATTAGATAGATCATCAAGCCGCCCAATTAGTATCTCCAAAACAGCTGAATGCATAGAGAATTTTTTACAATCTTGTGAGATGTCTGACCCATGGAGATCCCTTTACCCTACAAGGAGAGAGTATTCTTTTTTTTCACCCGTTCACCATACTTTTTCACGCATAGATTATTTTTTTATTCACAAGTCCTTACTTCCACTGGTTAAAGAGTGTGACTATAACAGTATCTTGATATCTGATCATGCCCCTGTAACACTTGTTTTGACCCTCCCTAGCCACAAACCTAGCAGATTTAGATGGAGACTGAACCCGTTACTTCTATCAGATGAATCATTTATTGCCTCGATTAATGTTCAGATTGATATATTTTTGGAAACAAATGTAAACAAAGAGACTTCCCCTTCCTTGCTTTGGGAGGCTCTTAAAGCTTACCTAAGGGGGCATATTATCTCTTATAACGCTTCTGTTCACAAGGCGCGAATGGCCAGGAAAACTGAACTCTCAGAACTCATCTCTGGGGTGGACAGTGCTTATGCTACTGCCCCTACTCCAGAGCTGTATAAACAATGAACAATGTATCAGGCTGAATTTGATATGCTCTCAACTGGTCAGGCAGAACGGGGCATTATTGAAATCAGACACATGTCTTATGAGCATGGAGAGAAACCAAGCAGAGCTCTTGCTTACAGTTTGAGACAGACATCCACTACTCATGTAATTGATCAGATTGAATCTGAAACAGGATTGTTGTCAGATCCTTTAGATATTAATAAACAATTTAGTGACTTTTATTGTAAACTATATGCTTCTGAACACCCTTATGACCAGAGAGCAATGGATATGTTTTTTGCTGGTCTGGGCATACCCACGGTGGATGAGAGCATAAGAACATCCTTAGACAGCCCAATTTCTTTAGATGAAATCAGTAGAGCTATCACATGCATGCAAAGTGGAAAATGCCCTGGCCCAGATGGCTTTCCTACAGAATTCTTCAAAAAGTTTTCAGCTAAACTCAGCCCTCTGCTAAAAGATGTATTTGATGACAGCTTAAAATCTCAGTGCCTCCCTCAAACCTTGCTCCAGGCATCGATATCTTTGCTTTTGAAAAAGGGCAAGGATCCTCTTAATTGTTCATCCTACCGTCCCATAAGTCTCCTTAACGTTGACGTTAAGATACTGGCCAAGGTGTTGGCTCTCCGCCTTGAGACTGTTCTTCCCTCCTTGTGTCATGTGATCAAACTGGATTTATCAAAAATAGGCAATTGTTTTTAATATTAGGCGTGTATTTAATATTCTTTTGCACATCATCCTCACCTCAGTGTCCAGAGGTTTTTTATCTCTGGACGCTGAGAAAGCTTTGATCGTGTGGAATGGAATTATTTGTTTTATGTTCTTAAGCAGTTTGGTTTTGGGAGCACTTTCATTTCCTGGGTTAAATTGTTGTACACCTCCCCTATGGCTTCAGTTAGGACTAATGACACTTATTCACCATATTTCCCTATTCAGCGTGGGACCAGACAAGGTTGCCCCTTGTCCCCATTACTTTTTGCATTGGTCATGGAACCTCTTGCAGCTACCATTAGGCAGCATACAGAAATTAAGGGGGATTTTGAGGGCTAATAAGGAACATAAAATTGCCCTGTATGCAGATGATGTCCTTTTATTTGTATCTGACCCTGTGACATCCATCTCACATATTCTTTCCACCCTTAATGTCTTTGGTAGCTTCTCTGGCTATAAGCTTAATCTGGACAAAAGTGAGCTCCTCCCTATCAATACAGCTGCTAGACAAGTCACATTTCATTCTTTACCATTCAAAGTGACCAAGGACAGATTTAATTACCTTGGTGTGTCTATCACAAAGTCTCATTCTCAGCTTATTAAGGCCAATTTCACCCCACTTTTGGAGCGTACCCAGCGGGATCTCACCCGCTGGTCCACATTGCCTTTATCTCTAGCTAGGCGTATTAGTATAATTAAGATGAACATCCTTCCTAAATTTTTATTTCTTTTTCAATGTATTCCATGTTTTCTTACAAAAAAATTCTTCGAAACTTGACAGTATTATTTCATCTTTTATTTGGAATAATAAAATGCCAAAAATTAGGAAATTGTTTTACAAAGGACAAAAGTGTGGGGGATGGCTTTACCAAACTTCCAAATTTATTATTGGGCTGCTAATATCAAATGCTTATTGTATTGGTTTTGGGACTCGTCCTGCGTGGGGTTTCCAGACTGGCTACTCATTGAATCTAACTCTTGCAGGCCAATTTCACTTTCTGCTCTTTTGTGCTCTTCCATTCCATTACATCCACCTCAGTCCTGTCAGAATCCAGTTGTGCGTCATTCCTTAAAGATTTGGTCTCAGTTTTAAATACTATGGACTAGTGTCCATGTCTATTTATGCTCCAGTTATGGCCAATCATTTATTTCCAGCTTCTCTTTTAGATAATGCATTCATTCAGTGGTCTAAAAATGGTGTGTTGAATATTAAGACGTTGTATAAAGACAGCATTTTCATGTCATTTGATCAGGTTAGACAAACGTTTGCCTTGCCAGCACATAGTTTTTTCAGATATCTGCAAGTCAGACATTTTGTGCAAAATCATTTTAATCAATTCCCTCACTACCGCAGACATCGCCTTTGGATGCAGTCCTAGAGGTACAGCCAGCGGATAGGAGAAGTATATCAAGGTTGTACAAAAATATATTTGACATGGAAGGCGGCTCATTGGTTATCATAAAAGAAAACTGGGAGAAGGATATGGGTGCAAATATTACAGATGATCAGTGGTCTAACATACTTGAAGAATTCATTCCACTTCAATTTGCATAGACACAGTCTAATTCAATTTAAGATTGTACACAGGCTTCACATGTCTAAGGTCAAGCTTTCTAAAATATATCATCCAGAGGTTGATCCTATTTGTGACAGATGTAGGCAAGCACCTGCCACTCTTTTCCACACATTTTGGTCGTGCCCTGGTCTTACCTCATTCTGGTGTTCAATATTCGAGGTATATTCAGCAATTTCAGGTCTAAACATTGATCCCTGTCCTTTTCTTGGACTTTTTTGGTGTGCCATCAGAAGAACTTATGCTACAAAAACCCCACTTAAATTGCATTGCCTACTCCTCACTCTTAGCTAGGCGACTTATTTTGTTAAATTGGAAAAATGATAAATCTCCTTCTTTTGGCAGATGGATATGTGATGTAATGTTTTTTCTGAAGGTTGAAAAGATTAGATACACATTGAATGGATCAATAGGCAAGTTTGATGCAGTGTGGCGATCCTTTATTTCTTATGTGGAACAACTAACAATGCTTGACTCTGTGTAGTGTATACCTTGTATATATGTGTAAGATAAGTAGGTAATCACTCTGTGGGCTTTTTTGTGTCCCTTTTTGTGTGTATGTGTTTTGTTTTTGTTTTTGTTTTTTTGTTTTGTTTTTTAGTAATGTGTTATATTTTCTTTGATTCTGTCCTTGATGTTTTTTGTATCTCTTTGAAAATCCAATAAAAATACATTGACCAAAAAAAAAGAAAATGCCAATACAATAGACTAAAATAAAAGCAAAATGTTTAAATTTTGGTTTGGCAAAGATTGATAAAGAATTCACCAGTTTTTAGTCACACTTTGTAGACACATTATTTTCGGAAAGTTAACTGAAGCAGTTTTTAAGATGGCCAGAAAGATATTATCACAAAATGTATCAAAATAACTGGACTTACTAAACTAAACTATGAAACATTGGCTGCAAAAGTTTAGAGTCCAGTTGTTCTGATTCAGTTTTGTGACACTATTTTCAGAATGATTATTTTTTTCAGAGTTTTTCAGAGGATAACCAACTCTGTTATTACCATTTGCAAATTCCGAGTAATGTAATGGTACTTCTAACTTAAAGGTGCACTTTGTCATCAGCTTCCCTCCACGTCTCGTGTGTGGAATGATCCACAGTATGGCATTACACTTATTTATGTCTGAGACAGCAGATGGCGCTTGCATGTCAGATCTTTGGAAAGACTCACAGTAAGAATGCAAGATTTTAAGTCAATAAAAACTGTTACTGACGGATACATTTAGTGCTGGGATATTCCAGACAAAACAATGATCTGACAATCTCCATGGAGACAGACAGACAGCAGACCCTCCACCAAAAAAGTAACAGAATGCACCTTTTGTTACAGGGAGCCAAGGAACCCAAGAGCAGACACAAGTCAAGAGGTGTAGACGGGCATTTATTACAAGATACGTTTAGGAATAAATGGATTCGGGCAGGGGTAGCAGGACTCTGGATCTGGTAGGAGATAGAGACAGGAGCAGATTGGAGCGGGGGACAGGAGCAGGTCGGAGCGGGAGACAGGAGCGGGAGACAGGAGCTGGTCGGAGCGGGAGACAGGAGCTGGCCGGAACGGGGAACTGGAGCTGGTCGGGTGCAGGAGACGGAAGCTGGAGAATGGAGCAGGCGACCTGAGGCAGAGGGATAAGGTAAGTAAACGGGTCACAGGTAAGTATTTCAAGAAGAGCTGGAACATAACACTGACTAAGCAGGTATTACGATCTGGCACCGCTGAGCTGGCTCAGGTGGTCTTTAACCGCTTCATGATTGCCAATAGGGCTCAGCTGAGGAATGGCTCCAGCACACCTGTCACCACTCCTGCAACACAAGGGGGAGGGAAAGGGGGCGGCCACTTGGGGAGTGGCAGATGAGGTCACAGGAGCTTGAGGGGCTGTGACAGTACCCCCTCCTCTACGGACGCCTCCAGGTGGCCCCGTGCGCTTCTCAGGATGAAGGCGATAGCGCTCCATGATCACAGAGGGGTCCAAGATATTCTTGCGGGGCACCCAACACCGCTCCTCCGGGCCATAGCCCTCCCAGTCCACGACCCCGGCACCGGACATCGAGAATCAGCCTAACAGTATAGGCAGGGTGGTCGTCAATCATCCTGGGAGGAGGCGGAGGACACAGAGGACTGGACTGGACAGGCTTGACCACAGACACATGAAAAGTGGGATGAACTTTAAGAGAAGAGGGAAGTTTAAGGTGTACCGCTGAGGGGTTGATCACTTGCTCCACCTCGAAAGGCCCAAAGAATCGTGGAGACAGTTTCCTAGACTCTTTCAGTGGCAGGTCTCGTGTAGAGGGCCAAACTTTCTGGCCTGGGGCGTAAGAAGGAGCTGGAGTGCGGCGGCGGTTAGCCTGGCCTTGAGACCTCGCAGAAGCTTGCTCCAGAGCAGTACGGGCTCGAGTCCAAGTTTGGTGACACCGTTTCAGATGATCTTGGACTGAGGGGACTGTCAGCTCTTGCTCCTTGTCTGCAAAAGGGGAGGTTGGTAGCCATAGCAGCATTCAAAAGGTGACATACCCAAAGAGGAGTTCAACAGGGTGTTATGGGCATATTCCACCCACGGCAGATGTGTGCTCCAACTAGAAGACGAAACGCAGCGCAAAGCCATCTCCATCTGTTGGTTAACCCGCTCTGTTTGGCCATTACTCTGGGGATGGTATACTGAAGAGAGACTGACATTAATATCCAATGCAGAACAGAAAGCGTGCCATACCTGAGAGGTGAATTGAGGCCCCCTATCAGAAACAATGTCCATGGGAATGCCGTGCAACTTGAATACATGTTCAACTACTAAGTCAGCAGTCTCTTTAGAAGAGGGTAGCTTAGCCAAAGGGACAAGGTGAGCCATCTTGGAAAACCTGTCGACAATGGTTAGGACAACTGAATAGCCATTAGAAGGAGGGACTCCAGTTACAAAATCTAAAGAGATGTGAGGGATGGGTAACGGCTGCAAGAGACCTGAAGGCGGCCTATTAGAGGTCTTGTTCTGGGCACATACAGAGCAGGCAGAAACAAAGTCCTTAGTGTCCCTTTCCATAGATGGCCACCAGAATCTGCGGCGTAAGGACAGAAAGGGTGCGGGTTACTCCAGGGTGGCATGTCAAATGCATACAATGAGCCCACTGCAGAACATCGGACAGGATCAGGAAGGCCATTGCCAGGGTGGTTCTGCTGGGCTAGCCTGACACGGGACTCAATTTCCCAAGAAATAGTGGCTACAAAACGGGATGCTGGTAAAATCGGGTCAGTCTCTGAAGCAGGGACATCAGAAGAGTAAATACGAGACAAGGAGTCTGGTTTAACATTCTTAGATCCAGGGCGGTAAGTCAAGGAAAAATTAAACTGATCAAAAAATAGGGCCCACCTCGCTTGCCTGGAATTTAGCCTCTTGGCTGTCTGGATGCATGTTAAATTCTTATGGTCAGACCAGACAACGAAGGGATGGGTGGAACCCCTCAAGCCAGTGGCGCCACTCATCCAGAGCAAGTTTGATGGCCAGGAGCTCTCGATTGCCTATGTCATAAATTCTCTCTGCTGATGAAAGCTTGCGAGAAAAATATGCACACGGATGCACCTTGTTATCAGAGGGACAGCATTGAGAAAGGACTGCACCTACCCCAGAGTCAGAAGCATCCACCTCAATGATGAATTGGAGCGCTGGATTAGGCTGAGTCAGAACTGGGGCAGAGGTAAACCGGTGCTGTAACTCCTTGAAGGCAGATTCTGCTTTTTCGGTCCAAACAAAGGGGACAGCGGTGGAGGTGAGGGCAGTAAGAGGGGCTGCCCGACGGCTGAAGTTGCGTATGAACCTCCTGTAGAAGTTTGCGAACCCCAAGAACCGTTGCAATTCCTTATGGGAGGAAGGAGACGGCCACTCACGGACTGCCACGACCTTGGTCGGATCCATTTGTACTTGACCCTGGGTAAATGATGTATCCTAGAAAAGCAACAGAGGGGGCATGAAACTGGCACTTCTCAGCCTTAACAACTTGTTTTCCAACAGCCGTTGGAGCACTTGTCTTACATGGAGTTTATGGGTGTCTAGGTCCTTAGAAAAAATTAAAATGTCATCAATGTAAACAAAAACAAATCTACCAATCATGTCTCTTAAAACATCATTAACCAGGTTCTGGAACACAGCTGGGGCATTAGTCAGACCAAAAGGCATAACCAGATATTCAAAATGGCATAGAGGTGCATTGAAGGCCGTCTTCCACTCATCTCCCTCTCTGATGCGAACAAGATGATACGCATTGCGGAGATCTAACTTGATGAAGATGGTAGAGCCAGACAGAGGGGTGAATGCAGAACTGATTAAAGGCAGGGGGTACTTGTTTTTAACAGTGATCTTATTAAGGCCCCGGTAATCAATGCATGGTCCGAGTGATTTGTCCTTCTTATCGACAAAGAAAAAACCAGCACCCACCGGTGAGGATGGTCTGATAATCCCAGCAGTAAGAGATTCCTGGATATATTTCTCCATAGCATCTTGTTCTGGACGTGATAGATTATACAGATGACTGCTCGGCAGTGGAGATCATAATAGACAGGTGGAACAGAAGACAGGTCAGGAGTTTCTGAAACAGGTGCGGACTCAGAACAAACAAGGGGTAAGGCAGAATGCAAACAATTAGAATGGCAAAATGAGCTCCAAGAAACTATTCTCCAAGTTGACCAGTCAATATGGGGGTTGTGCAACTTTAACCAAGGCAAGCCCAAAACAAGAGGTGAGTATTCGCAGTCAAAAATATGAAAGCTGATATGCTCCTTGTGGTTACCTGAGAGATGCAGATGAACAGGGAGGGTCCGTTCCTGAACTTGAGCTAGGACTTGACCATTTAGCGCCTTAGCTTCCAGGGGTGTCTCCAGTGGTTGTGTCGCCAGTCCCAGCTGACGGGTCAATCTACGATCCAGAAAATTCTCATCTGCTCCAGAGTCAATAAGAATAGGAAAAGTTACCTTATGGTCTGGTAAACTGAATGTGCCCTCTAGACTTGGTTTGAAGGGAGATGAACAGTTGGTTTGGCTCAGCAGAATATCTCCCACTACTGCTGAGCCGGTCCTTTTACTGGGCGGACAGGACAGGAGGGTAGAAAGTGTCCAAACTGGCCACAATAGAGACAGCTCCGTGCATTGAAACGGCGTTGTCTCTTCAGGGTTCAGGTGGGCGCGGCCTAGTTGCATAGGTTCAGGTTCCACTGAAGACTGTTGAACTGCAGGAGGAGATGTGGTGGGGGAAAAGTGGAAGGTAAGAGGAACGGCTTACTAGAGATGTTCATGCTACGAGTTCTCTCACGCCGGCGCTCCCAAAGGCGGTTATCCATACGTATAGCTTGGTCAATAAGTTCACGGAGGCTGCTTGGCTCATCCCGACATGCCATTTAATCTTTAAGGGTGTCGGATAGTGCATTTAAGAAGGCACCCTGAAGAGCCACATCATTCCAACCACTTTCAGCTGCTAGCGTACGAAACTCAATGGCCAGTTCAGCTACGCTCCGGTTACCCTGGCGTAGGGAAAGTAGCCTTTTAGTAGCCTCTTTGCCACTGACAGGGTGATCAAAAACTTGCCTCATCTCAGAAGTAAAAGCAGAGTATGACGAACAGGTAGGGGTTTGTTTCTCCCACACAGAAGAGGCCCAACTCAATGCATGACCTCATAGACAACCAATCAGGTAAGAGATCTTAGAAATTAGAGAGCATCGAGTCAAAAATGACTTACAAGATCCAAGGTCTCCACTGTAAGGAGCAGGAGGAGGAACAAATGCTTCTCTGGTAGGTGGTGGGGGTGAGAACTGGGCTGGAGAAGGGTTAGTAGCAGCAGCAGCATGAGGAGCCAAGGCGGAGATCTGTGTGCGAACGCTGGCGAGACGAAAATTCCTTCATATGATCCATGAGCGCCTTTAACGTGTTGTCGTGCTGCTCCAACAGAGAAGAGTCCGGTTAAGCGGGTCACAGTCTGCTGGGTTCATGCTTCTTGGCCAGATCGTACTGTTACAGGGAGCCAAGGAACCCAAGAGCAGACACAAGTCAAGAGGTGTAGATGGGTATTTATTACAAGATATGTTTAGGAATAAATGGACTCGGGCAGGGGTAGCAGGACTCTGGATCTGGTAGGAGACGGAGACAGGAGCAGATTGGAGCAGGGGACAGGAGCAGGTCGGAGCGGGAGACAGGAGCTGGTCGGAATGAGGAACTGGAGCTGGTAGGGTGCAGGAGACGGAAGCTGGAGACTGGAGCAGGCGACTGGAGCACGGAGATCTGAGGCAGAGGGATAAGGTAAGTAAACGGGTCACAGGTAAGTATTTCAAGAAGAGCTGGAACATAACACTGACTAAGCAGGTATTACGATCTGGCACCGCTGAGCTGGCTCGGGTGGTCTTTAACCGCTTGATGATTGCCAATAGGGCTCAGCTGAGGAATGGCTCCAGCACACCTGTCACCACTCCTGCAACACAAGGGGGAGGGAAAGGGGGCGGCCACTTGGGGAGTGGCAGATGAGGTCACAGGAGCTTGAGGGGCTGAGACACCTTTAAAAGGTCTGACTACTCTAGAATGTTGTTACCTAGTGAAAAATACACTCAAAGTTATTTTTGTTTCATTCATCTTTGAGTCATCCTTTATTATTAGGCTGTTTACATCTCCAAAGCTGAAAATGTTCTGTTCCACCTTGTGATGTCATGTAGTGGTAGTTTACAAATAAACAGCACATTTAGTTCAGATTCAATTCCAAGGCTGAAATTATCCAAATGATTTTAATGAGGAGTTTAAAAAACTGTTTTCAGGCTGGACATAACGGTGCTGGTTCCTGTACCAGTTACACAGGGAACCAAAGTTTTTACCAGTGAACAACCTGTGTTCAAACCATTTAAGTGAACCCATGATGCGTCAGGCTGCCAGGATGTCACAGCAAGGAAAATAACAATCATGGATCACATCATCGACACCAGCAAGCATTTGTTCTCATACAAATCATTATTTATCTACACCAAGCTCTGCCACAACATCTGCTGTGGGGAAGGCAGCAGCAGGGCCCAATCCAAAGATGTAACCTTACCGGGGGAACACGGATATAGCAAATATTTGGTTCCTTCGCTGACCACTGCACAATCTTCTTCTCACACACACGTTTTCTTAGTGTATTTTACCACATGACCCAGATGAACCTGCTGACGTCTACTTTGTCGCCATGGTTCACTTAGAAAAAACTAATTTTACTTGGTTCCTGTCCAGAACCAACTTTTCGGTTCCCGAATGCTCAAATTTTCGGCGTGAACATGTCAGTCGGTTCAAGATTAGGTGTAGGAACTGGCACCGGTATGGTTCTCTGTCAGCCTGAAAATGCTAACGGTGGAACAGTGTGTTTTCTGTTTGAGAGAAGAAGCCTAAATATGCAGGGTTTGAGTGTTAATCCTGTGTGAATGAAACCAAACACAACTCCAGGTATGTTGGTGAAGAAACAACATTATAACATAGATTAGAAAATAGTGCAATTGGGAACCTTTATACACCTTTTTATGTCATTTTTTGGCTTCAAATGGACATACACTGGCCCAGCAATCTCCTGATCCCTGTGTGAAGCAGCCAGCTCCCCTCCTCTGAGCTGGAGAAATTACTCTGGTCTTTTGCTTTCATCTTTGGATGTCCACGTTTGTTCCTGAGTAAAATGAAAGTCAGATATCAGCTCCCTGCCTGCGTTTCTCCGTCCCATCACTGCGGGAACCATGGGTCTTTCAGTATTCAAGGCGAGGCTGTAAATCTCTCCAAAGCCTTCGTATTAGGTCTGTCTATTGTCAAGCTATTTTAGTCTCCTTTATGTTACGATAACTGGCTAAAATGGCTGTAGCAAAGAGATTGTTAAGAAATCTGCAATAGCACCACCTTAGCTTTCAATAGGTTCACATAGAACAGGCCGGCTTACTAACCTTATGGTGAAATAGACCCTTTCTAGACATTCTGAATGCTGGAATGGAGGCAGATGGAGACAAAAGTGAAGTGGAACATAATGTGATTTCAATGGGAAAACTGGAATTCATTTCAGAATATTACAAAATATCAAAAATCCACTGAAATTAGCAAGTGAAAACCACTCAGATACATGTACAGCCCGGTTTAAAGACATTTAGAATTGTGTTTTACATTATTTGTTAGTTTAAGAAGAAATTAACATTGACACTAAGCATTTTTTGACAAAGAAAAAAAAATTAGGTTTTACTGGACAAATTCTTCAAAAAAGCTGAGTCTACTACAGTTTGCCACATAATTTACAGATATATTACACATTGCATCATAAATTACACTTTTTGTGAAGCTCAAATACAATTTTGAGGATAGAAAATATGTATGCTTTATGTATGTTTCCATCCTTCTTAAAAGAGAAGGAAATTACCTAATATGTGTACCTTGGAAATTCAGAAATGTTTATTTTTTTGTTATGATGTTGTAAATCATTACTATTTAGATCTGTTAACGTCAGTTAATAATTGTAAATATACATCATGTCTGCTTCACTTTGCCTCCAGACGCCTCTGTTTCAGAATTTTGAACATCCTGATGACATTGGATTGTAAAGGGTGGATAGAGATTTGCATTTTGGTCAAAACATTACATGATAAAAGCTAAAAAGTGGAACGAAGTTATCTCTCGCAATTAACATTTCCTTTTGTTCCGGAGGTCTCATTTCGTGCACAAAAAGCTTAACTCAAATGCCTCATATTTGGGTCATTTGCAAGTGCATTCTCTGCCAAGTTAATAGGTATTAATGAGCTATAATCCATTTGATATGACAGCCTACTTTCTATTTCCCACCAGAACATGAGCGAGGCCATTCTTCTTGCTCTATGATGAATAGGCAATCAGTATCAATAATGATGCTTTGTAACGTGGGTGATAGGAGTGCTGTGTGGATGGGTGTAGAATATAATGTTAGGGCTTTTTACATTTATTTAATGAAGGTATTATGCACGCTTTTTATGCCACTTTATAACCAGTGGTGGAATGTAACAAATTAAAAGTAGTAAAATACTATGCTTAAGTAGAAATGTTTGGTCTCTGTACTTTCCTTAGTAGATTTTAAAGAGGATTATTTTTACTTTTACTTCACTGCATTTGACAGCAGGTATTTTCAACTCCACTACATTTTTGAACAGGACTGAAAAGTAAAAATATTTTTTTTTCCAAAGTTTGAGGCTGAGGGGTTTATTTTAACATGTTCATAGTTTGTGTAAAAAATATACAACTAAAAACAGCTTGGAAAAAATATGAATTCAGTTTCAATTTGGCACAAATCTTTATTAAAATCACTAAGTTTGAAACCTTATAAAACACCTCCAAAGCACCTCTACTGATATTTAGATTTTCACTTAAGCTCTGGTATCCGACTTTAACAAAATTGAGTCATTCTTCCAACACGGGTTATAACATTGGCTGAAGTTACATTACCACACTAAAAAAAGTGATTATCAGCTTTTTTGTTTTGTTTTTTAAAATGAAAGCATGTATGATGCAAACAACTAAATCATCTGATTTCTCTGAGATCATGGTTCCTCTGATTAACCCTATCACATTTTGTTCATTTAATTAATCTTAAAGGTCCAGAAAACAGATAATAATGTTGATAATAATACAATTTAAATGATTAGAGTTCATTACTACATTTACATTTCTGTTGCGTTCTGATTATCTGATGAGGTAATGGACCTTAAATACAAATCAAAGATGCTCAAGAAAATTAAAACTGTCATAGGGCCGAGTCAGGGCTCTGGAGGGGAGAGTCTTTGAAGTGAGAAAGCAGCGGTAAATTAGAGAGGAGAAGGAGAAGCAGGAGTCAGTGTAGCATGTCAGATTTCATGAATTAAACAGTGCCCTTATTAACTCTGGTGGGCTGTGATCACTCCAACGCTGACTCCCATCTTCTCTCAAAAGAAAGTGTCACATTAACACATCAGCTACATCAGGCCTCCAACAGTGGAAAAAACTGTAAATTGCAGATAGTTTTAAAAATATTTTTAATCAAGTATAACAGTCCATATGTATGTTAGTGTATATACTTTGCCATTAATTTTTCAACCTTATATATATATTGATACTGTGCAGTGACAGGGGGGTATTTCTACGTATTTCTGTAATGTAATGTAAATCACCATGGTGACACAATACGCTCCTTAGCAATAACTACCAAAAAGTTTATAGACTGTCTGACAATGAAAAGAAAAAAAAAGAGTTAAACAACAAACTATAAGTTATCCTAAAGAAAACATGATTATGTCGAGCGCTTCTCCAGAATCTGCTCATACAGATAAAGAAAATAAATTAAATAAAATTCTGATTGACCATGCCACTTCTGTGGAATTGTAGTGGACTTTAGAATCTTAAATTAAAGTTGCACTATGTAAGTTTTCCAGTCTACCCCCTGCTTGTCTCCATGAAGATGAGTTTGCTTTGCTTTGAAAGTCCCACAGAATGGCATTACATTTATCTATCTCCATGGAGACTAGCAGGTGATGCCACAAGGTCAAGTTACAGGGCAGATCTGTGGAGAGGCAACCCTGTTCTCAGTAAGAAAACACGTCTAAGCAATAAAACCTCTAAATGATAAATGTAAGATACTATTATGTAACCCTCCACTTGAAAAAGTTAGTGCACTTTTAAATATTCACTTTCACTATGATGTTTGAATCTAAACTCATCTTGAGGACAAAATATATAGTTTCATGTAAAAGTCTGGGAGTATTTGCAACACAATGACACATTCTCAGATTATTGTAGGGTAACTAATTTAAAGGGCCCATATTGCACTATTTTCTGATCTATGTTATGATGTTGTTTCCTCATCACAAACATACCTGGGGTTGTGTTTTGTTTCATTCACACATAAATTAAGATGCAAATCCTGCATATTTCATCTCTTCTCAGAGTTCTTCTCTCAAACAGAAAACACTCCAATCTACTGAACAAAAGGTAAAAGGCAGTTGTTAACTTTAAAACTACTGTGTGTGAATGAAGCAAAACACAACTCCGAATATGATTTTGATGAGGTAAGAGCATTACAACATGTTTTAACGCTCAAGTTATGTTTACGTATTATGACCTTTAATCTAAATATCGATCCCATTTCAATATATAATTGTATACGCAGAAATATGTTCTATGTCACTTGTTGAGTATTCCATGCATTTAAACAGTGTAGAAGGACATAAAAATAGCACGATAGATTTATTGACCGTGCAATGATTTTGATAGTGCCATTTGGAGTGAGGAGTGCAGAGAAGACAGAAACTCAGCCAGACGCATCTCATTTCCAATTAGGTAATGGGACCTGACAGCACCGGGCTACATTGGGATGTGAGGGGAGAGAAGAGAGAGAAGCACAGGATCACGTCTTTACAAGCTGAATTTTAAAGCCTCCTTGACCTGGGTCCCGGGTGGGCGAGGGCAGGTGGTTACACAGCAATCAAAAATTAATAGTGGTGACCAGTCAAGAAAGATGAAAGATGAGTGGACCAAAAGGCCGCAGGATGGAGAGGGATTTGGACTTGAGAAGGCAGTTATGAGAAAGATGGAGACCTTATTCTGTCCAAAACCATTCAATCTTGTGTGTGCAGGCGGCTACCGAGAGGCTTTGTGACTTTGTAGAGCTGCCCAGACGTGAGATCCAACTATCAAAGAATATGGTGCACAACTAAAGGTCACTATAACCAGGGAAAAGAAAATATCAGTTCACATGTGGTAGTAGTGTAGCTGGTTTACAGGGGGTGTAAGGGCCATGGTTTACATGTCGCTAAACTGTTGTACATAATATTGTAATGTTGTATTATTAAAATAATTCTTTTTGCTAGACTGGAGAGATTGTTGTCTTTCTGAATCCTTCCTTAGAAGAGTCCCACATGTGTGATACGGTGTAGGTTCCCTCATCACAATTCATTCTCCTTGGACCTTGAATATGGATGTCAATGCACGCACATGGAACGCAGTCCTGGAGGTGTCAGACAGTAGCTCCCCCTGCTGTCTGACAAAACCATAGCCGCCTTCACGACATGTCACTACACCATCACGTGATGCTTCTGAGGAGGGCTACAGGAAAGAGATGTTAAGCGGGCATAAAGAGGGCATGTAAAGCAGGTAAACAAACTCACCTGTCTGACAAAGAATCATTAAAGTAGTTTGTAGTAGTGTAAAAAAGGAAAAAATGTGTCAAGAGTTCAAATAAAAATTTCAAACAGTGTAAGGAAAGATGTCTTCTTAAAGCAACACCGCCTAACTTACTAGGGGAGTTGGCATTGTATTGTAATAGTAAGTTAAAAGTGCACTGTGCAACTTTTCTGATGGTTTGATACCTGCTTGCCATGGAGATGTTATCGTGTTCCCTAGAATGTTCCATGGTGTGATATTAAACAAATACATACAGCGTTTATTCATTATGTGTGTTTTTATTGCTCAAAAATACTATAATTCCTTCTGTGAATAGGGGCAACTCTCCACAAGTGTAATTGTAATTGTAATTGTGGAGATGCAAACCTACTCTCACACACATGCTCGTATACGCTTATCAGTGCAATAAAAACATTTAAAATTATAAACATGATTTTATTTGATATTTTGGCCTAAAACTTAATTTACAAATATGTCACAGCTATGGGGAATAAAAAGACTTGTGCAGATAGAAGCGTGCACCATCTGACCATCTGACATGTCCAGACTCACAGCTCCTCTCCCAATCTGCTCCTGCACAAACACACTGCGAAAACCCTGTTAATCTGCTCATGAGTGAAGCTATCCAGGCTCGCCCAATTTTACACATCCATCATCCCCTCTTCTTATTCAACATATTAACAGGGCAGTACTTCTGTATCACAGTGTAGATCTGAATCAAATATTATTACTAGATTACTGGATGGATTTGGAGAGAGTAAAACAAAGCAGTTTCCAGTGTTTACTTGTAAAAGTATACAAGGCTTGATATTATAATTGATTAATAAAAAAAACTTCATCCATCCATCCATCTTCTCCCGCTTAATCCGGCTGGGTCGCGGAGGCAGCATGCTGCCCAATACTCATAGCACCTGACCCCCCCTATGAACCCCTCTGCAGGTGGTGAGCCCACAGGAGGGTGGACAACATGGTCCTTGACGTTAGTTCATAGGGGTGCGGGCATGTTTTGGGTTGATGGGGGAAACCAGAGCACCCGGAGGAAACCCATCCAGACACGGGGAGGAACATGCAAACTCCACACAGAAAGGCCCGGGTGACCCAGGGATCGAACCCGCAACCTTCTTGCTGTGAGGCCTGAGTGTTGCCACTCAGCCACCGTGCCGCCTAAAAAAAACTTCAAGTTATTAATTGCCAATAATATATTTCAGTGGACACATGTTTGATTGTGAAGAGGAACCTACACAAATAATTATTAATATAGACTTCAGTGTTTGTTTGTTTTTTTACATGTCTTACACTATACGTTTAACTTAAAATATTTTGGAAGGTCCAGTAAGTACTGGTACTAAAAAAATACTGTACTAAAAACAAACGTCCACTCATTAGTTTGAGCCAACACCACATCAATTTATCAGCAGTGCAGGTGCTCACGCGCTCTGTGCAAATGTATTGTACAAACACTACTCATGCTCTATGTGTGTCCAAACAAAGCGCAGTGTCATCTTACCGGTTAAACAGAAGGGCTGAAGAAACAGCGTGTAGTGTGAAACTTATATCCAGTCTCCAGTGTGGGACGTTTATAGTGTCTCAAAGCCAAAGTGCGTAATAATAAATCCACATCCAGTCACAGTCTGCAGTGTCCACGTAAAATTTGAGCCAAACAGATAATATGAACCAAAGCTCACCTCCTTGTCAAAGCCCAATCTCATCAGATCTCAGAAGTTAAGCAGGGCCAGGCCTGGTTAGTACTTGGATGGGAGACCACTGGGAAAGTTGGGTGTCACGGGGGGGCGCCAGTCACAAAAACTGTCATTGTGTCCTTATGCGAGACACTTCACCCACACTGCCTAGTATGAAAGTGACATGTGCGTGAGTGATGGTGGTGGTCGGAGGGGCCGATGGTGCAGATTGGAGCCTCGCTTCTGTCAGTCTGCCCCAGGACAGCTGTGGCTACAATAGTAACTTAACACCACGAGGTACTGAGTGAATGAACAATGAACTGTTAAGCTCTTTGTGTATCTTGAAAGGCGCTATATGAATGCCATGATTAATTAATTGATAAATTCTTTATCAATTAATTAAAATCATGCTCCTCATTGGTAAATATATCCAGTGTGGAGCAGGTGTGCATAAAGATGTAAGTTTGCGTAAGGTTCTCCATAATTCTTCTCCATCCAGGTAACTGCGTAGTAAAAGTGTAAAGTTATTCATCAACATAAGAGCACGTGCATCATGCACTGCCTTTGATATAAAGTGCCGAATACGAGAAACAACAGAGAAAGTGCATGTCAGTCAGGAGTAGGGCTCTTCTTATCAACCAACTCTTGTACCAATTCTTCTTAAATGGAAGTTTTTTTCCGGCTTGTGCCAAAGCCCCAGATGAGTAATAAGGTTAGTAAAATAACTAAGTTATACATTTTAAGTAAAAAAAGGGTATATAGTATTTAAATTCAATTAAAAAAACAATTAAATGTGTTATATTTAAAGAGATAATATGGTTGGTGCTAACACCAATCATAATTCTCAGCATGCACCTCACCCTCACAATATCATCGTCCATCACAATGATTCACTGTAAACATCGTCTACTGCCAATTAAGGGGACTGTTAGAGATAGCTAAGGAGGACTGGACACTTCATCTGAACAATACTCTGATCAGAGAGTGAAGACTCACACCAGAAGAGATTTGAGGAGCTTTAATGTCCTTTCTTGGATCTTTCTGTTTGATTTCATCTGAACTATCCTTTCCTCTGGTTATCTCTATCATAGACGCAGACTTTGATAGGTTAAGGGAAATTAAATGAAGCTACAGCAGTTAGTCTAGCAGTAACAGCATTAGAATGGTACTCCCAAGGACCCCTGAACTGCCTATGAATGCCTGATCTAAATAATGGTTATGGTAGGGAATTTAAAACAGGGACATTGCCAATGTTCCCTCTAATTTTTCATATGTCTGGGCATACAGACAACCTCCCTGAGCACACTGAGGACCACTGTGAGCAACATCAGATGCGCACGCTGTGGCCACACACCAGTATCACACCTGGGATCATAGCAAGTTTCATGGCTTATTAAAAGAATCAAATTACAACAGAAATTTCCATTAGATAACAATTAACATTAATTAACATTAATAACAATTAACATTAATTTCCATTAGCAATTTCTATTAGTCACCCAGTTTCACGGCTTGTTCTTCTATTTGCACATATTCTGACAGCCATACAATCTTAAAAGAATCGCATTTCTTTTTTAGGGCCCTGTCACACCTTGACCTTGACAGTGTATGCCAGCGTACCAGAATTTCCCTAAAACGCTGGCATACGCTGAACTTGAGATGTTTTTTTTTTTTTTTTTTTTTAATTTTGGGCGTATACATAGCGTATTCACAACGAGTTGGACGTATTCATAACGTATTAGTAATTAGTAGAACGTTTTGATAACTTATAGCTAACTTATACCAACTAACGCTATTCTGACACGTCATATTTTATGTCTCTCGCTGTCTATGGTGCTGAATGCAGCAGATTGATCAATAGGTGGGTTGGTTTTCAGCAGCGGGATCTGGCTGCAGACCACAGGCTGTAAAGCTAAGGCTCGTCATTTTGGTCTTACAATGTTCGTATGAACCCGCTCTACATGGTCCTGAATTTTTTCGCTATTTTGTTCGCCAAAAAAACCCTATTCATAACATAGGGCCTGGCTCCAAATTCGCTCCTGTAGCCGTTAGCATCAGGAGCCTCATTTGAGCGGCGCTAAACGCTATGGGTGACGTCACGCTCACTTAGTCCACTCATATATACGGTCTATGGTATGAGCACACGCTGACGTACGTCGAGAAAATGTAAGAATTTTTTTCGGCGACCTTGCCATACGTGGACGTACACCAGTGTGCTGCTCATAACTTATACAAACCTCACCTATAACTGATCCGAAGTACGACAGCGTATTTGCCAAATTTTTCATACGTCGGCAGTACGCTGGCTAAATCATCAAGGTGTGACAGCCACTATACTTTGGTTTGGTAAGTGGACGCATCACATTCACTGCCCGTTCGTTTCGCCATGATAATGGGTTAGCATTATTAACATTGTTATGTAGCGCGTATGGGCAGAGCACGTGCGGACGTACTGTCAATGCTGTGATTGGCTGCGTAGCGTAATTGCCTCGTATCCTATGATTGGCTGGACACCTGTCACTCACTGAGTTACACAGCAAAATGATTCAGAAAAAAATGTTATAGATCTAATTAATTTGCAGTGCGCTACATAGGTTTTTTGTGCGCTGAGAGTGTGCGAGCAGTGCACAATTGCGCAGTTGCGCAGCTTAGAGGGAACTATGGACATCGCCCAACCCTAGCGCAGATATATTATATATTAAACAGAGTAAAACAAAACTTAAATTTCCATTTTCCATTTGGAGTTTAGTCCATGTAGGTACAAACTGACAGTCTTTCAGACTGAGATTCAAAGTTATTAGTTTATAGATCCAGCAAGATATATATATATATATATATATATATATATATATATATATATATATATATATATAATATATATATATACATATACACACACACACACATATATATATTCACATTATAAATTAGCTTACAGGCTATAAACTAAGTCATTACAACTGTATTTACAATTAGTGTGAACTGTAATAACAAGAAAACTGACAATAAATTGTCATCATTTTCATAACACTACCAAAATAACAGTGCACTGTAAAAGTTAGCTACCGTATTTTCCGGACTATAGAGTGCACCTGTATATAAGCCGCATCCACTCTATTTTTAATAAAAAAAATTTAAAAAGTATATACAAGCCGCAACCGGGCTATAAGCCGCTGATATCCATGTTGAAAAATTAAATATTTACTGCATGTACAGAACGATTTTGTACTGTAAATGTACATTTATGTAACTGAACAGATTCTTTCCAAACAGTGCCTTTTAACATCGCAGCAACTGTGCTGATTAAAACGAGGTCAAAAACAGAAAAGAACCGGTAATTAATTACCTTCATTTCTCCTGTGCAGTGAAACCACAAGTCACTTTAATCATCTCTGCTGAAACCATTGACCCAAGCTTAGGTGCAGCAGCACGGTAGAGGTCTGTGCGGGACACAATTTTCAGTCCCGCTCCTGCCCACTCCCGCATTCTTCAGTCCCGCTCCCGCCCGCCCCGTCCCGCAGGTGCAGGGCTCTACAGCACGGTTTCCTTCCTGGAGCAAGTTTAATGCCTTCAACTTAAAACTTGCATCATATAAACTCCTTCGTGTGCTTTTCATGATGAAGGGGAGAGGATTTGAAAATAATTACCAGTTAGTAATGTGTCGTGTGTGTTATATCTGCTAAATAAAAAGTAGTCCATTCTTTGCAATAATTTTCTGTCTATCTTGTTTCTGAAATTCCGGTTAGAGCGCCCCTAGAGGTGGAAGAAAAATCCACAGAATAGCCGCACCTTTGTGAAAGCCGCATGGTTCAAAGCCTGAGAAAAAAGTAGCGGCTTATAGTCCGGAAAATACAGTAGCTTTAAGGTTAATCATCTAACTGTATGCAAATGCATTGCTATAAACATAAACAATAGTTATACCATACCAAAAGTATTTAGCTACATTCACTGAAATAGATGACAGCTCAAAATAAAAAAAATAAAAAATAAAAAAACACCAAAAACTGGTGCAAAGTACATAAATTAGGGTGTCCTTTAATTCGGTTACAACAGAAATAAAGATTTTGTCCGTATTTAATCAATCCGGTTGTAAATAAGTCATTTGCGGGACCCGCTAGCTTAACAGCTAATAGAGTCAGCAGAGTCAGCCATTAGCTTTATGGAGTACTAAAAAATCACGTTCCGGACTCAGACAAACCGCGGTTTAAAACAGTCTAACTCACCGGGGCTGAATGCTTCGTATAAAAGCAGAGTAGATGTGATATGACCCGCAGTCACTGAACAGGCCGAGTCCAGAGCACAACAGCACGACAGCCACAGTGAGCAGCAGCAGCATCAGAGCAGGAGGCAGCGGGGGGCACTCTGGGTAATGTCATTGGGCTCAGGGCGCAGTAACAGTGTGGGCCCTTTACATCATGGGTCACAATATCAATCTAACAGCACACTCCCTAATTCACGAACAATGAACTATTTTAGAATTAGATGCAGGAAGGTCACAGACAGTGGTGTTTTTTTTTTTGTTTTTTTTTTACATAAAAGAAATATTACTTAACTTCTAGATCTAACAATTACCTTGTCTGTTGTCTCCATTGTGATAACCAAGTTTATTTCCATACTGTGAAATCATCAAGAAGGCAAAGCACTAACATCTCCAAGGAGACAAGCAGGTAATGCAAGTTTTTCTTCTTCTTCTTCTTCTTCTTCTTCTTCTTCTTCTTCTTATTATTATTATTATTATTATTATTATTATTATTATTATTATAAATATCTGTCATTTTCATAAACAAGACAGAATGAATCAGAAAATAAAATTAGCCTATTACTGCAATGCCTGTAGAAGAGAAACCAGTTTACTGTAAACCAAGACCGGAAATTATTGCACATTCAAGTGGAAAAAAACATAGGTTCTGTTTCCATCCCGCTGCCATTCCAGCCATAAGACTTCAACAGAGCGCAGATGCAGTGTGTATTGCTTAACCAATTGTGAATAAATTGCATAATCCTTCTTGAAAACATTGCACGCACATATCAGTAGACTTCAAAGACCTTCTGCACAGTCAAAAACAATAATGAATCGTTTATATGTTAATAAATCACCAGTGGTTTCATTCTTATTGTACAAATGTTGTGCTCATTTAGTTGTCAAATACAGTGTGGGAAAGACAATTGAAGAATAATTGTTCTCCTCCTCGGCCCAGAGAATAAAAGCATAATGGTGCCAGGGGGATAGTCAAATGAATACATTAAATACTTTGAATCCGTGCCCAAGGTCAGGCCTGATTATGTACAGCTCAAGATGAATACCGATGTTTTGTAAATGTAACATATAGTAGTATGCAGTAGAGACACTTGAACTATTACCCATTATGTAAATTGATATGCTTGCTACTAACGTTTATAATTTTTTTGTTTGCTATCTATCTATCTATCTATCTATCATAGACTGTATACTGTATACAAGTGGAGATAGCTAACGCCAAATAGGAAGTGAGCATGTGTAACCGAAGAGACCACAGGTTCTTTTATATGACTAGGATGCAATGGATGATCAAAGAGAGTCAAACACCAGATAAAATTTAGAGCATAATTTATTGATGACAAATAATAGCAAAAAATATGTTTTATTATTTTAAAATGTTCAGTAAAAAGGATGCAGTTTGCTAAAAAAGGCGGCGACTGCAGGTGTAAAAAGGGAAGCTCTGGGCTAACTGGCTGCAGGCGCACGAGGCCGAGGCCCAAACCCCTGGTGACAGAACCACTCACCACGCTCCGTGCAACACACACACACACAAATAAACACAACTTCCTAGGAAAATTAAAACATGCAAATGTGAGGGAAGTGCAAAAAATACCACAGCAAACGAGGAGTGATGGAGCAGAAGTGAGGGACCCAAAACCTCCACCAGACGCGCGCCCACAAGCCGACCCGCCCTAGAGCACAAAAGAATATAAAAAGGATATGGACAAACAAAAATCAAACTAATATCCTCCAAAACAACCCAAAAAGGACTCGCAAACAAGGCAAATTAACCTAAACTTAATAGAAAAAGCAACAACAAGTAACTAACGTAATAGAGACCCAAATAAAACGACAAATGGCCGGTGGCATCTAAAGAAAGCACAAATAACCCACCGAGGCTACAAGGAGATGCCCTTCCGGACGATGCTCAATGCGTCAATAGCATCTTGACAAACAAAAACCCCATTTATCAGATAAGTTACGTGACATAGACAATAACAGAACACCTACCAGGCCTACAGCAGCTAAGGCGAAACAGGCAGGTAGAAACGAGGTAACGCAGGTAGAAAGAGGCGGACGGCAGCTTACCTGTAACTTACCCTAAGGGGAAGGGCTTAAATGCCGGAGCACCCGGAAATGTAGGGTGCTGGCAGTCACATGATATGGTGCCCCGCGAGGGACAACTGTGAATCGGTCACACATGGGCGTACTTCCGGCTCCATCGCCTCTGGTTCCAATTAATTTTCTTTTGAAAAAAACGGTGCCCCTCTCTCTCTAAAAGCTACTGTGATTCTGGCCTTAAAATGTTTGTATTAACCCTTTCTATATGATCCTACCTATAAACTCCCAATCACTGATATTAGGACCGTATATATTAGCCATAAAAACATACTGTTAAAGGGCATATATTATGTTATTTTCTGATCTACGTTATAATGTTGTTTCCTTATCAAAGTCATGCCTGGAGTTGTGTTTTGTTTCATTCATACATGTTTAACACACAAATCCAGCATATTTAAGTGTCTAAGTTCTTCTCTCAAGCTGAAAACACTCATGTGATAATGTAAGTAGTGCTCGTCTGCTTTTTTAAAACTCCGTACACATTCACTAGAACCAATTGGATAATTTCAGACCTGGAATTGCTCATCTCAACTACACATAAAATAAAAGGTAGCTGTGAACTTGAAAACTACCGATTCATGACATCACAAGGTGGAACAGAGTATTTTGAGCTTTGGAGATGTAGAAAGACAAAGAATAAAGGAAACAAAACGCAACTCATACGTTTTTGAGGGGGTAACAGCATTATAACAAGGCTTAAAGGTAACAAGAGTCAACTTTGCGTAAAAGGACGCTTGAAGGACCGTTAAGCATTTGTCATCCACCTAACACACTAACATAGAACATGAACGCTTCCTTCTACTTTTTAAACCCTCTTTAGCTCATATGGTGCTGCTCATCTATTTAAATAATGAAGTAACCAATCCGCTGGGGAATTAGTTCAATCTACTGTGATCTGCTCTTATTGGTCAGTATTCCCCTCGTCCTCTGGCTCTTTTCAGGCTTCATGGTTTGGCTTTCACTGGGGTCATGTGGTGGATTTGTGCTTTGGGATGATAATATAGCACTTTGGCCAACTCCCATTGTGCATGTGATCGGATAAGCCTCTCTCCACCCCCCTCTTTCTCTCTCTATGTCTCTCACTCTCTCTGTCTCGCTCTCTGTCTATGTATATCTATCTGTCTCTATATCTCTCCCTCTTTTTATCTCCCATTCTCTGTATCTCTCTCTATTTATCTCTGTCTCAGTTTCTCTCCAGTTGCCAACACCAGGCTGCCTACTGCCCCACAGCTGTCATGCCATACTCAGCATATACTGTACGGTACAGACATGTTGATCATCACTTTGCAATTAGTGGTGTCTTTAAACAGCCTGGCATGCCTAGTTACAGCAATTATTCACACCGGTGTCTTGTTCACATATACTCATGGTGTAAATATAATATAAAATTACTAAATACAACCTGTATAGATAGACCACTAAATATGTTTATCACTAGGGCCCATCATTTACTTACTTATTATAAGGTCAGAAGTGTCAAAAATACTTAAACTCAAAATATTACTACGTGTCAAAAATACCTGCAAAAAAACAAGCATGGTTACCATGAGCAGATCTGACTTGAAACTTGTCACCAAGTTTTCGGTTACACTGTGTGGAACATTCTAGATACTTGTAAGGCAATGACATCTCCATTGAGCAACCAGAAATGTCACACTGCCACACACCTTTATAGGTCCTACGTACAACTGACTCATGACTCGTGAACTTTTAGTCAGGATAGTATGTTGTAACCTGCTCAAAACATACCTTGAGTTGTGTTTCTTTCACACATGTTTGAATAACCGTTTGTTATTAGACTGTTCATGTCTTTAAAGATAAAAAAGACAGGTAATTCCAGGGCTGAAATGATCAAAATGATTCTAGTGAAGGTATATGGAGGTTAAAAACACAGGGGAGCACTTCCTGTATTACCACATGACATCACAAGGTAGAACAAAGTGTTTTCCATTTAAGAGAAGAACTCAGGGTAAACATGCAGGGTTTGTGTGTTAAATGTGTGTGAATGAAACAAAACACAACTGCAGGTATGTTTGTGATGAGGAAGCAACATTATAACAGATCAGAAAATAGTGGAATACGGGGACAACCATTTTCCCTTGCTAATGTTGTCCCATCTGTTAAAATACCCCAGTCTGTTGGCAAAATACATGTGCTATTTGAATTACCCATAGTATATAATGTTATATCCTTGTTTTGTGCCTGTTGACCTCATGTCTGAGGCAATGATTCCAAAAATAGACCATGCATATGTATGTGAGGAGCCAACAGCTGGAGCAGAACATGAATCAGCTCCAGACATGAGACAGTGGCTCTGGCCTGTTTCCACCGGTCCAGATGCTTCTCCGTGGCGTGTTTGGGCTCTATATCAGAGATCCGTGCCCCCAGGCCCCCGTGCTCCCTTCACCCCCTGTACAGCCCCGACGAGACCACGGGCTCACGGGGCCTAACGCTAATTAACACAGACTAGAACTGCAACACATCTGCCACCTAGCATCTTATTAGACATGCTGTCCTCCTCCTCCTTCTTCACTAAGCTGATGTGCTCTAATAAGGCTTGGAGGTGTCTACTGTATCTCTAAGTATTATCGTACACAGAGCTGATGAGGAGTGAGAGGGAGGACAGGCTCAGTTCATCAGTAAACATGGGGCGTAATGGTGTTTAAAAGGCCCATATTACATCATTTTCTGATCTATGTTAGAATGTTGTTTCCTCGTCGCAAACATACCTGGAGTTTTGTTTTGTTTCATCAACAAATCCTACTCATTCAGGCTGAGTTCTTCTCTCAAACTGAAAATACTTTGCACTGTCATACAGGAAGCGCTCCACACATACACCTTCACGAGAATCATTTGGATCATTTCAGCCCTGGAACTGCCCATCTCTACTGAACTAAGAGAAAAAGGAGCTGTTAACTTGAAAACTACCACTACATGACATCAAGACAGACTACAATTAATAGAATTTCTATCAAGTTAATTAGAGTCAAAGCACATCTGTATATCATGGTGCATTTTGACATCAACACTATAGATGCTAATTGTCTCCATCTGTGTACAACTGAAGTCAATCACAGACTTGTGGACAAACAGTCTCTTGTCTAATTACAGCCCAGACTGATTTAAAGCTCTCCAACTGAAAACCTCCCTCTCTCTCCCCATCTGCACTCAGGCATATGCTCAGATTACATTAAGACTTCAAGCCTGGAAGCTCCTCTTCTGTGTATCTCTCACCCACATCAACCATCAGGAAAAAAAGATGGACAGGATCACAGTTTGACGGTCCTTATATTATGCAAAATTGACTCTCGTGAGCTTTAAGCCATGTCAGAAACAAAACACAACTCTGGGTATGTTATCTAATCAAAAACATAACTGGAGTTGTGTTTTGTTCCATTTTCAAAGATTCTGCGCATAATTTTATGTTTTGTCCAATTACATTGTAAATCAGACCTAACTTCCAGAATCATGAAACTCTTACTTGGTAAGATTCTAAATACTGTAGTGTTTTTATATTTGATTAATTTCTTGCCCACTACTTTGCACTTCTACTTGAGTAATATTCTTATATTAAATGGTGTCCGTAGCTCAGTTGAGTGTTTTCTCTTCATATGACGTATCATTGGTAGTGTGGTCAGATCTTCTGGCCTGGAGGTTGGCAGTGAGATTCCGCCTCCCACAGATGAATGTTGTGTTTTTGTCCTTAGGAAAGACACTTAACCCACCTTGCCCCGAGTGTCTGCATACACTGGTGTATGAATGTGTATGAGGGAATGGGTGAGTGGTTCTTGACGTGAAGCTTTGTGTGCCTTGAATGTGAAAAAGTGCTGTATAAAAATGTGACCATTTACCATACCATTACTTTATGTTTCTACTTGAGTAATATCATTTTTTAAGTAAACAGTATAGGCTTGAGTTCTGACTACTCTACCTGTTCAAATCCTTATACTTGTTAATACTGTAGTTGGCATCAAAAACACACCTCTATATTAATAGTATATGTAATTCTCAATTCTCCCAGTAATCACAAGCCAAGCATAAAATATCACATTTGCATTGATTTCTATGTTCTTAATAGGCTCCACCATGACATTTCTGGATACACATTGATTCTAGTAACCTCTGGGGAGATCATTTGGAGACAGGACTACATGACTACTTATTAAACCCTGATGTAGCCCGGAGGTTAGGATCTTTGTCACATCTTATTAATGAATTTATGAGGGCTTATTTTATTGTAAAGAGTCTAATTACACCTTAGTTTATTGGTGCTGGTTTGCTAAGAAAATCACACTTCATAATTAAAGGTGCACTATGTAACTTTTCTGGTAGAGGATCCACTACCAGCAAGTGGCAGACCCTTCACCAGAAAGGTTACATGGCGCACCTATACAGTATATGCTAGATTAATCCTGCTCCTTGAATTACTCCTGGCAAATTAGCTGTGTGGAAGATGTAGGAATGTCAGTTCTGCAGTGGAAAATGAGTTTCCGTTGGGAAGCCCATCTGTCTCAACACAGATCTTCAGTGCACTGTGAGTCTCCTTTCTGACCTCTAACATATGCTCCAAAAACCCAGGTGTGATTAGTGCAATGAGGCTAATGCATGCACCCACAGCCATGTTTGTTTGAATAATGCCAGCTCATTAGCATTTCATCATGTAGTCATCCTGTAGCATGTATTTTTTTTTATACAAATTACAAAAAGTCAATATATTGTTCAATAATGTCTGTATAACTCTATAACATACTTTTCAATCAAGTCTGGCAGTATATAAAAAGCAGTTCTCAAACAGACCTATTTTTTTAATAGGAATTTCGTATCCCCACGTTTGTCCATCATTTGGTTAGTCCAGTCCAGTTTAGAATTACTGCACCATGGTGTAGTCCTTGCTTAGACCTGGCTTAGCCCCAGTTTAGACCAAGAACAGACCTAATATAGACCTGGTTTAGATTCGGTGGTTGACTAATCAGGAACATATCTTCTTTGGTGATACTTGGTGAGACAAGCCTAACTATAGGTTTCAGAATGATGAAAAATACGACAGCTGCCATAGCAATTTATAATTTAGAACAAAATAGAACAGAAGCCTCTGTTCCCACACTAACAGCCTCATCCACCAGGCTGTTAGGATGATGAACTCTCTCCCCTCTCTACCAGGCTCTCCCTAAAGAAGAACTTTGGACTTTTCCTTTCCTTTTATTATTATTATTTAAGTTAACTTTGATTGAGTGCGAGGAATGTAATTTCAGTTTTTCATATGTGCATATGAAAGTCTGACAATAAGTTTTCTGAATCTTGAAAATATGAACTATATCCTTTGGTGAAGAGTCTTCAGAATATGGATTATAACCAAGATGAAATCCATAGCTCTGAAGCAGTCAGCACCCTCTGGCTCTTGCTTGTACTGGGATGGTTTGCATTTTTGGATTTTAATTTTAGATTTAGAGAATGCCATTTCTGATTAGAGTCTTTCCTGGTGCAATGTGACAAACTAGAAGCCTTAGCTTTAGCTGGGCAGCACTAATATTCATGTGTTTCTCTAACCTTTTCATGCTTTTCATTAGTGAAGGTTTCATTATTGTTTTATGCTTGGCTGTCATAAAAATGGGCAGAGTTGCTAATAGTCATCTGTAACTGCATAACCTTTAGCATAGCATAGCCTGAAGTGCAAACACTGGAGTGATGGGGAAGTGCAATGGAGAGAGATGGACAAATGTTAAGGGTGTGTGCAGATTAAACAGGAATGCAGGTCCAGGCCCACCAGGCTCCACTCGGGATGTTCTGAGGATTTTAACACACAATTTTTAGCTCCAGAGACAATTTGGCCTTTACAAATGCATTCTTTGTTTTACAACAGGGTCTAACAGATATCCACTCACAGAGAGAAAGTTGTTTACATTAAAGGTGCACTTAATGTAATTCTTTTTAGGTGTAGACTGTTAAATACTTTGCCTGAAATGTTCCACACATTCCATTAAACTTATCTAGTTTAGATTTATTAAATTACAGGTGTTTTTCATGGGGGGCCTCTCCACAGATCTGACCTGCAACTTGGCCTGGTGATGTTACCCACTCATTTCCATGAGATACATGTTTAGTGACATACAGTGGAACAGTCTAAGCAAAACAATAGATAGAAGCAAGCAGGTACATGGTATACCTTTAAAAGTGCACTGTGTCATTTTTCTGATAAGGTCCACCACATGCTTGTTTTTATGGAAATATTAAAGCTTTCCCTGGAACATTCACTATTGACATTAACCATATCTTGCCTTTATCCAGTTACCAGTGTTTTTATTGCTCAAAAACATGTATTCTTACTGTGAGTAGGGTCTCCACTCCACACATCTTACCCTCCTGATTGTCTCCCCTCAAGAAAGACATTAATCATATCTCCATGGAGACAAACAGGTGATTCATACCTTTCCCACAATTCAACACCATTCTTCCATTCAATACCAGTGCTTCTCTGTCACCTTTTCTTCTCACTGACTTGTCCCATCTTGTATTGCCTGTTTGTATAATCCTATTCTAACACTAATACAGATGAAATACGTGCACTCTGATTCATTTTTTGTTTGAATTACTTCCTCTTTGTCTAATGAATGCACTTGTGATGTCAAGCACGATTTCCACTTTTTACCAAACATCCCTGGTGGGCACAGCTATATTTTCTCCACTCTCCCATCAGCAAGGCCACAACCCTTCTGTTTATCCACTGTGTCCAGCCTCTCTCAGCCTCAGTGCTCCTCCGTCAGCTCAGAGCACAAACTGCCCTCTCACTAAACGCTCACACAACCGTCGCCTCTGGGTGCGTGTGGCAGAGTCTATGGGCGTGACTTAATTGCCCTGTCAGGTCAGTGGGTGCTGGGAGGCCATACCTGTTACAGCTGAGCACCTGCACACAGCTGAATCAGAGGAGCTGCTCTAGGGCCAGTGTGATGAGAAACTAGGGCAGGATGTAGTTTACTGGCAGGTATAGCATCTAACATTACAGTGATTAGCTTTAAGTATCTGCCGACTTTAACCAGTATCAGTGGAGGGATTGAAAATGTAATTTTTTCTCTCAAAATACAGTTAACTTATTACTAGAAAATCAGTATCAGTATTAATAGTGATTCTCACTTTCTAGAAAGGTCACTAACTTCACACATTGACAGTGCAAGAAAAGTATTTTGAAAATATTAACCCTATGTTCTGTGTTTTATTTTGTTGGTTGTGTGCTACAAACAGTAATGGGGAGAATTGCTGGGTTTCTGATGATATATATATACATCATATATCAATATTCTATCGATCACTAATATTTAATACAGATGGGGGCAGGTCAAATGAATATGGTGGAAATGCAGTTTTTTTGTTGTAAAACGGTAAGGTCTTGTTCCTAGTCACTAATAGGGATGATCAGCTTCAACATTTGTGAGTTTTCCTTTTAGATATTTATGGCACAGCACAATGTACTCAACAGGGAAAACTGTCCCTTGCCCCCATCATACACTTAATGAAAAAGTATTTAGGTACAGAATACTGAATACCTGTGTTAAAATGTATTTTGGCTCATAGGTGTCATGAGGTTGCATTATATTATATAGAAAAATACATGCATGCTATGCATTTATCAGTAATTACAGAAAAAAGCACATATATGCATCCTCATTACAAGAGCCATGTTTTTTCCCCTCAATAATATCATGCTGTTTGAACCTAAAGCTGCTGCAATGTACTCCTTTGATTTTAGGAAAGTAACTTTAATCTGAGTAATTATACTGGAATACAGTTACTCAAATTCAGGATCTTATTCTGAACACGTAGTCGTAGAACATATATTTGAGTTAATTCCCAACACTGGTTGCGAAATGTATTTGTAAGACGTTGGAAATACGTAAATAATAAATAACCTACTGTTGGGCAATCACCATGCTGTGTAATTCATCAAAACAACATTGTAAATCACAGAATGAACCGCTGTCAAACAAATCCACAGACTGGAGAAACTCTTGCACAGAACAGTGAATGGCGCCATCTTGTGGATAAATCACACACTACAGAGTTAAGACCATACAGGCTACTGGTGGCATTTTTACTGTAAAGCTAAAAGAACAGGAAGAATGGTAGATTAATAATTATAATAAAAACTCACAATTTAAAAAAAGTTCTTTAATTTGCAATACAGTCAAAATTATTCAAAACATATTTCTTACATCACACTAGTGATGTGCAGCTATTCATTGGAACTGCTCTCTGTTGTGATGGCGTTTACTGTGGCACAAGCTCCCAATGTTTTCAAACAAGGAACTTGTTTCTTTTATTAAGTCATTTTAGATCAATTTTGCGATTTAAAATTCCCAACATATAACACCATAATCCACGACTGTCATAGATTATAACTATTTAGCAGACAGAAGCACAATGTCTTCTTTAAGTAAATACTCACTTTTATATGGCACATAAGCAGCCCAGGGTCAGTTTTGTGCTTTAGGTATTTCACTAGAGTCATGCACAGAGCTGGTCTCTGGAAAATCAGGATCAACTGTTTCTCCAGGTTGAACCAGTCGAGGAGCACTGGAGTTACATTGTGTTATGCAACCTGTGGTCCTGCCCCAAGATGGATTAGAACTGCCACCGCACGGAGTAAATTCTTCATCTCTACAGCTCAAAATGATCTGTTCCACCTTATAATGTCATGTAGTGGTAGTTTTCAAGTTAAGAGCTACCTTTTCAATTCCAATTCCAGGACTGAAATCATCCAAATTATTCTAGTGATGATGTATGGAGTTTAAAAACACAGTGGAGCACTTTCTATATTAGAGTAAAGAATATGTGCAGGGTTTGTGTGTTAAACATGTGCGAATGATACCCAACACAACTCCGAGTATGTTGGTGATGAGGACACAGCATTATAACATACAATAGATAGAAACTAGTGTAATCTAGACCCTTTAAAGTAAAATCACTTGCCTTTGGCACTAGTTTTTGTTTCTTGTTTTTTCTTAATCGCCACCTGTAAGGTACAAAAATACATGATTTAGAAATCAATCAACTTTATTTATAGAGCGCTTTTCATACAAAAAAGCAACACAAAGATAAGATACACAGGTGAAATAAAATTATAAATACTCATATTCATACATCAAATACACATCAATTAATAAGCAATCAAACCATACATATAAGCTATACTAATGGTGCTATACGGCTACAACCAGTCAGTCAATCAATATCACTTTATTTAATTTAAGCACATTGAGATTTCTATCATTATTGTGTTTCACTGCTCTAATTAAAGTTTCAGTGCAGCTGAACTGGTTGAGTCATCAGATCCAGTGTCAGGGCAGTTTGAGGTGAGTAACAGCCCTCAGGACAAAAGTGAGCCAGGTGAACTCTGGAAAGCTCCTTTAGTGAGCGAATGGTGATGCTGCAGGTGGGGGTGGCGGTGCTGGTGTTCTACTGAACACCTCAAAAACTCTTTTACACTGGCCCCTGTGCATTTTTAAGACAAGCACTTTGTCTGACATTGTGGTACTGACGTATCTTTATGCGTTGATGTTGGAGATTAATAAAGCATCTGTTGCTTTCTAGACCTACTGTGGGTCTAGCTAAGATTCTAATTTGATCTAATGTTAATCCAGTAAAGGTTGCACTAGCATAATTATCTGTTTATTTGTTGTTATGTGACAGGCTAATAAAGATTGGTTGTCAAAAGTAAAGAAAATCAAACTGTAAAGTAGTATCAAAACTAGACTATACACATGCATATACAGCAAAAAAAAAGTCATTGTGTACCAAATGTCATCTGCTTCTAAAATCAGGCACTAGAATCCATGTGCAGCTCCCCAAACACAAACTTACAAGCAAGACTTTACATGGCCTCACTTGCTCTGCCTGTTTTCACACACAGTAGACAGTAATACATGAGCAGGGGGACCAGTCTGAGCCCAGCTGGTCCAGTCCAGAACAGCATTACACCGCTAAATGAAATCCAAACAATGCAATTATAAAGACCCAGCGTTTGTGACAATGAATAATGCATACACTCATTACATTTAATAATATGTGGTTCGGTCTAATGAAGGTTTTAAATGAAAGTAGTTGCTTAATTAAAATGCAGTATTATTTGTTAATGAGAATCACTTCACTTTCAAATTAAGTTGACATGTTATCCTGATATATTTTCATTACTGGATTTAATGGAGTGTCCAAATCTTCTGTTGCTAATTATTCATAGTCAGTGATGGGAAGAATACTTAGAAGATGTGTTAAGTTACAGAATACTGAATACTCAAATTAAAATGTATTTTGAAAACATAATCCAAGTACTGTATTCGGAATACTTGGAATACTTTTACATTGAGTTGCACTATATTGTAGTGAGAAAACATGCCATATAATCATAATCAGCTATATTTATCTAAACAGAGACACACACAAAAAATCGCACATGAATTCACTGCAAGTTATGCTTTCTATTTTTTCACACCATGCAGTTCAAAGCCAAAATGACATAAAGTAACTCCCATGTTTTCCTCTTAATTTAGTAAAGTAACTGTTATCTGAAAACCATCAAATGAAAAAGTAACTGTAGCAGAATACGGTTAAAATTTGTATTATTATTAAATGTATTTGTGGTACATGTATTCAGTTACTTACCAACACTGTCCAGAGTTAATTTTGAGTGATTTGAGTAGATATAGTGACACCTGGTGGTAAACGTGCAGAAAGTATCATACGGAGTCATGAGAAGAATCAGATTGAAACAAGAAGCTAATCTATATCAAGGACAGTTATTCAGTTTTTATTTAGCTAATCTAAATATATCTACATTGTGATATGTTCTAGTATTTAAGAATAAGACAGCTAAAAATAATGTCTATGTACTTCTGATATAGACGTGACAAAAATATGAACATGCCCATACGAGAGTTTGTTTGCCAGCGTGACTCAGTGCTGTCACAGTAGAGTACACTTCACATATAGAAAAATGTAGGAGGATTACTAATGCAGAGAATATTTTGTACAGGCAGAACTTTAGTACTGAACCAGGAAGGCAGGCTGTAGATCAAATAAACAAGCAGGACTTGTGAATGAGCTGGACTTCAAAAGTATTGAAAATCAGACTCAAAAAGTCACATTCACAGAGCAGAATGAGATTTTTCTGTACTTTATACTACAAGACCAAACCACATAGACTTTATGCGCAAACTAACATTAATATGTATATTCAGTGCTATATAAACTACCGGGATAACTGAGAGATTGCATAGATATAACTTTATGTGCTAATATAAAGTAAAACATTATACATGTTAAAAATGACATTCTACTAACCATAACCCTTAATGGTTTTTTAAATGATCATTGTGTATTTGAATTGGCACTGAGTATCGAGTCTATTCCTTTTACTATTGTGAGAGACTACTCCCTATTGAGGGGATATTGTTAAAAAAAACAAAGGAAAAAACAGATAGAAAGATAGAGAGATACTGAAACTACATTGTCATCTTGAATACTGAATGATAGTCTCTGAAAAGTGCTCTTCCCTATGTCCATCTCTGGATTTAGTTTTGGGCTTCAGCTTCCTGTTACATGCACAGACTGCGTAAAAAAGTGGGTGAGCGTGACGTCACCTATTGTATTTGGTGCCACTCAAATAAAGCTCCCAAGTTCAAGGGAGCCAGGGTCATTCAGAGCTGGAAGCCCACATGCGAACTTCCTATTTCCTATGTCCATTTTCATATAGTCTGTGGTTATATGCAACATTCTGAGTACTTTTCCCATTCATTCAGAGGGTATGGATGCTTCCTGGATATGTTGGCAGTACTGGACACTGGCATGTAGAGAAAGGTGGGGGAGGGTTTTTATTGTTTTTTTTTTTGTTTACTTTTTGTAAAGAATTCAAATTAAAAACAAAAAGTAAACCTAAAACTGCTGAAATGCAGAATCATTCCAGGACGTCCGCTGTCCCGAATGGCCAAAGAACCAATTTATGTGATCATTATTTTTTAGCCATGGACCAGAAAAAAACATTATTGTAAATCACTGGTTAATTTTTAATCCCACAACCACATAGCTGTCCGAATGGATTGATTGCAACGTGGAATTAGCCTTGGACACAGTTTCTGGCCTGACTGCCTCAAACCACTCTCATTTTGAAGGCCCAGTGGGACTAAAGGAGTGACTCACCAGGAGAAAACCAGGGCTGTACCTTCACTCACACTGTCAATGAGAATGTGCACAAACAGCACGTAGGAGCAGACGAAGAGAGGGTGGGTGACTCATTCTGAAAAAGAAATCAAACCGATGGTGAGTGGAGGGAGTAGAAAAGAATTGGGGGGAAACGTAATTAGGCTGGTAGATTGTATCACGTACAGAGGTGGTTGGTTTACATGGGTAACTTTTTGAAAACTTTGTACTACTTTTACATATTGCACTTTTACTTCTAGCCAAGTAATATATGACGGTGTAACAGTGCTCCAAAAGCTACCATCTGGTCTTTGATCTTTTTCTCTCGGGCTAATGCTAGTTTATCTGAATTTACTTCAGTTAATTGGTTTCTTTGTAGGAGAAACAGTCTTTTGGAGAGTCTTTGAGGAGAAGTAAGAAGTAGAAGTCCTTGCAGAACACAAGACCCTTATCAATCTTAATTTAAGTGACAGCTCCAGGGTCCAGTGAGCTGAAGTGGGGGATTGTCATGCATCCACAGTCATAGGCATGCAACCCAAACTACTTGGTTTGGTGAAAAATTCCTTCTTAAAGTTCCGATACCATGGCAACAGGGAAGCGGTTTCATGGTTCAACCTGTAACACTACACATTTACGTGAACATTTGTGTTTCTCGGACCTTCTCCTTCAGATATGACTTGATGTGGTGTTTTTTCATTATTTATAGTTTTGTCCTTCCATATCTCTTATGTTAAAGTTAATATAGACTGTACACTGTCCTTGTCTCATAAATCCACACTGTTACTCTTACAATTAGTCTTCTTGAGTATTGTTTTTTGCAAATACTTTTTACTCCTACTTGAGTAATTTTGTGCACCACTATTTTGTACTACTTGAGAAATATTATTTTCAGGTCATATTTCTCTTACAGTGTTTAGCCCCATTAAGCCCCAGCAAATTGCTAAGTACAAAATACAAGAATATTCAGCAGTGACTCACATTCACACATGCACCACTATATTTACTGTATATAAATGGACATAGTGAACCCGCCTGCCGCCGTGTTCTAAACAGGAAGTGAGCTTCATCAACTCCATCTTCAATTCCCTGCTGTTTTGTTTTAAAATATTCATATTAACATCCTGGTGTTTTATTTAGCTATTTTGTAGATAAATATATTCCTGTTCCTAATATGGGACTCGACTCCAAATTCACTCCTATAACTTCTAGCCTTGTGAGCCTCATTTGACTGCAGCCAGATGCTATGGGTGATGTCACACTCACTTAGTCCACTTCTTTATACAGTCCAAACTTAGAAAACAATGTGATTGTTCTGGCAGTTGTCACAGAAGCCTTCCCTGCATATTTCCAGTAATTTACCAGGGAAATTGCCAGATCAAATATGTAGAGAAATCAGCCGTGGCTTTGTTCACCCATGACCCTGAATGCAACAAAAAGTAAAAAGTAGTAAAGTACTCTACATAAGTAAAATTTTTAGATATCTGCCCTTTACTTTTACTTCACATTTGAAAGCAAGTCTCTGTACTTATTACTCCACTACATTTTTTAACTGATTGTAAAGTAAAAGTATTTTTATTATTGTTTGAGACCTGCTGAAAAGGGGCTTATTTTTAACACATTTTTAATTTGAGCAAAAAAATTACAAATTTCCAAACAAATTTGAACAAACTGATCGAGTTTGTTGAACCAAATCCAGCACATTTAAAAAAAAAATTAAAATCACAACATTTGAAGCTTTATAAGATCTTGTACTCAAAATACAGATACTTTACTTAGGTAGATTTCTTCACGTGATACTTTGACTTGAGATTTTTTTTTGCTCTAGGATCTGTACTTTTACTTAAGTAACAAAATGAAGTAAAATGCTAGGAAAGGTCAGGTCAGGCTGTATATGTGAATGGGGCTTTTGGCTCCTCTGATCAGTAGTGGGTAGGTGGTGGTTCAGTACATGATGTCACCATGGGAACAATGGCTGCTGCCCGGACACATCAGAAAGGTCTCGTAATGTGATATTAGTCATAATTATTCACTACAGAGCCCACACATGGAAAGATCAAGTGCTGAGTCATGGTTAGAAACATGCTGCTATTACGCAGCATGGAGGCTAAGGGGGTCCAGGTGGTCTGTCAAATCACTGAAGAAGAGGACATATGAGGACAGGCTGTGTGTCACAAGGATTTGAAGGTCCTATATTATGCAAAATTGACCCTTGTAAGCTTGAAGCCATGTTATTATGTTGTTTCCTCATGAAAAACACCCCGACTCGTGTTTTGTTTCATTCACACACGTTGAACAAACAAATCCTTCGTATTCATCCTGAGAGGTCATGTGCTAACAGGAAGTGCTCCGCTGTATTTTTAAACTCCATACACCTTCACAAGAATCATTTTCACAAGATGTAACAGACAAACTAATATTAAGGATTACTCAAACATGTGTGAAAGAAACAAAACCCAACTTCAGGCACATTTTTGAGGTGGTTTGTTAGTGTTGTTTGTTAGTCAAAATGGCAAATGGGCTAATCCATTAAACCGCATCCAAATTCACCACCTGTATGTGGGTTATGGGACATGATGTGGTTGGTGAAATGACCTAAGAAGTGCTTATAAAGTCAAAGAGCAGCGATGAACTCATCACCCGTGTCCTCCTCACGTTTGTGCAACAGGAGGCCGTGGGAGGTGGTGCTCTGAGCCAGGGAGACACCACCGGATCCGGGGAAGTCATATGGAAAGGAATCAGCATGAACTACAATCTCATATGGGAGATAAAGGGTCCTCCTCTCCTCCTACTTTCACCTGCTGCATGCTGTTTTCCTATTTTTTCCCTGTATACTATAGGTGAATAATGGAACGATATCCAAATCTCTCGATACAGAATTTTCACAATATGCATGTTGATATTTATTGCGATATTTTATGGAATTGTGAATATGTTGTTTCTGTCATCATCTAAAGAACTAAGAAAAAGCGCTTAATAACATCATTTCTTCATGTTGTCTGTGTTGAAACGGAGCAAAGGATCATGGTCTGTGTAGTTCCCTCGGCTTTTTAGCTGATGGTGCAGCATAACAACGTTTTATTTAAGCAGAGTGACTTGTAATTCAATATTTCGGTTATTGTTACATACCTACTATAGACGCTTTTGTTGTTTGGGAATAATGCAAATTAGGGGTGTCAAATAATGTCAAATAATAATATAAAAGTTTATTCAAAAAGAAAAACTGGACACACACAGACTAAAAGGGCTTAAATATATATATATATAATTGCCAAGTATCAGTTATTTCTCCTACAGCATTGCCTGACAAAGCCTTGACAAATAAGCTGAATTAATATATCAGTCTATGAAGTTTAGGATTGTTTTATTTTTTGTAATTTCTTTTCGTGGCCAGTGAGCAAACTTGAATGTGCCACTAACCATCACCCACCAGAGTCTTATTCATGTGGCCCACTCAGGTGTGCAGATGGTGACTGCACAGCTTCTGCAGAGGTTTGAACATGAGAACATTCGGACCATGAGTCAGTCCCATTCCTCTGACGTCTGCCTCCCTCTGCTCCTCTCCTCCTACTTTCACCTGCTGCCCTCTACTCCTCCTCTCTTTCCCTCCTCCTCCTCTCCTCCTACTTTCACCTGCTGCTTTCTCCTCCTCCTTTTCAATCCTCCTTCTCTCTTTCCCTCCTCCTCCTCTTCTCCTACTTTCACCTGCTGCTTTCTCCTCCTCCTTTTCAATCCTCCTCCTCTCCTCCTACTTTCACCTGCCGCTTTCTCCTCCTCCTTTTCAACCCTCCTCCTCTTCTCCTCCTACTTTCACCTGCTGCTTTCTCCTCCTCCTTTTCAAACCTCCTCCTCTTCTCCTCCTACTTTCACCTGCTGCTTTCTCCTCCTCCTTTCAATCCTCCTTCTCTCTTCCCTCCTCCTCCTCTCCTCCTACTTTCACCTGCTGCTTTCTCCTCCTCCTTTAAATCCTCCTCCTCTCTTTACCTCCTCCTCCTCTCCTCCTCCTTTCACCTGCCACTTTCTCCTCCTCCTTTCAATCCTCCTTCTCTCTTTCCTTCCTCCTCCTCTCCTCCTACTTTCACCTGCTGCTTTCTCCTCCTCCTTTCAATCCTCCTCCTCTCTTTCCCTCCTCCTCCTCTCTCCTCCTCCTTTCACCTGCCACTTTCTCCTCCTCCTTTCAATCCTCCTTCTCTCTTTCCCTCCTCCTCCTCTCCTCCTACTTTCACCTGCTGCTTTCTCCTCCTCCTTTTCAATCCTCCTCCTCTCTTTCCCTCCTCCTCCTCTCCTCCTACTTTCACCTGCTGCTTTCTCCTCCTCCTTTTCAATCCTCCTCCTCTCTTTCCCTCCTCCTCCTCTCCTCCTACTTTCACCTGCTGCTTTCTCCTCCTCCTTTTCAATCCTCCTCCTCTCCTCCTACTTTCACCTGCTGCTTTCTCCTCCTCCTTTTCAATCCTCCTCCTCTCTTTCCCTCCTCCTCCTCTCCTCCTACTTTCACCTGCTGCTTTCTCCTCCTCCTTTTCAATCCTCCTCCTCTTCTCCTCCTACTTTCACCTGCTGCTTTCTCCTCCTCCTTTTCCATCCTCCTCCTCCTTTTCAAACCTCCTCCTCTCTTTCCCTCCTCCTCCTCTCCTCCTACTTTCACCTGCTGCTTTCTCCTCCTCCTTTTCAATCCTCCTCCTCTCTTTCCCTCCTCCTCCTCTCCTCCTACTTTCACCTGCTGCTTTCTCCTCCTCCTTTTCAATCCTCCTCCTCTCTTTCCCTCCTCCTCCTCTCCTCCTACTTTCACCTGCTGCCTTCTCCTCCTTTTCAATCCTCCTCCTCTCTTTCCCTCCTCCTCCTCTCCTCCTACTTTCACCTGCTGCATGCTGTTTTCCTATTTTTTCCCTGTATACTATAGGTGAATAATGGAACGATATCCAAATCTCTCGATACGGAATTTTCACAATATGCATGTTGATATTTATTGCGATATTTTATGGAATTGTGAATATGTTGTTTCTGTCATCATCTAAAGAACTAAGAAAAAGCGCTTAATAACATCATTTCTTCATGTTGTCTGTGTTGAAACGGAGCAAAGGATCATGGTCTGTGTAGTTCCCTCGGCTTTTTAGCTGATGGTGCAGCATAACAACGTTTTATTTAAGCAGAGTGACTTGTAATTCAATATTTCGGTTATTGTTACATACCTACTATAGACGCTTTTGTTGTTTGGGAATAATGCAAATTAGGGGTGTCAAATAATGTCAAATAATAATATAAAAGTTTATTCAAAAAGAAAAGCTGGGCACACACAGACTAAAAGGGCTTCAATATATATATAATTGCCAAGTATCAGTTATTTTTCCTACAGCATTGCCTGACAAAGCCTTGACAAATAAGCTGAATTAATATATCAGTCTATGAAGTTTAGGATTGTTTTATTTTTTGTAATTTCTTTTCGTGGCCAGTGAGCAAACTTGAATGTGCCACTAACCATCACCCACCAGAGTCTTATTCATGTGGCCCACTCAGGTGTGCAGATGGTGACTGCACAGCTTCTGCAGAGGTTTGAACATGAGAACATTCGGACCATGAGTCAGTCCCATTCCTCTGACGTCTGCCTCCCTCTGCTCCTCTCCTCCTACTTTCACCTGCTGCCCTCTACTCCTCCTCTCTTTCCCACCTCCTCCTCTCCTCCTACTTTCACCTGCTGCCCTCTACTCCTCCTCTCTTTCCCTCCTCCTCCTCTCCTCCTACTTTCACCTGCTGCTTTCTCCTCCTCCTTTTCAATCCTCCTCCTCTCCTCCTACTTTCACCTGCTGCTTTCTCCTCCTCCTTTTCAATCCTCCTCCTCTTTCCCTCCTCCTCTCCTCCTACTTTCACCTGCTGCTTTCTCCTCCTCCTTTTCAATCCTCCTCCTTTTCAATCCTCCTCCTCTCCTCCTACTTTCACCTGCTGCTTTCTCCTCCTCCTTTTCAATCCTCCTCCTCTCTTTCCATCCTCCTCCTCTCCTCCTACTTTCACCTGCTGCCCTCTACTCCTCCTCTTTTCCCTCCTCCTCCTCTCCTCCTACTTTCACCTGCTGCTTTTTCCTCCTCCTTTTCAATCCTCCTCCTCTCTTTCCCACCTCCTCCTCTCCTCCTACTTTCACCTGCTGCTTTCTCCTCCTCCTTTTCAAGCCTCCTCCTCTCTTTCCCTCCTCCTCTCCTCCTACTTTCACCTGCTGCTTTCTCCTCCTCCTTTTAATCCTCCTCCTCTCTCTCCCTCCTCCTCCTCTCCTCCTACTTTCACCTGCTGCTTTCTCCTCCTCCTTTTCAATCCTCCTCCTCTCTTTCCCTCCTCCTCCTCTCCTCCTACTTTCACCTGCTGCTTTCTCCTCCTCCTTTTAATCCTCCTCCTCTCTCTCCCTCCTCCTCCTCTCCTCCTACTTTCACCTGCTGCTTTCTCCTCCTCCTTTTCAATCCTCCTCCTCTCTTTCCCTCCTCCTCCTCTCCTCCTACTTTCACCTGCTGCTTTCTCCTCCTCCTTTTCAATCCTCCTCCTCTCTTTCCCTCCTCCTCTCCTCCTACTTTCACCTGCTGCTTTCTCCTCCTCCTTTTCAATCCTCCTCCTCTCTTTCCCTCCTCCTCCTCTCCTCCTACTTTCACCTGCTGCTTTCTACTCCTCTTTCACTCCTCCTCCTTTCCTCCTACTCGCACCTGCTGCCTTCTGCTCCTCCTCTCTTTCCTTCTCCTCCTCTCTCCTACTCTTGCAACCTCCCCTCTTCCTCCTCTCCTTTTCTCCTCCTCCCACCTGCCCCCCACTCCTTCTCCTTCTCTCCTCTGGGCCTCCTTTCCTCTCCTCCTCCCACCTGCCCCCCTCAGCTCCTCCTCCTCCTCCTCTCCTCCTCCCACCCGCCCCACTCTGCTCCTCTCCTTTGCTCCTTCTCACCTCCTCCTCTTCTCCTCCTCCCACCCGCCCCACTCTGCTCCTCTCCTTTGCTCCTTCTCACCTCCTCCTCTTCTCCTCCTCCCACCCGGCCCACTCTGCTCCTCTCCTCTGGTCCTGCTTTCCTCTACTCCTCCTCCTCCATTCCTCCTCCCTGCCCTCCTCTCCTTCTCTCTTCCTCCTCCTTGTCTCCTCCTCCCTCCCACCCCCCTGTGCTTTGGCCTGTCCTTCACACTGCGTTGGGCCCGGGGCAGTGGGGGAGTGTGGGGGATCTGGCAGACTCCCCGTGGTGTGGGTGGACTGTACGTCAGATTGGGAGGTTCCTTTTTAGAAAATGGAGCTTTTCCTTCTCCGAAAATCTAATCTAATCTACAAATGTGTTTCTACCCACAGGTTCATGGATGTGAGTAAGACGAGGCTGAATCAAAACATAATGGAGAACAGAACGGTTTGCAGAGTAATGAGACGTTTTTATAGAAGTTTTTAGGCACCATAGTTTTCTCCTATGGATTCCATGGACTTTACCTGGACGACTGAGGGATTTTACATGCACAATCCTTTTCAATCTTTTTCAGTTTCGATACAATATCCATACTTAAGTATCTGCCGATGCCTGATATTAACCGATGCCAGTGTAGGAACAGAAAATGGCACAGTTAACTTATTACACAAGAGATCCATCTGTGATATGTAACTGTAACTGTACTTATCCTTCAAATGTCCACTGCAGAACTTCTTCTGAATAAAAGTTCAAACATAATGAGACCAAAATCAGCCTGTAAATGGTCTTATTACACTTATTACACAATATCTTAACTGATATTATGAAACCAATGCCCAAACCCAAATTGTTCTGTATTGACACCTATATTCAATACCAGTATCGGTATCAGTGCGTCCCTAGTCCAAATTACACTTGTATTTTTCCAGTCTAAATTATTTATATGATTCTTATAAACTGTCCTACTTCAAACAATCTTTAAGAATTGGGGAGGGACATGTTCCAGTTTGTTCCTGTAAAATTACACTGATAAGAAAAGCATTAAGGTCAGCATCAAGTCACAGGCTCCAAGTCTTCAAATCAAACCAAATCAAATCCAAAGCTTTGTGTTTAAAAGGATTACATTATTTTTGTTTCTTGCATTGCTCCTCCAGATATTATTTTGTTGTGGCAAAAAAAACAGATTTATATATAAAAATATACTTATCAGCATTTAGATAAGTTATTATTTTCCTATAATTACTCACAAATGACTGAATATTGTTTGAGATGAAGACTTACTGACTTGAGAGCTAAAACACACAAACATGTCATTGTTTAGAAGCAGGAGGCTTCACTGAGCCTCTGGGGTCCAGTGTTCTCCCCATCACAGAACCTATTTTCAGGACCGTGATTACATGTGGCCCTCTGTCTGTCACTCCGACCTGCCCTCGCCCATATGCTCGCTTTCCATTTTCTCTCCTCTCTCTCTTTTCTCTCTCTGTTTGCCTCTCTCTCTCTGTCTATCTCTCTCTCTCTTCTCTCTCAGTTTGGCTCTATCTCTTTTCTCTCTCTGTTTGCCTCTCTCTCTTTTCTCTCTGTTTGCCTCTCTCTCTTTTCTCTCTCTTTTCGCTCTGTTTGCCTCTCTCTCTTCTCTCTCTGTCTATCTCTCTCTTCTCTCTCAGTTTGGCTATCTCTCTTTTCTCTCTCTGTTTGCATCTCTCTCTTTTCTCTCTCTGTTTGGCTCTCTCTCTTTTCTCTCTCTGTTTGCCTCTCTCTCTTTTCTCTCTGTCTATCTCTCTCTTCTCTCTCAGTTTGGCTATCTCTCTTTTCTCTCTCTGTTTGCATCTCTCTCTTTTCTCTCTCTGTTTGGCTCTCTCTCTTTTCTCTCTCTGTTTGCCTCTCTCTCTTTTTGTTCACTGTTTGCCTCTCTCTCTTCTCTCTCTCTGTCTATCTCTCTCTCTCTTCTCTCTCAGTTTGTCTCTCTCTCTTTTCTCTTTCTGTTTGCCTCTCTCTCTTCTCTCTGTTTGCCTCTCTCTCTTTTCTCTCTCTGTTTGCCTCTCTCTCTTCTCTCTCTGTGTCTATTTCTCTCTCTTCTCTCTCAGTTTGTCTCTCTTTTCTCTTTCTGTTTGCCTCTCTCTCTTTTCTCTCTGTTTGTCTCTCTCTTTTCTCTCTCTGTTTGCCTCTCTCTTTTTGCTCACTGTTTGCCTCTCTCTTCTCTCTCTGTGTGTCTATTTCTCTCTCTTCTCTCTCAGTTTGTCTCTCTTTTCTCTTTCTGTTTGCCTCTCTCTCTTTTCTCTCTGTTTGTCTCTCTCTCTTTTCTCTCTCTGTTTGCCTCTCTCTCTTTTTGCTCACTGTTTGCCTCTCTCTTCTCTCTCTGTGTGTCTATCTCTCTCTCTTCTCTCTCAGTTTGTCTCTCTCTTTTCTCTTTCTGTTTGCCTCTCTCTCTTTTCTCTCTGTTTGTCTCTCTCTCTTTTCTCTCTCTGTTTGCCTCTCTCTCTTCTCTCTCTCTGTCTATTTCTCTCCTCTCTGTTTGTCTCTCTCTTTTCTCTTTCTGTTTGCCTCTCTCTCTCTTTTCTCTCTGTTTGTCTCTCTCTCTTTTCTCTCTCTGTTTGCCTCTCTCTCTTTTTGCTCACTGTTTGCCTCTCTCTCTTCTCTCTCTCTGTCTATCTCTCTCTCTCATCTCTCTCAGTTTGTCTCTCTCTCTCTTCTCTTTCTGTTTGCCTCTCTCTCTTTTCTCTCCCTGTTTGCCTCCCTCTCTTTTCTCTCTCTGTTTGGCTCTCTCTCTTTTCACTCACTGTTTGGCTCTCTCTCTTTTCTCTCTCTGTTTGCCTCCCTCTTCTCTCTCAGTTTGGCTCTCTCTTCTCTCTCTCTCTTCTCTCTCTGTCTGTCTTTCTCTCTCTTTTTTCTCTGTGTTTGCCTCTCTCTTCTCTCTCTCTCTTCTCTCTCTGTCTGGCTCTCTCTCTCTCTTCTCTCTTTGTTTGCCCCTCTCTTCTCTTTCTCTCAGTCTCTCTCTCTTTTCTCTCTCTATTTGCCTCTCTCTTCTCTCTCTCTGTCTATCTCTCTATTTTCTCTATCTGTTCTCTCAGTCTCTCTCTCTCTTCTCTCTCTGTTTACCTCTCTCTTCTCTCCCTCTTTCACACTCTGTCTGTCTTTCTCTCTTTTTTCTCTCTGTTTGCCTCTCTCTTCTCTCTCTCTTTCTCTCTGTCTGGCTCTCTCTCTCTCTTTTCTCTCTCTGTTTGCCCCTCTCTTCTCTTTCTCTCAGTCTCTCTCTTTTCTCTCTCTATTTGCCTCTCTCTTCTCTCTCCCTTTCCCTTTCTGTCTCTCTCTCTTTTCTCTCTGTCTGTCTCTTTCTCTCATCTCTCTCTTTGTCTTTCTGTATGTGTATGTGTGTCTCTCTCTGTCCTTTTCTCGATCACTTTATTTTTCTCTCTCATTTTCGCTCCCTCTCTTTCTGCCTCCCTCTCTTTTTCTCTCCTATCAGCCAATGACAAGGCATTTTCCCAACACTACTTTTTATTCCAGTTTTGCTTTCAACTACAGATGTTTCCCTGAATGTGGATTTTGCCATTTTATGAAAAAGTGTTACTGTGTTGAGGGTATGTGCCATTGTAACAAATAATAAAAATAAATCATCTGCCGCATCAGTGTTGTTCTTAAGTGATACTCTGCAGCTAAAGTCATCAACATTTACTGGGAGTATGATGCCAACTGTAAACACTGCTCTGTCTGAGGCTTGTTAGGCTGAGGCTTGGCAGACTTCAGTCACTGCAGTGAGCATTATGTTGGAGAAACAAAACATAAGAGAAAGAACCAACATGGACAGAAGAGAAACACAGGACCACAGTCTGCAGTGCACCATCTCAAAGCCACTAACCACTCCTCTGAGGATACTGAGGGACAGATCTTAGCCAGAGAAAAGAAATGGTTTAAGTTAAAGATTAGTTTTACCTGTGGACCTTTGGTGATTTGTAATAATTGCAGAGAATGTCTGAGTCTTAATCCTGTGCGAATGCGCCAACGTCTGTAATTTGTAAAGTAAAAATTATTCCGCAAATGACCTACTATATTTCACCAAACACAGACTTCCGGTGATAATACTCGTCCCGTGCGAATCTACATGTCAGTGTTTGTTGTTATAATTGCACGTCTTTTCTGTCTATTCCTTTTATTTCCGCGGTCTTTTCTGAATATATTTTATATCGCTTTGCGCGTCATTTATATCTCTTTCCGGCTTGAGTAATGGAGGCTGCGGTAGAAATTTTGATTAGCAGTTTTGAGCTTTTTAGGGGCAAATTATAATACAGCCTCATAGCCTCTACATGGAAACCGATCTGCAAAAAGGGAAATTCTCGCACGATGTTGACCTGGATGACATGAGTGGCCGCATGTGGTACGGAATTTTTTTATATATATATTTTTTTAGCATACTTTATAAATTTACTTATTTGGCAGTGCGAAAGACATAGAAACAGAGGTGGGGCGGTAATTTGCAAATTCCCAGACGTCCCCAGGTTATACTTATCCCATGTGAATAGGGCTAAAGACAATCAATCTTTGAACAGGAATGGGGGCTTAGACATCATCCCTCTCCTATCTGAAACTCCATCCTCAGACCTCAAAACAAGGAAAACAATCATGACAGCCTGTATGCTCAGAGGTGTGAAAGCAGCCATCAGGGGTCTGGATGATTATAATATATTGATGATTAGTATATACTAATATGACTCAGGCACAGTTCACTCTTAAACAGAAAGTGCTTTTCAGTCAGATATAAGGCAGTGTCTACCAGCAATCTGAAACATCTTGGATTATTTTAACGCAGTCTGGCCATAAAGACTTAATTTGACTTTTTAAAGAAACTGACAAGGCCTAACAACAAGCTCAATAAATCATATGGAACTTGACAAATTAGAGTTTCATTATAAGGCATTGCTCCAAAGTTTCCATGTAAACAGACAGGGTTTGACAGATGACGTGGGATATAGTGGCAGATGGACATTAGCTGTTCATGTCATGGTGAGACCTACAGTACTCCTCATGCATCAGTGACCAGGAGAGGGCCATATATCATTTATTTAGGTCATAATCTGCCTGTGAAAGCTTAGTGTGAATTTCCTTACTTCATGTCATAAAGTTGCAATGATCGTCCAATAGTTAGTGACCAAGTGTCAAAGTGGTAGTGAGTTCATTGGAGAGGGTTTCATGCAACAGCTTCCACCTATAGGAATTACAGCAGTTTTCAAGGTAACAGCTATACCTTTTACATTTTATTCACTAGAGATTGGCAATTACAGGGCTAAAGTTAGCTAAATAATTCTAGTGAAGGTGCATGGAGTATAAAAACACAGCAGGGAACTTCCTGTATTACCACATTACCACAAAAGGAACAGAGTGTTTTGTGTTTGAGAGAAGAACTCAGCCTAAATATGCAGGAATTGTGTGCTAAGCATGTGTGACTGAAACAAAACACAAGCCCAGGTATGTATATAATGAGGTAACCACATTATAACAGATTCAAAATGTGCATAATATCTGCCCTTTAAGTATGAGACAAATTAGAAATAACTAAAATGAACCACAAACACGCAGTAATATCACTATCACTTATTTTGGAAGCTTACAACACGTTTTCTATGTTCACTGTGGCATTTTACTCGATATTCAAATACTGCATATCTTCAAAACAGCATGATCTATATTTGGATGAACTCTGACCTTTGGATTAATATAGTTTTTATCACTCTTACCACTATAGGTGCATAATGTCACGATACATCAAACTTCCATAACACCCTCCGAAGGACATTATTTCATCTATAATTAGGGACAATAGACCTCTGGTGGATATCTAATTTAAATCCACTTAACAGGCTCCCAGATTTAATCATCCCATCAGCCCTGAGTGTGGTCATATACATTTTACATTTTTATCTTAGTGCATAAAGAGAAAGGGTCATGTCTGCTGCAGATTAATGGTCCACTATGTAACTTTTCTGGTGGAATTTCTGCTACCAGTTTGTCTACATGGAGATGCATGGCCTGCTTTGCCGAGAATGTTCCACAGTATGTCATTAAACTCATCTATCCCTGCAGAAACAAGCTGGTGACACCGAGTTACAGGTCAGATCTGTGAAGAGGCAACCATGCTCAGAGAATGCATGTTTTTCAAGATCATTTTAAGATAAGTGTAACGTCATACTGTGGGACACTGTAGGCAAAAAAGATCAACGTGGGTCCACCCTCCTGTGGGCTCACCACCCGCAGACGGGTTCATAGCGGTGGGTGCACAGAGGACTGGGTGGCGAACTACTGCCCCCATGACCCAACCGGATAAAGAGGAAGAAGATGGATGTAGGCAAAGCAATAACATCTCCATGGGGACAGGCAGCTGGCACGCGCCCCACCAGAAAAGGTTGCATAGTGCAGCTTTAATCGAAAACCATGACACAGACTAAAGATATAGATTCCATTATATAGTACTGATAAGATAAGATACGATAAGATAAGATAGGACTTTATTGATCTCGCAGTGGAGAAATTCAACAGTCACAGTAGCTCCAGGACAGTTTAGTGCAAAAAGGGAAAAAAGTGTGACACAATTAAGATAAACAATAATAATAAAAATAGAAATAATAATAAAAATAATAATATAAAGTGAATAAGTATATGTACAAAATTTACAAAGAGAATTGAAATATAAATACTATATATATATAAAATAAAGAAAGCACAAAAACAGTGCAAGTTGTCGCAGTCCAGTAGTGGCACAGACATGATTATTGCACAGAGGAGTTGTATAGTCTGACAGCGGTGGGGATGAATCAGACGGCCGCTGAAGAAGCTGCCCAGCTCCTCCACAGTCTGGTGTAGGGGGTGAGAGGTGTTGTCCATGATGGATGTAAGTTTGGACAATACTCTCCTCTCACCCAGTTCCTCCACAGAGTCCAGGGGACAGTCCAGGACAGAGCCAGCCCTCCTGACCAGTTCAGTCTTTTCCTGTCCCGTTCAGTGCTGCCTGGGGCCCAGCAGACCACGGGGTAGAGGAGTGACATCTCCTTTGCAGTGACATCAAGCTGGGTAACTGTTCTTCATGGTAACTGTTCGTCAGTTACCATGAAGACACACACTGCAAACACAGCCAGATAAGTTTTAAGAAAACCCAATAAAAAAATATAAAATGGATTTAAACACATTGTCAGGAGCCTGTGATCAATACAAGTGTTCACGGTCCTGAAAAAGTGGTAGCCAGTTTGTGTGTAATGTTATTTGAGAGAGATAATTAGTTCCAACTAAACCAGCTCTTTCTGGTCAGATTGTGATAAAATAAAGCTCAGATTAAAGTCTAACAAGGCTCAGATATAGCAGTGCCTACAGTTAGCGTCACACCCCTGGGGAATGTTGTTGACATCAGCTGCAAAAATGTGTGCACTGCTTGCATTTCTTTGATCTAAATTACAAAGAAATGAACTGGCAAAATCTCGGGAATATTTGTTAAGATCGACAAGGCATTTAATCAGAACCTATGTGAAAGAGTGAAAGTACAGAGTGTTTCTCCTCCAAATAACCATGTGTCAATAACAGGGAGGGAAGCTGGCTGCACCTGCACACTTTGTTCTAACCTGTCAGATTGTTTTATTGTGCTGAGTAAATTAATGAGTGCCAACAATAAACCACAGACAGACAAATGAACAGAGAACAATGAAGAGTCCTGGTGTTTAACAGTGGCTATTCCTTATGTTTTTGACACTTCAATTATTGCCTGGATCAACATATATTATACTAATGGTGTATTATGTCTATATGGTGATATAGCAGCTCTCTACAGCACGGTTATGCTGATTTTGTATATTTGTAATGGTTAATGCATTGATGTATGTATTATATGATGTTTAGAAAAGGTCTACGATCGACAATTAATCCGAACTGCCTGTGTGAATGTGGTGTGTAAATGATGGGTGGTGGTTTGAGATTGCACAGATGGACAGCCTAGCTTCTGTATGCCCCAGGTAAGCAGTAGTTTACCACCAAGTATGGAAATGAATGAACGTGATCTACAATGGAGCGCTTTGAGACGCTTTGACCAGTTTGTAAAGCACATTACAAGTGTTTTTCAAGAGTGTTTTATCAACATGTAACTATATTAGGCCACAAATCAGACCAGGAATGAAAAATAAATTATTGCAAATCTGAACCAATTAAAATAATCTAAAACAAGACTATTACAGGTCTTAATATAGTTTGGTTAGGGTGACCTTTTGTCCTCTGCAGTTGAGCCATCCGTCAATCCCACTGTTGCTTGTGGACCCATCTCCAGATCTTGAGCTACTCTTGGTCAGGACCACGTCAACAGGAGGATTTTATCTATTGCGTCTGTTTTAGGTTGATGGGAGAAACTGGAGTGCACGGAAGAAACTCACCCAGACACAGGAGAAGCACGCAAAATCTTGCTGTGAGGGGAAAGTGCCTGAGCGAGACTGGGACAGGGCAAGGCAGCTGGACTCAAACTGGCAAACTACAGGTTGGTGGGCAAACATGGTAAATAGAAGGAATGTTACAGCTAATTTTTAATTGTAAGTATCCTTGACTACAACTAAATGACCAGAAACATGCTTTGAAGTTAAGACTGCACTTGGAAAGGAAGACCCTCACCAGGCCGGGGCGGAGACTCTCACATAATTAACAGCGGCAGTTCCTTTACCTCTGCAGTGCTCAGAGATAGAGTCAGAGCCCACTGGTCTCCCTGGAGGCCTGGAGTCGCTCTTACAACACAGTGACACTTCTTGCCTTGATTGCATTGCTCCCCAGTGCCAGTTCATTAATTTCAAATGAGACGACGTGTTGGCACTATACTGTTCTTTATGTATCACAGAGCACATAGTAAAGAGGAAGTAGAAATCCAATGAGAGGGAACCTGTAGGTAACAAGGTTTTTAGCTGTTAGTTTCCTTTCCTAACTATTTTAGGCTCAGTATTTATTTGCACTCTTATGTTTTAGCAGTATGTCAACCATAGACTGTATATATGAACGGACATAGATAATGCCCTTGCCGCTGTGCTCCAAATAGGAAGTTCAAGTAAGCATGGGCACGCTTTTGGCTCCATCAACTCTGGCCCCAGTTCACTTTGTATTGAAAAAACGTAGCCCCTCTCTCTGTAATTGCTGCTGTCAGGCTCGTCATTGTGGTCTTAAAATGTTCAAATTAACCCGTTCTACATGATCCTGGTGTTTTTGTTTTGCAATTTTGCCTATAAATAAATTGCTATTCCTAATCCTCCACATTTGCTCCTATAACTGCCAGCCTCGTGAGCCTCATTTGACTGGAGTCGGATGCTATGGGTGACGTCACACTCCATTAGTCCACTTCTTTATGCAGTCTACTAGTGTGTGGTAGACTGTTCACCAGAAAATTAGAAAAATTACATTGTGTACCATCATCATCAAAATTACACAGTGCACCTGACTTTTACTTCTTGTTCAGGAAAACTTCACTTCCCTACTTCCATTTACAGTACATATATACATATTCTGCAAAGGGCAATTTGTCCAAAACATCTGCCAGAAAACTGTAGCAGAACTTCCATCTCTTACATGTTGTAGATTTAAAACTATACTCTACTTTTCATTGGTTCTTTAGTATTCAGTGATTCAAATGCATTCTGGCACCAAATAAATAATACATATGTTAAAAAGTAGTGCGACATGAAGCCTATATGTAGGATGGATGTTCAGCTCATCTCAGAGACTTTCAAAGGGCTTCTTAAAGCAGGACATGTGCTAATAAATACATGAGACTGATGAAAAATAGAAAAAGTATCACTGAGAGCACAGGACCAGATCAGAGACACAGACTCCAAGTCTCACTGTGCAAAATTTAACAAGTCTGTGACAAATCTATTATATAGGGTCAGACCTCCACTTTAAAGAGCCCATATTATGCTATTTTTTAATCTATGTTATAAAGTTGTTTCCTCATAAAAACATACCTGAAGTTTGTTTCAGTCACACATGTTTAATACACAAACTTGTTTAGGCTGTGTTCTTCTCTCACACTGAAAGCGCTCTGTTCCACCTTGTGATGTCATGTGGTAGTACAGGAAGTCCTCTACTGTGTTTTTAAACTCCATACGCCTTCACTAGAATCATATGGATGATTTCAATCCCGAAATTACCAATCTCTACTGAACAAAAGAGAAAAGGTCGACTTGAAAACTAGCACTACATGACATCACAAGGTTGAACAGAGCATTTTGAGCTTTGGAGATGTAGACACTAATAAAGGTTTACTCAAACATGTGTGAATGAAATAAAACGCATCTTTAGACATGTCAGTGATGTATAATATAGGACTTTTAAGTAATGTGGCACTTTGGGCATGATGCAAAAAGTCACTATAAACTTGATGGGTAAAGGTTGAAACTTTGTTGTGTGAACTTTCCCAGCTGCTTTGAACAGGTTCTGTGTGACACGACGTGTGAAAGGACACATCGTCATCATGAGCAGACTGAGTCAGAGGTGCACTAAGCTAAAGCCTTTTCTAATATTCAGAACTCCACTCCTGTGCAGCTATTTGGAGCCACCGAGGTATGCACCGACAGACATTTGGAAGGATTTGTATCAGTCTGATGTTTTACTATAAATGGCAATACAGACAGACACAGCATGACAATGAGTGCACTACAGAAATATAAATGTGGTGAGCTCAGAGAGGTGAGGTACATTGTGTAGTTTTAAATAATGTGCACTGCTCCAGAGAGAAAGCTTTATTGATTTGCACCGCATAGTTAATCTGTTTGCTCACACATTTAGGTCTGTAAGGCTGCTATACCTGTGTCTATATTTAGCCACAGTGAGCATCACCTTATTCTAAGTCTGTTAAGGTTTTCAGCTGAACCAGTAATAGAATTTTAGCTGTGAGCAATAAGCAACTGTGTAGGTATTTTAGAATAATTTGGCATTATTGCATGCTTGAATGATTTAAAGGTCCTATGTTAAGCAAAAGTGATGCTTGTGAGCAATGTTAGAATGCTGTTATATCCTCAAAAACATACCTGGAGTTGTGTTTTTTGTTTTATTCACACGCTTGAGTAAGCCTTTATTATCAGTCTGTCTGCATCTCCAGAGCTCAAAAATCCTCTGTTCCGCATTGTTTTTGATGAGGAAACAGCATCATAACATAGATAAAAAAAGAGCATACTGTTTAAACTATATTTAACTTGTATTTGACTAATGCTGAATGATTAAAAGGGAACTCCAGCACGTTACGACGAAGCTAAAGTCCGTTGCTAGAGAATACTGTCAGAAGCCAAAAAACGGCACAGATCAGTGTTGCCTCGACGGAGATCTCGCTGTGGCAGTGAGTCTGTCAAGGAAACAAACTAGTGTAGTGATGGGGGCAAGTTCTTAACTTCCACTTGAAACGCCAGTCTGCACTGAAGAAGCTTAACACCACTTTCTAACCCGTCTTACAACAGCCACGAGTCTAACAAACGAAACACTCTGCCTGGCTCACTCATTAGTGTCTGGAAATGTTATAAAGTAACTTTATAAGCAGCCTTATATTTACCTTTATCAATTTCCCACTGCTCATGCGAAAGCCTAAAAGACTCGACTGCCGACTCCAGCGGCGGTGAGAAACTCGAGCCACCAAAAGCAACAAGTGAGGATCGACTACTGACAGTGAAAAACAATAGAAACTGAAAGTTGTTGAAAGAAAATGGTTTGGGAATGTATTTTTTAGCCTTTTTCAAAAATATAATTCACTCATAAATAAATGGAATTAGAAATGACATCGGCGATCGAGTCTTTTGGGCTTTCGCAATGCGCAGTGGGAAATTGATAAAGGTAAGGCTAAGGCTGCTTATAAAGTTGTTTTATAACGTTTCCAGACACTGATGAGTGAACCAGGCAGAGCGTTTTGTTTGTTAGACTTGTGGCTGTTGCAAGATGGATTAGAAAGTGGTGTTAAGCCTCTTCAGTGTGCAGATTGGCAATTGACATGGAAGTTAAGAACTTGCCCAAATCACTACACTAGATTGTTTCCTTGACAGACTCACTGCCATAGTGAGATCTCCGCCGAAGCAACAATGATCTGTGCTGTTTTTCGGCTTCTGACAGTATTCGACCACCTCTAACAATGGACTTTAGCTTCAAATGTGTCGGAGTTCCCCTTTAAGGAATCAAATTAAAATTGCAATTTGAATGTACGTAATTAGCAATCTGCTGCAATTTTTGAAGTGCCAGGATTTCGCAAATCCAAATTGTTCAGCCCTGAGTCTGTCCAAACAACAGGCTCCTGCAGCTCCGCTCAAACAGAGAAGTACAGTATTACATTCATTACCATACTCCATACAACTGACAACTGACAACTCACCCTAATGTAATAGATAACCCTATGTCATGGCAATAGTTATATCATCTTTGCTGTTTTTCCTTATAACCTCTTGTGTATAACTGGGATATATTTGTATAACTATATTTCTATATTTTATTTTTTACTTGTACACACATTTATATAATTATGTCTTATTTGACAACAGTATCATGCTATTTAGAATTTTTTAATACCACTTACTATCTCTAACCTGGTAGGATAAAGGTTAGATTTTCTCAACTGGAAATGTTCCCTTATCTTACTCTAATCTGTTTTTAAATATTACAGTGTGGTTTTGGATTAAATGAACTTTTGAGCCTTCATAAAGTTGTAAGGACATAATGACAGAGATTATACTTTTAACGTGAACTCAGAGTGTGGGCTGATTTCAATAGTTCTTCTTTTTTACCATTTTGACGAGAGTTTAGTCATCATCTACGCCCTGAATTTCTGAAGCTAAATGAATAATTTGGAGTGTCTCAAACTTGTTACGACCTTGAAAACATTTCACTTAGAATAGTGAGTTCTGAGAGATTCAGATTCTTAAAGGGCCCAGATTACACTATTTTCTGATCTCTGTTATAATGTTGTTTTAACTAGGGGTGTAATGATATCCAAATCTCATACAATATAGCCACGGTATGAACCTCATGGTACGATATTTATTGCAATATTATGGGAAAGCTCACAATATTACAATATTCTACATAATAACAAGACTGGCATTATAAAAACTTTGACCAGTCATTTGGTACAACATTTATTGTCATTAGGGATGGAACAACATACATCTCAGTGCAATATTTATTGCAATATTTTGTGGAGGCTCAAAACTGTGAATCTGCTACTTTTTCCTCTAAAAATGCCTTCACAAGACTTAATCCAAAGAATGAATTTCCAAGTGCTTAGAACAGTTATTTCTTCATAGTCTGCACTGAAATTGAGCAAAGGATCATGGTCTACGTAGTTCCCTCTTTTTTTTAAAGCCATTTCTGCATCATAAATATTCATTTAAGCAAAGAGACTTGTGATTCAATATATTGTGATGGTCCACGATATTACTGTGAGACGATACAATATCACCATATTTTTGTTATTGTTACATCCCTATTTTTAGCACACAAATCCGGCATTTTTAGGCCAAGTTCTTCATTCAAACAGAAAACACGGTTCCACCTTACGATATCATGTGGCAATACAGGAACCCTTCCACTGTGTTTTTAAACTCCATACACTTTCACTAGAATAATTTGGACAATTTCAGCACTGCAACTGCCCATCTCTTTTGAACTAAAGGTAAAAGGAGCTGTTAACTTAAACTACGGCTTCATGACATCATAAGGTGGGACAGAGAATTCTGAGCTTTGGAGATGCCTTCCCACAAAACTACTCTCTATATAACACTTCTGTTATAGTCACTACTATAAAATACTAACAAAAATACTATAAAATACTATCTAATAAAATATCAAACAAGCTTGTCTGATAACACATCTCTGAGCATAAATTAAATCCTTTTGTTATTGGTAAAAGGCATCCATTTTGGCAGAGCTTCCTATAGTTGTACAGATGTCACATCAATGAGGAAAACATTACTATACACTGGAATACAAATGTATGAATCACCTCTAGAATGACAGTGAGTTCAGCACAAACGATGTCCGCTGTGTAAGAGTTACTTGTATTTAGGAGACGACCTGCCCAGCGTGTTATGTTTAAAGGACACTACATCAGCCTTCACTGTCAGCTCATGGAGACAGATGACCGCGGGGCCCAGAGGAGGACAGGCTAAAGACGTCGAGCGTGACTTCTTGTTCAGGGACGTCACTCTTCATCTCTTTATCATTTCTTATTCTGTTCGTCTTTCTAAACATGACAGTCTACAACAAAACCCCTCCCGAAGCATTCAGCAGTACTCGGAGTGAGACATGAAAGGGCTGCCTGCTTCGCATACCCTCATCCAATTTTCCCACAGCTCCCTCAGGTCTGCTCCCTGCACCTCCAGAAACACTGAAATATGGGTAAACACAGCCGCTCATATCCCTGTGTCTCAGTCTCCATGTTTCACTGTTGTTGCGCCAACTGGTTTACAATGTTTTATGACTGTAGTTGACTAAAGAACTTGTTGTCTCGCTTTATTTTATTTCTATTGTGATACTGATATTAACTTTTTGCTTAAAGCTATCATCTCTAATTAGATTCATGCTATTAACCCATCAAAAACATACCTCGTCAAGTCATGTTTTGTTTCATTCATACATTTTTTAGTAATCCTGCATTATTATTATTAGAATGTGATGATAATGCCACCCTTTTTATACTGTATAACAACTTGGTCACAGGCTTGTAAATCTGCTCTGAGGCCTCTAGAATCATTATATAAAAGTGCTCTCAAGACCCATGACAAGAAAAGTCGGCTATTCCACCACTGTCATATTCTTGTGAAACAGCATTTTAAGTTTTGAAAACCTGATAATGTTTGCAAATATTTGTCTGCTGTATAAGATCATTCATGATGCTGCTGCTCCTCCGCTAAAACAGTTTGTTTCCCTGAGCTCTGAAACCCCCTCCCGAGCCACTCGATCCACTGTGCGAGGCGAGTGCAGGATCCACAAACGCAGAACAGCATTTGGAAACTCAGCCTTTTCATGTGCGGCCGTCACATGTACAAACTATGGCACGTTCTCACGCCTGGCGAAAAAATGGCTCCTTTCAAACCAAACCTGCGCCCATAATGTGACTGAGGATTGTGTGGAGAGTGATACTCTGGAGAGAATGAATTGAATGATGACTTTTGATAAGGATGATGATTTTTAGGTGCTGAGAGAATTGGGTATGAATGAGGATACAGACTTTTAATGATGCTCCGGTCATTATAAAGACATTCTCTTTGTATGTTTGTATTTATTACTATAACATCAACCTGCCCGGGGACGACAGGTGGAAATTAGCACTGGTGCTACAACCTGGTACAAGCATCTCTCCTGCTAAGGTTAATGTATATTGTGCACTGTCCCTGTCTCATTAAATAAATAAACGAAACTAATCAGTCCAGTGATGCCATGTAGTGGTAGTTGTCAAGTTAACTGCTACCTTTTACTTTTAGTTCAGTAGAGACAGGCAATTCTAGCGCTGAAACCATCCAAATGATTCTTGTAAAGGTGTATGGAGTTCAAAAACACAGTGGAGCACTTTCTGTCTTACCAAGATGGTTTCTCGTTTGAGAGAAGAAGTCATCCTAAATATGCAGTTTGTGTGTTAAACGTGTGAATGAAACAAACACAACTAAAATGATATCTACTTTCTACTTTCATAGTTCATCAGGTTCCCCAGTTTTAACATTCGTTTCGCTCCATTACTCTATTTCCTAATGGGAATGAAAAAAAAGCATCTCAGATTTTCCTTTTTTTCCATGTTGCCAGCTTGCTCTGTTTGTCTTGGTAAGTGTTGCATTTGTTCCCAGTTCTCTGTCGCCACTACTGTCCAAACCAAACAGTTGGATATTTCGCCTTTAGAAAACACATGATTAGGTGAAAAAAAATCATCCGTCAAAGAGCTGCCTCATCCGTGTGAGTGCGACTACAGCCTCTCAGCACACAGTGATCAAGGCCAGCTTATTCATTCACAGATTTTATTACAATTTGGATGCCGATTAAGGTTCACCGGTTGTTAATAATTACACCAAATGATATGATTGCGTCGTCTATTTCAGTCATCAGAGGAGGAGGAATTCAGGCTAATAAGAAACAGTGTGCGTCAAATATTAGTCACCCCCTCCCTCAGTTCAGCATGTACAAAATATCTAAGCAGAAAGGGCAAATCATGTTTTAGCTGTTTTATTGTAATTTACATGGACTCACTATATTAGACAAACAAAAATCAGCATTTTAACAATCATAATTTTATTTTTTGGGAATGTTATAGTCAGGTTTGAGTCCATCCTCCCTTTGCTCTCCCCGCTAAGTCACTCCCCCTTCAGAGCGCTATCACAACACAATCAGCGTGCGTCCAGCTAATGAAACTACTATTCATCAGTTTGTCAAGTTGCTGAAACATGCATGGATGACATCTAAAACCTCTGCTGACATGTTTTTGAAGAGGGAACGTATTAACATGGCAGAAAGCTAAAAAAAAGATTTTGCATGAGACTGCATCTTTAACTTTAAACATTCCTTAATCAGAATCAGAATCTACAGATCAAATTGCCACTGTCCTAATAAATATTTCACAGTAACTTCTATGTTTAAATGTTACACTTTACCTGTTGTAACCCCTGTAGATGCTTCTCCCCTGCTTGTGTCACAGCTCTGCACTGTTCTTGGCTGTTGTGGCCCTCGGCTGTGGCCCACTATAGCTCCCCCTGTCTGTCATCCTGATGAACTGTCTGTCTGCGAAACTCTTGACATAAGCGGTCCGCTCGCACCCGCAGGTGTGGAGACAGCTGCAACAAAACAAAGACACTTCACTTCACACTGTGTTTGAGTTGTGTTCTGCTAAATGTGAGTTTAAAGTGCATATTACAGGTTAGACTGTTTATTTCACTAAAACGGAGTTAACATACTTATATTTAAGACTTTACAATTACATTTTTTTAGGACACGGGTCCCCATTTCCTATTGAGAATGCAGAAGCTAGTGGATTATGTATGTCCATTTATATATACACTCTGTTTTCTTCGCAATGTTTTTCCACAAATTGCCACTCGATATGTAAAAATGATAAGTATTTACCAGAGGCACTATCCCACAAAACCAAGTAATAATGAGAAAAACATGTCTTATGCCCTTTTACGCTCGCATCTCATTCTTAGTTTGAGCACGGTGCCAATGACCTAAACTACTCCACTGGCACAGATTCAGACATGCCCCAGAGGTGTGTGCAAATGAAAAACAGCTAACACGGACTAAAAACACGAGTCTGTTTTGGTGTAGTGCTGGATGTCACCACCTTGTTACCATAGCCCCACTGGGACAGTTCTGAGGTGGGGGAAGAGTGCTGGCTTGGAACCATTTGAAGCCATATTGACAAACTGCCTTTAGGGGGGCATTGATTCACCACTAAGTCCAGAGTGACTGCTCTCGGGCACATGATAAACCTTTTTCCACATTAGCCAAGCTCCCCACAGCAAGAAGCTCAGGACAAATGGGTCCAGACATGCAACTTCCCACCCAGTACAATACAATGTAGTTTAAAGGGCCTATATTAACCCATTTTCTCATGTATGTTATGTTGTTTCCATATCAAAACATACCTGAAGTTGTGTTTTGGTTTATTCACATGTTTAAACACACAAATCGTGCATATTTAGGCTGATTTTCCTCTTTAACGGAACACACTATATTCCACCTTGTGATGTCATGTAGTAATGCAGGAAGTGCTCCACTGTATTTTTAAACTCCAAACACCTTCACTAGAAACATCATCAGCTCTGAAATTGCCGAACTCTTCAAAACAAAAGGTAAAATGTTGCTGTTAACTAACGTTTCAAGACATCACAAGGTGGAACAGCGTATTTTGATGTGTAGACAGACTTGTTTCATTCACACAGATATGTGTGAATGAAACAAAACAACTCCAGGCGTGTTTTTCAGGAGGCAACATTATTATTAAGAGACAATTTTGCATAACATAGGGCCTTTAAAATTAGCCTTTTAATGTGCACATCATAGAATTATTACCAAGATTTTTCACCAAATTAGGATTAAGAAACTGATGTAAACAATTTGTATCAAGTTGTTGAGGCAAAATACTGTGAAATAAATGCATTATAATAAAATAATGAAAATAAATCAAATAGCAGTCAATATAATACCAGTAATAAAACACTGGATTTACATTACAGCCACATCAAGGCACAAAAAGCACTTCACGGTGACTTACTCATTCTCTATTCACAGCTGCTCTGGGGCAGACTCACAGAAGCATGGCTGTCAATCTGCGTCATCCCCTCCAACCACCACCAACACGCACACCACATTTATACAAGACAATGTGGGCAATGTGTCTTGCCTAAGGACACAACATCAGTTTCTACTAGAACCACTGATCAAAGTGGCACCTGATATTCCCAGTAGTCTCCCATCCAAATACTAACCAGGCCCAGCCTTGCTCAGCTTTTAAAACCTGATGAAATCCATCAAAGACAAGCAGTAAGGTGGGCTTCCCAATTATGTTATATATGTTTTTATTTACTTATTTATTTGGTTTATTTAGCAGGGACAGTGTACATTAATCAACATTTCTGTAAATGTACCAGAATTAGCCAGAGAGGCTATTTTTCATCTGTAGTCCCTGGACAGATAGTAAACATGGTCACCCTAAAAACACAACAATAAGAATTATACAAAAGGTGCAACTGTGCATAACAGTTCAATTAAAAAGCAATGAGAATAACAACCACATAACAACTATAACCACAAAAACCACCTCCAAACCACCAAAAAAAACATTTTCAAATCTCAAATCTACTCACTCAGTGGAACAACTAAGTTTGAGATCATCTAACTAATAATTTGTTAGAGTGACTCTTTTGGGACATGTGTCACTGTCTTTGATGTGTTAATACAGTTTTATAATACATCATTTTGTCCAATTACGACTTCATCCCACTCTTCCAATAAGAATTTTAACTATGGTCCAACAAAGTGCACCTGGCTCATTAAACTTCAGGGGAGGAACATGAAGTGAACAAGCAGCCAGGATTGGCGTGTATCACAGTAAATGATGAAAGCCCTTTTTGAATACTCTATTTGCACTTCAGAGCTGTTCTGCTGCCGCCTGACAGTTCTCCTGTTTTCCCATCATCACTATGGCCAAAACGGCTATGTTAAAAATAAAACAGGATCAACACCTGTAATAACTAGGAATGGGACGTGATCGTATGCCGCAAGATCTTGCGAGATGAAATTTCTATTATTGTTGTGGTGCTCCAGTCTAATTGGCAAGAAGAGGAGCGTTGCCCAAAGAGGGAGTCACTACACACAGGAAGAAACGTGCTTCATCTGACTGACTAACTCTGTCCCTGGGTAGGTCTAGTAAAGAGAATATTTATATATGTCTATATATGTCTGAACTAGACATGTTTACTTACTTAGGGCTACTTGAAAGAATATAAAACTTGCAGCCTGGTGGTCATCTTGGAAAACGACCCATTTAACGGAAGGTGTAATAGCCCAGATAGCAACCAGTGCGTTTAAAGATGAAGAGTAGCTCCCTGAACATGGATAAACTGGGCTGGCTCCTTTTATACAGCACCTTCCTTAATTGGCTAGCTTGTTAGTTAGGTCAGGTATTTACAAGTAATAGCAATATTTTAAAAGTTAGCTAATGCAAACACTGTTATCATATATCCAATCAAATCTAATACAGTTACTACAGTAACTCTTTATTATTAACTTAGCAGTGACAAATTTAGAAAATACTACATTGAAAAGATAAACACCCCTCCCCCCTAAGTACATGGTTGACTGCCCCGGAACCTTCTTAAGATGCTCCAGCTCCCCAGGGACTCTTTTACCCGGAGCACCTGATGGCAGACAACAAGACAGGGTGAGTACAAATTCAATTACAATTTATTTCACTTGCTTACTTTTCCCCCTTTTGTTACAAGTCACTTAACTGAAACATTGTAATCAATAAATATTTTAAAACTTTGTATTTGTCATTTTACATGTTTAAGCTTATGCTGATGTTTAATCTTGACTTAAACCCAACTAGCTACAGAAGGGTATGTAGAATTTGTATTTCAACTAATCTGTCCCCATACAAGGTAAACATGTTCAAATCATATATTCTTTTAATGACAACAATAGCAATGTTTACCATATCCAACTAAACTGCTGGTCCAATTATTCAGAGTTTTGTTAGCTCAGTTTACATAGCTCACACACATGTAAATATACTTTATTTGTTAGTTCATTTCAGTTACACACCCCTTGTGAAGTCTCTGGAAAAACCTAGACCAGGTGCTATATTTGCGACCAGAGCTCAGCAAGTTCCTATGGACGATCTTACAATTACAGCAAGATCAGTGCCAGAAGGTAGATGGATCGTGGAGGATCTAGTGAAGCTTACTGAAGCTACCAGAATGCAGTTCAAGTCATCCAAATCAAGAAGTCTTGTTTTAAAGTGTCCGGATCAGTTTCGTTTCAGGATAGGTGAAGAGATTCTCCCACCTGTGACAGAAAACCCAGTAAAGTCTCTGGAAAAATGGTACAGGGCTGAGCTAAAAGATAAGGCAAGTGTGAAGGAAATGCTCAACCGAGCAGAAACATGAATGAAAGCCCTGGAGAAGAGTGGCCTTCAAAGCTTGGGGTTACCAGCACAGAGTGTTTCCAAGGCTCCTGTGGCCTTTGCTTGTGTATGAGGTCCCACCCTTCAACAGTAGAGCTTTTGGAAAGGAAGATAAAGAATTAGCTGAGGAGGTAGATGTCCGTTCCCAGGAGTTTTTGCTCTATTGACCTGTACAGCCCAGGAAGCAAGCTTCAGCTACCATTAACATGTGTTGTTGAGGAGTTTACAGCAAAGGTGCAATTAACAATGATGATGCGAGATAGTCAGAATGAGGCAGATCGACAGGCAGACATCAGAGTTCGTACACAGAAAAGCACCTGCAACACAGTGACACTGTGGGAACAGTTAACAATGGGAGACTGGGTTGCATTACTAATGCAAGTTGGAAGGAGGCAAATCAGAAAGATCGTCAGAGTATGGTGCAGCGAGAGGTGCGAGCAGAGGAGAAAAAGGGCAGATTAGTCAGGGCAGTGGGGATAAGGCAACAAGGCAGTTGGACACATTGGGAAGGTGCCTGGGAAAGGTCCCTAAATTGGACAGTGCTCTGGAACATGGGGGAACAGTGAATAAAGTTTTTGCTTTGCTCTGTTTATGATGCTTTACCAACACCAGTGAACCTCCAGAGTTGGAGGTTTACTGAACATCCATGTGAGCTATGAGGAAGAACAACCTAGAGCATATCCTGTCCTCTTGCCAGACTAGCCTCACAGATCAGAGGTTTAGATGGTGGCATGACCAGGTGTTGGCTCGGCTGGCTGAGGGATTGGAGAAAGAAAAGAAGAAAAAGAGGACTAGACTAAAGACCGAAAGAGCCTAGTTCATCACTTTCCTTAGACCAGGGGAGGTGGCTGGGAAAGAGACTGGCACCATGGGGATGTTTGTGTCTGCAGATGATTGGGACATGAGAGTAGATCTTGGAAAACATCTTAAATTCTAAGCAGAGATTGTTGAAACCAACCTCTGGCCCGACATTGTAATTTGGTCAAAAGCAAACAAACAGGTAGCTTTTGTGGAATTAACTGTATCCTGGGATTGAGGAGGCACATGAGAGAAAGCGAGGGAAGTATCAGTCCTTGGTCTCTGAAATCCAGCAGAAGTGCTGGAAAGCTTGGAACGTGTTGTGGATTGTCAGGATTTCCCAGGACAGCCATTGTGGAAGGTGCTTTGGGTGCGAGGTCCTGCCCGTAAGACGCTGATTGGGAACATCACTAAGTGAGCAGAAACCGCATTAATGAAAGGGAGCATAGAGTTGAGGGAGAGATTCAGAGGATGGAGGAGGTAATTATAGGACATTGGTTCTGCCATCAAGCCCCCCAGAGGTGTTGTAGGCTAATTAACAAAACACCGGTGAAAAGGGGTGCCCACCCGACAACCAATGAAGTCCCAAAGATTTAAACTGCTCTTCTCTGCTCCAGTAAAACATTTGTGATTTGCTGTAGGCCAGCCGCCCACAACTAAGTGTGAGGATTAAATCCTGCAATCCATGTGTGGTGGCTGTGATGTGACATCGTTTTATCGATACATCTTACATACATTCATTTACTTACCTGTTCCTCCACATGGTCTGGAGACAAAAGAGGGGGTGTGCCCAGGTCAGCCATTTTTAAAGCCTCTGGGGGAGGTTGTGGACTGGACGCTGTGGAGGCGAGAAGTGATTTGAGTTCCTTTTTGTTTCATGGGTTTTGTGCATTTGGTTTATATATTTCAGTGTTTATACTAATATATCCCAGTCAAGGCTCTGGTAGTCCTAGGTTCAGTTCTGACTTTTTTTAAACTGTAAGAGCACAGACAACATACCCTCCCTTTAAAGGTCCTATATTACACAAAAATTTGTTTAAACCAGAACTTTAAACCATGCTGTAATGTTACCTCCTCAAAGACAAAGTGGAGGAGTTGTGCTTTGTTTCATTCACACGTTTGAGAACACTTTTATGTCTACACCTGTCTGCATCTAGGTGACATCTCCACCTAGTGATGTCATGAAGCGGTAGTTTTAAGTAAACAGCTACTTTTTACCTTTAGTTCAGTAGAGAGGTAATTCATCCAAATGATTCTAGTGAAGATGTATGGAGTTTAAAAATACAGTGGAGCTCTTCCTGTATTACCACATGACATCACAAGGTGGTACAAAGTGTTTTCCATTTAAGAGAAAAACTAGCAAATATGCAAGGTTTCTGTGTTAGACATGTGCGAATGAAACAAAACACAACTCCAGGTCTGTTTGTGATGAGGAGACAACATAACATAGATCAGAAAATAGTGTAATATGGGCCCTTTAAGTTACATGAAACAAAATGATGAAATATGCATTGACAGTAATATCATATCAATATTTTACGGACTAGATTCTCTATTGATCGCAGTATGGATTGGCATATTTATGGATGTGGGTGATGTAGCGTGGGGCTCGGGGTGGTGAGAGGATTCCGTTCCTCATTGCGCAGGATGATACTGCAGCTCCACCACAGCTCCACACACTCCAACCCACCTTGAACAGACTCCCCCGGTGCTGCATTCAAGGCATTGTGAGAAAAACTGTTCAGATGATTAGGTTTTTACCACATAGTATGAGTTAGAGGTTTGATCCAAAAGAAATCAAGTGGAAAATTCAGAAGGGGAGGGTGACATTAGCATACAAGTTTTTTACAAATGATAATAACATCTGATCTGGGGTTGAATTTTGGTTCACTCAAGCCACCTGTTGCACATATTTCTATTTTGTAAATGAACTTAGGACTATTAAAATTGTTTGAAAGTTTAAGTACACAGATGACTAATAATTAACTGCAATAGTTTAATGTTAATTTTGCAGTCTAGACAACTGAATGTATTACTGGATTTCAGCTTACCGTTAGTAGTTGACATTTTGAGTACTTTTGACTATTCAAAGAATAATTGTTTTATTGTTAATTGCTAATGCTAACTGTGCTAAATTTTAGTCACTCGGTATAGATATAGTTACAGTCCATCTCAGTTTGGTGTAGTACACTATAGGCCTATGTGTAGATAATTTTGGTTGATTTTATGTTTTAATCATGATGGGGACAACCACATTAAAAAAAACAAAAACCCAAAAAAACTGGCACATCCCTGGTTTGTGGTGGTTGGTAATAATAAAACTGTAAAATGAGTGCATAATAAAGGAAAATTATTATTCACTCAGCACTAATGAGTCAGTATAGTCACATTTTCTTCGTGTTTTTGTCATTTTTAAGCAGCTTTTCTGTATTTTACCTAAACAAATGACAATTTCTGCTTCTGTTTACTGTTGGCAGGGATCAGATTGGTCAACAATTGGGACACCTTGTATATTTCTTGTAAAAAACTGGGACAAACCACTGATTTTTGGATAAATCTGCTGGGACAGGCGACACAGGGCTCAAAGCTGGGACTGTTCCGGGTAAATAGGGATGTCTGGTCACCCTAATCATGATCAATCCCATTTGTAGCATAAAATTAGCATCATCAGTGGATTTTCCATTAATAGCCTTATAGATAATGATTTACTCTTCACCTACAACAGTAAAAGACCTATGATATTTCCTGTAGTGACTTGCCTAAAGCCTACACTCTAAACAAAATGACTACAGGCGAATCTACTCACAATCCGCCTCTCAAATGTGGGGGATCCCAGGGCAAGTCCGTCACATCACGTATTTTTCCCAGTTTTTCTGCCTCTTCCAAACACCTCAAGCAGGCGCAGTGACGGACAGCGCAGGTCACCAATCAGAGGACGCACGCCTCCGTACTTCCCCCAATGAGAGGCGTGCGGAGGCGGGCCAGCGGCTATCTAAAGGCTGGCTGCTTGGTTTCACACGACGTCGACCGCTCTCTCGTCCCATTGGCGCAGGTGATCCGTCTCAGGATGCGAGAGGAGAGCGGAGGAGAGGGGAACAGAGAGGCAACGCGCCGCTGGAAAAGTGTCCAGGGCTCGGGTAACGACGAGACAGGATACCGGCCCGCGACAGTCCGTCCTGGAGCAACTTGGCAATGAGAGATTCACCGAAAAGGGCACTTTGAGATATGATGAGGTTTATTTCTGGTCGGCAATAGTACTATGATTTGGTATGTGGCCACTTTGATAGCAAGTGTATTCAGCAGCACCCGAGGAACGGCCGCTCAAGGTGAGTCAAGTGCAGCATCTCCCGCCCCGGTTTTGCTTTTTTGGAAGTTTTAAATGATCTTATAATCCCGTTTACGTGCTTTTATAACGCCAACTTTGAACGTGTCGCTACATGTTATAACGGGCTTACGTCATGAAGTTCATACATGAGGCTGTTGATCGCTGCACCTGAAGTGGAACCGGCAAATGTGGAGCGACACCGGATTTGACGCGGTAAAAAAGACGCGTGACTTTTGCTGTTACGATCACGTTTTACATCTTAGAATTGCACTTTGATTTTATTGCAAGAATATTGGTTTTGCCGCGTTATTAATGGCTCTCGGGGAGTTATGACGTTGGTGATAGATTTTGCAGTCTATTTGGGTTGACACGTTCCTCCCCAGAAGTCATTGGTCCGGTTTGGGGGAGGTGTGGGCTCTTGTGCCGGTACCGGGGCCACGGGAGCCGGGTGCGCAGTGACGTGGGCCCCGGTAGCCTCTGCATCTCTGACGGGTGATCGCCGATGTAATTACGGTGCGCTGGTGTGGATGTCATTAAAATGCGATGAGTGGAATAACCTCCAAGAGACCGGCTGTAACTACGAGTTTGTCCGCTAGAGGGCGCAGTTTGTGATTCACGACTGCATTAAGGTGATTGATTATTCGTAGTTTTTTTTTTTTTCCAAGCATTTGATTTGGGCGTGATTTTAACTTTCTGTGAAGCTGAGTTTGTTCAGTCTGCATGTAAGTAAAGTGAGTTACTACAAGCTTTTATAATGCAATCCTTTTAGTTGACATATCTTTGAGGACAATAATGTAATTATTAATTTCTTCATACATACTTTATAGCTACCTCTGTAATAACTGGGTTTCAGGCTGCACTTTGTCTTCCAATGAAAAGATAGAAGGCTAGAGTTGAGGTTTGGGCCCGCAGGCTGTTAATATTACTAAGTGACAGCACTTTAGCATGAGGATCGTGTGACATATAGGCATCTACCTTTGCATCAGCTTTTGTTGCAGCGCTTAATTTTAGGTCCTGTTTGGGGGATTGCATTTCCTATTTGATTTTTGAGGCTAAAGACTAAAGAAAAGGATCTGAGAACTATCTAAGAAATTATGGGTGTCTAATAGGTGTCTAATGGTTCTGGCAACCCCAGACTCATGGCTTCAATCCCCAAGTGTTCCTGTAACTACTCAGTCAAGGTTTATTTCGGACTTCAAGGGGTCCTTATAGAACATTTAAACTACTACTGACTTACAGTAGTCACAGCTGTACAGTTGGTAGAGTGCTCGTATTTTAATCCGAAGGTTGGCGGTTCAAACTTCTTAGACATAAACATCATTGGTAAAGAGGCCAGATGCACTAGCTCACAGGTTGGCTGTGTTTCCAGCTCCAGCTGTTTTGTGTCCTTGGGCAATACACTTACCCCGCTCACCCCAGTGTCTGTGTATTGTACACTGGTGTTTGAATGAGTAAGTGGTTCCTTGATGTAGTATTTTGAGTGCCTTGAAGTAGAGAAGCTATATATAAATATGACCATTTACAAATTGAGCCCTGCTCTATTGTTCTGTCACCTGAGCAAAGATTGATAAGAGGATGTGAATTATTTAGTGTTAATTATGAACTTACTGCTTTTTCCTTTGACTTTACCCTCAAAAGAGGATGCTGCTTTTATCACTCCCAAGCACTCGGAGAGCTAAAGGAAATGGGCCCGTGCCAACATCTGTGTTTGAGCATCACTGATTAGACGATGAATAAAACTTCACATCAAGATGAAACTCATCTTTGAAATTTTTATAGACTGAGTTTCAAAGTAAATGCTGCCGTTTATTTGGGGCTATTATGGTTGCTGTCCCTGTAGACTTGTGTTAGCCTGACTACATACAAACAATTATGTAATGTTTTGCTAAAGAGAATACACCAGGCATGGGCAGCCAAAGGGAGGAGACTTAAGGAGATAGTTTTAAGAGGCTTCCCTGATCTCCTCTGGCACAGACACAAGACAGCGCCACCATGACCTCTAAGGAGAGGTTCAGACGCACTGATGTCATTCGTCTGAACAGGGAGGAAACCCTTTGTAGGGTTCTGCTCCTCTTTTCAGTTGGACAGTACACGTTTGGACAGAAATATAGATAAGTGTCTTTTGTTTAGGTATGACCTTTGTACTGAAATAAGAGTAAGTATTATTTCTACTCAGGCTGTAGATCTTTAGCCAATTATTTGGTCGATAGTGTCATAGCCGACCAATCTTTATTCATGAACAAATCATTTTATTTAGATTAAAAAGATTAAGATTTATGTGTGTAACAGCTCAGAGAAGAAAGCATGGAGTGAGTTAAGAATAACGTGCGCCTTAATGTCTCTGTAGGGAAATTTGTCCTCTGCATTTGACCCATCCTTCACTGGGGAAACCTGTCAGGAGCATTGAGCTAGACAGGGTCAGGACTACCTTATGTGGAGGATTTTACCTATTGTGTATGTTGTTGGGTTAACTTTAATTTTATACTGTGCTCCTACTTATTAAACATGTCACAAACCTAATTGCCATCACAATGCTTTTACTAAATTCATGCAGCCCTAGATCATTTTTTTAATGCATTACTCAAAATTAGGGCTGGGCGATATGGGGAAAAAAAAGAATCAACATTTTTTTCCTGCCATATTGATTGATCTTGATTTTCGATTCAATTGTCTTCCATCTTCTTAAAAATATGACATGTGGGCTTCAGGCATTTGGAATGAGTTTGTCCAATATATTAAACCTAATGCATATGCGTGTCACCTCTAGTGGTAGACATGTGTGTGCGTTCTAACACGCTACATGAAGTCTTACGTCCCACCAGTGGAGTTAGCAATTTGGGAGCCATTACATATGATTATGATTATGCTATGATTATGTTCAAAACTGGTCAAGATGTTTTTTTCCCACCTTTTTCTGGTGCATTTTAACATTGAGGCTGGTGTGAGCAAAAAAAACCCCAAAACATCCAGCTACCCTTTTGTGCACATCTTAAATTCTGTAGTCTGATTATTACTTCCTGTGGAAGCCCTTTGGGCAAAGGACACAGTGTTTCCCACAGAGCTTTATAGTTACAGTGGTAGGATTGGGCGGTATCCAAATTTTGATACCGTTAAACCTTCTCAGCATTTTACCAGGTATATGGTATATGGTATATGGTAGTAACGTGACTACTTAAGAAGTATTTGGTAGCTTGCACCTATACCATTCAGAAACAGAATAGCAGCATTATATTTGAAGATGAGGCACAAGTTCTGATCAAACCAAACTTCACCAGCGTGTATCTCCCTCCATTTAATGATCTGGGACACGCCAAGACATAAAAAGGAGCAGAAGAGGCAGATTCCAGAATAAAAAGTAAAAGGCGTCAGTCCACAGCGTGTGATAGTTCCCACTGCAGCATGTTGTATCTGACAGACCCGCGCTCTCGGCACTCGGAGAAGTTACCGTCTCCTCTGTGAAAGTCTGACTTTGCCCTCAAACGGGAACTTTCTCCTCTTCAGTGCCGGTGTCCCCTCGACTCTCGGAGTTCACTAAAACGTCTCCATCGCAAACTTTTCGACTCAACATCACACATGAAGCGTCAACTATGTTTGAAGAGGAGAGAGAGCGGAGGGGAGAAAGTCCACACTGTGTCTGAAGCGACTGTGGTGGGATCTCTGGCCTGACGCAGGGTCGTAGCTCCGTCAACAATTGCTGTCACTCCCCTGTCATTCAGCCTGAAGCTAAAATGCTCCTAATATTATATTAGGTCCTTATGCGCTGCAGATGTTTTTAATGACAATAATGAAACTGATACCATTGCTACTTTTTGATACCTCAGTATACCGTATTACCGTATTTCCGCCCAACCCTATAGGGCAGTCGCTTTGACAACAATCCCCCCTCCACCCGCCTTGACTACGTCCCTCCGAACCACGTGAATCCTTGCAAAACTACGGTCAACTACGGTTAACTTTACGATCGATCTCTTTCTTTTGATCGATCACTGGCTCTAATCCTTTGCCTCGGTCGTGTTTACTTCCCAAAATAAAACAAACTTTGCAGCGCCTGTGAATGAGACGAGAGAGCACAGTCTGGTCTGTCACCGCTGCTGAGACTCACAGTAAAATAACAAGCCCTGTTAAAAATAACTACAACAGCATTACACAGGAAAGAGTAATTCCATAAATTACTTGTTACTGCTAAACCAACATTGGATGTTGTTAGTTTTGCCGCTGCTCCTGAAAAGACGCACTAGTACAGAGATGGGCAGATCCACATGACAGCGCTAAAGTCAATATGAGGGCTGAAGTTCCAGGTACTTGTGTGGGACTACATTCCTGTGCGTAGGGTTCGGCAGCTTGTCGCCTCCCTGCCTCCTGGCCCAGTTATTATGTAGGTATGAACAATTAATAAGCACAAATATGATATTTTGGAGGCGGGTCATCTACACGTGAATGCACACAATTCATTTGCAAGTAATTCATAAGCATTCAGTGCATTCACTACTCATTCACTCATCATGTGAACACAAGATGGGTAGCTGTGTGTTAAGTGAAAATAAAGCTAGAAAAGTACCGTCAACAGAGATCTTTTGCCTACGTCACCACACAGACATCCTCATGCCACTCTAAAGAGCAAGAATAAGACCAATTGGAATGATTCAATAGTCTGATGTTTGTCCATTTTGTAAACATCTTTGAAAGTGCTGCAGCTAAAGTTAAAGTAGATTTGACAATCAGATACTATTTTCATGGTATTTTTTTTTTAAACTACTCTCATTTAATGTCATATTGAGAGAAAAACCTCGGTCATTAGTGGCACTGAGGGGTATTTGGTTGCGGGCGCTTTCAGGTTTTGGGGCCCTAAGTGACTACCTACTTTTTCCTAATGGTAGTGCCGCCTCTGCACTCATAAATGGTGAGAGCGGGGACCACTCACATAGAGGCAGATGCACGCACAGAGGGAGAGACACTGGACTTTTAGTCAAATTGACATAAAGAGACTTGCTGTGGCTCAGGCTGCTTTTTCCTAAACAAGACCGTGTAAATCCTTGTCAGCACCACGCGCTCTTACTGCCACACGACTGGCTGTAGAGTCGATTAAAATACACATGCCTTATCAAGATTGATCTAAGTAGAGATCGCGATCTATCAATCTTTCAGTTTTTGGCCCTACTCAAAATGTTTTCTGCTCTTGTGACAGTGGAGACTATGAAGACTCTTATATACTGTGAGGTCTGACCCAAACTCTTGTGTCCTGACCCGATTTGCACTGTCCCTCCAGTGTACACGAGGCTGTAGCGTGCACACAGTCGGCCAGAGCATCCTTACTGTTTCCAGCTGGCAGTTTGTTGAGTGTCGACTTTGGCTGAACCAGGTCCTGGAGCAGAGCCAGACCTCCTCCCTGTCTCCTCTGGACTCCTCTGGTCCTCTCAGGTTTCTCACTTTCCCCACACTCGGAGTCTGTGCCTCTTCCCGTATTCCCCACGTCTTTGTCCCATCTTCCTGCTTCATACACTTGAGTGAACTTCATTTACTTGGGCTGCTGGTTTTGCACTCGTATTCTGTCCATACTGTATTGTATTAGGGCTGAACGATATGGCAAAAAGTGTATATAGTTTCCTCATATTATTTAATTTATTTTTTCCTTTTCAAATTAAAAATGGAGTTCATTATTGATTTCATAAACATAAAAAATGCAGACTTCTATTCATTGCCATTTAAGGCAAAAGACTTGATTATAATTTGATTAATTAATTACCATCCATCTTCTCCCGCTTAATCCAGCTGGGTCATGGGGGCAGCTTGCTGCCCAATACTCATAGCACCTGACCCCCCCATGAACCCCTCTGCGGGTGGTGAGCCCACAGGAGGGTGGACAACATGGTCCTTGATGTTAGTTCATAGGGGTGTGGGCATGTTTTTTGGGTTGATGGGGGAAACCGGAGTACCCGGAGGAAACCCATCCAGACACGGGGAGGAACATGCAAACTCCACACAGAAAGGCCCGGGCGACCCGGGGATCGAACCCGCAACCTTCTTGCTGTGAGGCCTGAGTGTTGCCACTCAGCCACCATGCCACCACCATTAATTACTTCAAAGTATATTATTTTAGGCATGCCTTTATTTGATTATAGTTTAGAATTTACTATGAATATTCACTGTTTTATATTCCACCATCACCGAAGATAATTTACAGTTGAATTTTGCCCTCCTTTAATGTCTCTGAAGGACATTGCACTGTGTTAAACAAGTCTGAAGGCGTGCTGTGCAGAAGTCAGCTGCTCTTGGCACTGTATTTTCCCATGCCCACGTACACACTCAAACGCACCATGGCTCACCACCACTGAGCAATCATCCCCCGAGGAGCAGCGTCTTCAACCAGGATCCAGACATATGCCCACTAACAGACTGTCTGCCCCTCACTAAGAAGGACCCATTATGACTAAGCGGGGAGATAAATGTCACACACACCCATACAGAACTCACTGGAGGGAGACTAGAGGCATGTATTTGACTGTAGTACAACAGAGCCATTACAACCACTTTTCTGCCCTCACCTAAACTCTACTCTGGGTACTTAAGTTGAAGCGCTGGTGGTTCCTCTGTGAAATGCTTCTCGTTTGCTTAGAGCTTGGCTGAAAGCTTGGTTGTTTTGTGTGAACTGTCATAGGGCTGCATGGGCGATGTGGTGGTACAAATCAAATCTCATTCCTGTGACAATATGTGCCTCTGGTTAAGTTGTCATATTGCGATTCATCTATTTTCTCTTTAATACAGCTGTATGTTCAAATAAAGACGCTCCTCCCACCCACATTGGTCTGTCGCTGTCGAACTCCGCATGAGTGACTGGCAGGTTTAACCGACTGTAATGAAAAAGCATGGCCTCTGTTCAAGGCTAAGATAAAATCACAATTAGGGACGTCCTGATCCTCTTTTACTAGTATCGGACAGTATTGGATTCAGTCATGTGATCAGACTGATCCACTTTCACATGTTTTTACAACATCGACGCGCTTTATGGCAGCTGTAAATCAAAACGCCACCATGTCCTCTGTGTGGGACTTTTCACGACAACAAAACGAGAGTCAAACAGTGACATGCAATTGCAGCAAACAAGCAATTTCTTGTCAAGGAACCAGCAGAGCCACTTTAACACTACCAATTTGATTCGTCACTTACAAAAGAATCATCTGGAGGAGTTTGAGATTTACAAATGCATGGGAGCAAAGCCACAGCAGCAAACACTGGCGGTGGCATTTCAAAGAAGAAAAAAGCTACCTCGAAATGGCCACAAGTCCATGACCTGCCTCAGAGAGTAGGTTTGTTACAAAAGTTAAATTGGGTTGTTTGAGGTTTTGAAAGTGTAATAAAATGCTTAAGTAATCCTTTCAATCTGTGTATGGTTCCTTCCATTCCTTAAGGTTGAATTAAAAAAGGTATTGGACCGGTATCGGATAGGGATTGGAAAGAGCATTCCTTAAAAAAATCGTCTCAGAAGCCAAAAAATCTTCATCAGGGCATCTCTAATCACAATTGTGATTTGGCTCCAAGAAAATCTCCATTGATTGTATTAAGGGGCCAAATATCTATTTCCTCCTCGAAAATATACCTGAAGTTGTGTTTTGTCTCATTCCCACATTTAACACACAAATCCTGCATATTTAGGCTGAGTTCTTCTGCCAAAATAAAACACTCCAGCTTGTAATGTCATGTGGAAAGTGCTCCAGTGTGTTTTTAAATTTTGACTAGAATCTTTTGGATGATTTCAAGCCTGGAATTACCAAGCTCTACTGAATAAACAAAAAAAGGCAACTGTTAACTTAAAGAGGACCGCTTCATGACATCACAATGTGGAAGAGAGCATTTTGAGAGTTGGAGTTTGTGTATATCACAGACTAATAATGAGGAGCATTGTCACATGAGATAAAGATAGATAATTCAATATTTTGGTTCAGATTTTTTTGACTGGCTGCTGATTGGTTCATTTCCACTGATCTGATCTCCTGTGGACTCTTACAATTTACACTGTGCGATATGAGATTCTAGTGTGATTCTCAGGGCTTGTATATTTTTAGTTTTGGGTAAACCATACGGGTGTGCGCGGATCTGGCACCCTGCTTTGACTGTCCAATTAATTTTATTCTAAGGAGCTTTCACGGTATCTCGAGTTTTTGATGATCCCAACAGTATGATCGCCTAATGAGAGCTCTCCCTAGATGTGGGCGGCTACTTGGCAAAAACAAAGCTGCTGACCAAGTTGTTGAAATGGGAGATTTGTGTCTGCCTCACAGCATGGGCCAGAGCCTCGTGGGTGTTCAGCACTTTACGTCAGAAGGACGCCTTTCGCTGCTCGCTGTTGGTGAAGGCATATTTTATTTTGACATGAGGTGCTCCTCTCTAGCGTACATAAATTACTGGTTGTAAAAACAGAAAAAAATGATACGCGTACAGGCAAGTACATTATGAAAAGTGCAAAAAGTCTTTCCTTCTATGATTATTATTATTATTATCTGAAACATAAAATCCGAGACAACCTTTTTGCCCTCTTGACAGTTGTGCATTAATCTTAAGTAGACCGTTAAAAATTCTGCTTTGAATTCTGAAGCTTCTCCACAAAAGAACAGCAGCGCTGATTATGTTTTCCAGACACAAGACTTAGTGAGCGCTTACAGTCAAACTCCTCTAATTCTTCTCTGAAATGTGGGTTTAAGTCTGTCGGATGAAGAGTCTCTCTTGGCCATCCCAGTGCGTATGAATCTATTTCCATGCTCTTAGGACTTCAAACGGCCCATGCGGCGCTCCTAAAGTTGAGCCTCTCACTACAAGGGGTGCATTTCATCTCATTGCACCAGTCTAGAAGTGTGGACTCAAATCAACTGAGTCCCAACAGATCGTCCCCAAGTGCTTCCCTAAGTCTCCCACTTTCTGGATTGAGGTCACTCTTGGGGTTAAACTCTGAAGATGCATCTTTTAAAATTTCTTCAGCATTGAGAGACTTTCTTAACATGTAGAGCTGAAGCAACAGTAGCTCAGTTTGTAGAGCGTTTGTCCACTGATCCGAAGGTTGGCAGTTTGAATCCTGTTGTCGACATAAACATCATTGACACTTAACCTACTTTGTGCCCAGTGTCTGCCTACACTGATAAATGTGTGAGTGGTGCAATGTTGTGAAGTGCTTTGAGTGCCTCGAAGGTGAAAAGCGCTATAGAAAATGTGACTATTTACCATGGTGATAAAATGTAACTTGTGATCTCAGCCATGTGATGATCTGCTATTTTGGTATTTTGGCATTTCTGTTTAATGCAGCTCTGTGGTCAAAAACAGACACTTTCCACCTCTCCTCTACTGGTGAGCATCCATCATGCTCTAATTGGCAACCAGGGACCATTTTGGAAATCTGCCACCTACTTGTCACCATGGAGATGATGTTGCTTTACCTGTAATGTTCCAGTGTAGCATTAAACTTGTGTGTCTTGCATTGCATTAGAAGTGCTGAATATTAGGAAGAGGCACATAATATTAAATACCATGTATTGTTGATCTATAATTTGGTCTGATGACTTCATTTACTCTCTGTGGAGCTAAAAGTTGCATAAAGTTGCAGTTACATTGTGCACCTTTAACATTATCTGAACAGGTTATTTTAAGATTTTAAGATGTAATTCTCTTGTCATAAGTCTGCTCTCCATGGTATTTTATTATATACTTTGGAATTAGATTTTTTTTCTGAAAAAGATATTTGTAAAACTTGTTTTAGCCTTTAATATTAAAGCACTGTAGTATTCGATTATTTAATGCACCTCTCACATTAGGTTTTCATGTCTTTCATGTTCTTTGGTGTAACTGCCTGGTGTTTCACAGAAACACTTTAATATAACCTGCTGCACTTCATTTGTGCAGAGCTTAATGAAAAGTATCTCTTTTTTAGCACGGGGCAGATGGTGCTTTATAAAAGACAGCACCTTTAGGTGTCAGTCAGTCTGGTATATGGGCCACAGAGCAGTGAGTAGTGGGTGCCTCAGACCCCTGGGCTCTGGGCTCCATTTTGTTTGAATGAGCCTGTCAGGGGCTCTCAGCCAATGGGCCGACAGGAGCACCTGTCATTGGCCATGCTTCATAACTGCGATTGTTCCACTGTGTCAATAATATATGAGCAGCCCTCAGAGCTTCACTATGGCTGTTTCAGAATGGTCAACCAAGACTCCATCCAGGTTTACTACATTTTACCCTGAACTATACACATGTGAGTTTCGGTTAGCACTTCAGAGCAGATTCTGTTCAGTGAGTGTCACTTAATTCTCTGCAGGGGAGTAGGGTTTGTCATTATCTTCAATTATTCATTTGTACTGATGGGGGCTGGACTGATTTGAGTGCAGTTTAAGTTCTGTGCCTCCAACAAGAACAAACACTGATCCAGTAACACAGAAATGGCCAACACCGCTCCTAATACAGTTTTGAAACAAGAGGATCGAATGCACATCACTGCTGAGGAATAACTGAGTTAACTGTGAATGCTTATAATGGTGTGTTATCATCACTAACCCCACTGCTGAGGACACAGTCTTGGCTTCAGTCTATTTTTACACAACTTCCTGAATATACATGAGCAAGTGTACATAAAATGGATTGTGGCTGTAATAGATAAGCTTGTAGAGTATAAGTTTTACTGAGCACCTACCCACAATGCATTTTGTGAAGGAGGAAGTGCCCTCTCATATGTGTCTGAATACAGTGTCCTGACTGCTCCAGCTGACTCATCTTAAATGGGCCTAGCCAGTAATTGCTGGATCCCTGGTGCAGCAGTTGGTGTGTACAAAGTGGGCACATCATCAAAACACTGCCCTCTGCTATCGACGTCTTGTAGTACTGTGGAGTTAGCATTAGGGAGTACTTGAAAATCCTATCCTCCGTTAATTCTTTTGATTAGAGCTGGGAGGAAATAGAGACCATAGGGACAGGCAAAGACACGATTTTAATATGGAAAAAAAAGATAATAAAACATGAAATTGTGATGAGATTTGCGCATGTGTGTATGGACGGATATGGAGAGAAAACTGAAATCTGGACTGATAAACTCATATAAGAAGCCTTTGTCATTTGATAATTTCACCAACTCAAAATGTGATTCAATTGTGATATATTGTGCAGCCCTAATATGGAGTAGGATTTTCCAAAGTAGTTGTTTTAAAAGAAATACTCTTTAATACTCTGATATCATACCTTTTTAGCCTAAAATATACTGTTAAATTAGATTCAACAGCCTCGCTCCGGATTGGCTCTTTTGTTGATACTCTCGTTCAGAATTCCTATTGTGGAACTTTGACTTCATCAGGGGTGATGATGGGTGTCATCACACTCTATGGTACAAATAGTGTTGAATGCATGTTTTTAGGTCTCTTAGTTTGCATGTTGTTCACAGCTGTGCACTGTCAGCTGGGCATATGGACAGACAGATGCACTGTGACATGGTCCCTCATGGGCAGACCACACACTATATGCTTGAATCAGTGAAGAAGCCAGACCCTTGAAGGATTTTCTGGAGATTGCAACTGAGTAAAATTATTCAATTCAGTTCTTTCTCATCTTACTTGTTTAATGATTGAAAGGTATGATGGAAGTCTAAACTGAACTGATGTTAAAGACATTATTGTGGCTTGGGTTGCTCTCTTTTTGGAGATAGTATAATTGATAAGAAACTATTGGAACACACATTAAGTAATGACACTGTTCCTGTTTCCTCATTGATTTAGGCAAAATTTGTCTTGACCCAATACAGATATGTGTGTGTTATCTGCATCTAAGTAGAAAGTATTTTATTGTTGTAGTTGTCGTTAGCTTTACCGTCATAGCAAAACTCTGCTCTGATCTCTATGAGCTGTGAAAAGCTTTTCACTCTTTGCAGTGAATAATTAAGATACTCTGAATGCATAAGGTAGCTCAGGAATAACTTTGGACCTCTGAAAACCATTTTGAATAGTCAAATAATAAAACATTTCAAATTTTTAAGCCTGTAAAAACCAGGCACAATGCCTTTCCGATTTTGATTGCCCTTTGTATCATTACAACAACAGGGCAATTCGCAAATCTAATCATAACCCTTCGGCTTGTTTATTGTTATAATAACTTCCTGTTAGGTCCACCTTGGTTTGCCTCTGGTCTCTCTCTCTTTTCTCTCTTCTTGCTCTGTCTCTCTCTGCTCCCTCTCTCTCTTTCTTTCTCTATCGTTCTCTCTGCCGTCTCTCTCTTTCTTTCTCTCTCATTTAGCACTGTACTAGATTACGCTCGCCCCTCCCACCCCAGCTCTGTCCTGAGCTGGCTGGCTTCCTCCTCGGCGTGTCGTTTTACAGCTGGGCCCTCTGAAGCAGCACCGTCAGCTTCATCCATCCCGACTTCTCCAGACCCATTAAAGATTCATCGGATAGGGCCATAAGATATGTCGCCATAACCTCAGCTGCTCTACTCTAAATTCAGCTCATAGACGCTATAGGATCACATCATAATAACTTGAGATTCTGTGGGAGTGGAGGGAGGGACTATAAAAGTGCACATTGACTGACTCTTGACAATGTATTTTTGTAAGGCAGTGTCATCAGGTCCATAAAGATGACCTCTTAAAAGTGCTGTGCAGATTTTCACTGTTTTTCTTATAGAACTGTTTGCTTTATATGGCAGTGGTCCAGTGTTATTCCTTATGCATTCTGAACATCTTAATTATTCACCACAATGCTTTTCACAACATTCAGTGGCCAGAGTGGAGATTTGCAGTAATGTAATAACAATAACTCTTGATAATTAGATGCAGACACGACACAGCGCTCTCGTTTTCGCTCTAAGAGCTGTTTTTACAATGTATCTGTACTGGGGCACGGCAAAATTTGCTTAACTACATAGAAATAAATCTGAGTGCAGCCACTTGTATCTCTATATTTTCCTCTTTAGTTTACTTGGAATTCACATAAATTTGCTAATTCAGTCTCAAGTGACCTAAAATATGTTGAAAAGATTCACCTTCATACTTGAATTGTAAATTCACCCTTTAAGAATAGTGGTTTGATGCTTTCAAAAGTATGACTCTAACAACAAAGCATCACTGTGCATAATATAATAAAGGCATTTTGTTTTTTATGTGACAATCCACTTCATATCAATGAATGCAATGCTGTTTCAGCTATTTTTGATTTTTACACTATGATCCAGTTAAATTATTTATTTTGATTTAGTGCCTTTATTCCAAATGTCAACATTTTGGAAAAGAAAGGAAAGAAAGACCATACAATACAGTGTGACATTTATAATTATATGACATTTTCAATGGTATTTTCCAAAATTGTCAACAAAAGATTGTCACTGGGACATACAGCTAAAAGTAGCACTCATAATTCTGTTCTAAGTTATAACTTAGCCTTTCAAAGCTTTTATTGTGCTATTTTGTGATCTATGTTATAATGCAGTTTCCTCATCAAAAACATATCCAGAGTTGGGATTTGTTTCATTCACACTTTTAACTCACATATCTTGCATATTTAGACACTCTGTTCTTGCTTCACTGCGTTTTTAAACTCCATACAGCTTCACTAGAATCATCTGGATAATTTCTGCAATAGAATTGCTAAACAAAAGGTAAAAGGTAGATGTTAACTTGAAAACTACAGGGTAACACATAGTTTAAATTTCACTTTGTTACAGGACCTTTAACATTTATTTTACTACATTTCCATGCAACAGTAAAACATTTGTGTGCTACTTTTGAATCCATCAGACATTTGTAAACCACTGCAAAATGGCATGTCTCTATACCACACTATATAAGGACCTGCTGGGGGTGGATTGGGCACGGCCATAGCATTGTTAGAGGCAGCAGCAGCATCTCCAAATGTCCTTTACTTGACATTCTCTGGTTTGGAGGTGTCAAGTAACAACTTAGCACAATGCTGACATTAACTGTTCACTGAGTGCTTGAAAACCACTGATGATTATTCCCCGCGTGTCAACATACTTCAATTACAAACAAGAAATTGGGATCTGACGCCATGTAGCCGCTTAGCCTGTCAAGCCACTGTGCTGTATAGAAAAGAATAGGGAGCAGTGTATTGTTGGGAGCAGGTATTGCACGGTGGACATGAGGTGAGTGGAGAATAGCTGTCATGTAAAAATAGAGACATATTATTGGGCGCTGCCAGCTCCATCGTCGTCTCAAAGTTGCTTACAGGGGAACATTGCGCTTTGCCAGCAGGTTCAGTCCTTCTTGCATCCTTCATATTACAGTCTACCCAATCATGTCAAATCACTGCATCGTATCTGTCACTTTAACAGCCGGCTACTTCGGATTGAAAATATTAAAGGTGCCGTATTGGGATTTTACCTTCTTAAAGGTCCTATATTAAACAAAATGGATTCTTGTGAGATTTAAGACGTTAAAATGTTGTTACCTCATCAAAAACATACCCGGAGTTCATGTTTTCTTTCATTCACACATGTTTGAGTAACACTTTTATTAGTCTGTCTACTTCACCAAAGCTCAAAATGCTGTTCCACCTTGTGATGTCATGAAGTGATAGTTTTTTTCTGTAGAGACGGGCAATTCTAGGGCTGAAATGATTTAAGTGATTCTAATGACGGTGTATGGCGTTTAAAACACAGTGGAGCACTTCTTGTATTACCGCATGACATCACAAGGCGGAACAGAGTGTTTTCTGTTTGAGAGAAAAAAATGTGTGTTCGAAATGCGTGAATGAAACAACACACAACTCCAGGTATGTTTGTGATGATCAGAAAACAGAAAAATATGTGTAAAGTAGTTTTTCAGATGGCCACTTATTTACTAAAACACATCACAAAGAATATGGGACAGTCTGACATAGTAGAGGCAATGACGATAACTGCACACACGTAGAGTTCATGGTTAACTTATACTGCACTGGAAAACAAAAAATATGTTTTTAAAATAGTAGTAATAAACATAAGACACAACAACCAAGCTTACTACATGACAGATACTTACTCAGATGCTTTATTCTACCTGTGCGTATAATAATAAAATAGAAATATTATCTATTTATTACACTGTTGTCTAAAATAAAAGATTGGGAACATTTCAGTCACAGTGAGACAAAAGAGGCTGTTTAAAGAAATTATTAGTTTTGGAGTCTGTTAGTTTCTATTTGTGACTCAGCTCCTCAGCCTTTCAATCAAAACATGTCATTTTGCACAGTCTGGGAGCTCCATGCTGCTCACATGAAAATCACCGTCTTGTTTTGCTTTTGCATGATGTAATTGATACTTTGCTGCTGATGTCATCAATATTCCCCGTGGGGTGTGATGCTAACTGAATGCACTGCTCTGTCTAAAGCTTTGTTAATCTTTAGTGTGAACTTTATTTTAACACTTTATATTTTACACATTAATTCAGACTAGTCGACTATTACAACATTTTTTATCATTTAACACATGCCAAAGACCTTTATATATATATAAAATACAATTTTTTTAAATCTCATTTACAATTTCAGATTTTTATCTTTATTTCAACCTTGTCCTGGTATTTGGTTATTAAAAGAGTTATTAAAATGGTCTCAATATACAGAATTGTTTTTATTAGTCGTCTAATAGAAAAATAAATAAGGAGGAGGACTAGTCAGGTGGGGTCAACAGATCTGTGTGAGATCAGGTGCACGGGAAAGCCTAATTTTCTGCTTTTTTGTGGCACTCGGTGATGAAATGGTCCATTCCCTCAAAGTATTTTGTCTGGAAGGTCTCAGAGTATTTCTTCTGGAAGGTCTTCTTGCACATTTGGTCTAAAAAGCCTGTAGCATCTCAGGAGTAACCAAATGAAACACTTGTGGATGAGAAATACATTCACCCTCGACACACACAGGTCCATGCTAAAGGAATAATTACATCAGTTCGGGTTCATTAACTTGTTGCTGCTACAGCATCCATCACTGCAGTAATTATAGTACCTGGGCTTATTTGCTTAGTTAACTGCAGGTGGGGCTATTTTTAGCTGTGCACTGTATTTCCTTTGAAATGCAACTGAGAAGGGAATGTAAAACCCTTATGGACTAATTGTCATCTAAACTTGACAATAAAAGAGGCTTTAAGAAAATCATATTTTTTTGGCATATCGACCACCCAGATCAATATATATCTGTACTTTTCTTTGTACAAGTAGGGAACATTTTCATATTTTTCTGACTATGATAAGATTTTAGCTGTAGAATAAATAACTTCTATGGCTCATGATATACTTTAAATAATTACTACTATAATCCTGCTGTTGATTTATTGGCGCTCATGTTTTTATTGGACATTCAGATTTTTTTGGGAATTATCCTGTCCTATATTTACAACAATATATCACACTTCAATTGTAGTTATTGCGACAGGCCTGCAGCACAGTTTTGCTTAAATTTTTTGCTCAACCAAATGAAATGCACTTTTGGAGGAGAAATACATTGTTTCAGATGAATAGACAAGTGAGTGTCCTCCTCTAATGGTTTCTGACATCAAACCATCGCTGTGGCATCAGCGTATAACATTTATTCCAGACTGTTTCCCTCACTGCAGGAGCTCGGCCTCATTACGAGCGGGTCCAAAAGCATGTGCTTTTTTGTGTCAGGCCAGCCTCCACTTTGATTAGATCTCACCTCACCACTCACAGTTGAATACTGGGTGTAAATGTGTCTGCATTTTATTTAAGTTCAGCACCATGTTATCGCCAAGGAAAAGTACAAAGAGGCACTCAAAACCAGGGATGTAATGGTATCCAAATGTGCCGATACAATGTTATCACAGTATGCATCTCACAGTACGATATTTATTGCAATATTTTCTGGACATTAACAAAATTGTGAATAATACTTTCTCTTTTTGAAATGCCTTGACAACCCTTTGGTTCTGTCATAATCCAAAGAATTAGTTCTGTTTTTTTTAGTTGACGCTGCACCATAACAATGAATTTAAAGAGACTTTTAATAACAATAATATCATCTCAGTATATTGACTGAGATGAGACTTGAGACTTGAGATGATTATTGTGAGACTTTTGACTTTTGGCAATAGGTTGCGTTCACATTCTACAATCTGAAGACTTTTTACCCATTCAGAACATATAATATTATATTGTTAATTGCTATGATAACAGTTCTATTTTCTTTTCATTCTGACTATATATAGCTCTATGGAGGATTCAGTGCTCTTGATAAAGATATCCAGAAAATTGGTTAGGGATTGACTCCACAAACCTTATTAATCTTATGGTTTACAGTCCTTTGAGCTGACGGCAACCACATCTTTGGTGTTGAACAACGGTTCCACCCTCTGAAGTTATTGTCAAAAAATACTTTTGTTTATTTATGCTGCTGAAGAAGATATTACACTTTGTGCCAGTTTTTGTTTAATCTGAATGTGCCCAGTAACAAAAGAGATATTAACCAAGCCAACAAATCTGCAATCTTGGTAAATATTTAAAGTTAATGTATTTTATTAGCTCTCCATACTCAAAATCATCAAGAATACACTGTTTAGTCAGCTTGTTTCTAGCCTTTTAAGAGGTTATATAGAGGGTCACTGCCCATAATTTAAATCAAGGATCTTCTAGGACACTGGGAAAAAAAAAACCCAGTCACGTTTACTGGGTCAGAGGGTCAAGGAGATTCCATTAGCAGAGCTGTTGGATGTAAGTAATGCTGTTTCTGTGGAGTACAATATTCTGTTCATTTAAAAGTGTTTAAAGTAAAAGCAGCTGATGAGATTATTTTTTTCCACTATGCTTTTCTGACGGAAGGTTTTCTATCTGCATATCTATCTGCATAAAGATTTTATTGCTTTATCTATAATGTTCCACCTATCTATTTATCTATCTATCTATCTGTCAAGTTAAAGGTCCGATCTGTGGAACATATGCATAAAACATATGCATATACTTTAAACGACTAACCTGTGTTATGAATTTAGTAAAGTCCTACTGTGGAACATGGCAGTAAAGCAATAATGTCTCCACAGAAGTAGCGGACAGACCACCAGAAAAGTTACATACTGCACCTTTAAAGGGCCCATATTACACCATTTTCTGATCGATGTATTAATATTATTTCCTCATCAAAACACATGTACCCCTTGTGATGTCATGTGGTAATACAGGAAGTGCTTTGCTGTGTTTTTTAATTCCACACACCATCACTAGAATCATTTGGATAATTTCAGCCATGGAATTGCCAATCTCCACTCAACAAAAAGGTAAAAGGAGCTGTTAACTTGAAAACTACGATTACATGACATCACAAGGTGGAACAGAGCATTTTGAGCATTGGAGATGTAAATAGACTAATAATGCAGGGTCACTCAAACATGTGTGAATGAATAAAACACAACTCCTGGTATGTTTTGATGAGGCAACATTATAACATGGCTTAAAACTTACAGGAATCCATCTTGTTTTATATTGGGCCTTTAATTATGTATTGAAAAAGAGATGAACAGGTTTGATAAGGATAGCGCCCTCTAGAGCCGCAGCTTAAGTAGGTCACTGCACAGACACGGGATGAATTGACAGAGTTGTTAGTGGACATGTTGTGACAGTTACACTCTGTGAAAGCTGCTGTCTTGAGTCTTTGTTTAAGAGTCGGTGACAGAAGCCAGATGGTGAACCCACCAATGATGTGCTGCTCCACTAACTACAGATGGAAGAGAAATACTACTACAAATACAAACCATATTTGCACATATTTCCTAGCATGGTATTGTTCTTGCCTACTAGGACTGCATGATTTTCTAACAAGTATAATGATCGCAATTAGAGTTGTGATAAAAGGGAGGATTCTGTACACATTGTAATCAACTCCAAGAACATTCACATTTGCGAGAAAACTGAAATCTGAACTGATACTAGGATCCCAATTTAGAACATCTTTACAAAGGTTTAACTACAGGAACAAGAAGTTTATTTCTATACAAAGACAGCGTATTTTGTAGAGATAGACCAGTAGATCAGTTGGCCGATATTTGCCCTTTTAAGTGTATGGACTATTGGCTGAAAATCTCCAGCAGAGGCCGAACCAGCTGCCTAAATATGCATAAAGCCTTGTTTGAACACTTTGGAAAGAGGGTACTGCCTCTTCTGCTCTACATATCGACCCAAAAATATTGGCAGAGCTCATCAGCCTCGGTTTCTGTGGATTCTAAACCATCGGCCATGAAAAAAATCCATGTCATTCGATCTCTAGTAATTTGCGGAGGAAATTGTACCGAAATATTTGCAGCCTTTGTGATTTGATAACTGCACCAACTCAAATGGCACAAACTCATATCGTATTGTACAGCCCCGTCTTATTGCTTGCCTTTGCAGTATCAAAGTTAATGGAAAATCTCATTCGTTTTTTTCTACAATGCCTTGCTCTGGTGAGGGGTGAATATAGGAGGAAGTCCACCATCTCTTCTGAATTCCAAATGATGCTGCAGCGATGGTAGTTTGAGGGTATGAGGCCAAAATGTAGGTCAAGTCAATGGCTGTATTCGCTCAAGCTTCTTCAATAGTGCTTCTTCTGTGTTGACTCCTTCTCTTTTTCGACGCTTTTTGCTTGCACATGGAATCTATTGATCTAAAACTGTAATGTTGCCGCCTTTGATGTCACACATGGGGGAACAGAAGAGAGTCATAATGGCCCTCTAATGCCTCACATTCACATAGTGGGGATTCTTTGTCAAACTTCAAATACAGGAAAGATGCATTCTGCATTCAAATTACGTCATTTTAAATCCCCTAATGTGTAATGCAGATTATTGTTGTATAGTCCCACATGGTGTCCTAGTATTCTATAATTAATAAAGCTTGCAGATCCAGTTTACTTAAAGTTTTATACATTGTAATTTATGCTCTTTTTCTTATTAAACTATATTAGGGCTGCAGCTATCGATTATTACAGTAATCGATTATTCTATGGATTATTATGTTCGAATAATCGAGTAATCGTTTGTTAATGTCGCGTCTACTTTGCACACGTTACGTACTCACCACGTGATAGATACACGTGTTTTGGACATGAAAAACGTAATTATCGCTAGGCTAAGGTTGACTCACCTCGCGGTTTCTTTTCCACTTGATGTAATGTACGGGTGCTTCTGTTTAGATGTTGTAGCATCAGTGTTGAAAAGGTGACTTTTAAAATGTAATCCCCTACAGATTACAGGTTACATACCCCAAAATGTAGTTTGTGATGTAATCCATTAAATTACTTAAAGAAACATAATCTGAATACTTTGGATTACTTGATATTGTCATGATTTTTAAAATTACATGAATGTAGCAACCAACTGCAAATTCTTGTTTGGTTTTAGACCTGGATTTGTCCTGGTTTTAGATCTGGTTTACACCTGGTTTAGACCTGCTTTAGACATGGTTTAGACCTGGTTTTAGTCCTGGTGTTAGTTCTGGTTTAGAGGCGCACAGGAGGAAGAGCGGTCCATGCAGCGTATGTGACAAGACACGATCCACGGGCGGTGTGCACAGCGTGGGGAGGAGATGAGGTGTGCGCGCCGTACAAGAGGAGATGAGGTGTGCGCGGTGTAACAGAGGAGATGTGGGGTGCGCGGTGTACGGGAGGAGATAAGGTTACGCTCTTACTATACATCCATGGGCGCCGCGCTGTTTTGTGTACAGTGAAGTGCAGTGGTCGTGCAGAAACTTTACCTCTACTGCAGAAGGTTCCGGCCATCGCTGAGCATATGAAAATAAAACGAAGCATCGAGCCAAAAAAAAATAATCGATGCATTTTTCTAATCGATTTAATCGATTAACTTGAGGAATCGTTTCAGCCCTAAACTATATTATCTTCTGTATGTTAGGGCAACTATTTTTAAATGGATGTAATTTGCAAATCACAGCAATTTTTGAAGTGTCAGAAGTTCCTCCTCAAACAACAAAATGTTAAAACAACTCTGGAGTTTAGATCTGTACAAACATGTTCTGAAATGTGACTCTTTTAATAGTTTGTCAGTTCATATTTTAGACCTTTTGGACAAATTGAAAATGTGAAAATATGAACAGAATGCTTATTATTAAAAAAACTCATTATGCAATTCAAAAACACACCTGGAGTTTGGTTTTGTTTCATTCACACAAGTTTAACATACAAACCCTGCATATTTAGGCTCACTAAAAGAAAACTGAAACAGAAAATTACTGCATGACATCACAAGGTGGGACGGGAAGTGCTCCACTGTGTTTTTAAACTCCATAAACCTTCACTAGAATCATTTGGATAATTTCAGCCCTGGAATTTCCCATTTTTACTGAACAAAAGGTAAAAAGGTGGCGGTTACCTTGTAAACTACCTCTTCATGACATCACTAGGTGTAACAGAGCATTTTGAGCTTTGGAGGTGTATGCAGATTAATACAACAGGATTACTCAAACATGTGTGAATGAAACAAAACACAATCCCAGGTATATTTTTGATAGGATAACAAGATTCTGCTTGGATTCTAACATGGATTCTAACACAGTTTTTCAATTTTTTTGTAATATAGGACCTTTAAGTTTGCAGTTTGAATGTCTGCATAACTACAAGCGTGAAAGAATGCCCAATATAAATAATGAACAAATGTAAAAGCGTAAGAAAAGCAACTCTGCCTCAAAAAGGATAGCGAGAGCAGCCGCACTTATTACTGATAAGAAAGATGCACTTTAAACACAGTGGGAGATTGAGAATGTAGTGTCCATTGGCTCTGCACTCCTGCTCCAGCCCCTCACATCTCTTTAGATTAGAGGACTCTCTGACCAATGATTAATGCCTCTATTTATTTCACAGGGCTTTGTTTCATTACAGAGCCACAACAGATTTACCACATCTACCATTGTGTGTGTCTACAAACTGCTGCCAAAACCTAAATTTGTGTTTTTGTTAAAGGGCTAAGCTATTTTCTGATCTATGTTATGTTGTTTCCTCATATATCACATATATCACATACCTGGAATTGTGTTTTGTTTCATTCATAAATGTTTAACACACAAACCCCGCATATATTGAGTTCTTCTCTCAAACAGAAAACACCTTGTTCCATCTTGTGATGGCATGTGGTCATACAGGAAGTGCTCCACTGTGTTTTTTTTAATGCACCTTCACTAGAATAATTTGGATAACTTCAGACCTGAAATCACTAATCTAAATAAAAGGTAAACGGTAGCTGTTAACTTAAACTACTATTACATGACATGACAAGGCAGAACAGAGCATTTTGAGCCTTGGAGATGTCGACAAACAGACTAATAATAAAGAAACACACCTCCAGGTATTTTGATGAAGTAACAACATTATAACATGGCTTGAATCTCACAAGAGTACATTTTTGGTAATATAGGACCTTCTTTAAGGTGACAGGGTTCTTTTGAGGAAGCAAAAGCACATTTCCAAACACAGCAAGTGTTTGCCTGCTCTTGTGTGCTGTGTGGGAGACGTGCATTGTTTATTTATTACATTTCTGAATTTTTATGCAGAGTCGCATTTGTCACCCAGAGTAAACACAGATATGATGCCTGTTGGTGTGATCAGATAATTCTCGGCCTCCATCAATCTCAAGTTTTATGTGTGAGGATGAATGGGTCATCTCCGAAGGCCCAAGACCCAGGATCAAGTATCTGCCATAAATCAGGGTTATTTCATTCCCCATTATTTATTAGTGGCATTTGTGTCTCTGTTTTCATCCAGGGCTCTTACTGTTGGACTGGAGGGCTCAAGAATCACTGAACTGGTGACCAGAATCATCAGATCAGTCGGTTTTCAGCTCGACTGACCGTGACTGGTCTCAGATATAGTGGATTCTCTCACATTGGAACTACTAGGGTTGTCAAAAGTATTGAAAAACAGATGCTGATCGATACTAAACCTGGTATCAAAAATAGATATTAGGGATGGACATTCAATTAAATGTTCTTAATCGATTGTCAGGAGAATTAACGATCGATTTTCGATTAATCATTAATGTTTTTATATTAAAATTATCATCATTATTACTAAACTTTTATATATTAAAATGCAATGAAAACACAAAAATACAGCATGTTTTTCAGCAAGATCTTTATTAGCAGGACAGCTGTTGGCAGTTTAACTTTACTTAAACTCCTGCTTTGCATAAACCTGCCTGTTTGATATTATGCAGCTTTGCACACATTTGTTTGTTTTACAGAAACAAAACTTAAAGCCACATGGCTAATTTGCATAAACTATAAATGCTGACAAAGAAACCCTCAAAAAACGGCTTGCTCTGTGCCCTGATGCAGTCAGCTTCTGTTGGACTAAAAGACACGTCTTAGTAGGATATATGTGTTCTGTCTGTGACAGAGGATGATGAGTCTGTTCTGTGCGTATATCGCGTTGTTGGAGACAAAGAACTATAATGAAATCATGTTTGTCTTTTGGATGCATGCACATTCAACTTTATGTTGCCCATACTGCGTATACATGCCACAGTATCCTGGTTACTATCAGAATATCCCAGAGTGGTGTAGTGATCTCTAAGGAGGTGAGCCATAGCCCAGACGTGGGACTATGAGACCACCTCCTGTGTTTGCGCTGTCATGCCCATCCCTAGTAGATACTCATATGAGCAAGTATCGATACTAAAACTGTCACATAGTCCATGCACATGGAGCACTATGGGACGTACCTGAACAACTGAGGAATTACACAGATATAAGGCCATATCCTAAGATGAAAGAAAGTACCATGATTTAATGTTGAAAATGACATTATATTGTCTAAGTAAAGAGTGGTATTAGGTATTGAGTATCGTGTCTATGCCTTAGTACTTTGAAACTGTAACGTGACAGTGCCTTTAACCACACATACAAACATTTGGTTGTTAGTGGAAAGTGTTAACATGCATTACAATGTTTAAATACAATTAAAATTTGTTATTAAAAAAAAACAGGAACTTTAATAAACAGAACTAATATCAGTTACTTTGCTTAGCAGTGGGCCTTATAATTTCCATTGTTAAAATAGCACACCACTCCCCTTCCACCTGCCCTACCGGCAGAGGAAGTTGTAGTGTAATTAGTTTTCACTTGGGTGTTATTTGAGCAGAACTCTCTAACCTCCTGTGCTCTGATTTGATCAATGATTTATGGCTCTTCCTGTGTGAACTGGAGACACTTGTGAGTGCACCACTTCATTCACAAACTTATCAATGCTTCTATCTCATTCATGACTTCATTCAAACAGCGTTCAGTAAATAAAAACACAATGGCAGACCTGGACCTCTAGGGAAATTTGCAGGTTTCTTTCTGGATTTGTCTCTGAAGGCTCTTAAATACACAGAACTGTTATTCACAAACTACCGCATTTTCCTCTAGCAGACTCAGGGGAGCGCTATTTCAAATGGCTTCATTAGACCGGACAGCAATGGTCTTCAGGATTATGTGCCCACCTGTGATCTAGCCTATTTACAATTATTCAGCATTACGGTGGGATAACTGCTAATAGAACTCAGTGGTTAGTTGCACTGTTAGCAGTAGGGTGGGGCAAAATGGTGATAAAAATCAAATTGTGATCTCATCTTTGTGATTTTGGTGATATTGTCCAGTTGTGATTCAATGCTTTTCTGTTTAATGCTCAAACAGACAGTTTGAACTCTCAGAATAAGCAAGCGACTCAATTTACCACTTTAAGTAATAAAGATCTACTGTACATGAATTGTGCTTAAATCGAAAACGTGATCTGGCTCAAAAAAAATTGTGATAATCATTTTTTGGCATATCATCCAACCCTGTTACGGTAAGTAAGGATTTAACAATAACCGAAATATCATAATATTGTATCGTCAGAAGTCTCACAATAATATTTGAGGGCATCACAGTATATATCGAATTACAAGTCTCTTTGCTTAAATAGTTACAGTGATTTTAATGTATGTTTGTGATTTTAATGCCTTTCTTATTCTGTAAAGCGCTTAGTTTACGAATTATTCTATACAAATAAACTTGCCTTGCCATGGTGCAGCAAAGGGAACTACATAGACCATGATCCTTTGGTGTTGTCAGTGCAGAATACATACTGAAATAGCTGTTATTAAGCACCTTTAAGTCTTCATATTATAACAGTACCAAACTTTTCAAAGATTTTCCAAACCTTTTAAAAGGAAAAAGCCACAGTCACAGTTTTGTAAGCCTCCACAAAATATCACAATAAATAT